>JAZEWT010000006.1:11005947-11017869 GCA_036362905.1 Mordacia mordax
TGGTTCTAGTGCCGAGGGTGAGAGGCTGGTTCTAGTGCCGAGGGTGAGAGGCTGGTTCTAGTGCCGAGGGTGAGAGGCTGGTTCTAGTTCCGACGGTGGGAGATTGGTTCCAGTTCACTCCGTCTACTGGCACTGCCTCCTCCTCGCACACGGACCGTGGAGACAAAGCACCTCCTAGTGTTCACACAGCAAGCTCAGTCTGTACTTCAGCTGGGAGGAACCGTTAACATTCGTTACTGTTGTTAACAGTTGTCCAGCGGGTGACGGAGTAAGCAATATACAACATCTCAGGGCACCGGAAACACTCATACTCATTATCTGAAACCGCTTAATCCTATATAGGGTCACGGTGAGCCGGAGCCTATCCCGGAAACACAGGGCGTAAGGCAGGAATACACCCGACGACGGGACGCCGGTCCATCGCCGGGCATTGCGGGACAATTTTAGTCTGCGAGACAATCAACCTATCCAGGAGCATGCTTTTGGACTGTGGGAGGAAACCGGAGTACCCGGCGAAAACCCACGCGGACACGGGGAGAGCATGCAAACTCCACACAGAAAGGTACCGGAGCCGAGAGACTCGAACCCGGGACCTTCTTGCTGTGAGGCATCAGCGCTAACCACTGCGCCACCGCGCCGCCCGCACCGGAAACAAATTAGGCAAAAGTACGATTAACCTAGGCAGTGTGACTTTGGATTGCGAGTGCAAACCAGAGTACCCGGCAAAAAACCCACGTGGACGTTGGGTGAGAACACGCAAATTCCACACAGAAAAGCGGCACCCGAGCCGGGGACTCGAACCCGGGTATCTTGCTGTGAGGGGCGGCGATCCTCGCTGCGCACAAGGTGTGCGCCGAAAACTTGATGTTTGCAGGATTTGGGCCAATTTCAGCAAATCCTCTACATGTCTCGATATCGGGTTTCACTGCTCGACGCAAGGGAATTGCTCTGATAAGCTGCTGTTTCGGGATAGCCGAGCGTTCTTCCATCTCCTCTTTCATTTCCCCCCCCCTCCCTTCCCCCCCGGCGGGGGGGAAGGGAGGGGGGGGAGGAGGAGGGGGAGGGGACGAAACGTCGCGAACGAGAGAGGAATAACGCTCGACACGGCTATCGCGAAAGAACAGCTATGAATACATGCATTGGTTAAAGGGTGTGATGGTCTAGTAACAATGTGGCCTGTAGGGCAGGTGTCAAACATTAAGCGGGTTCTGGTTTTGACTTCCAGAGTGATGGTTTTCATTATATTCACATCCTGCAAATGTTTCAGTGGAAATCTAAAGTAAAACGAAGCGGTAATCCTTCGTAAGCGTACGGGAGAGAGAGAGCAACTATAATCGACACCATTTCATGGAAAAAGAGATATATTCTGAAATATAAACATCAATTAGTCTGTCATCAATTACACCACCTGTGTCTGTTCGCTAGAATTAACGCTGAGACAAAGATCCCAGTGCGGCGCGGTGGCCCAGTGGTTAGCGCTGACGACTCCCAGCAAGAAGGTCCCGGGTTCGAATCTCTCGGCTCGGGTGCCTTTCTGTGTGGAGTTTGCATGCTCTCCCCGTGTCCGCGCGGGTTTTCGCCGGGTACTTCGGTTTCCTCCCACAGTCCAAAAGCATGCTCCTGGATAGGTTGATTGGCTCGCAGACTAAAATTGTCCCGCAATGCCCGGCGATGGACTGGCTTCCCGTCGTCGGGTGTATTCCTGCCTTACGCCCTGTGTTTCCGGGATAGGCTCCGGCTCACCGTGACCCTATATAGGATTAAGCGGTTTCAGACAATGAGATGAGATGAGACAAAGATCCCCCGTATAGCTGTTGGGGTTAAGTCCAGTGAGAAACACGTCACGCGAGGAGCTGTGTGGCCGCAGCCACGCCTGACCGCCTTTGTCTCCCTAGCGGCGACGTTGTACACACAGCACCAGCTACTCATTTCAGGCTGAGTCGACCCGGAGGGATCCCCAACGCCGGTTCAAAAAGTTGCCACTGGCGTTGGTGGTGGCCGCGAGCGGGAATCGAATTCGAGGGGGTCGGGTTCGCGGCGCGCTAATCGCCGCGCCACCGCTCCCCGTGGCGCCACCGGATGTGAATGATCTCGGCACATCTCGAGATGTGGAAGCGCGACAACCGAAGTGAAATAAAATGCAGGAATTGTCACAAACAATTGATCACGGACGTGCCGCTCCTTTAATCAAGAGGCGGGACTCTATTGAGCCAATGTGACCCTTGGCAGTTGTGGGGTCGTCATTGCGACGCTTTACTGCGGCCCTCGGGTTAAAGGCGCTTTAGAAATGCAAATATTATTATTATTGCAGCTCTAAGTGGCCATGCGGGCATTGCAAATGTGAATGCGACGGAAAAGGGCTCAAGGCAAAACAAAGCGCTTCATCTACAAAACTGTGATAACAAAGTGCAGGGTTTTACCAAGATTGTCTCACCTTGCAAATCACTGTCGATCTCGCCGAGTTTGTACAATACGAGCGCCTTCTCTCCACTACTTCCCCAGTCTTGCGAAGCCCTGGATGCGTCTTGTGCGCGATTCACGATGATGACAATAATAATAAAAATATCAACGATCCATCGCCCTCCGTCGATCGACGCCTAGATGATGACAGCCTCTCGATGTTGTCATAGGATGGGGGGGGGGGCACCTGGTTTGCTACACGCACGGGTTGTTTGCGTCGCAGGAATCCAGAGCCTGTAAGTGTTAGAGATAGGAGCCAGTGTTAGAGATAGGAGCCAGTGTTAGAGATAGGAGCCAGTGTTAGAGATAGGAGCCAGTGTGAGAGATAGGAGCCAGTGTTAGAGAAAGGAGCAAGTGTTAGAGATAAGAGCCAGTGTTAGAGATAGGAGTCCGTGTTAGAGAGAGAGATAGGAGTCCGTATTTGAGATAGGAGCCAGTGTCAGAGATAGGAGCCAGTGTTAGAGATCGGAGCCAGTGTTAGAGATAGGAGCCAGTGTTAGTGATAGGAGTCCGTGTTACAGACAGGAGACCGTTTTTTAGATAGGAGTCCGTGTTAGAAATATCAGCCAGTGTTAGAGATAGGAACCAGTGTCAGAAACAGGAACCAGTGTTCGAGGCATGAGCCAGCGTTGTACCGCAGTAATCTCGCATCTGGAGTTTGCAAGCTCACTGGCAACCTTCTGCCTGTGATAAGAAATATCGATCCCTATCCGCTCATGGTATCTGTGCAGGCGATGTAGCTCGCATGTGGAGACGCACTGCTGTGTCGCTGCTCCGATCTCATGGTTTAGAAATGGACCTCTCCGCGTACCTACAAGTGTGTGGTTGTGTGCGTGCGATATGAGGCGGCTCATAACACGTGGGCCTGTCCCGCGAGCTCTTGTCGGCGAGCCTCGCACACCTGACCCCGCACAGGAAGCGCCGTGACGCCACCGCCACGTCGGGACCAAGGGCGGCTGTCGACGTTGATCTCAGTGCAACTTGTTCTGTTCGCATGTTTAGCGTGGGCGCCACGGTGCAGCAGCGAGCAGCGCTGTCGCCTCACAGCAAGAAGCACCGACTTCCGACCCAGACGTCCTCTGTCTGGTGTCTCTGCGTTCACGTCTCCGCGTGGTTTTTCGATTGCTACTCCGTTTTACTCCCACCGTCCAAAGACAAGCTGCTGCCTGCGATAATTGGCCTGTTGCGTAAATTGTCCCCAGTGCCCAGCAATGCACTGGCGTCACATCATGGGTATAGCCCCGCCTTACGCCCTCTCGCTGCCGGGATAGGCTCCGTCCTCTCTCCCCCGCGACAATGTACAGGAATTAGCCGGTATTTGTGATGAAAAGAGCTCATGGCCCGTTGACTATAACTCTTGTGAGATTTCATGATGAGTGCGTGCGTTGCTGTTGATCAGCTCAGCCGTGTAGCAATGCACGTGTTCGCAGCTTCCCCGACGAGAGTCGCCTTACTTCGCAAAGGAGAGAGGGGGAGCGCTCGACACGGCTGCCCCGAAAACATTGCTCACGGCGCAGTACCGTTCGTTTGAATCCATTCATATGTTTTGCTTTCCGTGGGATAGATCTCTCTAATGAGGAAGCGTAGGCTTCCCCATTAAGCAACGTGAGGTTCTGTTCTTAATGAGACATCTCCGCTGGCAGGGAGGGAATTGTAATGAAATGAGTGGAGGTATTTTCTTACAACCTCACAACCTCGCGGGTGCACGTTTGTACGACTTTACGTCTCGCAAACCCGTCCAGTGAGACCGATTTTTTAAATATATTTTTAAGGAGCACACCCCCATTGCAACATTGAAACAAATTTAATCACGGTGTCAAACTGCTGCGTACACTCGACTCCCCCCCACACACACCTCTCCCTGGTTCTCCACCACCACCCCTGAAAGGGCTGTAAATAAATGTCAAGAAGAAAAATCCACAGCTTGACAGCGTAAAGTCACTCGAAGCTATTTTCATGGAAAGATTGATGGCTGCGAGCATGGCGTACGAGGTGGAACCTCGTCGCTGAGAGAGCGGCCTCGAGTGTGTCCCGCGGTAAGCGTGTCACACGCACGCACCCGAGAACTCACCCCACAGCCTCGGGAACAAAGGCGACGCTCGGTAAGCTTGCAAGCTCTAGGCACGGGATACCTGCGAAACAACACTGGCTCCTATCTCTAGCACTGACTCATATATTTAACATTGGCCTACCTCTAACAATAGCTAGTTATCCATTTATCATTACAGCAGAAAGTACTCAGTGAGCTTGCAAGCTCTAGATACGGGATTCCTGCGACACAACACTGGCTCCTATCTCGAACGCTGGCTCCTATCGCTAGTACTAGTTCCTATCTATAACACTGCATCCTGTACCGAACAATAGATATAAGTTATTACAGCAGACGGTACTCGGTGAGCTCGGTTAAGGGGCGCCTGCTATATAATAATTAATAATAGTATTTGGGCGGCACAATGGCCCAGTGGGTAGGGCTGTCGCCTCACAGCAAAATCCCTGGGTTCGAATCTCGGCTCGGGTGCCTTTCTGTGTGGAGTTTGTATGTTCTCTCCCCGTGTCTGCGTGGGGGGTTTTTGCCGGGTTCTGCGGTTTTCTCCCACAGTCCAAGGGCACGCTGTGTAGCTTCATTGTCCTGACTAAATTGCCTCCCGGTGTACTGAGATGTTGTAACTGACTTACCTCTCCCCGCTGGACAACTCTTAAAAGAGCTACATAAATCATAGATCGACGGTTCCATCTCAAATAAAAATAGATTGACTGAGAACACACAGACGCCTTTGTCTCCCTTGACTTGAGGCTGAGTCGAGGTTAGTCTCCCTACCTCCTTCGCTCCCTCTCCCCCTCTCCCTCCCTCTCCCCTCTCCCCAAACACCTGTGCGCCCCCCTGGCACTTAGCTGCGAATTGCTCTTGACGTTTATGGTTACAAAGGAGGGCGGCCCTCGTTATCCCGCCAGCGCGTAAGGGCCTTACGGGCGGCGGGGTCAGATGCACCCAGCCGTTGACTGGGACAAAACACGGCCATTGTGAGAATTTAAATCACGGCTCCTTGGCGCAATTCTGTGGCCATTCCACAGTCGCAAGCGGCACGACCAGCAAGGGGAGGGGGGGGAGTTGGGGAGGAGGGCGAGCGAGGAACCGAGATGCCTGGCGTTTCGTTTTTAAAAAAGAAGACACGTGGAATCAGAGCCATTATGCGGCTGTCCCGACGCTAACCCCTGCGCAATTATTTCCCTCGTTTTGTGGAAACAGCGTTTACGACGCTTGTAAAAATGCCGACCGATGGTAATCTTAATGGAGAGCGGCTCAACCCTTGCGCACCTCATCCTCACCTCATCGAGGCGTTATTTTGCTGCACCGGAGATAGATTGAGAACTCCGATTTGAGCTCCCGATAAGAAAATAGGTATTCGCGGATCACGCTGCATTAGTCGCGTGTTGGTCATGGATGTTTATGTGTGTGCCGGCGTTAGAGAAACAAACATCTTGAAAGCGCAGGACAATGAGGAATACAAACAAATGCAAGATTCTACCGATGTCGGTTTGCACGAATTGATGATTGATACTCGCTTTCCAAAGCTGTTCTCTCGGATATCACGAGCAGCTTTTGGGAAGCGATTATGACACAACTTAAAAATTGCTTACATATACGTCGTTTAACGAGCTGGTATGAGAATTGCTTTCCAACGCTGCTGTTTCGGGATAGCCGTGTCGAACGTTCCTCTACTATCCTTCCCGATGTTTAAAAAGCCCGATGCCTTCAACGGGAGAGGCAAAACGCCAGGAGGGATAGAGGAGCAACGCTCGATACGGCTATCAGGAAAGAGCAGCTCTTGAGAACAATCGCTACACGTCCAAGATCCCTTGTGCAGCCTTACCAGATTGTAGGGTCAAGTGCCACTAGCGAGCACGCACGAATGTCGACACGGCACCACGCCGGGCCGCCTTTGTCTCCCTAGTGTCAATATTTTCACATAGCACGAGGTACTCATTTGAGGCTGAGTCGACCTAGGGGAGGCCCAGGACCAGTTCAAAAAATCGTCACTGGTGTTGGGCGTGAGCGAGATTCGAACCCGGGACGCCGGGTGTGTAGCTACCAGCTGCGCTAGCAGCTGCGCCACCGCTCTCCACCCTGACAACCTTACATCAGTGCAATACACGAATGTTCGAACATTTCCCGAATAACGTGAGCTCACACCTGTGCATAATGCAGGTTTGTCATGACTCGACGTACGAGAATACCACCGCAAAGATGTTCTTTCGGGACAGCCGACGCGAAGCGTCTCGGCTAAACCACCCAGAAGCCTGATGACACCTCCACCGTGGGAAGGCGAAACGTCGCGAAGGGCAGAGCGAGGACGCTCGACACGGCCATCCCGAAACGGCGGCTACGGGAGAGCAATTACGTACCGGTCCATCGGCTGCAAAAACTCTGAAACACTTTAAAGCGAACGCGAAGGACAGGGCGTCGGAGCAAGCGCTTCACTTCATCAGCCGCGTAGCCGCAGCCTTATCACCGCCGCCGTCAAAGATGCCTTCGTTTGATTTCTCTAAGCCCTTGGGCATTTCCAGCGATCGCTAAGAATCGCGAGCGAGCGCACGTGCAAGAGCCCCGCAGCTCGTCTCCGGACACTGGTGACCCCAGAGCCGACACGCAGAGAGGAATGCCGCCGAGTAAAGACTGGAGAGAGACGCAAAACAACAACAAGCGGTGCTCCTTTCGTCTCTCGCATCTGCAGTGGGGCTTCGTGCCGAGAGGACACGTGGCTACCTCGCTGATTTATGGAACCGTCCCGAGAACCGTTTGTTTCGTGGATGACAGCAGGACCTTTTTTATTTTTTTTGGAACTTTGCTCCCAGCTGTTGTGTCGTGGCAACTATAAGTCCCCTGCACTTTTGCGGCTCGTTTGATGGTGTTCGGTGTTTGCGCGGCGGGACAACGGTGCGAACCAACATCAATTAAAAAACACCACGGCATTCATTTGCTGTAGATTGGAATAAAAATAAAACGTTCAGAAAAACCGGTCATCCAGGATAACGCGTCTCAGATGTGGCAAAATTATGATCACATGGTATGAATTAAGCAGGAAATATTATGAATGTAAGCACTCTCTAGGTGATTCCACACTGGAAGTTCATTTGCTGTGTTTTTTATCATTTCCCCAACACAGCTGTATCCCCCCCCGCCCCTGCCCCCCCCCCCGCCCTCCCCCGCCACGTAAAAGAATGGAAGAAAAGAGACGAGGAGAAGAATTTTTAAAAAATTCCACAAATTCCCAGCGGCAGCTAAAGCGCGAACTTCTACAGTTTCACCTGAGCGGAGTGTGTTTTCTCATTTTCTCGCTCTCTCTCTCGCTCTCTCTTTCTCCAGGCCTCACTCTTTTAAGCCTTGCTTTAGTTTAATACCTTCCTGAGTCCCCAGGCTTAGCCGAGCCAAGAGGAGGTGCTCACCCCTTTTTTTTCTCCTGCGCGTGAGTGGAAGCGATGTTAACCTCTGCTCTCGACTCGTTGACCTCTGCCCAGGTTCCCTGGGTACCGTGTCGGGGCTCTTCTCATTCTGATAGGGTGGCGGTCCCAGGTATGAGGACGGGATGGGTGATTGGAGCGGGGGGGGGGTTGGCATTAAGATGCACCCGGGTTCCATACCGGCTCGTGGTTCAGCCTCTCTGCATGGAGTTTGCGTGTCAGGCCCGTTAACCTAGACGGCAGCGTGTCTCTGAACGGTGGAGGAGGAAACTGAAGTGCCTGGCGAAAAGCCACCCGGACACGGGGAGAGAACGCGCAAACTTCACGTAGAATGTCGGCACCCGAGCTGGGAATCGAACCCGACGGCATCTTGCTGTGAGGCGGCGGCAGCGCTTCTCGCTGCGCACAGTGCGCCGCTCCAGTATCAGTGAAGGTTTGTTTAACCTTGTGAAGTCACCTTCCTCATAAAAGACTTAGACCTAATAATAGTCAAATCCTCTTGGCCACGGTTAGGATCGGGCGGTAATACCTGTAGAGTGAACCGCCACAACTTAGCTACCTGCTTCCTGGCACACGGTTGAGACCGACATTTTACTTTGAATAATAATGATGATTATTATTATAATTACCATAATACCACTGATTTTCCAGCCCTCTATCATTTCCGGCTTCTCAGTGCTGAAGTTCCGACCTTTGCATCTCGATAGGAGGAAAGCGTTCCGTTAAGTATCAGTGCCAGCTTAACCCTGTACAGGGTTACGGGGGAGCGGAGCCAATCCCGGCAGACACAGGTCGCAAGGCGGGGATATATACCCTGGATGCGACGCCAGTACATCTGAGTAAAGCGCCTGAGCGTAATACCTGTGACCCAGGGCGCCGAGAATCCAAACAATGCTTCAGCCGCTTCACGCGGGGTGCGCGTGGCGACGTGCTTGGCACGGCGCTCACACAAACACGTGCCTCCCACCGGCAAGCACCTAGGTTCGATTGCCGACTCGGGTGTCGTGACATTGTTGCACTGTCTCTCTTCGCTGTCTATTATTAATTTATTTGACTTATTTGTCACCTATTACTGTGCAATTATGAATGCTAGTGTTAAGTTAATGACTGTGGTTGAAGTTTCATCTTTGTACAAGTTGGTGCTGTGAGCTTGTTTAATTGCGCAATCTTGCGACTTACTGTTTCTTCCATTGGAGATGCGGTCAGCTGAGTCCCTGGGCATCTTCAAATCTCGTCTCAGAACTCACTTGTTCCATAACGTTTTCAAGTCCTCTGGCGAGGACTGTTGATGCGGCTCACTGTTGCCATGCTAGGATGATGGCTCTTTGCCGACCTGCGCTATCCATCTTATTTGTTGAGCAAATATTTTTATTTTATATTTTATGTCATCTCTAAATTATAGCCCTCATTGAGACTTTCAGTTGAACTGCTCTGATGTTGTTGTTGACATGCCGTTCTCTTCACAGCTCAGATGTAAAATGAATGCACATTGCTTCGGGGTACGGTCGTATCGCAACATCCCCCTTCACACCTCTACGATACTAAATGCTGCAGCCACTCTCGTACCGCGACGTCGGAGCGGATCATACCGGCTTCCTTTCACCTCTGGTTCGACTGTTGCTGATTTTTCGTTCTGGTGCTGTTGTTGTTGACGTGCCGTTCTCTCCGCAGCTCTGGTCAGCGCTTTGTGACCCTCGGGTGAAAAACGCTCTGGAAGTGCAATTACTATTATTATTTGTAAAAAAAAACCTTATTGTTGTTGATTTGCCATTCTTATGTCGTTGTTGTTGCCGACATGCTGTGCTCTCCACAGCTCTGTGCAGCGCTTTGTGACCTTCGGGTGAAAAGCGCTCTGGAAGTGCAATTATGATTATCTACCACGTATGCTTTACGACCGAAAGACGTTTACGAACGATTCCCCCACAACATCCCTCGTGCGCAGTGCCACCCCCCCCCCCTCCTTAATAGGCGCTCGCTAACAGCACTTGTCCGAGCAGCGCCGAGCACCATCGGGGGCCCCTTCGCTCTCCGCGCAGCGAGTCTTGTGGCTGCCGCTGCCACTGCCGTTAATCTCCGCCGGGCATTCATTTTGGTCGCCCTTCCCTGCGCGTGGTTTGCGAGCCCAGGCTCCGCTCACCCGCGCGGTGACCCCGTGTCTCGGGTTTCGCTCTTGTTTGGTGGCGTTAGGCTCTCGCTCGACGGGCGTCGCGTCGAGCCGGACAAGGTGTCGTGACGGAGGGGTCCGCCTCGCCGGTAACGCAGGTGTGCGCGGAAATGGAGAATCAACGGGATATTTACCGAAAACACGTCCGACCTGAGGGCGGCGCGGTGGCCCAGTGGGTCGCGCTGTCGCCTCACAGCAAAAAGGGCCCGAGTTCGAATCTCGGCTCGGGTGCCTTTCTGTGTGGAGTTTGCGTGTTCTCTCCCCGTATCCGCGTGGGTTTTCGCCGGGCACTCCGGTTTCCTCCCACAGTCCAAAAAATATGCTGCTGCGTAGGTTAATTGGCTTGCAGATTAAATTGCCCGCCGTGCCCGGTGATGGACTGGCGTCCCATCGTGGGTGTATCCCTGTGTCTGCCGGGATAGGCTGCGGCTCACCGCGACCCTGTACAGGACTAAGCGGTTTCTGACAATGAGATGAAGACGCCTGAGATCATCGTCCAGGCGACAGAGACTGCGCGGCCATAGTGCACGTGGCCACATTGCCCCGACACCACCCGCGGTGCAGCCACTGCTGCTGCTTGCTCACGTAACCTGCTCACCCCACCCCGCTGGGCAACACGTGCCAACCGCGAGACTGGCTATCGCCTCACACAAAGAATGTATGTTTTGGCATGCTCTAGCGATGTCAGCAGACACCCGCTGTAATGTAGTCACACGACTTAATGACAACAATCGCTCGTACGTCTGCGTTCAGAGTTACACTGTAGTGGGGTGGGGTGGGGTCAGCCAGGCGGTCAGCCAGCGCCAACCCGCCAGACACGGATATCACGAAAGGGCATCTCTTTAGAGCAATTCTCTGAGCATCGTGTCTGAGAAAACCCCACACCAACAAAATTGTGTCCTGCACATTCTCTAACACCTCACCTCCGACCTTTCTAAATACACACGATTGTTTACAGACTCTAAAACGCAAGCGCTACCATTAATCAAGCTTCGTTACTAAAACCCTATCAAGCAGTGCGTATGCATACAGTAACACCTACTCTTACTGTAGTATGACACCTGTGCGTGCTGCACACTGAGTGCTGCACACTATCTGTACCTGCTGCACACTCGCTGTGAGTGCTTGCTGCACACCATGAGTGCTGAACACTCTTTCAGTTTTGAACATACGTGTGCCTGCTGCACACTGTGCTTGCTGCACACTGTGCTTGCTACACGCTGTGCTTCCTGCACCCTATCTGTGCTTACTGCACACTATTTGCATATGGTGCACACTGAGTGAGCGCCACACACTATCTGTGAGCGCTGCACTCTGTGCGTGCTGCACACTATCTGTGCGTGCTGCACACTATCTGTGAGCGCTGCACACTATATGTGCGCGCTGCACACTATATGTGCGTGCTGCACACTATATGTGCGTGCTGCACACTATCTGTGAGCGCTGCACATTGTCTGTGCGTGCTGCACTCTGTGCGTGCTCCACACTATATGTGCGTGCTGCACACTATCTGTGAGCGCTGCACGCTATCTGTGCGTGCTGCACTCTGCGTGTTGCACGCTGTCTGTGCGTGCTGCACTCTATGCGTGTTGCACGCTATCTGTGCGTGCTGCACTCTATGCGTGTTGCACTCTATCTGTGTGTGCTGCACTCTACGCGTGTTGCACACTATATGTGCGTGCTGCACTCTATGCGTGTTGCACGCTATCTGTGCGTGCTGCACTCTGTGCGTGCTCCACACTATATGTGCGTGCTGCACACTATCTGTGAGCGCTGCACGCTATCTGTGCGTGCTGCACTCTACGCGTGTTGCACGCTATCTGTGTGTGCTGCACTCT
>JAZEWT010000006.1:11022248-11041088 GCA_036362905.1 Mordacia mordax
CACTCACCCACCCACTCACACGCTTATCCATCCACTCACCCGCTCACCCATCCACTCACCCACCGACCCACACACCCACCCACCCACGACCAGACGTGAAATTGGAGCGGCGCGTTATAATTTTAATTTCATCATCGTTATCAATACCCGCTTAATCCTGTACAGGGTCGTGAGGGACTGGAGCCTATCCTGGCAGAGGACGGAAGGCGGGGCTATACCCAGGGTGTGACGCCGGTACATCGCAGGGCACTGAGGACAGTTTAACTCAGCAGGCCAATTAACCTTGGCAGCAGCGCCTACTCTGGACGGTGGGAGGAAGCCGGAGTACCCGACGAAAATCTACATATACACGGGGAGAGAGAACACGCAAACTCCACACAGAAAGGCACCCGGACCGGAAATCGAACCCGTGTCATTGTTCCTGTGAGGTAGCAGCTCTCCTCGCTGTGCCACCGCGCTGCTCTTAACGCAAATAAATGAAAATACAGAGGGCGCGCGTCGTCAAGCGTGGCTCTGGGCATCTCAATCAAACTCGAGCTGCTATCATGGGCACACGCATACGTCGGCTTGTTTAGGATTCACATCATCGTGTCTGGACAGGCGCAGCAGCTGCGAGCGCTAATCCCGAGGCGTTGAAGACACCTTTCAAACAAATAACTGAACTCGCATTCCGCGCACGCGGCTGCAAGCGCGTCTCCCAATGATGTTTGTTTTCCTGTTCAGATCGCCTTCTTAAGCCATTGTGACGTCTTGCACGTGACAGAGTGGTGAGGCACGAAATCTACGTAGCGGTAACATCCGCGCCTCACAGCAAAAAAAAAATATCTGCCCGAGGCGGTTTGATTCCTGCCTCGGGTGCCTTTCTGTATGGAGCTTGTGTGTTCTCTCCCCCTGTTCAACGTGGGTTTCTCCTGGCTTCTGCCTTCTCTGATTTCCTACCACAAGAAAAATATACTCGTTAATTAATTGGCTGATAATATCATAATGTACAGGAAGCTGTAATGGTAAATGTTGGCACGTCAATCCATCGCAGGGAGTTTATGCAGTCAGTAGAATTAATCTAGGTAGCATGTCCTTGGACTCTGGGGGGAAACCGGAGTACCTGATGAAAACCCACGTGGACACGGAGAAAACGCACAAAGTGCTGATGTGATTGCTTTGACCTGGATTTCTTCCGGATGTCCATTCATTCTCAATACCCGCTTAATCCTTTACTGGGAGTCAGAACCTTTCCTAGCAGACAGAGGGCGCAAGGCGGGGCTATACCCATGATGTGATGGCAGTACATCGCCGGACACTCGTTATATTTGACTAGGCAAGTCAATTAACCAAGGCAGCAGCGTTTCTTTGAACGTTCGGAAGGAAACCGGAGAACTGACGAAAACCCCACGCGCATACAAGGGAGAGAGAGAGGAAACTAACGAACTCCACACAGAAAGGCACCCGCGCCGGGAACCGAACCAGGGAGCTTCTCGCTATGAGGCAACATCGCTACTCAGTGCGCCACCACCCCAGCGCCTCGGACTTCGCATCCGGTGTGAGTTCGGCTCGAGTCTCGGCGCCACCAAGTCGCGTCAATGGCTTCGTTCCCTCTGCTTCGGGACTTTCTCGCTCAGGTTGAGATCCGCCTAATTACCCGACACTCTGGCAGCCAATTGGGGGCAAGCTCACTGGTGATTGGAGGGGCGGAGCACTAGCACTGTCGCCTCACAGCGAGAAGCTCCCGGGTTCGATTCCCAGCTCGGGTGTCTTTCTGTGTGGAGTTTGCGAGTTCTCTCCCCGTGTCCGCGTGGGTTTCCGCCGAGCACTCCGGTTTCCTCCCACAGTCTAAAAAACATGCTGGTGCATAGGTTAATTGGCTTGCAGACTAAATTGCCCGCAGTGCCCGGTGATGGACTGGCGTCCTCTCGTGGGTATATCCCTGCCTTGCGCCCTGTGTCTGCCGGGATAGGCTCCGGCTTACCGCGACCCTGTACGGGATTAAGCGGTTTTTGACAATGAGATGAGATCGTGAACTGTAGTGCTTTGTTGGCTGTAACTCATCTGATAATGTGTGTGTGTGTAGCTCCTACACAACCACGCGATCGCAGACAATGTTATTTCCACAAATCAGAGAGCACCGGGTGACCACTTTGTGAGAACGTGGTCGACTAAGGCAGAGGTTATCAACCTTTTGCACCTCAAGGCCATTTAGGTGTCGGTCACTTTGATTCAAACTGGAAAGAACGGTTGAGCTATGTAGCTCTTTTTAACAGTTGTCCAACGGAGAGCAATTTAGTCAACCCGACAATTAAACGAGACACGGTGATTGTGGACTAGGTTGAGACGGGAGTACCCGGTGAAACCCACGCGTGACATGGAGAGAGAGAGAACGTGCATGGCCCCCTGCGGAGAGGAGGCACCCAAGGGTGTCTTTGCATCGTGGGAGGAAATCGGAATACTCATGCGGACACGGGAAGAACACGCACACTCCACAGAGAGAGGCACCCGAGCCGGGAATAGAACCCGGCGCCTTGTTGCTCTGAGGCCACAGCGCTACCCACTGCCAGTACAGCCTCTGCGGTGTGCGCTGCGGCGCTGTGCGCTGCCGAATGAGCCGATGTGCGGTGCGCGAAGGGCGCGCTCCCCGCGTGATGGAGCGCGCTTGTGACTTCACTGCGATATCATTGCGCTTAATCAGCCGTGGGTTGTCCAGAATCTGGAAATTATTAAGTGGGTGTTGGGGGGGACGATGATTCATAGATGTCTCTAATACTGAGGGGGGTTTTACTGCGCAGCGCACGATGTAATTTTCTAATGGGTTTTCAATGAATTCAAGATTTTGTTTCGGTTTTTTATTCATCCGCTCAAAAGCCATCAAAGTGTTTTTTTCTTGCATTAATGGTTTTGTTGCGCTGGTGATTTCGGGCGTCCGTTGTGTCGCAGGAATCCCGCTTGCAAGCTCACTGCGCACTTTCTGCAGTCAAATAACACACATCTAACCATAGTATACGTGTAATACCGTCTCGGATTGGTTCTATGTCTTTGTTTATCCAATGTCTCTGTAATGTACTCCTTCATTATTCATTGTCAGTACCCGCTTAATGCTGTACGGGGTCGCGGGGTGGAGCTGGAGCCTGTTCCGGCTGACAGAGGGCGCAAGGCGGGGCTATACCCAGGATCTGACGTTAGTACATCAGCAGGGCAATTAACCTAAACAGCAGCGTGTCTGTGGACGGTTGGAGGAAACCAATGTTGGCAATATCAAATTAGCATATTTTAACACAAATGCGGGCTTTCTGCGTGTGCCCAGATCGCACCTCCGTTAGGTGGGTGACAGAGCCTTCTCGCGCGCTGCTCCTGGACTCTGTAACTTCCTTGCATTGGAGATTCGATCAGCTGAGTCCCTGGGCATCTTCAAATCCCGTCTCAAGACTCACTTGTTTTGTAAGGCTCTGGAGTCCTCTGGTTAGCACTGTTGATGCTGCTCACTGCTTGGATGATGGCGCACTGTTGACCGGTGCCTGCTCAGGAACACTTCTTCCTTCCTTTATTTGTTGAAACATTTTTTAAATGTGACGTCCTTGATTGATTTATAGTCTTTATTTTACTTAATTGTTGTTAAGATTTTAACACCTGCATAATTGCCAGGCAATTATGCAGGTGTCAAGATCCCAAACACCAAAATAAACACATTTTGCAATGCGTCCAGTTTGCAAAAGCCACACATACTTGTGGCAAAGTATGCAAACAGGTAGCTTTGAAAACCTATGCATTGTCCTTCAACTGACCAACCTTCACTTGGCAGTGGCTTCCTTTTGAGCCTACTTGCCGGTGTCAGCCGTTGCCTAAAGGCAGCCAGCCCAGGACAACGCAGTATCAATGCCTTATAGCTTAGGTGGAGCTGCCAAAGCTATGGGCACCCTCTGCCAATATACATATATACGATTACAACAGGTTTTAACTAATCGCCAGATACGGTAAAACCTGTTGTAATCTTATATATGTATACTGGCAGAGGGTGCCCATAGCGTTAATTGTTGTTGTTATGCCCGTTCTCTCCATCGCTCTGTGCAGCGCTTTGTGGAACCTCGGGTGAAGGGCGCTTTAGAAATTAAACTATTATTATTTATTCAGTGGAATGATGTTAAGCGCATGAAGTCTGTGTGAGAAGAGGTATTTTATTGTGATGCTCTCCATAGCTGTTTTCTTGGGATATCCGTGTCGAGCGCTCCTCCTCTCTCCTTCGAGACGTTTCAGAAACGCCTAAGAATGCCTCGAAACGTGTGGAGTGTATGTGTATTCCCCTTTGTTCTGCGTGGGTTTCCTTCTCCGATAAAATAATAATATAGAGGGCGTAGTGTCTGGCGGGTTGGCGTCGGCTGACCGCGTTCCGACTCCCGTTGTCCCCAACCCCTCCGCCTCTTTGCGGGTTTTCCTCGCATTACTGGAATTGTTCTCTTCTCGAATGAATAACCTTCGACATTGACTAAACACGTGGCCGCTATAAATTGCACAATAAGTTATAACACCGGGGTCCGTCCCGTGTTACTGTCACGTGACCTCAAAAGTGCACCTCGCCTGGCACGAACACCTCGGCGAAAATGTCACCACGAATTGGCAAAAGGCAGTTCGGCGTGAGTAAATCTCCGACACTCGCTGTGGATTGAGAGTGCACCTGGCCTGTCACAACCACGACGTAACAACCGCCGCTTATTGTTGGTGTTTGCGCACAACGACCTATGTGCTGGTAAAACCTGTCGTACGGGTTCCAATCCCGACCAGGGTGAATGCAACCAATGAACCTGTGAGCCGGTTAAATGAGCAACGCTTCGAGTCTGCGTGCACGTGTATACCCTGTGGAAAATTAGACTAATCTCCGGCAGAGCAACGTGGAATTGCCACCACTAACTCCAGTCCTATGCTCATGATGGGAGCATGGAACATGGGCGTGTATTTCAATTTGTGGACCAGCGCAACGCATTGGCCGAGAAATCTGGTCAAATAATCCCAGAGATGAAAGTAAGCCGGCGCGGGCCGGTGCGGTGTCGCTGTAAGAATGTGGCTGAATCATGAAGCATTCAGCATCGTACCGGTGGGAAGGGGGATGGCGACACCGTACCTGGAGACAATTCAGTTACTTGCACCCCTGCATGACTGGCACCCCCGATTCCATAAGACATGGGAAGGCCCTCGTGCAACAATGCATGCACTTGTACAGACTTGATTACAAGAGCTGCTCTATTGGGATAGCCATGTCGAGCGCTCCTCCTCTCTCCAGCGCGATGTTTCGCCTCCCACGTTGGAGACATCCTCAGGATGCCAAGACACCTCCAACGCGGCAGCGGAAAGCGATCGGAACGCTTCAGCAAAGCCATTGCTCATTGCGTGGTCTCGGCTGCCCCCTGGTGGTCATCCTCTATACTTACACGCATGTGTGTGTGTGTACACGTGCGTGTTCGTGTGCGAGCACGCGCGTGTGTGCACGCGTATGTTTGAATGTGTGCGCGTATGTTTGAGTGTGTGCGCGTATGTTTGAGTGTGTGCGCGCGTGTTTGTGCACGCGTATGTTTGAGTGTGTGCGCGTATGTTTGAGTTTGTGCGCGCGTGTTTGTGCACGCGTATGTTTGAGTGTGTGCACGCGTATGTTTGAGTGTGTGCACGCGTAGGTTTGAGTGTGTGCACGCGTATGTTTGAGTGTGTGCGCGCGTGTTTGTGCGCGCGTGTTTGTGCGCGCGTATGTTTGAGTGTGTGCACGCGTATGTTTGAGTGTGTGCACGCATATGTTTGAGTGTGTGCACGCGTATGTTTGAGTGTGTGCACGCGTATGTTTGAGTGTGTGCACGCGTATGTTTGAGTGTGTGCACGCGTAGGTTTGAGTGTGTGCGCGCGTATGTTTGAGTGTGTGCACGCGTAGGTTTGAGTGTGTGCACGCGTATGTTTGAGTGTGTGCGCGCGTGTTTGTGCGCGCGTAGGTTTGAGTGTGTGCGCGCGTGTTTGTGCGCGCGTGTTTGTGCACGCGTGTGTGCACGCACATGTGTGTCTGTGTGTGCACGTGTGCTTGAGTGTGCACGCGTGAGTGTGCGCGCAGGCGTGCTTGTGTGTGCACGCATGTGTGTATGTGCTGTGGGGAGTGGTGGCTCAGCGGTTAGCGCGCTCGGCTACAAACCTGGTGACCTGAGTTCGAATCCCGCTCACGGCCAACACCAGAGATGATTTTATGAACCCGTTCTGGGCCTCTTTACCGAGGTCGACTCAGCCTCAAATGAGTACCCGGTGTAGTGCGTAATAAACATTGCGACGAGGGAGACAAAGGCGGCCGAGCGTGGTGCTGGTCACCCACCTCCTTCATTGATGCTCTCGACCAGAATTTTACCCGACAGTGTGTCAAGGTTAAACGGAGAGTCTTTTGTATTTGGAAGAGCACTTACAGCCCCCACGTAAACGCATTCTTACGCTGATCGTCGTGGTTATTGGACCATACTTCACTACTTTGGTCAATGCGGGCTGGTGGAAGTGTGACCAGCATCCCGCACCCATTACCGATGAGTGTGCGCTGGTGGAGATCGACGCGGTAGCATGGAAGTACAGGACAACAGTGGAGGCTGCTGCACTGCCCTCTGCTGCCCGTGACGGTGGCATTGCACTTAGCAGCGCTGCTGCCTCAAAGATATAAGAACCCCGGTCCGATTCCTGGCTCGGGTGCGGAGTTTGTGGGTTCTCTCTCTCTCTCTCTCCGCTTGCGAGTTGGGTTTCGCTGGGTACTCCGGTTTCCTCCCGTAGTCAAAAGACACGCTGCCTGGGTTAATTGTCCTGCTGACTAAATATCCCCCGGTCCCCTGAAATGTTATAACGTTCTTAGCCCTTTCCGTTGGACAACTGTTAAAAAGAGCGACATAGCTCGACGGTTCCTTCCATAGCTCAACGGCAGCAGCTCAAACCCGCTTAGCGTCTGAGATGGAGAGCATTTGAGAGACAGCACGGTTGTTCACGTTTCGCTCGGAAACATCATCGACCTCCCACGTGGAAGGCATCCTCAGGCATGTGGAAACGTCGCGAAGCAGAGAGGGGGGGGGAGCGCTCGACACGGCTTTGGAAAGCAGTCATCGTGCATCGAGCCGTGATAATCCTACATCGTTATGAAAGCCAATTTTAAAATCTGGAAAAGAGATCATTGGCTAATGTTTCAAGCAATGGTCCTTATTTCGAGTTGAAGTTTTTCTGGTTTATTCAGGCAACGACTCTTCTTAATAAGGTTCTTAAAAAGGGTCATTGCCCGAAACAAAAGCTTCATCATATTTATCTTATAAGGAAATGTTTTTGGATGAACCAATGGTTCCAGCGAGCCTGACTACTGAAAAGGCACCCAATGCCAAACCCACGCGTTGAACTATTAGTGTAAAAGAGTCTGACCCCGCTGATGATGCCCCTGAAAGTTGAAACCAATCCGGCGTCAGCTTCTGTTGAATGCGGTTACCAATGTACTGGTGTAGGTTTTGACCTCTCGATGGATGAGAATTGCTCTCCATAGCAAGCAGATTAGTAGGAGCGCTCAACACGGCTATCCCGAAAGAGCAGGTTGGCAGTAAGGGGCGTGCATGTGGAAACCCGCTATAGCCCGACACCACAGCGCGGTGGAGAGAGAGAGAGAGATGTCCCATCTTGATTTGATTACAGAAACCTCACTCGAATTCATCTTACAAACCCTCCCCCCCTCCCCTGAAGGACGGATCATTCCAGGAAAAGACCAGCGGATGTCATTGGCCCCGCCATCTGCAAACACTCCATCGTGGCTGCTCTCTGTCCGAGCGACGACGGTGGGGCAGAGCGATGCGTCCTGTGACGCGCACCGCGCTCCCGTGACTGCCTCGCTGGAGGCGCGCGCGCACCGCGCTCCCGTGACTGCCTCGCTGGAGGCGCGCGCGCACCGCGCTCCCGTGACTGCCTCGCTGGAGGCGCGCGCGCACCGCGCGGAACCAACCGTCACGTGCGCCCTTCGGGACGGACCGGAAAACTCTCCCACGAGAGCCGGGACCCTGTCCCGGCGGCCAGACGCCGCGCATCTCCTTCGGAGACCGAGGGACTCGCGGGCGCGTCCCGTGGGGCTGCGACTGCTGACGAGGAACCACGCACGACGGCGCGTGACATCGTGAGCAGTCGGGACACAGCGAGACAGAGAGACGTGCGCAGATACACAACGTCTCACCGACATACATAGAGTTACACAAAGACTCATACACACTCATAGAGATACATAAAGATACATAGAGACTCATAGAGATATTTAGAGATACATAGAGATACAGAGAGACTCATAGACACTCACAGATGTAGAGATACATGAAGATACTTAGAAATACATAAAGACTCATAGAGACTCATAAAGATTCATAGAGATTAACAAAAGATTCGTAGACACTCATAGAGACCCATAGAGATACATAGAGACTCATAGACATACATAGAGACTCATAGAGATACATAGAAGGTCATAGTGATACATAGAGATGCATAGAGATACATGGAGATACACAGATATACATAGAGATGAATTAAGACACACAGAGACACGTAGAAATACATAGAGGCTCATAAAAATACATAGCGATACATAGACTCATACACACTCATAGAGATACAAAAATATACATAGAGACTCATAGACACTCAGGTATATATAGAGATACATGAAGATAAATAGAAATACCTTCTCAGAGACTCACAGAGATACAACGAGACTCATAGAGATAAAGAAGTGCATAAAGACTGATAGAGATACATAAAGACTCAGAGAGATACATGCCCGTACCAGGCCATCTTTCCAGCATTCTGGCTGATACTTACGACAAGCCCAAGATTATTTTTCTCGACAATTAATCAGCTCCTTCGTCCAACCAGTCACTCGCCGTCACCTCCCTTCACTAATAAAGATTAGGCGGATCAGTTGATTTAGGTTTTCTCCGAAAAAAAACTGAAGCCCATCGTATCTCTACACCGCTTCAATCATCAATACCTCTATAAATGTTCCTCCGCCTTCCTTGATCTCAAAACCCCTAGAATTTTCCGAATTAACGGAACACGAGGTCTCTTCTTTAGTTACCAGATCTCAGCCCACAAACTGCTTCCTGGATCCTTTCGCATCCAAAATCATCCGGGCAAGTTTCAAATTCCTTGCCACGTTCGTCACTAATCAGTTTAATAACTCACTTAGCTCTGGTATCGTTCCCCCACTATTCAAATGTGCCGCAGTTACACCCATATATAAGATTACAACAGGTTTTACCATATCTGGCGATTATGCAGGTGTTAAGATCTTAACACCAAAATAGACACATTTTACAATGAGTCCAGTTTGCAAAAGCCACACATACTAGTGGTAAAGTATGCAAACAGGTAGCTTTGATAACCTATGCATTGTCCTTCAACTGACCGACCTTCACCAGGCAGTGGCTTCCTTTTGAGCCTATTTGCCGGTGTCAGCCGTTGCCAAAAGGCAGTCAGCTCAGGACAGTGCAGTATCAATGCTTTATAGCTTAGGTGGAGCTGTTAACGCTATGGGTACTTTTTTGCAAGTATACATATATAAGATTACAATAGGTTTTACCGTATCCGGCGATTATGCGGGTGTTAAGATCTTATGCAGTGTTAAGATCTTATGCAAGATCCTCCTTCTCACCTACAAGGCTCTCACTGTCTCTGCTCAGACATACATCCGTGAACTACTTCAGGCACCCTCCTCAACACAACTTCGATCCTCCAACACGTGCTTGCTGCATGTGTCCAGGTCGTACCTCCATTCGATGGGTGACAGCCTTCTCGCGCGCTCCTCCCAGATTCTAGAATGCCCTTCCATTGGAGATTCGATCAGATAAGTCCTTTGGCATCTCCAAATCTCGTCTCGAGACTCATTTGTTCCATATTGCTTTTAAGGCCTCCAGCTAGGACTCGTGACTCTTAGCTCTAACATTGAAACTCCCATCTCTAACACTGTGACTCCTATCTATAACACTGAGACTCCCATTTCTAAAACTGTGTATCCTATCTCTAACAATGAGACTCCCATCTCTATACTGTGACTCCTATCCATTCCTCCTACCGTTCAGGGATGCGCAACTCTATAGGTTGATTGATGTGGCTCAGTGTTGTCATGCCGGGATGATGGCAATCCGATTGATCAGGTAGGCAGGGGTGCCAAGGAGCAGTGCATTGCAGTAATCGATTCGTGATGAGATGAAGATGTGTATTAGCTTCTTTTTTTTCAGCATAGATACAAAGATACAAAGAAACTCATAGATATACATAGAGATATATGGAGTTACATAGAGATACATGGAGACTCATAGAGATACATAGAGACTCATAGAGACTCATAGAGTTACGTAGAGATACATGTTAGTTGTTTATTATTGTATCAGAAAAATACTCTGAGCTTGCAAACCTTTTACGGGATTTCTGTGACACAACAAACACGCGAGTTGAAAAAAACCAAAACAATATATAAGGATATAAATATAATCATTTGCTGATTAACCAAACAAAATAAAAAAAACATTCACATGCAACATTGCACATAATAAATCAAAGAAATTAAAGCACATTTAAACGTTGCAATGGGGGGGGGGGGGAATACTTAGTATATTGCACATTCAGAGGGAACAAATTCAACATTAGCAATATTTCAAACACGAATCGCTATTTGCAATCACAGCAAGGCACATATTCTAATAGGGATCTAAGGTCGCTTATAGAAGGTAGTGACTGTAGCTTCAAGCTCAAGGCAATATTGTTCTAAAAGAAGATTTTTCCTCATATCTGGATGTGAACCCTGGAACATTTAACAGAAAGGACTTTGAACTTATACGGTTTACTTTGTTAATCTATCTCATCTCATTGTCAGAAACTACTTAGTCCTGTACAGGGTCGCTATGAGCCGGAACCTATCCCGGCAGACACAGGGCGCAAGGCAGGGATATACCCACGATTGGACACCAGTCCATCACCGGCTCACCGCGAGCTCGTTATCGGTGCGGATTGGTGAAGGTGGTGGCGCAGTGACGTCGTGTCAGGCGACTCCACGACTCTCCTCCAGCAGCTGCCGTCACTCTCCCGTGAGGACTCGTGGCTTTAATAACTACCTGGGAGCAGACACGCGACAACGTCCTTTGTTCTCAATACATTAAAGGCTGCCGAAGTCGGGTTAGGCGCTGGGAAGCCAACGTTTTCATTGCATTCACATACAAAGGACAATTTCGCATCTCTGCCCCGAGGTAGCGTTAAGGCATTTATGTAATAATAGGCTCACATTAACACCCAAGTGAAGCATTGTAGGACGGGTTACACAGAGATCTGTCATTATTATTATTATTTGCTTTGACAAAAAACATGTTTGAATCCTGAGCCTGGTTTTGTTGTTGTTCTATTGGCACTAACGTTGGACTCTGACGTTTAGCGGCGCGGTGGCGCAGTGAGTAGCCCTACTGCCTCACAGCTAAATGCTCAGGTTCGATTCCCGGTTCGGATGCCGCACAAAGCGCTGCACAGAGCTGCGGAGAGAACGGCACGTCAACAACAACGGCATTAGAACGGAAAATCAGCAATATCAACATTTTTAAATTTTTATTTTTAAAATATACACATCTTTGCAAAACAACATGTGAAAAATGATCAACCTTTCAACTATTATTTTAAAACGCAAAATTATCAGAGTTAATAATACATATATGCGATATAGTTTAATGTAACATTTATCGCATAATAATAAAACTAATTGCATATCTAGAGCGCCTATCACCCAATGATCACAAGGTGCTGCACAGAGCTGTGGAGGGAACAGCACATCAACAACGAGATAATAACGGCAAATCAGTAACAACATTTTTTTTTACAAATTATGATAATAATTTTTTTTCAAATCTGAGCGATGAAGAGAACGGCATGTCAACAACATCATGTCAGCCCAACTGAAAGTGCAAATGTAGCAATAAATTATAGGAAAACAATAAGCGATTTAAAAACATAATAGTAATTCTGCTACAGATATGGATGGAATAAATGTTCCCGAGCAGGTGCAGTTCGGAGGAATGCCACCATCCCAGCACAATAACACTGAGCAGCATCAAGAGTCCGAGCGGTAGGACTTGAAAGCCTTAGGGAACAAGTGAGCCTTGTGACGAGATTTGAAGATGCCCAAGGACTCAGCTGATCGAATCTCCAGTGGAAAGGTATTCGAGAGTCTGGGAGCAGCGCGCGAGAAGGCTCTGTCACCCATTGAATGGAGGTGGGACCTGGGCACATGCAGCAAGCCCGCATTGGAGGATCGAAGTTATCTTGAGGAGGGTGCCTGAAGTAGGTCACAGATGTATGCCGGAGCAGCGCCAGTGACAGCCTTGTAGGTGAGAGGAAGATCTTGAATTCAAACCTGTATTTAACCAGTGGAGAGACATCAGTACGGGGAAAATGTGATCATGGATGGGTGTGCGACTGAGGAGTAGCCGCATTCTGCACACGTTGGAGACGATTGATCAGGTTGGCAGAGGTGCCAGGGAGCAGAGCATTGCAGGAATCATTCGCAAGAAGATGAAGATGTGTATTAGCTTCTCAGCATCAGCGGGTGACAGGATCTGGCTATACGCAAAGATGTAAATAGGCTACCTGCGTCACATTGTTGATGTGTGTCTCGAAGGTGAGTGAGGAATCAAGAGTCACACCTAGACTCCGGACTGCCTTAGCAACTTCAATGGTCAGGTCGTCAAGCATCAATTGGATCGGTTCAGCCTTGAACAATTGGTGTGGGGTTTCAACAAGCGAAACTTCTGTTTTGTCGCCATTTAGTTTTTAAAGTATTGAATTGAGTCAAGCCTTTACAATTGACAGTGACGATGACATGCAAAGACCAAACCCATTGATGGATGACTTTGCGTGGATATAGATTTGGATGTCATTGGCATAGCAATGGTAGCTGAGATTGAGGCTGCGCAGGATATGGCCAAGTGGTTGAATGTAGATGCTGAAGAGGAGTGGGCCGAGAACTAAACCCTGAGGAACTCGAGGCAAAACAGAATGAATCTCTGAGTTTTGTCCTCCGAGGCTGACAAACTGCTTCCGGTCGGAGAAGTAGGAGCTCAGCCAATGCAGGTCACAGCCAAAGACCCCCATACCCTCCAGTCGCTCAAGCAAGATCGGGTGGTCAGTGGTATCAAAGGCAGCGCTCAGGTCCAGGAGGATAAGAATACTTGGCAAGCCTTCATCAGCGGCGACGATTCGGTCATCAACTACTTTTACCACAGCAGTTTCAGTACTTATGGCCGAATCTAATCCCAAATTGGAAGGAATCAAGGAGGTCATTGTTAAGAACGTGTTTCTGGAGTTGTGCGGCTAAGGAACGTTCAAGGACCTTAGAGATGAATGTAGATTTGAGATTGGTCGATAATTATCAGGGATGTTGTAATCGAGGCCAGGTTTTATTGAGCAGGGGGTAACTGCGACACATTTGCATAGTGGAGGAACGATACCAGAGTGAAGTGAATTATTAAACAGATTAGTGACGAACTTGGAAAGGAATTTGAAATTTGCCCGGATGATTTTGGATGTGAAAGGATCCAGGGAGCAATTTGTGGGCCGACATCTGGTAACTGAAGAAGAGACATCGGATTCCGTTAATTCAGAACATTCTAGGAGTTTTGAGGTTAAGGAAGGTGGAGGAACATTTTCAAAGGTATTGGTTAGTGAATGAGGCTGGGTGGAGATACGATTGGCTTCAGTTTTTTCTGAGAAAAACTGAATCAACTGATCCGCCTGATCTTTATTAATGAAGTGAGGTGAGGGCGAGTGATTGGTTGGACGAAAGAGCTGATTAATGGTTGAGAAAAAGAAGCTTGGGCTTGTCGCAGGTATAAGTCAGAATGCTGGAAAGAATGCTGGTACGGGCACAGCCACGTGCCTTCTGGTAGCGGAGGAGCAGTTCCTTAAAGATTTGACCATGAATAGTGAGACCAGATTTTCTCCAAATCCGTTCAGCCCTGCATGCATTCGCCTTGAGATCCCAGAGTCCAGCCGTATACCAGATAAAATGTGATTTTAATGGGGCCAAATCATCCCGTATGCTTGATAGCACGTTGTTGTAAGTTCCTGCTGTCGCTTCAGAGGCAGAGTCAGCCGAGGCGGAGAGTAAAGTACTATTTATTGCTGCGGTGAATATGTTTGGAGTGAGCGCATTAAGGTTGCGAAATTGGATTTGGTGCTTGTTGATGGTAATTGGAGGTGGTACTTGAAGATCAAACCACACAGAGGGGGATTTGAGTGTTTTCTCTGTGTCCGTGTGGGGTTTCACCGATTACTCCAGTTTCCTCCCCACAGTCCAATAACATGTTTTTGCCTAGATTAATTGTCCTGACTAAATTACTGCAAGTGCCCTGAAATGTTGTAACTTGCTTATTGCTTCTTGTTGAACAACTGTGAAAAAGAGCCACATTGCTCAACGGTTCCTTCCAGGTTCAATACAAACCGACTTATTTTACAATTTGAGCGATGGGTTTCCTACTCAGATCCTTTAATCATTTCCGTAACAATGTTTTCCTTGACTGACAAAAAATTTAATCACTTTTCATGAACCCGCAATAACAGCAAGGCGTAAGCGATATGACCAATCGCTGGAAAGAAACAGGACGCCTTCTTGAGTTCACCTTTGGCACAGAAATTTATTGGACTATCTGAAGAAATCAACCTGGCTGATAAGTTTGCAGAGCAGACGTGGAACTGGCTTGCACCTGTCAAGATCAAATGTTCTCACGTTTGTGAGACATTACTGACTCCAACAGATCACCTCTCGGAAAATGTGGGCTGGGTTTGTTTTGGGGCACGATGCGAAAAACTGCAGCAGTGTTTGAGAATTGCTCTCAAATACTGTCCTTTCGGGATGGCCGTGTCGAGCGCTTCTCCCGGATTGGAGGCATCTCTCGGCTCTGAGAGAGCTGCTCTTGAGAGCGATTCTCAGACATTGAGCCGTGACAGATCATACAGCAGCATAGCCCAATGTCGTTAAAGCTAACGGTTCCTTATTAAAAACAAAACGCCTGATTGTAACCTACTCGTAACGTTGTCAGTCTGTCTATTATCAATACTCGCTTAATTCTGTACAGGGTCGCGGGGTGGGGGGGGGGCAGAGTCTATACCGGCCGACAGAGGGCGCAAGGCGGGGGAATACCCAGGATGTGACGCCAGTACATCGCAGGGCACACGTTTTTGAGGCAATTTACTCAGCAGGCCAATTAACCTATGGCGCTTTATTAAACGTAACTTTGTTTACGAAGAAAGTACTTAATGTCCGTATTTCTTACTTCTCAATAACCTGAACACGGCCACGCACATATACGCACAGACAAATATAAAGAGCCCGCGTGTAGATTTCATAGACTGTTGGGGTCAGTGCAATTAGCAAGCACCTATCAAGGACGACACGGCACACGTTTGGGGGGGAAGGGCAGCATCGGGAACGAACGCCTTTGTCTTCCCACTGGTGACGTTTACTGACCGCACCAAGCACTCGAGGTCGAGGCGACCACGGGAACACCTTGGACCCTTTCATAGAATATTCACTGGGTCGCCGTGAGCCGGAATCGAACTGGGGTCCCTGGGTTCAGCAGCACGGTGAGCAGCGCTGCCTCCTCGCAGTAAAGTAGATCCCGATTTTAATTCCTAGTGCAGGTACCGTTCTATGTGAAGTTTGCGTGTTCTCTCCCCGTGTTCGTGTGCGTTTTTGCCCGGTAGTCCGGTTTCCTCCCACACTCCCAAGACAAGCTGCCTTGGTTAATTGTTTTTACTAAATTGTCCCCCCCCCTCCCCCAATCTCTCCACGTGCCAAAAGATGTAACGCGCTTACCCCTCCCCGTTGGACAACCGCTGAAAAGATCAACATAGCTTAACGGTTCCTTCCAGCTTAACTCGCATCTCAGCGCGCTAACCACTACACCACCGCTCCCCCAACAGACACGCGTGCGCGGGCCGGTCGTGGGTTCGAATTAAAATGTAAACGGAGCGCTTTATCGACCATTTACATTCCGTCCTGTGTTTGGATTGAATGCAAATTCCTCTTTTGTCGATTACCCGAGCGGGCGGATTGTGGAATGAGGATGTTCTGGGTATGACGGCGGGCGAGGCTAGGCTTGTGGATTAGACGTGCTTAATGCACCGAGATAAGCGACACGTGTCCTCCAGCCATCGACTAAACATTCATGAGAGCACAAACGTCTTCAAACAGCTGATTGTCTGCAGCAGTACCGCAATCTTTATGCTAATCGGCCCTTGCCCTTTCTCTCTGTCGCGGGCCACGACGTGAAATGTAACTGCCTTGTTTTTTTATTGATGCGTAAAGCTGGCTTTCTATTATTGTTGCATAAAGCTGGCTTTCTATTTTTAAAATAATTCAGACTTAACAGTTCGTGAGGGCCGTGCTTGTGGCTTAGCGACGAATTGTTTGAAATGTTCTCTTTCCCGCACAACTTACTCCGAGTGTTGATTCCTGTTTTGCCCGCAGTTCCACTTAATACTTCAAGATTTACAAGGCATGACGCCTTATATTGACGCGGATTATTGATTTGCCTGGGAAACGAGTTCTGTGATCATTTCGTGTGTTTTACACGGGAGCTGGGCGGCGTGGCGGCTGCGCAGCGAGCAGCGCTGCTGCCTCACAGCAACGAGGTCCCGGGTTCGATTCCCGGCTCGGGTGTCTTTCTATGTGGAGTTCGCATGTTCTCTCTCTCCGTGTGTGTGTGGATTTGCGCTGGGTACTCCGGTTTCCTCCCACAGCTCAAAAACAGGCGGCTGCCCAGGTTTATTGGCCCCAAATAAGTGCCCTGCGATAGACTGGCGTCAGAACCTGGATATAGCCTTGCGCCCTGTGTCTGCCGGGATAGGCTTCGGCTCCCGCGCGACCCCGTATTTGATTAAGTGGGTTCTGAGACTGACTAACGCGAGCGCGTGTGCAGGGAGCGGTGGCGCAACGGTTAACACGCTGGGCTACGAACCAGGAGACTCGAGTTGGAATCCCGCTCACAGCCAACACCAGTGACGATTTTAAGAACGTGTCGTGGGCCTCCCGTAGGTCGACTCAGCACTCAAATGAGTACCCGATGCGGTGTGTAAACATCACCACCAGGAAGACAAGGTAGCCGGGCGTGGTGCTGGCCACGCAACCACGCATGTACGGTGCTCGCAAACAGCACTTGACACGACAGTCTTTTAAGGCTATATGGGGGGTCTTTGTCTTTGGGGGGAGGTGTCCGAAGATATAGCCTGGGACGTGAGCACACATTGTTCTGGTTATGAGCAGAGGTCAAAAAGATTGCCACCGGGTCCTTTGCTCACCGCGCTCCCAGAGATCAAGACGATTAACGCCCCTTTAACCAAACGCCTTTACATATGTATGACGGGATCCCGTTTGATTTTCCCCCAGAGCAAAGAGTTCCTGTGTTGTACTGATGTAGGGCCTCGCGTGTTCACTTTAAGATGTCTGTGAGCCTGAGCATGTCGCTGAGTTTCCATTATTAATTATTATTTACCAGACGCCCTTATCCAGGACGACTTACATCATTATAGAGGTGTAGTGAGAAAACCACAGAGCGGCGAGGGGAAGGCAGCCATGCATTCAGTCGGCGCAAACATTTGCCAGACACTGCGTTATGTTGCGATATTATCGGCCAATTAATTAATTAATGAGGTTTTTTTTTTTAGATTTAAGAAGAATCCGGAGAACCCCGAGAAACCCCACGCAGAACAGGGGGAGAGAACACGCAACTGCCCTCTCGGGACAGCCGCGTCGATCGCTCCCTCTCCCTCCATCGCGAGGTGTCACCTCACGTTCGAGGCATCTTCAGGCGCACGCTGCGCAATGGAGAGAGCGAGTGAGAGAGAGATCGACGCGGCTGTCCCGAGAGAGCAGCTTTGCGAAGCAATCATCATGAATCGAGCAGTGAAAACCTACATCATTACAGAACACGCAGCCTTCACACAAAAAGGCGCCCGATGCGGGAATGGAATCGCCTCGGGCAGAACTTTCTCTCTGTGAGTCTCAGATCACTCAGCCACCCTGCCTCGTCGTATTGCCTACATTATGGTGGAGCGGTGGCATGGTGGTTAAGGCACCGCACCATGGACCCAGCCACCAGAGATCGTTTCGTGGTTCTAGAAAACATCGGTGGGCGAATGTTGATTCTGCACCGGTCCCTGGGTCCCAATGACCAGTCAATACTGATCCGCGTGGTGAAATATCGTCACAGCAGAGGAGGAAAGCGGGACACGGCTATGGCAGCTCAAGACATCATCAGGCTCAAGAGCAGGGTGGCACAGCTCTGAGACCAGAAGCGAAGATGATGGCTTAATGGGATTGAGTATGGTTGACAGTGGTGTTGACCGGCGATGTTAATGCAGTGAGGGTTCTCTTGGCTAATGATCCGGGAACCTGATGTTACAATTATAATTTCTCACGCAGTCATCAACATCATTATCAGCAGCCGTTTGATCCTGTACAAGGTCACAGGAGCCTATCCCAGCAGATATAGAGCACAAGGAAGGACGATAGCTATGACGGGAGGCTAGTCTACGGCAGGGTACCAGGCGCAATTCAGGTATAAGCAGCTCAGTTAACCTATACAGACCCGTGTCTTTGGACGGTGGGAGGAAACCAGAGTACTCGACACAGGCAGGAGGAGAGGACACGCAAACTACACAGAGAAAGGTGGCACGCGAGCCGGGTCTTCAGATCAAACCGAGGTCTCCGTGCTGAGGCGGCCGCGCAACTTGCTCCGTCACCCGGCTGTCCCGAGAAATATGGCAACAACCGCCCCTTCGTCTCCCTCCCGCTCCCCC
>JAZEWT010000006.1:11065887-11077726 GCA_036362905.1 Mordacia mordax
TTAGAGACAGAGGGAGAGAACACGCAAACTCTACACAGAAAGGAACCCGAGTCGGGAATCGAACCTTGGTTCTTCTTGCTGTGAGGCGACAGCGCTACTCACCGCTCCACCGCGCCGCCCAAGGCTGTAATTACTTCAATGATTGAGTGCATATGGAGCACTGGCTATTGAAATCTGGCACCAAACCTGATGTGCACTATCCTGTCTGCTCAGTTTCAACCCCTCGCCGCCCACCTCTACCTCTCACCTATCTATAAATATATTTATTCTGTGAGACACTAACTATTTCCATATGGTAAAAGCGCGTGAGTGCAAGATTCCGTTTCCATCCTGATAATGTCATTTTTCTTCCACGTGCGAAAAAATAAATATCTTCACAAAGAGCGCTAAATGGTCACGAACAAGTTTAACTGTGGGCGGCGCTGTGGCCCAGTGGTTAGCGCTGTCGCCTCACAGCAAGAAGGTCCCGGGTTCGAATCTCTCGGCTCGGGTGCCTTTCTGTGTGGAGTTTGCATGCTCTCCCCGTGTCCGCGTGGGTTTTCGCCGGGTACTCCGGTTTCCTCCCACAGTCCAAAAGCATGCTCCTGGATAGGTTGATTGGCTCGCAAACTAAAATTGCCCCGCAATGCCCGGCGATGGACTGGCGTCCCATCATCGGTATATCCTTGCCTTGCGACCTGTGTCTGCCGCTTAGTCCTATACAGGGTCACGGTGAGATGAGATCTCATCTCATTATCTGAAACCGCTTAGTCCTATACAGGGTCACGGTGAGCCGGAGCCTATCCCGGAAACACAGGGCGTAAGGCAGGAATACACCCGACGACGGGACGCCAGTCCATCGCCGGGCATTGCGGGACAATTTTAGTCTGCGAGCCAATCAACCTATCCAGGAGCATGCTTTTGGACTGTGGGAGGAAACCGGAGTACCCGGCGAAAACCCACGCGGACACGGGGAGAGCATGCAAACTCCACACAGAAAGGCACCCGAGCCGAGAGATTCGAACCCGGGACCTTCTTGCTGTGAGGCGTCAGCGCAAACCACTGGGCCACCGCGCCGCCCATGAGATGAGATGAGAAGTTTAATTGGCTGCAGAGGGGGATGGTTCTTAGCCTGATTTTCCTTTCCATTCCAGTAGAGGGCCCCATCACGAACTCCCACGTTAAAGCTACCACTAACCTGAGAATGACTTTCCAAAGCTGTTCTTTTAAGATAGCCGTGTCGAGCGATGCCCCTTCTCCCCTTCGCGATCTTTCTCCCTCCACGTTAAGATGGATAGATGTCTATTATTGCGGCAGAAAGTGACCAGCGAGCTTGCAAGCTCAAGATGCGGGATTCCTGCGACCCAACAAAAGTTCGAAATCAAAAACGTTGGCGGCATCGTCAGACTGAGACAGACTCGGGACGCCTGAGGATGCCTCCAACGTCAGATGCGAAACGTTGTAAAGGAGAGAAGGGGGGGGGCGCTCGACACGGATATCCCAAAAGAACAGCTGTGGAGAGCGAAATACTCATATAGCGTGGCACTTGCTTTTTACGTTAAAAAGCAGGGCACAGCAGACCTTCCCAGTCTGTTCAACACAATGTGCGGGCACGTGTCATGTTTGTTCTTCGGATGATCCACATCGACATAATAATATTTGCACTCCAAGAGCACTTTTCACCCGAGGGTCACAAAACGCTGCACAGAGCTGTAGCATACGTGCCAACACTAATTTACACTATTCTGAGAAAATACACTTGTTGTTGCAATACACAAAAAGTGCTAACACCGATCAATAACTGTTTTGTTTCCATTTTTAATTAACATAGTATTTGTAAAATATGTATTAATTGCCCGATTAAATCACAATATACAGGACGCACTGTGTGGCAAATGTTGGCGCCGACTGACTACGTGGCTGCCTTCTCCCTCCTCTGGAGAAATTCTGACCGGAGTTACGGGCGATTCTCAAACGTAGCTACAGGTGGTGTTGGAATCTGATGGCTCTCAAAGCAAAAAAAAACATTTCTAATTGATTTAAACTCTGCCACATCTCCTTGGTTTTGAGACACCGACATCATCTCGGTAGGCCGTGCATTTCAGTAAATGTATGCGATGTAAACTGGAGCAATCATTTTGGGAATATCCTGCATGTTGGCATGAGCGCAGAAGTTGACATTGAGAGTGTCAGGTGAGACGGAGGGAGCTTCAAGACTGGAGAGGGGACTTTGGACGAGGCCTGGCCTTTTGTGCTGCTATTGGAACACGTTTCAGAGTTACAGCTTTGTGCAGCGCTTTGTGACCCTTGGGTGAAAAGTTCTCTATAAATGCAATGATTAATATTATTCAAATTAAACCCGCTACTCGCGCGTCTCTCTCTCTCTCTCGCACCGCACTCCTGCCAGAGTTTCAACCAATATGTGAAGGAGACCTATGTGGAGGCGCACGTGCCCGTGTCCGATGAATAACTCCCCACGCGCAGAGAGTCGGGCAGCACTGTCAGGCGCGTGAGCGTGAGATCGTGCTCAAAGTGGCACGGGCTCTCAACGCCAGGGAAGGCGCATTGCTGTAAGCAGAGTGTCGCCAGTTGGTTGCGTCTGTCACGTTCCAGGCAACGCGGCTGCCACTCCCACGCCGTGGTGAATGCCTCGGCACCGTGGTATCGCGGTGGGTAGCGCTACTGCCTCACAGCGAGACGACCCTTGGGTCGATTTCCGGCTGGGTTACCTTTCCCCCTGGGATTTTGCGTGTTCTCCCCGTGTCCGCGTGGGTTTTCACCGGGTTCTCCGGTTTCCTTCCACAGTCCAAAGCCATACTACTCAAGTTAATTGTCCTGACTGTATTTCCCGTTGTGCACTGACATGTAATTTGCTTACCCCTACCCACTGGACCAAGTCCGTGTCTGCAGTACTATCGTGGGTAGCGATGGTGTAGTGGTTAGCGCGGTGCGTTACAAACCCGGCTACCTGAGGTTGATTCGCGCCTACTACCAACATCAGTAACGATTTTCTGACTAGGTACTGGTCCTCCCCTAGGTTAACACGGCCTTAAATAAATACCTAATGCGCTGTGTAGTAAACATTGCCACTAGGGAGATAAAGGCGGCCAGGCGTGGTGCTGGTCACCCACCCCCTTGTGTGCCATGCTGGCCTTCATAGGCGCTCGCTAGCAGCGCTTGACCCGACAGTCTGTTAAGGCTACACGGGGTATCTTTGTAAATCTTCATTTTCTGTGTTTGCTATTCCATTGGCTGTTGTGGAATAAAAATAATAATCACAGTTGTTAGTTTTAATTATGCAGCCTCGTTTATTAGTGACAGAGGCACAATTGGGCAAGAAGCCTCGTGTTCAATTAATGCCACGCTTTTAGTACCGTAATCGGCGAGCCAGCAGAGTGCACCCAGACTGACACAAGGGCAGTGACGAGCTGACATCAGTGGTGATGTCTCAGCCTGTACCGGTCATCGCCTTCAACAAACCACACGGACGAACGTTGTGTGAAGTAAGGCCAAACAAAGGCTGTGACTGAGAGGGCATAGGCATTCATCCAGCAGTAGATCGGCTGAAGGTGAAGTATGGTCACGCAGCCCAATTACCAACACAGTATTGACAGCTCTTTGTCCAGGAATCGATTGGCAAATATGTGAAAATTAGGAAAACAATTAAACCCACTTCTCGTTGTATCTGTGCAGGTTTGTCATGGCTCTGTGATGAGAATAGCTCTGGTGAGCTGGTCTTTCGGGATAGTCGTGTCGAGCGCTCCTCTCTGCTCCCGCAGAGGAAGCGAAACATCGCAAAGGAGAAAGTTCAGTTTTTATTTCATCTGGACGGAACCGTTGAGCTATATCGCTCTTTTTAACAATTGTCCAGTGGGGACAGGAGATAAGCAAGTTACATCCAACGGCATCGGGGGACAATTTAGTCAGGACATTTAACCCGGGGAGCGCATCTTTTAATTGTGGGAGGAAATCAGAGTACCGGGAGATTACCCATGGGATAGAACTCGCAAGCTCCACATACTAGCCACAATAAGTCGCAAAGTTATTGATTTGCCGCTCATATGTCGTTGCTGTTGCTAATATGCCGTTCTCTCCACAACGCTGTGCAGCGCTTTGTGACCCTCGGGTGAAAAGAGCTCTCGAAATGCAATTATTATTATTACTAACCCGGCACCCGAGCCGGGAATCGAACCCAGGCGATTCTTGCCGTTAAGCGAATGCTCGACGCGGCTATCCCGAAAGAGCAGCCCTTGACAGCAATTCCCACTTCGCGTATTCGACGACACAGTGCGCTCTGCGAATAGATTTACTAGCACCTCTCGGTGTCTAACGATGCGGGGCTGGCAGTATCCTGGGCTAGACGGCGCCGCGCTAGTCCCACACGGCTCCTAGGAATAACCATGTCATTGGAATTTTAATGCGAGTCTTTTAATAAACAACGGCCTTGAGAACGGGAATGCGGTGCAGAGAAGTTGATCAGCGTGTCACGGTAAGAATAATAATAATTACACTTCTAGAGCCATTTTCACCTGAGGGTCACAAAGCGCTGCACAGAACTGTAGTAGAGAACGACAAATTAACAACAATTACGTTTTTTTTGTACCGAGTGTTGGGTGACTGGGGCCGCTCAGCGAGCCGCGCTGGTTTCATCATCATTATTAATACCTGCTTAATCATGTACAAGGGCCACGGGTGGGGGGGGGCAGAATCTATCCCGGCAGAAACAGGGCGCAATGTGGGGCTTTTCTCACACAGGATGTGACGCCAGTAGCATCACAGGCATCTGCAGGTAATTTACTCAGCAGGTCAATTTAACCTAGGCAGCAGCAGCAGCGTGTCTTTGGACTGTGGGAGGAAACCGGAGTTCTCTGGAAAGAAACCCACGCGGGCACGGTGAGAGAGAGAGAGAACACGCAAACTCCAAATAGAAAGGCACCCGAGCCGTGAATCGAACCCGAGTCCTTCTTGCTGTGAAGCAGCGGCGCTGCTCACTCCGTCACCGCGCGGCGCCAGATTCACGCAAATAGCTGGGCGATCTTTCCAAACCCGACCCCATTATCTGCTCAGCCTCTTCTATGTATACAATGGAACGAGTTGTGTGTATGGTGGCGTTAAGGGTACAAGGTCCAAATCCTTTATAAGTTTAAGTTTTAGCTGCACAACATGAAGGTCGTATTTCGGCTTTGTCTGCCACTTATCGATTACTCTTTTGAAACGTGAATACTTCCTCTAAGTACCATATCCTACAGGACGTTGGTAACAATGGTCTTCCATAAATCTCTGCTCGTTGACGTTCTAAGCGTGCCCACTGTTGACATGTTTATCCATCTCGAGAGACTCTTGAAATAAATCAATTTCAAAAGTCTTTTCCACGATCTCTTTTTCCTTCAAATTATTAAGTTATAACCAGATAGTATATGTCCTCTTTCCTCCTAATATGTCCGAGAAACTTCGACTGTCTCCTTCTAATGTCATTCAACACCTTCTTTCTGCATCCCATTCGTGACAGAATTTCTTCATTTGAGGTCTGACTTGTTCAAGATACCTTCAAGATGCGTCTAAAGAACTACATTTAAGTTGCTTCGAATTTCTTTTTTATGCTTGCTGATATAGTCCAACATTCTGATGCATACGTGAAAACTGGTGTAACGTAACAATCGAGAACCCTTAGTTTCGTCAGCATAGAAATGTTATTATTTATCAGTACTTTTTCATTTTGAAAAAGCTATATTTGGCCATTCCTATCCTCCGTGTTATTTCATGATCACGTTTGCCATCTGATGTTATCGAGCTTCCCAGATAGTTGAATTTATTAACCTGTCTTACATTTTCATTACGCATTTTGATGTTGCATACAGGTACATTTTCCTCTTTGAAATTACTATGCATTGTTTTTCTATAATTTATAGTTAAACCCTTCTCATGACTTTTACGAACAACTTCATCCAGATTTTCTTGAAACTTCCCCTCTGAATCTGATAACAAAACTACATCATCTGCTTAACGCTGGTCATTCATATTCTGTCTACCAATCATCAACCCTGGCAAACCTTAAATTTGTCTCAAGAGACTCTCACAGTTCAAGTTAAACAAGTCCGGTGCAAATACACAGCCTTGCTTTACACCTCTTTTCATTTGGCTGAAATGACAGTTCATTTCCGATCCTTAGCATTTATTTCCACCAGTGTGACACTATCAGATATTACCCAAAACCCATGTAGAACCTTAGAAATGTCTTGATCTAATTTTAAGCCAACATCTCTTTCGTGCCTCTGACCTGAAAAACTAATCTTCACACCTGACATAATGGTTCCTTTGTCCTTCCTATGCGTTTCACACATACCTAGAATATTAATGTTTAGTCTCTTCATTTTCTGCTTAACACTATCCAAATTTCCGATTTGATTTAGCGTTCTAACGTTCCAAATTACTGCTATAAGTTATTGTCTCTGGGTGCGAACAGTCCCAGGCGAACGGTCCGGAGTCACACTGCCGTTGTCCCAGTGGCACTGGGCATCTGCCAGACGAGATGGTCCACTATCCTGCGCCCCCAATGGCTTCAACCGTAAATCTGGTAGAGAGGCTAATGGGTGCCATGACTTGCCCAGGGGCAACCCAGAGACCACAGTAAACAGGAGGGGCACCTGTCTCACAGGTGGGACTGACTTAATGTGGGATGTAGTTTAACGTCATACCCAGGACTGAATAACATCATAATATACAGAATTATTAATTTGACAAACCACCAAACAGTAAGCATTCTTGAATAAATAAACGTGCAGTCTTGCGCGTTCCTCTTTATGATCACTGTTGGAATTTCATTCATACATATTTTTTTGCTGTGAGTTTATTACCCCTATGAGTCTACACCTTGTTGCGTTGGTCAGGTCGAACGTGTGTTCCATCCGTCCATTTTCTCCACCGCTTGTCCTGGTGAGGGTCGCGGTGGCAGCAGTCCAAGGAGAGTGGGACCAGACATCCCTTTCCTCAGCAATAGATTCCAGCTCTTCCTGAGGGATTCCCAGGCGTTCCCAGACCAGCCGAAGGATGTAATCCCTCCAGCGTGTCCTGGGTCGGCCCCTAGGTCTCCGCCCAGTGGGCCGTGCCTGGTAGACTTCCCGGGGGAGCCTTCCAGGGGGCATCCTTGCCGGAACGTGTGCTGTGTTGTAGGAATCCCGCATTTAGATTTTGCGAGCTCATCGCGTATTTTCTGCCGTAATAATAATCATCATCTATCTGATCGGTTGAGACGAGTGTCTGCACGCTGAACGTTGCCTCGGCTCAATGGCCGTCGGGCCCCCTGCCAGTGGCCCGGGAATGGGGGGGGGTGGACCTGCAATCGCCTGGGTCGCCCTGTGGTTAACAGCGCTCGTGATGATGAAGAATCTCTGCTCGTGCTGCGAAACCGCAGAGACGGGTGAGTCATCCAGACGGTCAGCCGACGCCAACCAGCCAGACATGTGCTTCTTATGTATTATGATAATAATAATAGTTGCACTTCTGGAGCGCTTTTCACCCGAGGATCACAAAGCGCTGCACAACGTTGTGGAGAGAACGGCATGTCAGCAGCAACAACACATGAACGGCATGTCAGCAACAATAACATTTTTTTTTGTATCGGTCAATTAATTTGTGAATTTCTTTCTTTGTGGGAGGAAAGTGGGTAACTACGCAGAACATGGGGAGAAGATGGTTAAGGGAGGGCGTGACACCGAGTTTAAAAGATGGTACGGGAAAAGGGGACTTTAAAAAAGCATAAAAAAACACAATCAATAAATAGATAAATAAATATAGGTTTAGATATTTAAGAAATGTATACACGCTATCTTTGAAAAAAACCTGAAATGATGATTTTAACTGGAGTTCGGAAAAACTGAAGTGATCAGCAAAAAAAAAGCCACGCTTGCTGTACACGGAAAGGCACCCGAGGCGAGAATGGAAGGAACTGTCCCGGGCAAGACTTTGATTCTGTAAGACGCGGGTGTTAGCGCTGCACCGTCGCCGTGCCGTTGTCCCTGCACGGAGGCTAAACAGCAGAGGGCAGCAGTGCCTTGACCATGGCTGTGCGAAAACGCATCTCTCTCGCTTCTCAGCTGACCCATTGGTGCTGCGAGTGGTCGGTCACCCTTGTAAAGCGATAATCGATCATTAGAGCGTGAGGCATTCCTGCAAAAACAATGATGTTCAGAGAGAATTACCTTTTATTATACGGGCTTGTTTCTCGGGTTCACAAGAGAGACTACCCTCGAGTGCTGGCGGTTCAGGGTCCCCCTCAAAAACGCACGTAGGGTCAAGCAAAGACAGTGCAAGTTGTTTGTTTGTTTGGCCAAGTGAGAATTCAAGAAACTGATGAGTCTCTCTTGCAAGGGTCATCAAAATGATGACGGCGGTAGGGTCAGAATCATGAAGCGACGCGCATCACAGCAAGAAGATGGGAGGCCCAGAACAGGTTTGACAATAGTATTGGCTGTCATGATTTTTTAAAAACTAAATGGCAACAACACAAGCGTATTGCTTGACGGAACCCCACACCAATTGTCCAAGTCTGAACCAGTCCATTTGATGCTTGACGACCATCGAAGTTGCTAAGGCAGTCCGGAGGTTAGGAGTGATTGATTCCTCACTCACCTTCGAGACACATCAATAAGGTGACGAAAGTAGCCTATTTTCATCCCAGAAACATAGCCAAACTACGCAATATCATGTCGCCCTCCAACGCTCAGAAGCGAATTCACATCTTCATCACAAATAGATTCTTGGAACGCACTACTTCATGCCTACCTTATCAATTGTCTCCAACATGTGCAGAAGGCGGTTGCTCGAGTCCTCACCCGCACTCCGATCCATGATCACATTTCTCCAGCGCTGGCATCTCTCCACTGGCTGCTGGTTAAATACAGGATTGAATTCAAAACCCTGCTTCTCAGCGACAAGGCTCTCACTGACGCTGCATACATCCATGACCTACTTCAGCAACACTCCTCAACACGACAACTTCGATCCTCCAATACAGGTTTGCTGCAAGTGCCCAGATAGCACCTCCTCTGGTCGATAGGTGACAGAGTCTTCTCGTGCGCTGCTCCCAGACTCTGGAACTCCCTTCCATTGGAAATTCGGTCAGCTGAATCTCTGGGCATCTTCAAATCTCGTCTCAAGCCTCACTTATTCCGTAAGGCTTTGAAATCCTCTAGCTAGGACTGTTGATGCTGCTCACTGCTGTGTGTGTGCTTGGATGATGGCTCGCTGTTGACCTGCGCCTGTTCAGGAACACTTTTCAAGCATTTCTTTGTTAAAATAATTATTTTATTTTTATTTGCTATCCTTCATTCATACATAGCAAGAATTTTACTTATTCTCGCTATTCTCATGTTGTTGATGACTTGCCGTTCGCTACATCGTGCTGTGCCGTGCTTGGTGACCATCGGGTGAAAGGCGCTTTAGAAAAGCAAATAAAATGTATTTCTGAGCGAGAATCGAACCGGAGCGGTTTCCACTCACGATCCGGAGGTAATGTTGCTGAGTCAGAGCAGACACGGTCGTACATCACAACGTAAACATCCGCCTCACGGCCTACTGTACAGCGCAAACGCGAATCGATATAAAATGAATGCGGCACTCTGCCGTACGACGCAACGCCAGAGGCAATTAACTAGGGGACGTCTAATCATTTCCTCTTGCACCGCGGGTGGCCTCGGTGCTTGTGACTGAACGAGACCAAACGGGATGATGTCATGACCCCCCTGTGAAGCGTTTTCACATTTCGTTAAAATGCGCTCAACACTCACTGTGTCATGGCTCCCAACTCAGTTGTCTTTCAGTTGCAAGCAACCGATGAACTCTGTTTTTAACAGCTGTCAAGCTGGAAGGGGTAAGCAAGTTACAACATCTCCGGGCACCGTGGACGACTTAGCGGGACAATTAACCTCGGAGGCATGTCTATGGACTGCGGGAGTTAACCGGAGAACCCGACCAAAATTCACGGGGACATGTGAAGAAGGCGCAAACTCCGCACAGACAGGCGACACCCCGAGCCGGGAATCGAACCAAGGTGCTTCTTGCTGCGAGGCCGCAGCGCTACGCGCCCATACGTCATCGTGACGCCCAACCCAGCTCACGCCGCAGGGTTGCAAATAGATTTGGACGAAGGGGCCTCAGAGCTCTGGAATTAACATGGGGCTGAGAGAAAACGAGGTTTGAAAGATGCGACACTGACGCGCGCTCGGGTTTCCTAAGCACCCCCCCACCCCTGCGCGTGTGGCAAAGAAAGCCCCAAACCGATAGTTCCTCCAAATAACCTCTATTTAAAGATGAATCTTACCCCCAGTGTCCCAGTGCGGATCGTACTGGCAGATATGTGCCAGCTTTGACATTGTTGGTGATATGGAGCTCTCAAAATACCAGGCCCTTGTACCTACTCACGATGTCATGCTGAGCATTGAGCATTTCCAGGATGTTTCTGCAGGTCTTCCTTTTTCAGCCGTCATAAGTTCGTAGTTGTCATCCGAAGTGTCACCTAGTTAAGTCAACTGTCAGTTATTCGGGGTAATAGGGAGGACGGGAATAATGTAAAACCTATAAAATATGACAAGGCATGCGTCAGGTCACCGATAATTGCCTGGCCTCTAATTGGTTGACAGCCATTGTGACATCACAACTAGCCAACTAGACGGTTTACAGAGTAGCTTGTATTTCATTTATTCATTATCAATACCGGGCACTCCGGTTTCCTCCCACAGTCCAAAAAGCATGCTGCTGCATAGGTTGATTGGCTCGCAGGCTAAATTGCCCCGCAGTGCCCGGCGATGGACTGGCGTCCCATCGTCGGTATATCCTTGCCTTGCGCCCTGTGTCTGCCGGGATAGGCTCCGGATTCACCGTGACCCTGTATAGGACTAAGCGGTTTCAGACAATGAGATGAGATGAGACATTATCAATATCTGCTTAATCCTGTACAGGGTCGCGGTGGGGGGGGAGCCTATCCCGGCCGACAGAGGACACAAGGCGAGGGAAAACCCAGGATGCGACGCCAGTCCATCGCAGGACACACTTATTTAAGGCAATTTACTCAGTAGGCCAATGAACCTAGGCAGCAGCGTGTCTTTGAACGGTGGGAGGAAACCGGACTACCTGGCAAAAAAACCCCACAAGGGCACGGGGAGAACACGCAAACTCTACAGAGAATGGCATTTGAGCTGGGAATCGAACCCGGAACCTTCTTGCTGTAAGGCGGCAGCGATACGAACTGCGCTACCGCGCCGCCCTTATCTTCTATTTATTTTTATTAATTACATTTTTTAAAAAAATTAATCATAACGCTAGTTATGTTACGTGACAAATCTGCAGAGGATGTCGCCAATCAGCTGTTCTCTCGGCTCTGAGATGATTGCATCATCATCGCCATCTAGCGATGCTTGTCAGTAACAACACGGCTAGAAACACAAACAGATACACAGAGACTCAGATACACAGAGATTCATAGAGATACGCAAAGACCCATAGAGATATTCAGAGACTCATAGATACACAGAGACACACGGAGACTCAAAGAGACACATAGAGACTCATATGGAGAGACTCATAGAGACACCCAGATACTCATAGAAGTACACAGAAACTCATAGAAACACACAGAAACACACAGAGACTCAGAAACACACAGAAATACACAGAGACTCATAGAGACACACAGAAATACACAGAGACTCATAGAGACACACAGAAATACACAGACACTCATAGAGACACACAGAAATACACAGAGACTCATAGAGACACACAGAAATACACAGAGACTCATAGAGACACACAGAAATACAGAGACTCATAGAGACACACAGAAATACACAGAGACTCATAGAGA
>JAZEWT010000006.1:11097271-11117293 GCA_036362905.1 Mordacia mordax
CCGGAGAGGGCACGCCACCCTTTTCCGGTCGAGAACCATATCCTCGGATTTGGAGGTGCTGATTGCCAGGCACTGCCTCATATATAATAATAATTGCACTTCTAGAGCGTTTTTCATCCGAGGGTTACAAAGCGCTGCACAGGGCTATGGAGAGAACGGCATGTCAACAACAACATCAGAATAGATCAATTCAGTAAAATAGTGACCACAAATCAATAAAGGATGTCAAATAAACATAACATATGTATTTAAACAAAGGAAGGAAGGAGTGTTGCTGAGCAGGCACAGGTAAACAGCGAGCCTTCATCCAAGTACAACAACAGTGAGCAGCATCAACAGTCCGAGCCAAAGGACTTCCAGATGTTATGGTACAAGTGAGTCTCGAGACGGGATTGAAAGATGCCCAGGGACTCAGCTGACCGAACTTTCAATGGAAGGGCATTGCAGAGTCTATGAGCAGCGCGCAAGAAGGCTTTGTTACCCATCGAATGTAGGTGCGATCTGGGCACATCTAGCAAACCCCTGTTGGAGGATCGAAGTTGTCGTGTTGAGGGTGTCTAAAGTAGGTCATGGATGTATGTCGGAGCAGCGCCAGTGAGAGCATTGTTGGTGTAAAAAAGGGTCTTGAATTCAATCCTGTATTTAACCGGTAGCCAGTGGAGAGATACGAGCACTGGGGATATGGGATCGTGAATGGAAGTGCGGTTGAGGACTCTCGCAGGCACGTTCTGTACACGTCGAGTACGATTGGTAATGTAGTCAGGGATGCAGGGCAGTAGTGCGTTGCAATAGTCCATTGTCACGCATCTTCTCATAACTGTGCCGTAGCTGACGTAACTGTGTTTGAATTGCATTTTGCAAACGCAGACGTAATTATTTCCTTTGATTATTTTGACAAACCTCAAATGTTTCCGTGCCACTCTGCTGCTGTATGTTTTTTTTAAGAATGTGTGGGCTGCAGGGATGCAGCAAATTCATACATTTCATATTGACATTTAAACTCGTGACACACGTAATGGTCCGCAATCGGAAGACTTGACGGATCATTTTAATCCACATTTTGTACGTAATGGGTTAATGTCAGCTGTTGGAGATGTCACCATTCAGCGCCGTGAGACTGTATCTTGATTTGAGACGCGACCTGAATCGCGACTATGAAGGCTGTCGGGAGTGTGAATCATTCGTCTCTTAATCGGCAGCCGTTTCTGCAAATTGGACCACAATGCGTCACACTACAACATCGCCTTGACAATGTACAAAAAATGTAATGTACGGCGGCTCTTTGACAAACGGCTTTTGGATGCAGGCCTATTTTACCCCATGCCAATCCTAGCGGTCGCTCGACCGCGCTTGGAGCGGAGTTGATGAAGTTGGTGCGACGCCCGAGACCTGGTCACAAATTCGCCCACGGCTGACGTTTGTCTTGGCCTGGAGTCAAGCTCGTGGTCGCCCGATTCGCAACGCGGCGATCCACCCGCCGCGTGAGCACCGGTCCACCCGTGCCGACAGTACTGCGCGTGCATTATGCGTTGTACGCGAGGCACCGCGCGCCAGGGCGGCAGCAGACACGATGTTTGCATTCGCAGCGTGCCTCTGGTTTCTTTTGAGATCACAGCCTTTTAAAAAATGCGCTACAAAGGGCCCTGCAGGCGCGTGGCAGGCGGCGCCCGCACGCTAATGCCGTGCGCAAGTGCCCCCCTCCCAGCTGCTCGTCGCTTCACTGCCACTTTCTAGATGCCCGCCACCTGTTGAGAGGCCAGACAAACACCCGCCGTCACCGCCACCGCCTGCTTTCGCTTGCGATCGCGCCCGCGTTCCGCCACCCCTCGTGCCACCACCGCCCTCGAGCATGGACCGCCGTCACTCTTAGTCGATTTTTACAACGGCTGCTGTGCGGGCACGTGTGGCGTGTGTGTGGCGTGTGTGTGGCGTGTGTGTGGCACGCGTGGTAGTAATTACATTTCTAAAGTGCCTTTAATCCGAGGGTCACATAGCGCTACACAGAGCTGTGGAAAGAACGGCGTCAACAACAACATCATAATAAATGAATTGAATAAAATAATGACTATAAATCAATGAAGGACATCCAGTAACAAATGAAATAAGTGTTTTAAAAAAGGAAGGAATAAATGTTCCTGAGCAGGCACAGGTCAACAGCGAGCCATCATCCAAGCACACGTCAATGAGCAGCATCAACAGTCCTAGCCAGAGGACTTCAAGGCCTTTTGGAACAAGTGAGTCTTGAGACAGGATTTGAAGATGCCCAGGGACTCAGCTGACTGAATTTCCAATGGGAGGGAGTTTCAGAGTATTGAAAGCAGCGCGCATGAAGGCCCTGGCAGCACATGTCCGTGTGTGTGCGTGTGTGTGCGTGTGTGTGAGAGCGTGTGAGAGAGAGAGTGTGTGTGTGCGTGTGTGTGCAGGAGCTGGGCTATAAACCCGGTGACCAGAGTTCGATTCTCACTCACGGCCAACACCAATGACGATTTTCTAAATCGGTCCCGGGCCTCACCTTAGGTCAACTCAACCTCAAATGAGTACCTGGTGCAGTGTGTAAACTTCGTCACGAGGAATACAAAGGCTGCCTGGCGTGGTGTTGGTCAGTCACCTCTTCTTGTGCCGTTCTGAGGTTTTTAGATGACCACTAACAGTACTTGACCCTACAGTCTCTTAAGGTTATGCAGGTGACCTCTGTGTGTGGGTGTGGAAGCGGTGATGTAGTGGTCAGTGTGGTCATTGACCTGAGTCGTGATTTCCCCCGTGCGGTTGTGTTGACACTGGTGCCAGTTTAAAAAGCTGCTGCCTTCAAACTGAGGTCACACGCGGTTGCGTCAAGTCAAACACAATTTAATAATAATGCTTGCTCTTGTCGAGCGCTTTTCACCAGAGGGTCACAAGGTGCTGCACAGAGCTGTATAGAGAACGGCATCTCAGCAACAACAACGACATGAACGGCAAATCAACAGAAATAACATCCTTGCCAGGAGCTTTCCCGGCGAACTGCGGCGCGAGATGTCCTTATAGTGGTTACAATCGGTGCGATCCTCCCTTCTTGAAGAAGGGGACCCACCAGGGCATCCCTTCCAATCTTGCTAAACCCAAACTGTGCTCCAGTTGTAATGATATCATATACGGCGATATTATTATGTAATCGGTCAATTTATTAAAAATAATAAGTTGTGGGGAGCAAATATGAGGGAAACTCACGCAAAACAGGTGGAGAGAATACACACTCCTCACAGAAAGGCGCCCGAGGTGGGGATCGAACCGCCTCAGGCAGGACATTCTTTCTGTGAGGCACAGATGTTGCCACTGCACAGACTCCCTACCGTTTCGTTGGCGGAGAGGTAACCCAGGTAGGATGAGGCCCTGTGTCTTGTCCGTTGGCATTGAAACAATGCCAACGGCTTGCCCACAACTTATTGGCACAAATCACATAAAATCACTTCACCATTTGCCAACATGCCAATGTACTTCACCCTGATAGCCACCCATTGGTATCTTTACCGCCAAGTCAGTCGTTTAGAAGACAAACACATTTTTGAGAGTGGTTTCTAATGCATACCAGTGCATAAATTTTACAGACTTGCTAACATTTGCCGATTCTATTTGGCAATTATCTACCGAGGTCAGTCGTTAGGGCAGTTCTTAGGCAATTTCGTGGCTACTTTTTCTAATCACGGTGCCAGTAATCATGATTATATGTAACATTGGTCGTCATAAAACATTTTACAACGTAAACTCTCATCCGGCAGCAGGGTGCAAAGTGCATTTTCCAACCCGTGTCCTCTCTATCTCTCTCTGGCCTATTTGTGAGGCCCATAATCACATATTATAAAAAATTTCTTTCAAAGGCACGGTGTTATTGACAAATACTTTGAGTTTATTTTGTTGCACACAATACATGTGCCGTGTCATTTTGAAGGCAATTATCTATGATTTTGAAAAGTATGGCTTGTTTATAGAAAAGGTCAGCGGTTTTGACACGTGCATGAAAATTACCTCACCGTTGCCTTTACCCTGCGTGAATGAAAACGCTGGTTTGTATTTTTTTCTCTCTGCTGTTTCGTTTAAGTCCGTCCGGCACCGTTTAATGACCTTGTTTTTCTCCTTGCAGAAGCGTGGATAAATGATATCTGAATCTCAGTCCTAATTGGTTGATATTCTGTCCTCCAGTACAAAGCGACTTCATAATAGCAGTGATTACACGTATCTTCAAAGTGTCTGAAATGTACGTGCACAATCGCCTAATTGTGTGAGTACGTGTCTCTAAATAATAGGGAAAAATAAAAACTAGCCATCTGTGTTTTATTGGCAGGGAATAACATACCGAATTACTGAAAATAAAAAAAAAATCTACTCTTGTTCAAAGATATATTCTGAAGGAATTGCCAATGTGAACCTTCACAGTTTGACTGTCCAATTATTGCAAGATAATTTGCTGGAGATTAAATTACAATTGTTTTCTACGTCTCCACATGGAGGGATTACATTTTTAGTCCGTCACCGTAAAATTACAATTGTTTTCTACGTCTCCACATGGAGGGATTACATTTTTAGTACGTCACCGTATTGTCTTTAAGACTTTGTAACAAGAAGTATTGGCTTAGCCATGGCAATCATGAACTCTCTGTTCTTGGAATTGCTTTAACATCATGCTGTTGTTTAGTATAAATCTGGCACCGTAAATTATGAGATGTGGGATGAGGATTTATTATTACACAGAATGATTATTTATAATTTCTGCTGAATCTCACTAGCGTCTGTATGATTCGTTTTAGAATTGACCTGCCACGTTTTTTTTAGCAGCATCCAATGTTGATTATTTGCAGGGTTTATTTTATTTCCGTTCAGACTTAAGGCCGATATCAGTTACATTGCATATTGTTTGTTTTTAGTCGTGGGAGGAAAACTCTGCAGAAAAAGGGGAGATCATACAAACTCCACTCAGATGGAGCATGGGCACGTCTTACTACCGCAGACATCACTTGAGAACGACCGATAGGCTCCAGCCCCCCCCCCCGTGACCCGGTACAGACAGGATTTTATTGGGTATTGATAATGATGATGTTTTATCTGAATTGTGTGTGCTCATCCAAATTGGTTGGATTGTGAATATTAGAATGTTTAGAGAGTAATACCGTACTGCATAGTTTCCATAGGCGATTTCTATGTCAATATATCATGAAGGCTTTCGTGACCAATATCTATAATAAAGATATTTTCGGTTGGGTCACACAGAAAGTAAGTGTCGTAGACTCGACAGCCAATGAGTAAGGTTTGTCAAGTGAACAGATAGTAGTTAACAATTGTTACCTTCTGTTCACCTAACAAACCTTACGAATTGAATGTGTTGGGTGGAGGTGGGTTTATGACACTTTACACGACCCGAAGGGTTTTATTGTGAATCTGTATGTATATTCTGTAGCTGTCCGATTCAAGGATGAATCCGTTTGTACATACATTGTAATGGTCTGCTTGCTATATGTGGTCTGTGTGTGTGTGTGTGCGGATTGGCATCGGAGAGCGACTGCGAATGCTCAGCGACTCCTGCAAAGAGCTTCCGGCAGTGCTCGGTTTTGCGCCCATCATCGTGCATCGTGAGTTTGCTGGGTTTGTTTTGCCACCGCTGTGTGCTCCCTCTCCTCGTTGAACGCGCCAACGAGCCTGCCTTGCTCTGCGAGGACACTGGGCCTGCTTATAGCGCCTGACTCCTCGTGAATAGCGCTTCTCTCGCTCTCTTACTAATCGTAGGTCGTCATGAGTAGCGCTGTCGCTTCGCAGAAAAAAAGATCCCCAGGTTCGATTCCCGGCTCGGGTGCCTTTCCGTGTGGAGTTTGCGCTCTCTCTCCCCGTGCCCGCGTGGGTTATTGCCGGGTACTCCTGTTTCCTCCCACCTTCCAAATACGCGCTGCTGCCTAGGTTAATTGGCCTGCTGTGTAAATTGCCTCCAGCGTCGGGTAATGGACTGGCATCATAGCCACACATAGCTCCACCTTGCACCCTCAGTTTGCCGGGATAGCCTCCAGTCCCCCGTGGAGCTGTGCAAGATTATGCGGTTAGATATACCGATTGATTGACACGTATCATGGCATCGTTTGTCGATGAACTATTTCCCGTGGCGCAGGTAGCACCCCAAGGTGCCGAGGTCGGGTCATCCCCTTGTTTTGCAGCCAAGCAGCGTCAGGCGCGCGCACGCGCGGCCGACAGATCTGCAGAAATAAATAACCGTGCAGCTTTGCAGGAATTAGACATGCAGGGAAATATATGGCATCAGATTGTTTGGGGGGTGGGAGGGGTGGTCGGGGGTGTGGGTGGCTGCCGGATTTATGTTATGTATCCTACGTCACTTTATCGATCTACTGCTGGATGAAAGCTTTCCTTCACCCTGTCGCTGCTTGGGGCAGGATGTTTGATCGTAATCCATCACTGTGGTCCAGCCAGGTTGGTGGACGGTGGGGGGGGCTGATATCGATGAATACTGCATGAATAATAATAAATAATTGCTTTCATTATCAACACTGCTTTGTAACAGAAAAATATATAATCATAGTTGGCTGACGATTCAGGGAGTGGGCCTTCTTCAGAACAGAAAAGGCCTGGCAGCCAGGTTGACCGACGTGATTGTTGAGAACGTGCACTTTGCGTTACGCGTTTTTGTTTGACAAAACCAGGACGTTCTAATAAAGTAGAATGTAACGATGTTTCAACACACTGGGGATTTACGCTACACCTCGATGCAACCTGGTGGCGCAGTGGGTAGCGTTGTCGTTTCACAGCAAGAACGCCCGGGTTCGATTCCCGGCTCGGGTGCCTTTCTGTGTGCAGTCTGCGTGTTCTCTCTCTTTATGTGTCCGCGTGGGTTTTCGCCGGGTACTCCGATTTCCTCCCACCGTCGAAGGATACCATGCTGTCTCGGTTAATTAGCCTGCTGAGTTAAATGCCCCAAAAAGGGTGCCCTGCCATGTACTGGCGTCACATGGTATACCCCCGCCTTGCGCCCTCTGTCGGCCGGGACAGGTTCCGCCTCCCCCCATGACCCTTTACAGGATTAAGCGGGTATTGATAGTGAATATGCAGCCACATTCCAGGACGCGGTAGGAAATAGTGGACAGAAGCGTCACATTGCGATTCACGTGCGGACGTTGAGTATCATGCAACGCAGAGAGTGTGAATACTTACGTGTAGACCAATTAAAACCACGGGTCGAATGATCACGTTGTGTGTAAACACAACTTACGAGTGCGCGGTGGCTGATACTGTTTTAGACGTGGGTGCTGGTGACTGTTTCAAGGGAACCTCTGGACTGCGTGGGCACTGAGTGTTTGCACTTCTCAGAGACCCCACCTTGTCATATCGCTGGCACACAGATATAAAGAGGGTTCAGGGCCGTCCTCACCCATCGCCCAAATAAACATGCGGACAGGCAAAGGTGCAGCCCCGCAATTACTTGCTCACTCCCCTGCTTGTGGAAGGGCCTCCACGAGACAGGGCCTTCAGAGAGGAGCTTCCTAGAGCAGGAATTCTCAACCGTTTTGCACCTCAATGCCCACTTGACCACGCTCGGGTCTGGTCTCCGTTGACCACTGTGGACCTCGCGGCCCACCGATGGGTCGTGACCCACCCGCCACGAATGGTGGCTCTGGAGAGTGCTTTGACCTACTCGCAAGAGGTGGGGGTACCCACACTTTACCTTACTTCGTGCTGTCTGGCGATTGACTGGTGAACCCGTTTATATTGCCGGATTGACAGAGGCAGGAGGGAGGAGGATTTCATAAACGCGCACTATCACCTCGACCACCACGTCAGACATCTACTCGACCTCTGGATTGATAAGCCACTGTGGTTACCATTACACTGCTTCAGCAACGTCCCCAGTTGTATAAATACATGAAGATATTTTTAAATGTCCATTTTTTTAGTTAAATATAAACCGCAGATGACCCGATTTAAAATATCTCGCGGTCTGACGGTTTGTCCGAGGTGGCTCCACATCGACGGAGGGCAGAGCGAGCGCCGCACGCATCGGCGAACATTCTGCGAGCACGCGCGATGGAACGGTCCCGATTTACCGCCCCCTTCACTCGACGGACTCGGGAAATGTAGCCGAGCGTTCGGACGGCGAAATGGGCGAAAGTAAAAAAAATCCCTCGTGGATAAAGAGTTTCCGCGCGTGCACGTGGCACGAGTTTCCCCGAGCCATTTACGTTTGCGCAGCTGACTTGGAGTGCCCGCGGGGCTTTCAGGTGCGCGCTTGTCGATGTCCGCTACGTGGGGGAGGCATGGTCTCGACAGACGTTGGGGAGAGCCCAGGAGGCTCCGTCTGATAACGAGCGCTCCACTGTTCTGGCAACGTGGGTCAGCGCTGCGGTTTATTGTGATTTTTTCGTTTTGCGAGCGAGGAGAAGATCTGGCTGTTATGACGTTTTGAGTATTTCTGTCCTTCGCAGTTGAGTAAGGAATCAGTCTGACTGGAAGGAACCGGGAGCCTCAGGTGCTGATGATGAGCTCTCCATAACTTGTGACATTTGACCTCGGAGAGAAAAGATATGACCGTAGATTTTCACCTATCGCGAAACCATATTTCCATTGAGAATTTGCATAATCAGGTGATGATGCCTCTCACGCGAGAGGCGAAACTTCGTGAATGAGGAGAGAGAAGGAGCACTCGACACTGCTATCTTGAAAGAACAGCTGTGGAGAGCAATTCTCACACCTCGAGATTGGAAAACCTACTGCAGTATATCTTCCCGTTTCTTTATATTTCAGGATTTGAAAGTTAGAATAGTTTTCCGATGCTATGGTAATAAAATCAAGCCAACGTGTAAATCCCAGTGTGACTGTAGTTTATGATGAAATTGGCACGCTCAATATAATTTTAGCTCAGACGGCTGTCCCCTATCTCATTGCGATCACTGTCAAAATAAGGTAGTGCCATCTCAGTAAAAATAGCCCCATAAAACAACTTTGGGGGCCTCATTTAGATGGGTCCAACTCTATACACCAGAGACCCATCTGTGATTGCGCAGTCTGAGCACCCGCAGCTAAACCGTGCGGCCGAGCGAAGAATTCCTCTTCTGAATTTGCATTGAGCAGCTCTCCGTAGCCGTCTCCAGAATCACTGGGCTCCCCCTGTGGACTTTACGCTGAAGCATTTGTCCAAGGCTGGAGACACTGAATCTCGTGTTGACCATCCAATATGAATGGACACGTACGGACCTATTGTAAATGTTCTGCTGGATGAAGCCTTCCCCAAGTTGCTGCCACCGCTCAGTCAGTATTTAAGCTGGAAGGAATCCGTTGATCTATGTAACTTTTGATGATTGCTTCGAAAAGCTGCTCTCTCGGGACAGCCGCGTCGATGGCTCTCTCTCCTCTCCTCGCGACGTTTCGCCTCACACGTTGGAGGCATCTTCAGGCGTAGTGTTCGTGCGCGGCTTCTATTGTCTCCTTATATGTGTGGGTGTGATGCGTGTGTTCTTTGTTGTGTGAGTCTGCCTCTGAGTCACCTTGACACTAATTTCCATATCCTATTCCCACTCCCGGAACTGTGATTTCCTCACGGCATCGAGCCGTGAAAACCTACATCATTACATATGTAACTTTTGTTAACAGTTGTCCAGCCGGGAGGGGTGAGCAAGTTACAGCAGCTCGGCACGCTAGAGGCAATTTAGTGAGGAAACCGTTAACCCGGGCAGCACGTCTTTGGACTCTGGGAGGAAACTGGAGAACGTAGCGACAGCCCACGTGGACGAGGGGAGAACACGCAAAGTCCACAAAAAGGCACCTGAGTCAGGAACCGAGCCCATACACTCCATTGCTACCCTCGACCATTGTCCACCATCCCCGTCTAGCGACATGTCCGACCCATAGTTGGGACATCGTTAACCTAGGCGTGCTCAAATTCACGTGTCCCTCTTCCTTTTCTCTCATTGTAATTCACAAGCACGAATCTTTCGTCGACAAATATACGATGTGAGAGGTACCCAACGCCGTAGTTGAATGTTAATGCGGTATATTGCAAAGTAATCCTGTGCGGACATTGGGCAAGTTTGCCGTTTGCACCCAGCAGGGAGGTGACGTCACGGCGAAAGATGGCTCGCTCTCGTGTCGCTACGGCGGTCTTCTTCCTGACTTTTCTTTGCTTAAATTAAATGTTGTTAGTTCACACAACCGTGCTTTTACTTGACACAGCCTTGTTGTCGTCGGATGGCCAATAGCTTTGGAGTGATTTTCCCAAGAGAAATCAGGACATCATTCCGGAAAATGCTCAGGTCACATCTCTTCAACCATTATTTACATGTTTGACATCTGTTTGGCTCCCGGTGCTACGTGTGTTTCTGTTTATTCCTTTATTTGACGCGTATTGATGCGTGTCATGTAAGTCGGCCTGGATAAGGGCGACTGCTTAATGATAATTAATAACAATAAAGGGAAATGCACGGTGCTCAAGCCATCGCCTTAAATTGGAGACAAGACCAGCCGACAATCTCGATCTGTGTTGGCGCACAGCGCCTCGCACACTCCCGTCAGTCATGTTGACATGTAAACGTGCGCAGCATGAATCCGGATTTCACTCGCACCGTCACTTTTGTTCTTGGGTGAAATTTTCCCGTAGCTGCCGCCGTACCGCGGGGATCTTGGAAATTGCGACGGCGCTGTGGTGCTACCGGACGAGTGCGAAGGGATGGAGGGCAGTGGTGCCATCGCAGGCTCCTCTTCTGTACAGCAATGTGCTCAGAATTACAGTTTCTTATTTGAGTCAGATGAGCCTTATTTGTGGCGCCTGACGAGGGTATTATCCCAGGCTCACAGCGTCACTTAGAACCTTCCATCACTTGCTGTCCTCTACTGCAGAATTTGGCAACTTTGATTTATAATCCTGAACACAATTAACTCTTCAACACTGCAGCCTTTTGTTAGTTTTTTGTCAGAACCCATCTGTTCACCTTAATGTCAAGAAGGGGTTTTGCCCTCTACAGCTGCCAGAGTGTGAGGAATGCCATTTTTGTTGTTGAATGCAGCGTTGTAATTGTTCGGCTTGGCAGGGAGATAGCGTGCCTCTCATGTGTCTTTTGGGTCGCACTGTGCGTTGTTACCTTTGATTTCCGACGTTTCGCTTCACGTGCTGGGAGCTCCTTCAGTTGCGTTCTTGAAGACGCCTTGTGCTCTGATCGCCTGATAAAGTGTGTGTTCATGTAAACCCGGCTGATATGCGAAACAATTCTCGCACAAACCAAATGTAATCAATCTTATTCAGCATTTGTTGACAGTGGGCTTCCCATTAAGTCCCATTAATTTTGCCTATATTGTGAACACTTTTTTATTGTGGCTGAGGCCACGAGATTATTGTGATTTGTAATATGAAAGACTCAAATTAGTCAATTAACCGTGGAGAAATGCTGGCGATGCACGATCAGGCACGTTGGCGCAAAACAACGTTTGCTCAATATTTAAATGGCGAGCGCATACGAAGCGTCAATCGCATGGCAGCGGTGCTGCAAAGCAACAACAGCAACTTGCCTCTGATCTTCCAGCAGTGTTTTTAAAGACCACCCCCCCCCACGCTCCCCCGCACGTCACATTGCAGGGGGCCCACGAGATGCGTGAAATGTCGGCCGCGACAGCGGCAGCAACAGCTGTTTCGAACACGTGCCGCGGCCAACACATGCCCTGGGTCACGTGGCCCCCGCGTAGAAAGGGGCCGTCGGCAGCCCAGGATCATTCGGGGTGCGAAGCCTCTTGAGCTCACGCACAGGCAGGGTGAGCGTTCGCCTTCGCACGCCGATCTACAGTGACACCGAGCGACGTCCGTGAGTTTTGGAAATCGTTTTCCCGTAGCGTAGAGGTGGCGGATGTTGTTCAACTGCGCGCCGGTTTCAGGGTAAGTCGTGCGGAGCGCACGCTGATGGAGGCGGATTGTATGACTGCGGTTTTATAACGGGGGGCTGCCGGGATGATGAAACGAGGAAGAAAGTGAATGGTACGGTTTGAGAAATGTACCAGCGCGTTAGGAAAAGAATGGTGAACTTGCTGAATTATCTTGTGTGCCCGAGTTGATGAAGGTCATTGAATGCACGTAAAAGTGATATGAGTTTTGTATTTGAATTCTGCGTAGTTTGAAACGTAAAGATGTATTACGTGGTAATATGGCATTGTAATGTAGTTAATGCACAGCATCATTTTGACGACTTTAAACATGTTTATTTGGGTTCCCTCGGCGCTTTTGCTGACAGGATAAATGTATGTTGCGTCGATACAGGATGGTCTGGCTTGATGCATGAGAATTGCTCTCGAGAGCCGCTCTTTCAGGATAGCCGTGTTACTGATCTTTCCACCTCCCAAGTTGGCTCCATCACTAATTTACCGAAAGAGTGGTGTTTCAATATTTACCATACCACAGGACTCGTAAAAAAGCTCAGTCCTGTCTAAATGTTTAATAATAACACCCCCCCCCCACAATGTCTGGTACGTTTTTCTCGCATCTGTTTATTTAATATTATTGTTGGGACAGGGGGGAGGCAGGTGGGGGTCGTAGTACATTGTTTATTTATAATATCATCGGTTACCCAAGTCACAATAGGCACATTTGAAACATTCTTGTTTGTGGTTTGGCAGGAACCCAGCACTAATATACAAGAGGGGGCATGCGTGAGTGCTTGTTACCAAAAAGGAATTCAGTGTAGATGGCTCGGTGGCACAGTGAGTAGTGCCGTTGCCTCACAACAAAAAGGTTCGGGGTTCGATTCCCGGCTCGTGTGCCTTTCTGTGTGGAGTTTGCGTGTTCTCTCCCCGTGTCCACGTGGATCTTCGCCGGGTACTCCATTTTCCTCCCTAGATCCAAAGACACGCCGTTGCTTGAGTTATTTGGCCTGCTGAGTAAATTGCCCTAAAAAGTATGCCTTGCGATGTATTAGCGTCACATCCCGGGTATTCCCCCGCCTTGCGCCCCCTGTCTGCCGGGATAGGCTCCGGTCCCCCACGACGCTGTGCAAGATTGAGGCGGATGTTTATGATGAATGATTGTCTGCTTAGCGACGGATTCTATCGAGGAGGCACTGTTGTCCCTCTCGGCTCGCGGGCCACGCGTCAACACGGTCACGCCCCAGGAGGCCACGAGGCGTCCCAGCCCTGCGCAGGATTCTCGCGCCGGTTCGTTCGGCCTGCGCAACGCGGCACGCCTACCATGCCGCAATAGCCACCGCCGCGAGCGTTGGGCCACTCCATACCAAACGCTGTGGGGAAGTATGGCGAAGCAACCCACGCGATTTAACACGGGGACCCGCTTGCGTTTCAAGCGATGTTTCAGTGTCTTGGTGGAATAAACTGCTGCTAATTCACCACAAGGCACTCAGGCAAGAGCCAACTGGCCAGCTGCAATAAATGTCCGAATCGTTTTTGCGATGATGTTGGGCAGCCTCCCTCCTTGGCAGTAATTGATACTGTGATGGTAGTGCCTTTCACTCTCTGTCTCTGTCAACCGAAGACTTTTACCACATTTCTCTGTTTTTATTTATTCGCTTTGACAAAGAAAAAGTTGACGGTGCTATTTGATGAATGTGCATGTGTTATTTCAGGTGGAATGGTTTGGATCATCTGCAGAAATGTGCGAACTTTTGTTTTTCTAATCCACGTAATTTAATCCTATATATTTCGATGGAAGCAGCTTATAATGTGCTGTCTGCTGTCTTCCTAGGTCTACATCATTAGTGTCTCGTGGTCAGACGGGATTTCGCAGTCCATCTTCAGGCGCTACAGCAAGTTCTTCGACCTCCAGGTAAACCCAGGGATTGACGGACAGACGGCTCGTGTTTTGTCGATTGAAACCTCCGTTCCACTTCACCATCTGCAGTTCCCATTCACAGTCGTTGCCACGCTTGCTATTTTTTCCCACACTGGGCCCTAGGTGAGCAGTTGATGATCCTCAAAATGGTTTTAATGAACAAAAATCGAATCGGCGTCCCGAAATAAATGCCTGGATAAGTGCACCGCTTCACGTATAAAAGGAACCGCTGTGTTTGGTCTCCCGTTGGAGTGAAATACCGTCAGGAAGCCCGTTTTCATTGCACTTCGTCCCACGCAAGGATCGCTTCCCTCGTCCGTCTTGCTCGGCGTGGGCCGTGCGTCGCCGTTCGTAGGGTCGCGTGCATGCGCGCGTGCGCGCTCGTTGTGCGCGCGTGCTCGCTGGGAAAACAAGTAATAAGTAGAAAAATATCGGTAAACACGCTGCACATACTAAATGTCAACGCACGACAGCGTGTGGTTCTGTAAAAGCTGATGGATCGACCCTCGGATCTGGATTTGGCCTGAGCCTGAAGCTCGATGGATCCCAAAATGTAATGGCTGGAATTTTCCACCATGAAACATCCACCTGAAAATTTCAGCTCCAGCTTGACTGTCACCAGAGATATAACGGTTCCCAAAGCTGTTCTTTCAGTATTATCCGTGATTGTGCTCGATACGGCTGGACCGAAAGAAGGGATTTGGCGAGCAATCGTCATGCATTATGCCGTGAACACCTGCATCAGTACACGTAAGGATTCACAAATTTGACACAAAATATATAAATATGCAAATATAGAAATCTATACTAGGTCAAGTTAAATAACATTGTATAATAAATAATAATGAAACAGCACACTAAAGGTATGTCCATTTGACATGTGTATAAACGCTCGTCTATTTGACATTTCGCTCGCGATATTTCGATCATTTGCCAAGTGTGGGGATTTAATTAAAAAAAATAGGAAACGCACACGCTGCTTACATCACGAAACGCAAGGCTCTCTCTTGGCTGTCGATCCATTCGTCACTCGGGGGCTGTCTCGGAGACGAGCGTTCGTGTCTCTTGGAGCAAGGGTAACCGGCGTGAGGCTTGTCTCTCTAAACCCCAATCCCAGCTGCCAGCTCTGCTGCTGCTGTGTAACAGGAAGGGGCTGATTAAAGGGCGACCGTTCCTCATTAGGTTGGCTGCCCCGTACACTTAGCCGAGCCGGGCAGGTCTCCCTTGCCGTATCCCGCGAGAGAATGCCATCGGGTGCCGGTATCATGGAGCCCTGCAAGGGCTCGCTCGTGCCACCGCTGGTGTAAGGGCCTTCCCTGGAGGAGGGAGCCTGAAAGAGGGCCTCCTAGAGAGGGTGTTTTCCACGCCGGTCAAACGTCTTGCAAGAGGTTTTAGAGGACTGACGCCTCACCGCACGTGGGCTGCCGCATAGATAGATTGATGTTTATTGTGCAGGCTTTCATGGCTCGGTGCACGATGATTGGTTACCAAAGATGTTCTTTTGGCATGGCTGTGTCGAGCGCTCCTCCTCTCGGTACGGTGATCCCAAAAGAACAGTTTTGGTATGCAATCATCAGGTGTTCGTTATGGAAGCAGAATGTACACAGTGAGCTAGTAAAGCTGTAGATGCGGGATTTCTGCGATGCAACAAACGTCCGAACTGACCAACGCAACTACGCCTAAGCCGAAAATGCAAATAAACGTACTCACAGCAACAATAATTGATGGAGTGGCGGTGGCACGGTGGCCCAATGGGTAGCGCTGTCGCCTCACAGCAAGAAGGTCCCGGGTTCGAATCTCGGATCGGGTGCCTTACTTTGTGGATTATGCATGTTCTTCCCGTGTCCGCGTGGGTTTTCGCCAGGCACTCCGATTTCCTCCCAAAGTCCAAAAAATATGCTAATGCATAGGTTAATTGGCTTGCAGACTAAATTGCCCGCAGTGTCCGGTGATGGACTGGCGTCCCATCGTGGATATATCCCTGCCTTGCGCTCTGTGTCTGCCGGGATAAGCTCCGGCTCACCGCGATCCTGTACAGGACTAAGCGGTATCTAACAATGAGATGAGATGTTGTGATTCACATCGCTGGACAGGCCGAGGCAGGATCTGCCGGATCTGCCTCGTTTTAGCTGTGATGCCAGGAGATCAAACTGGCGACTTGTAGATTGAAAGCCTGGTGTGCCGAGCGTCACAGCTGGTCAGTGAGTTCGTCTGCTCACGTGCGTCATTGTTGTTCCCCGTTTGAACGGCAGCTGTCCAGGTTAACCCGTCTTAACCCGTCCCCCCTCCTCGTCTCCCCCCCACCCAACGGTGTGGGCGTTGGAGTAGAATCGTCACGGCCGGACGCCCTTCCTTACCCTGACCTCTTTCAGTCGGAGGACCTCACGTTGCGGGTCGTATTCCCCGAAAGCCGAGAGCTGTTTCAAACAGCGCGTACGTCATTGCAGTGGACCTACCGTCCGTAGTGCAAATACATTGGGGGAAAAAAGAAAAAAACTTCTCCCTCCCTTAAAGCTGCCCAAGGGAGCAGACGGAAATAGTTTTAACGCTAAGTTGCCCTTTGTGTGCAATTTCTCTAATAGATCTTTCATGTGAAATGGGGAAATGTACCTTTTAGTAGAAAGATTGTTTCGTTCAAATAAACCGCGGGCGCTTGAGCCAACGTTGGGGGAAATAATCCGCGGCGACCGTAATTTGTTGAAACTCATTCATTATCAATACCCGCTTAATGCTGTACGGGGTCGCGGGGTGGGGTGGAGTCTATCCCGGCCGACAGAGGGCGCAAGGCGGGGGATACCCAGGATGTGATGCCAGTACATCGCAGGGAATCATTTTTTTGGGCAATTTACTCAGCAGGCCAATTAACCTAGGAAGCAGCGTGTCTTTGGATGGTGGGAGGAAACCGGAGTACCCGGTGAAAACCCACACGGACACGGGGAGAAAGAACTCGCAAACTCCACACAGAAAGGCACCCGAGCCAGGAATTGAACCCGGGCTCCTTGCTGTGAAACAACTGCGCCACCGTGCCACCCATTGTTTCGAGGGCGATGCCTGTTTCTGCTGTTTTCGTGTCATGTATTGAGATGCAAGGGCGGCGCGGTGGCCCAGTGGTTAGCACTGTCGCCTCACAGCAAGAAGGTCCCGGGTTCGAATCTCTCGGCTCGGGTGCCTTTCTGTGTGGAGTTTGCATGCTCTCCCCGTGTCCGCGTGGGTTTTCGCCGGGCACTCCGGTTTCCTCCCACAGTCCAAAAAGCATGCTGCTACATAGGTTGATTGGCTCGCAGGCTAAATTGCCCCGCAGTGCCCGGTGATGGACTGGCGTCCCATCGTCGGTATATCCTTGCCTTGCGCCCTGTGTCTGCCGGGATAGGCTCCGGCTTCACCGTGACCCTGTATAGGACTAAGTGGTTTCAGACAATGAGATGAGATGAGATTGAGATGCAGTCATACAGAGAAGCCTCAACGTGTTTATTTTAATATTTTGGGATTTAACGGCTGCTCTAAGGCAAGAGAAATTTGCTCGTATTTGCACTTATTAGGCACGAAATATAATCAAGCTGGGTATATGGATGTGGAGGCATTCATCCAGCAGTGGCATTTACATGAGCCAGCAAAGTGACCCACCCACCCACTCACCCGTGCACACCACTCGTCACAATGCACTCACATCCTCACTCACATCCTCACTTATCCACCCAATTACTCACACATCTCACCCACTCACCCACTCAACAGACAAAGATTCTCCTATAGCCTTAACAGACTGTAGGGTGAAGAGCTGTTAGCGAGCACTTATGAAGGTCGACACGGCACAGGAGGGGGTGGGTGACCAGCACCACGCCCGCCCGCCTTTGTCTCCCTAGTGGCAATGTTTACACACTGCACTGGGTAGCCATTTGAGTCTGAGTCGACCTAGGGGTGGCCCAGTACTGGTTCAGAAAAACGTCACTGGTGTTGGCCGTGAGCGTGATTCGAACTCGGGTTGCCGGGTTTCTAGCCCGGCGCGCTAATCGCTTAGCCACTCTCCTCACACCCGCCCACCCACTGACAACCTGGAGCAGACTTCTCCTGAACCTTCGACAGAACCACCACAACCTCGAATTTCACAAAAACTTCTCAAACACTGCCTCTCTCCTCCGGCTCTCCCACGCTGAGCTCACCAGGCATGGAATTTGCACGGCACGTTATAAGTTCTATTATTATCATTATTATCACGTGGGCGGCACGGTGGCCCAGTGGGTATCGCTGTCGCCTCACAGCAAGAAAGTCCCGGGTTAGTATCTCGGCTCGGGTGCCTTTCTGTGTGGAGTTTGCATGTTCTCCCCGTGTCCACGTTGGTTATTGTCGGGCACTCCGGTTTCCTCCCACAGTCCAAAAAATATGCTGCTGCATAGGTTAATTGGCTTACAGCCTAAATTGCCCGCAGTGCCCGGTGATGGACTGGCGTCCCATCGTGGGTATTTCCCTGCCTTGTGCCCTGTGTCTGCCGGGATAGGCTCCGGCTCACCATGACTCTGTCGAGGACTAAGCGGTTTCTGACAATGAGATGGGAGATGAGGTTATGATCACGTGCGTAGTTCTGTCCCATCTGGGGATTTTTGCGCTGAGTTTGGCTGCGTGTGGTCAAACCGAGCAGGTTCGTCGAGCGTGCCGTGGATGGATGGGAACCGACGGTGCGGAGTGCGCCATCGTTTCATTGAGGTTTTTTTTTTATTTTGTTTGTTTCAACCCACGGGGAACACCTGAAGAGACCCGCGTGAGTGAGTCTCAATGCTGAGTTGTCCAGGGTGACTCGGGCCATGAGTCCGCTCGTCGTCGTCGTCGTCGGCGGCGGCGGTGGCGGCGGCGGCGGCGGCGGGGGCGGCGGCGGGAGGAAGCGGGGCGATGATCGCTGCGCAGGATCCCGAGTGCAATTGCGGGCTGTGAACGCTGCGACGGCCGGAGTCGAGGAACGCCGGTCCCTCTTCATCCGCCGCGTGCTCCCTCGTCATCTTCCTCCCCCGACGGTCCAAGTGGTGACTGTCTGCGGCGTTAACTTTTAACGCCGCCGTCAAGGCCCGCGGCGCTTCACGGCTCTTGCGCCGCTCGCTGACGCCCGTGCGGTTGGCGGTTACCCAGCGGCGACTCGTTCGCACGACCGTAATTGAGTGAGCGCCGTCAAGATTCGACGCCGCTCTATATTTACCCCCGATTAAATGGACGGCAGGAATCACGCGACGGCGAGCTCCACGCGGGCGCCAGCCCCCCCTTTGTGGCGGCTTCTGCCACCGCTGCCGCTCAGCTGTCGACGTCTGGGTGGATCTGGCCCCGAGAGAGATCGATGATCTGCAGCAGCTGCCCCCCCCTCCCCCGTGCACAGTCACCCACGGTTTGGCTGTGCCAGGGGGACCGGTGTCAAATGTCCTGTTTTACATTTTGGGGAGAACAGGGTAAACAGATGAGCAGATGGCCGCCTGCGTTATTGTTATCTTCACGCAGAAACCAAGGTATGGAAGAGATATGTGTCACAGCCGGCACGACGCTTTATTACGCCTGGAGGTTTGTCACTGGAAACAGTGTTCGTTGAAAAGGAGGAAGTTTGCGTAATACTATCAAATCAATTTGTAGTAACTGGGTAACTCAGAAATCAGTGCCCTGAGCTGGCACGTATGAGGCTGGATGCAACTGCGCATCCCTCCGACTGCTTAGCCTTTACGTCTTCAGTGCTCCTATCCCACCCAGAATTTTACAAGAATTCCATCTTCAAAGGGGCTGTCTTCAGCGTCCTCGAGTGAAGATCCTTCCACCAGCAGTGACTGGAGTGAGCGATTGCAGGGCTGCGCATTTACGGCACCCTTACCGTTAAGCGCAGAAATTAAATGTTGCCTTCATTGCTTGAGACTGGTAACATTGCTTGAGACTGGTAACATTGCTTGAGACTGGTAACATTGCTTGAGTCTGGTAACATTGCTTGAGACTGGTAACATTGCTTGAGTCTGGTAACTTTGCTTGAGACTGGTGACATTGCTTGAGTCTGGTAACATTGCTTGAGTCTGGTAACATTGCTTGAGACTGGTAACATTGCTTGAGTCTGGTAACACTGCTTGAGTCTGGTAACATTGCTTGAGACTGGTAACATTGCTTGAGTCTGGTAACATTGCTTGAGTCTGGTAACATTGCTTGAGACTGGTAACATTGCTTGAGTCTGGTAACACTGCTTGAGTCTGGTAACACTGCTTGAGACTGGTAACATTGCTTGA
>JAZEWT010000006.1:11130112-11143063 GCA_036362905.1 Mordacia mordax
ACCCCGACGCCCGAACACTGGCCGTGGCTTAAGATTCACTGAAGCTCTGTGTACTCAGATGGTCTGCAGCACGATATTAAAGTTTCTGTTTGTAGATAGAAATTCTCGAGGGATGAATCAGGAGCATTCCTTTTTTCTTGTGATTAATGTGATTTAAGACGTCCTTAACGACGCAATGCGAGGGATGAACTGGTGTTTTAAGTCTGCTTGAGACAAGGTCCTTAATTGTCCTAAACGCTCGCAAAACAATGCCGAGGCTTTTCGAGATGGTTTATTTTGGTGAAGCCTGCCAATGTGGATGGCTATGTTTAAAGTTGACTGTTGATGCTGGGGGTAGCACGGTGGCACAGTGGGTAGCGATGTCGCCTCACAGCGAGAAGTCCCGGGTTCGATTCCCAGCTCGGGTGCCTTTCCATATTGAGTTTGCGTGTTCTGCCCGTGCCCGAGTGGGTTTTTGCTGGGTACTCCGGTTTTCTCCCACCGTCTAAAAACATTCTGTTGCCTAGGTTAATTGGCCTGCTTAGAAAATTGCCCCAAACAGTGTGCCCTCCGATGTACTGGCGCCACATCCTGGGTATTCCCCCGCCTTGCGCCCTCTGTCGACTGGGTTTTCGCCGGGTATTCCGGTTTCCTCCCACCCTTCAAAGACTCGCTGCTGCCTACGTTAATTGGCCTGCTGAGAAAATGTCCCCCCCAAAAATGTGCCCTGCCATGTACTGGCGTCACATCCTGGGTATTCCCTCACCTTGCGTCCTCTGTCTGCTGGGATAGGCTCTGCACTCCCCCCCTCCCGCGACCCTGTACAGGATTAAGCGGGTATTGATAATGAATGAATGTTGGTGGTGGATTATTGGAGAGGTATTCATGCAGCAGTGAATCGATCGTGACTGATGCTAATGTTGTGAGAAAAACAGGAGAACAGTTATTTTTTAGCCCTTTACCAATCCACTGCTGGATGAAGGCTGCTGGAAGTTGTGTGCATTGTGGGCCAGGGAGGGGAATGTTGAGGGTTGTTTGACCATACTTCACCGTGCCGGTTAATTCGCGTTGCCGAAGCAAGAGCCGGCGTTGCCCAGGAATACTTGAGGTATCACTCGCCACTGCTGTTAGCTTTATAACAATGTTTGCATTATGATTGCTTCGAAAAGCTGCTCGAGGGTTCCTCTACCGTGTGAGGCGAAACGCCGCGAGGAGAGGATGCGATCGACGCGGCTGTCCCGAGAGAGCAGCTTTTCGAAGCAATCATCGCTCATCGAGCCGTGAAAACCTACATCAGTACAATATTTGCATTTCTCGAGCGTTTTTCACCCGAGGGTCACAAAGCGGCGCTCAAAGCTGCGGGGAGAGCTGCGTGTCAACAACATCAAAGTAGATCAATGAAGTAAAATAATGACGATAAACCAATGAATGACGTAAAATAACAATTAACTTGAGCAGGCGCAGGTCAACATTGCACAGTAATTGAACTTCAGGTCGCCGTGCTTCGTAGCACAGCACACGGAGTACTGGTGCAACACCCCGGGGTCTACACCTGAAGAAGGCGGTCAGTGTCTCATCGTGTCCGATTTCAAAGTTATTCGGTTCCACTCTGCTCAAGTGGAAACGTAAATAAATTGGAGCAGGTCATTGTTATAATGTTTCACCACACCCGAACGTCATGTTGGCGGTATGCCGTGCTTGATCTTATCATTTATTATTATTCAGCAGAAGCCTTTATCCAGGGCGACTCGCATAATTGCAGAGGCATGGCAAGGAAACCACAGAGAGGCGAGGGGAAAGCAGCCATGCATTCAGCTGCATGCTATGAACGCTAACTGCTGCTCGGAGCATCACGGTGCTATGTTAGGAGTAGATTATTATGTTCAATGTACACGACAGGTGTGTGGAATTATGGGTGTGAGAATCAGAAGAGCTTTCACCTGAGGGTCACAATCAAGGTCCCAAGGAGATGCGTTCTTTGCAGAGCTTGTGGAATGAAATGTGTATGAGCATTACTCTAAAGAGCCCTGTAGAATGTGCGACATTGCTATCCCAAACGAGCAGCTCTTGAGGAAAATTCTCATGCATTGAGCTTTGAACACCTACATCAATACATAGGTTATTAATCATTTGCTGGGCAATGCCCTCTGCATGCTGTGTTGGTCGTATTGGTCATACTTCACTATGCAAGACCAGTTCAGATCTCACTTGCCACTTGTACAAATGGTGGTCAGGAAGTGAACCCAGGTCACCAGGTTCATAGCTCATGGCATGAACCGATGCGCCTTCATTGCCACCGCAGAAAAATTCTGTCGGTATCAATTATTTTTTAACCTCTGCAGCTTGAATCTGATATTAACCATGGTCAGGAAATCAACACAAGCTCACTTTGTTTGCATAGTGCATTGAATGAACCGATGCTTCATTATTACCTTCCCACAGATCTGGTTAGTACCAATAATGTAATAATGTCTGCAGCTTGCGTCTCTTTTCAGATATTTCAGCGCCGTAAGCGCCGGGAATTGTTCAGATCAACTCTGTTGTCAAGCGGTGGATCACCCGACGCTAAACACTCTACGCCCGACAGGCTCCGATGTGGCACTCAAAGTCTCAAGACGAGCAATTGCTCCGTGGCTGGAGTTGTGAAATTTCATACGGTCTTGGATCCGTCTCTCTCCGAGCAGCGGCGACGCCAGCTCCCAAGCGGGCTCGCCGGTTGATTAAGACGGCACATGAATGTTAATCATTTGGGCCTCGATTTAAAAATATATTGAGGTGGACGTGGCTTGAAGTTATTAAACTGTCGGGCTTCAGGCCCTTTACGATTTTAAAGTATAGATTTTCTTTGTGCAATTACAAAAGCTTATTAATGTTGGGGTGGGAGAGAAGTGCGGTACCTGTTCTTCATTTTAATAAATGGGGTTATTATTATCTTCGTCTTGACGACGTATTGAGGTTTTATCTCATCTTGCGCAAGGAGGGTTTCACCGCTACACCCACCGCCGCGCTGCTGTGCGTGTGCGCGGCAGTCTCGCAGCCCTTTTATACCACGTGGGCAACGCAGCGTTTGAGCGGCGATCATTTAACACCTTGTCGAAGGACAGTGGTGTTGGCGACAAGCTGTGTGCGTCATCGCAGGCTGTTGGTTCGTCCGGTAAACTGTACAGCTGAAAAGCGATCGTCGTTACTATTATCGGCTTTGATTTGCCTACTCGGCGGTGGGGTGGCGCATTGAGTAGCGCTGCCGCCTCACAAGCAAGACTGTCCTCGGTTCGATTCCCGGCTCGCGTGGCTTTCTCTGTTGAGTTTGAGTGCTCGCCCCACGTGGGTTTTCGACAGGTACTTCAGTTTCCTCCCACAATCCAAGCACATGCTGCTATCTAGGTTATCTGGCCTCACTAAATTTCCCCCTGTGCCTTTGATGGACTCCCAATCGTGCGTAAAGCCCTGCCTTGTGCCCTGCCGTTGCCGAGATAGCCTCCAGCCTCCTGCGACCCCTTGCAGGATTAAGCGGGTTTTGATAATGATGACTTTTGGAAAGTGGGAAAATCAACGGTGGTTGTCCTGTGGATAAACATTTCCCCCGTGTCCACATGGGTTATTTGCCGGGTACTGCGAAGTTGCTGGTTGCAACCAACCACTCGGGCTGTGAACAAAAAGTAAACTTGCAATTTGGACATTCAGTCAGTTTTTTCATTTAGCTGAAACAAAAGGTTGAGCTATGCGGCTCTTTTTAACAGTCGAGCAGTGGAGAGGGGTAAGCAAGTTACAACATTTTAGGGCACCAGGGGCAGTTTAGTGAGGGCAATTAACATGAACGGCAGCGTGTTTTTGAACTGTGGGAGGAAACCGGAGCACCCGGCGAAAATCCACACGGGGAGAGAAACTCGCAAACTCCACGCGAAAGGCAACCCCCGCCGGAAATCGAACTCGGGCCCTTCTTGCCATGAGGCAGCGGCGCTACTCACTGCTATGCCACGTGCCGCCGGTGCCTCCAGCACAAGCTGTGTTGCTCTATCGCCACGGTGGTGTTCCTTCCTTTGGCTGCCGATCCATTGCCGATCTCAACCGCTCGCCAGCCTGCCTCCTTGCCGTGCCCAAACCCGCTCACATTCTCAACGCTCGCTGTTGGGGTTTTTTTTTTATCCTCCGGAGCACGCTAACGTTTCATGCACACTCACGATGTCTCTGTTTGTGGATGACTCGGAGTTTCCCACACTCTCGCTTTTTAAAATTTGATCTCTTGGGTTCAGCTCTTGGCCGTGAATAGCTAACGTCAGTGGCGAACACAATATCTGGGACTGTTGCTGGATGAACCTCCCTTCACTAACCCGCGCTAAGTACAGTAGTGGTGAAGTATGGTCAAACAACTCCCATGACCGAAAAAGAACGTACGCTAATTCGCATTACTATTACCATCATCATCATCACCATCCATGATCTGCCCACTGCTGGATGAAAAGTTTTCCATGCCGTCATGACCAGTCGATGTTAAACTATAAACATTCCTGCCAAGTGGCACACGTTCTCTATTTTAACTTATCATGAAAAGGAAGAATTAAAATATTGATGTCACTCTCGAGTGAAAAGCGCTCTGTAAATGCAAATATTATTATTAATGTTAAAGTAGATGCTTTGGGTATTTTATTATCATATCGCTCACTCTGGTGTATCACGGCCGGCTCGCTATCCCCCAGCGGTTTGTACTTCACAGAGATGGACAGAACGTTTGACACGTCGCGATTGCTGCATTCTCAGTGGGGCAGCCTGACGTAGTCACTTCATGTCCATTCATCCGCTGTCATGCTGCTTATTTGGCTCCAGGTCATGGAGGCAACAGGCTCAGCAGAGCAGCCCAGAAGTCCTTTTCCCGAACAACTTCCTCCACCTCTTCCTGGGGGATTCCAGGCCAGCTGAGAGATATAATCCCTCCAATGGGTCCTGGGTCTGTCCCCAGGGTCTCCTCCCAGTTGGCAGTGCCCGATACATCTTCAGAGGGAGGCGCACAGATAGCATCCTGATCAGATGCCCGAGCCACGTTAGCTGACTCCTCTCAATGTGGAGGAGCAGCGGTTTTACTCTGAGATCCTCACGCATCACTGAGCTCTTCACCTTATCTCTAAGGCTGAGCCCAGCCGCCCTATGGAGGAAACTCATATCAGCCGCCTATATCAGGAACCTTACTCTTGCATACCCCGAGCTGCTAATACTTGCACGTCCCCGCGTGCATTTGCTGTTTCTGCTCAATGACAACAAAGCTTCTTGATTATATTTAATGAACAGTGGTCGTTGTGCAACAGCAACAACATGGGCTTGTAAGTTATTCGCGATTCAACGTCAAAAACGTGAGAGTGTGTTTTCTCCTCCTCAAATAACATTGAGGCGTTCCTATGGCGGGGGTGAGTGGGTCTATCCATCAGACAACCACCATTGGTTTTCCTACTTTCTAAAGTCACCAATATAAGTCTCAGAACTTGCTTAATCCTGTACGGGGTCACGGGTGGCCGGAAGCTATCTCAGCAACCACATGGTAGGAAGCAGCGATTTACACATGATTGGTAGCCAGTACCCCGCAAGGCACAGGGGCCAATTTATTCAGGCCAGATAACCTAGGCAGCAGCATGTTTTTGGGCTGTGAAAAGAAACTAGAGTACTTGGGGGAAACCCATACGAACGTGGGGAGAGAGCCGGCAGTTCCACACAGAAAGGTGAACCGGAGCCAGGAATCAAACCCCGGAGGTTTCTCGCCGTGAGGCTGCAGCGCTGCTGACCACACCACCGGGCTGCCCTCTCACAAGCTGCTACTCATTTATACCTCGCGGTTATTAGCGTTTCGTCACGAGACAGCATGCATCCTTCGTGATTGGCTGCTCAGGGGACGGGGAGCGGGATGGGAGACGGCAGGACTTTGAACGTCTCCTGTTTTTGTTCAGGCGAACCGTGATCGGACGGAGCGATGTCACCACGCTCGCCAATGTCAGCGCCACGCCGGCACCGCTCCGTCCGTGATCGGACGGAGCGGTGCCGGCGTGGCACTGACCTTCGCGAGCGAACTCGCGACCTTTGCGAGCGAACTCGCGAAGGTCAGCGCGCCCGCGTTGGACCTCGTTCCACGCAGCCGCGTCGCCCATTGCGTCATCACCTTGCGAGGTCCAGGGCGATCGCGCTCTCCAGAAATTTACATCGGTGTCTGTCGGGGCACCGCCTTGTGTCAGAGAACGAGTGAAGGAGGTGACGATCACACAGAGCTACCTCTGAAGAATTCGAACGGCCAGCTTTGTCCGCACGAGGGATGCACAGTTTAGCGGCAGGGTGGCGGCAGCGCAGAGAGAAAGCCCTACCCGAGGCAGTTCGATTCTCTCCTCGGGTGTCTTTCTGTGTAGAGTTTGTGTGTTCCCCCTCTGTTTTACTTGGTTTTCTTCTGGGTTCTCTGGTTTCCTCCCACAAATAAAAAAAAACACACCCATTAAATTGCAACTGGCCGATGACATCATCACAACATTTAGGAAGCTGTGTCTGGCGGATTGGCGCCGGCTGACCGCCTGAATGACTCCCCCACCTCCTCTGCGGATTCATCGCTAAGCCTCTGTATTCATGTCTTGCCCATAACCAGGCATGGAATTTGCACAGCTCGTTAGAAACTGCATTATTCTCATTTGAAGAGTGTTCATCGCTCATCAGTCAAACTCAACAACATTAATTTTCATGGCCGGTATAAGCCAAATAAAGTGAAAAAACAATTTTGGCACGCTGCGTTTGTCTGTGCAGTCATTGGGTGCTTATGTGGATACTATCAACTCAGTCGACCCGAGACGCCAGTTTAATCATGGGGAGCTGAACTCGTTCATCCCTGGTTCTTAGCCATGCATCACATCCCCCCGGTTAAGCGGTCACCTCCGGACAGAGTTCTCCCACAGTCCCACTGGCCGCTTCATTGATCGCAGTTTCACGTCGTGCGGCAAATGTTGCTCACGGTGTTCAAAGTAAACAACTTTACCACGTGGCATATGGAGTTGGCCATAAACATCTGACACTGTTTTTTCTATTTCGTCAAGAAAGAAGCCAGTCGGTTTTTTTTGAACCACTTTGTACAGTGAGGCCTCTTCATTTATGAAGGATCAGAAGCTGACGGGTTAAACAATGGCGCATATATATATTTATATATTGCAATTCCCGTTATAGTTGCCGACAACTGATTGTGGGAACGCTATGGGTACTTTTTTGCCAGTATACATATATAAGATTACAACAGGTTGTTGTCTGATTGTGGGAAATTCCGGCTGCCACGCCTGATGGGATCGGCACTGCAAGCCGCCGTGCATCCTCTAGCCCCGGCTTGCAGGGACAGGATCCAGCTCGGCGGCTTCAAGCGTAGCCTGTCCTCACGTGTGACGCGGCATCGCACGTGCAGGGGTGGCAGAAAAACGGTTTCTTACCGTGGGAATTAAAAATTCCATTACGGAGTATACAGCCTAAAATATACATGTACGCATAATGAAACTTGCCAGCGGAGATTGTGCCCGGGCATTACTTCAAATTGGCAATTTCACCGGCGTCGAGTTCTACACGCAAAAAGAAATTATTGAAGGCGTGTGCAGGTGTTTCGTACAATCGACTCGTACACCTGTATGGCTTAGACCATCGGGGTATCGCCGTCACAATATCGTTTTGTACATTGTGCAGCCCTGTTCAATCCACAGCTGTGTGAGGGGCGGCCCTATACCCGGCGCGTCGGAAGTTTTTTTAAAAACCATATTTCGCCGTACCGCCCGCTGCTGGTTGGTTAAGTTGGTCGACGTAGGTTTGGAAGCGTAGATGTACGAAACAGCGACGGATATTACGATCCTGCCTTCTAACACAGCCCCACAGCTGTTTGTGACAAACCTGGCATGCACAGTGGGCACCCCTGCAAGCACTGTCTTCTAGTCTCAAGTCTCAATCCGGCTTAGCTTTCGAGGTCTGATGAGATCAGGTGCCTTCCGGCTGATTTGATCACGCAATATTAGCCTCTCGTGCGCTCACCCGATAGAGGAGAGGTAGGCAATTCATCATGTAATAATAATTGTATTTTTAAAGCGCTTTTACCCCAGGGTCACAAAGCGCTGCTCAGGGCTGTGGAGAAAACGGCATGTCAACAACATCAGAGTACGCAAATTTATTATTTATTTCTGCATGTATTACTCTTGTTTAATGGTGTTCATAATATAGAAGTTGTTATAAGATATGGTCATTACTCTGCACATAAGATCATCATATTAACATCCGGATTTAATGGACTTATAGACAACCTTTTCCACCAATTAGTCTGTTATATCGATGTTTTACTGTAAAAATATATTTACAATGACAATTTCGCTAATATAATGATGTAGGTTTTCACGGCTCGATGCATGATGCTTGCTTCGAAAAGCTGCTCTCTCGGGACAGCCACGTCGATCGTCTCCTCCACAATTTTGCCAATAGTTTTTACTTAGTTTAGGCAAAACCTAGGCCCACGGAGCGTGGTACGCGCCACGTGGCGCGCAATGTGACGGAGAGGTCCCAACATGTTACCGTGGGGGCGAGTGAACACGTTCTGTTCAATGCAAGGTGCACATCATGCACTAACCCACGTGTGAAAAGCCCCATCGGCCCACTTTGGAACACGCGTGTCACAGGAAAGACACCCACGACAATGACATTTGCAGAACGAGTTTACAACAGAGAGATGACGGTGTGAAGTCCATACGCTGAATCAACCGATCGCATGTGCCCTCGTTTTTAGTGCGCACCTATCGTTTTAATGAATTCCGATTGAAAGTCCATTATTGTTCTTACAGCGCAGTTGGGCCGATGGCAACGTCTCCCCGATTGAATCGTTTTTCACGGTGATATCGTCGGAGACAGCCGCGCAGCGTGCGCGCGACGAGTGTCGCAACGCGGCGGCGCCGCCGAGCAGCGCGGTTGGAACTTGCGCGTGTCAGACGTGTGCTGATGGCTCGTAATGTTGAGGAAGTGCTTTTCCTTGAGGTCAATCCTGCTGAATCGTCGGTGTGATACGGATCTCTTTATTTTCTTAACCGTCAACTCCCGGCTTTTATTTAATGTGGCCCAGAGCCAGAATGCCCCCCCCCCTCTCCAGTGTAAGCACCACACACCAAGCGAGGCCCGTTCGCCAGGCCCGTTAGCGAGGCCCGTTACCGTGCTGGTACCAAAGTCGGAGAAAATGAAAATGTCCGGCGCGGGTCCCGAATTTGGAGATCGTTTCCCTTCGCGAGCGCCGCGCAATGCCAACTCCTACAGCGCGAGCTGGCGGCGTGGCAGCACCATCAGTATTCCGTGCGCGGGGAGCAAACCGTATGTCAGGCTTTGAAGGGGGGTTGTTTGTGGGGGGGGGTGGTTGTGATTTGATATCTGCATTGCTTACGGATTTTTTTTTTACAAACGTGTTTTCATCGTTTCCATTTGTCGCGTGTGTGTGTTCCGAGTTAGTAGGTTTGATGACATAACAGTTATTATTATTGAAACGAAAAGGTTCAAAATTAAAGCGCCACAGTTTCCGCGATGTCTGTGACACGCGTTGTGAACCCTCCCCCGCTTTCGTATGCGTTAGTTTGGCTCCTAGCACAGGTCAACTGAATGATAACCCTATAAACCCATAGCAAGTACGATTTAAATAACAGACATACACACACACACACGTCCGTGAATGCACTGATTCTCAATCAGCCGCACAGATGCTTTAGTCACTTGATCATAAGTTGTTATTTGCAACCAGCATAGCAACAGTTTTATAAAAGGTAAAGGTGCAGCCCTGAAATTTCTTGTTTACACCAGTTCTTGTGTAGAGCCTCTGAATCTGAATCGGGGGGGGGGCAGGATTGTACAGGGGTAACGGCGGTTCGATTCCTACCTCGGGCGCCTTTCTGTGTGTACTTTGTGTGTAGGGTTAGATTTCTGTTAGGATTCTGTTCTGCGTGGGTTTCCTCCGTATTCTCCGTTTTCCTTCCACAATAACGAGAAAACAATACTCATTCATGAATTGACTGATAACATGATAATATATAGAACGTAGTGTCTGGCAGGTGTTGGTGCAGGCTTTCTGCATGGCTGCCTAACTCCCCCTTTTCTGTAGTTTCCTCGTTACGCCTCTGTAATGATGTAAGTCGCCTCTGAGAAGGGTGCCTGCTAAATAGTAATTAATAAAATGTTCAGAATAAAGTATTTCCTCTGTTCGAGTGCTCCTCCTCTTTCCTTCACGACGTTTCACCTCCCATCCCCGAGGCATCGTCAGCCTACTCTCCCAAACCGGCCAATTATATTGTAAGGGAGCGCCGACACCGTGCCCCACCACGCACCAGCCGCTTAACGCGTAGGTGCGACAGTGCCGCCGGGCGGACAGGGGCGGAGCGATGGGAGGTACGAAATGTGCGCCGTCGGGTACACCTGGGAAAACCACATAGGGGTGCGGTGAAGGCAGCCATGCGGCCAACCGGTGCCAACATTTGTTATTTCCAGTAACGAGTTGTTGTGCTGAAACCTAAGAACCCGGGGGAACCCCCAAGCAGAGTCCGTCACTCGTTACAGGAGGAAACTGGGGAGACTGGGGGAACACACAAACTCCGCACATAAAGGTGCCGGAGGCAGGTGTCAAACTGCCCCGGACTGGACCTTGTTTTTGTGAAGAGGTGCGGATTTTACCACTGCACCACGCCGATTAAAATATACATCAAAAAAACTAGACAGGCTGCAACACACATACACACGCAATATATTTTGGGCGTGCATCTTCCCTGAAGGACGTGACTTTTGCAAATGGACACGTGCTGTCATTTATCACGGGCCACACGTGCCCGCAGTCATCTGTGCTGAACCGCTGCAAGCGTTGGGCACGCTGTACGAAATGACGCTATTAATACGAATGCACAGCGTGGGTCTCGGGGCCATCTGTCGGGCGATGATAGGCTGGTAACGAGGCTGACTATGCGCACGCGCGGCTGTTCAGCGCTCGGGAGCCCTCCGACTCGTGAGTCCACAAGCAGTTGCGTCGACTTCGTCTCTTAATTGGCTTCCGCTAAGCCGTTGTACGTGGAGCCCCTATGCGTCGTGTGCGTGCGGCGGCGCGGAGCTGCCGCCGCACGCTAACGCACGCCTGGGTTCAATTCCCGACTCGGGCGTCTTTTCGTGTCGCTGGGCACTCCGGTTTCACAGCCGCAGTTCAGTCACATGGTGCTGCTGCTTACGGTTAATTGGCCTGGTAACAACTGAATTGCTCACGGTGCCCCGCTATTGGTAGGTACCTCATCCTGGGCGTCAAGGTGGCACAGTGGTAACATCTGTCTCACAGAGAGAATGTCTTGCCCAAGGCGGTTCTATCCCCGCCTCAGGTGCCTTGCTCTGTGGAGTTTGTTTGCTCTTCTGCTGTTCTGTGTGGGAATCCTCCTGGTTGTCCGGTTTCCTCCCACAGCAAAATAAAAATGCACTCATTAATTGGCTGTTACCATCATAACATATAGGAAGCAGTGTCTGGCGGGTTGGCACCATCTGATTTCCTGGATAACTACCACCCCCCCATGCAGTCTTTTCGTGCCTCTGAGACAGTTTCTCCTCCATGGAATATGCACGGCGCATTTCAAATTGTAATATATATATAGAGCCCTGCCTTGTGTCTGCCAGGATATGCTGCGACTCCCCGCGGCCCTCCACAGGACTAAGCAGGTACTAATGATGAATTGATGTCTCGCGTGTGCGCAGTCCGTGCAGTGGCGTGACATCATCGCATGTGCTTGCTGGCGACGCTTTGCGCTATCACAGTGAGCCGTGCGATGATTCAACGCTGACTCTTACAATCATTTTTCAGGTGAATGGCTTTTCATGTTTTCTCAGCTCCATAATGCGTTCCCTGGATAATGTGTCTCAAGTATCTCATCTTATCTTATTGTCAGAAACTGCTTCGTCCTGTACAGGATCGCGGTGTGCTGGAGCTTATCCCGTCAGACACGGCGCAAGGCAGGGATGTACCCACGATGGGACGCCAGTCCATCACCAGGCATTGCGGGCAATTGTGTCTGCGAGCCAATTAACCTATGCAGCAGCATATTTTTTGGACGGAGACAAAACCGGAGTGCCCGGCGAAAACCCACGCAGACACGGGGAGAACATGCAAACTCCACACAGAAAGGCACCCGAGCCGAGATATCTCAATTATGGAATCATGTAATGCTTTCCTTTAACAATGTTTAGGTTGTAATGATGTCGGTTTTCACGGCTCAATGCATGATGATTGCTCCGAAAAGCTCTCTCTCAGGCCAGCCGCGTCGTTCGCTTCCTCTTTCCACCTCGCGACGTTTCGCCTCGCACGTTAGAGGCATCCTCTGGCGCAGTGTGCGTGTGTCATGTGTGTGACTCACATTTATATGTAGGTACTATGTATGTGTTGAGTCACCTCCACAGAGTTGCTGCATTCCAGGATCAATGGACGACCATCGGGGTCCACTTGAAAGGATTCCATTGTCCTGCTCACACCCCAGAATCACATTAACCGCATCCTGTTCCACCTGTGACTAATCTCCTTCTTCTTTCATGAAATGCAAACTAGGAGATTAGTTACAGGTAGAACAGGATGCGGTTAATGTGATTCTGCGGTGTGAGCAAGACAATGGAACCTTTTCAAGTGGACCCCGATGGTCGTCCATTGATCCTGGAATGCAGCAACTCTGTGGCGGTGACTTAACACATACATATTGCCTACATATAAATAGGAGTCACACACACGACACATGCACACTGCGCCTGAGGATGCCTCTAACATGTGAGGCGAAACTCGTGAGATAGAGAGAGGAAGCGAACGACGCGGCTGTCCTGAGAGAGCAGCTGTTCGGAGCAATCATCAATGGTTAGGTTGTCCTGAGCTGATTTGCCGTTTAGCAACATCTGGCTTGCGTTGAGACTAGGCTCTAAAGAAAATTCTCTCTGGTGTTGGTCAATTAGTTT
>JAZEWT010000006.1:11162513-11180807 GCA_036362905.1 Mordacia mordax
GAGCGTCGCTCGGAGCGTCGCTCGGAACGTCGCCCGGAACGTCGCCCGGAGCGTCGCCCGGAGCGTCGCTCGGAGCGTCGCTCGGAGCGTCGCCCGTTACAGACGTGCCCCCTTCTCCGGGTCGCAATGTCCACAGGCGCGAGGAGGTTTTGTGGACGTCACGCTAATGATCTAGGCGCGCTCTCTGTGCTCTGCGCGCGGCTCCCTGCAGTGACGTCTGATTCTAGTGCTGCGTGGGGTTAAGGCCCGCAAGACTTCAGGTTGTAAACCCAACTGTGTTTTCAGTTTTTTTCTTGTGCGTTTTCCTAAGCAGCTGGACATAAATTGAGTACTTTTTATGAAATATGTCCCCGGAGTCACGAGGGATCCTTGACCTCAATGCTAGCGTAGACCCATTCACAGCCCGTTCAGTCAGTCCTCTGCTGGATAAGGTGTCTTGTGACGTGCGTTTTGTGGCAGATATTTGTCCATTCTTCCCCACTCTGGTCACTGCATGTTAATAGAGGGGAGTCAGCAAAAAAGTTTAATGTTTGCACGTGGGTGAATCTACCGTACCACAGACTGGGTGGATAGAAGGGTGACGGCTGTGCCGTTAGTAATCTTTATAAGAAGCAGGTATTTTTTACATTGTCTGTCGCATTTCTACTTTCATTCACAGGGCCTGGCCCACTGAGCCCTAGCGAATTGACGTGGGAGCATAGAAGTAATGTACAACAACTGGTGTTTTTTTTTTTATATCTGCATCGCCCATTGATGTCCACCACGTGGACTCAGCTAATGTCGCAGCCTGTTTGTGCGCGGAGGTCACTGGCTAAAGCACTGTACGGTGGCCTATCTGGGCTCGAAAGCCACTTGGTTTTTCGGCTCAGATTTGACGAGATGCGACGGAATTCCACGTGACCTAGGCATCGGCTTTGCCGGTGACCCACTGGATTCGCTGTTGGCAAAATCCCTCCGCTCTGGAATCGGGACCGTCGCTCCGCTCCCACAACCATGTGGAACCCCTCCTCCAAGAGCGTCTATCAATCCCACGCCGACGAGTCCGCCATCAACACGGGCATGTATTTATAAAGGCGCCATTTAAGCGCGAGCACCCCCTTAATTTTAGGCCAGACGTGCACTCCCCGACGGCGCGACGCCCGCTCGCTCCCATCACTCAGCTTGTTCCCCCCACCCCCGCGAGTGTGAAACGTCGTTTCGAACCCCAGCCGGGATTTGTCGGCGCAAACACGTGGCGGACAGAGGCCGATCCCCGCCGCTGGCCGTGTAATTTTAGTGCGCGGTTGTTTCATCTCCGGAGGAACCGGCGATAGTGACCTCAGGGTGGCCCGAGGCAGTGGCGCAAAATCCCATTAAAACCTCCCGAACGTTTGATGTCTTCGTCGTCCTTCGGTAAAATTGATTTGTATTCGAGTTTTGAGATGGAGTTTATAAAAAAAAATAGAAAAATAAACAGGGGTGGGAAATGTTTGTTTTCGGTTTTGCCATTTTTCGGAATTGCTTGCGATGCGTTAATAAAATTCGGAGTTTTACGGGGCGATCTTTTGGTTGAAATTCTATAACGTGCCCAGGGTGTCACGCTTTATATTAAGCCTTTGTGCCACGTACTGTATTTGTCTAGATATATTCACTGCTATTGCTGTAAATTTATTACGATTATTACAGTGTCGCGTTTCGATGAAACCACTTGCGTACGTTGTATGCCGCCAGCGTGACCGAATAAGGCGAGTGCAGATTTATGAATCGGTTTATAGTGTGCGTGCACTGTACGGTAACCTTCTCATTAGGTCACCTATTCATTGTAAGCTGTTCTGAAAATCTGACAGATCGCCCATGCGTGGCCTGCGCTGCCACCTAGTGGTCACAGGACATAATTGACGATACCTGCTCATTGATCCGCACGCGAATGAATACCCCGTACAGGGTGACCCCCACTATGCAATCTTGCATTAGCTATATATCTCACGGAGCAAGTGATGGCATCGGTATATGTGTGTATTTCCACGCACGGGGTGTTGAATGCGAATACTTCATCAGCACACGTTTTTGCTGTCATGCCTTTGTTCGGGTTCACTTGCAACTTATCAATTACTATTCTTCAACATTAACACAATTTCAGGCCTAAATTCCCATTTTCGTGCAACCGTTTAATTCGTCGATTCAAGTAATCGTTAAAAACCACTCTGTCACCTATCGCTGATAAATTACCTTTTCGTTATCTTCAGTGTGATCTCTTGTCACGTGATTGGTGTGGCCGGTAGAGGGCACCTTTTGACTTTAGCGTGTAGGAGCAGGGTGGAGGCAGTGGTAATAGAGAGGAACACCTAGGTTCGATTCCCGACGAGGTTTATACTTTGTGTGTTGAGTTTGTATGTTCTCCACCTGCTCTGCGTGGGTTCCCTCCGGGTTCTCTGGTTTTGTCGCATAGCTAAAAACGTAATTTTAACTGATGTCAGCTTCACATCGCAATGCTTAAAAACTTCTTGTAAATTAATTAAATCCATTGGGGTTAACCAGCAACATCGTCCGTTCTGCAAAATTCTTGGTATATCTCTCCGAACAGGATCTTTATAATAATAAAAAAAGCAATTCATAGCGCGCACAAATTCCACACGTGGTTTGGGACTAGACACAGACACAAGGACAATTCTGATTGATATCCGTAGTAGTGGTAGTGATAATAATATTTGCATTTCTAAAGTGCCTTTTACCCGAAGGTCACAAATCGCTGCACAGAGCTGTGGAGAGAACGGCATGTGAGCAACGAGATCAGAATAGATCAATTAAGTAAAATTATGGGTATTTTTGCCAGTATATATGTAAAAAAGAGAAAAGGTTTTTACCATTTCTGGAAATTATACAGATGTTAATGTCTTAAAAGGGCAAATAGACACCTTTCACAAAGTGTCCAGGTTGCAATAGCTGCATTGTCCTGAGGTGACTGTCTTTGGTAACATCTGGCTGATACTGACAATCAGGCTCGAAAGAAAGACACGTCTAGTGTTCACAAATTAGTTTCTAGGACAATGCATGTATTATCAAAGCTTTTTCTTTGCTTATTTTGCTGCAAGTATGAGTGGCTTTTGAAACCTGGACACTTTGTGAAAGGTGTTTCTTTCGTATTTTAAGATCTTAACACCTGTATAATTGCCACATGGTAAAACACATTTTCTCTTTACACAAGTAATCACTAAAAATCATTGTATGACATCAAATAACAAATAAATAATTATTAAAACAAATGAAGGAAGGAAGACATTTTCCTGAGCAGGCACAGACCAACAGCGTACCATCATCCAAGCACACAGCAGCGAGCAGTATTTGTTGATGTGAATGGACCAAAGCTAATATTCCGTTTGTTGTTGTTTGTTGTTTTCCAGGGAGAATGACAAGAAAAGAAATTCCCAAGGTAATTTTGTTTATCATTATTACACGTGGGGCGGCTCGGTGGCCCAGTGACTAGCGTTGTGGCCAAGAAGGTCCCGGGTTCGAATCTCGGCTCGGGTACCTTTCCGTGTGGAGTTTGCATGTTCTCCCTGTGTCCGCGTGGGTTTTCGCCAGACACTCCGGTTCATCTCAGTCCAATAAACATGCTGCTGCATAGGTTAATTGGCTTGCAGACTAAATTACCCTCAGTGCCCATTGATGGACGGGCGTCCGATCGTGGGTATATCCCTGCCTTGCGCCCTGTGTCTGCCAGGATAGGCTCTGCCTCACCGCGACCCTGTACAGAACTAAGCGGTTTCTGACAATGAGATGAGATTATTAAACGCTCTAATACGAGTTGAATCGTTAGATATATTCCATATATGAGGAATGAGAGGCTCACCACGAGAGATGGCAATCCGCATTTTCTGCAATCCTGATTCAGCCTTCGTGACGTCGGTGTTTTTCAATCTCGCCAAACGTCGCTCGGATCTCGTTTACGAAATATAGCTGCGGCGCAGAGGCACCGTTACTGCCTTTGCATGACCGCGGGTCTCTGTTGTGCTCGGCTGCCGTCTCGGCTCGTGTTGGGGAAGTGTGTTGGGGAAGCGTCTCGGGGAAGCTTGTCGGAGGCGCGTGTTGGGGAATCTGAGGCTTCTCGAAAAAGCATGTTGGGTAATCGTGTCGGGGAATCGTGTCGGGGAAGCATGTCGGGAAAGCGAGGCGAGGAAGTGCATTGGGGAAGCGTGTCGGTGAAACGCGTCGGGGAAGCGCGTCGGGGAAGCGCGTCGGGGAAGCGCGTCGGGGAAGCGAGGCGAGGAGGTGCGTTGGGGAAGCATGTCGGTGAAACACGTCGGTGAAACGCGTCGGGGAAGCGTGTCGGGGAAGCGCGTCGGGGAAGCGCGTCGGGGAAGCGCGTCGGGGAAGCATCTTCGGGAAGTGTGTCAGGGAAGCGAGTTGAGGAAGCGTGTCGGGGAAGTGTGGCTGACAGCAGTGTGAGTTCGCAGGAGCGGCGTAAGATTGCCTTCCGGCGATCCTTCACTTTGACATTCTCCGTGCAGCCGTGAGCTGCTCGCCCCGTGAAGAGTTTTAATCGTTTACGGAGTCGAATTATAGGGGTCTCTCTGGAGAGTATAGGAGTCTCTGGCTGTGCCCTGCATTGGCTGAGCTCCTACCTTTCTGACTGGAAGCAGTTTGTCTGCCTCGGAGGACAAAACTCAGAGATTCATCCTGTTTTGTCCAGAGTTTCTCAGGGTTCAGTTCTCGGCCCATTCCTCTTCAACATCTACTTACAACCTTTTGGCCATATCCTGCACTGCCTCAATCTCAGTTACCATTGCCATGCCGATAACATCTAAATCATTATCCACGAAAAGCCATCCATCAATGTGTCTGGTCTTCGCATGCGTCCTCGCTGTCAACTGTAAAGGCCTGGCTCAATTCAACCCATGCTTAACGACCAGACCATTGAAGATGCTAAGGCTCCTACCTCAAACTCAGGCTTGAGGTAGGAGCTCAGCCAATGCAGTGCAGAGCTAGAGACCCCAATACCCTCCAGTCGCTCAAGTAAGATTGGGTGGTCAACGGTAGCAAAGGTAGCGCTAAGGTCCAGGAGGAAAATAATACTTGACAAGCCTTCATCAGCAGTAACAAGAAAGTCATTAACTACTTTTACCAGAGCAGTTTCAGTGCTGTGGCCGAATCTGAACCCAGATTGGAAGGGATCGAGGAGGTCATTATTGATAACGTGTTTCTGGAGTTGCGCGGCTACTGCAGGTTCAAGGACCTTAGAGAGGAATGGTAGATTTGAGATGGGGCGATAATTATCAGGGATGTTGCAATTGAGGCCAGGTTTTTTAAGCGGGGGGTAACCACGGCACATTTGAATAGTGGGGGAATGATGTCAGAGCGAAGTGAGTTATTACAGAGATTTGTTACGAAAGTGGCAAAGGATTTGAAATTTGCCCGGATGATTTTAGATGGGAAAGAGTCCAGGGAACAGTTTGTGGGCTGAGATCTGGTAACTAAAGAAGAGACATCGGATTCCATTAACTCGGAAAATTCCAGGAGTTTTGAGGTCGAGGTAGGTGGAGGAATATTTATTGAGGTATTGGTCGGTGATTGAGGCTGCGTAGAGATACGGTGGGCTTCATTTTTTTCTGAGAAAAACTGAATCAACTGATTTGCCTGATATTTATTAGTGAGGAGTGGCGAGGGTGAGTGGTTGGGCGAAGGAGCTGATTAATGGTCGAGAAAATAATCTTATACTTGTCGCAGGTATCAGCCAGAATGGTTGAAAAATGGATGGTACGGGCACGGTCAAGTGCCTTCCAGTAGCAGAGGAGCTGTTCCTTAAAGATTTGAGCATGAACGGTGAGGCCAGATTTTCTCCAAGTCTGTTCGGCCCTGCATGCATTTGCCTTGATATCCCAGAGTTCAGCAGTATACAATGGGGATGGTTTTCCGCCTAAGACGGTGTCATTTTAATAGACCCAAATCATCCCATATGCTTCAAGGGACGTTGTTGTAAATTTCTGCTTACAACAACGTCCTCAGAGGCAGAATGAGCCGAGGTGGAGAGTGAAGTACTGTTGATTGCTGTGGTGAATATGTCGAGTGAGGGTATTAAGGTATTGGAATTGGATTTGGTGCTTGGTGATGGAAATTTGAGCAGTTCTTGAAGATTAAACCACACAGCAGAGTGATCAGACAGACCTGGATCAGTGACAGACAGGTTGATTACCGATATGCCCCATGAGCAAAGCAAATCGAGAGTATGGCCGCATCTATGAGTGGCAGATGTCACGTGTTGAGTGAAGCCAAGTGAGGTCAGAGTGGCCATGAAATCCCTTGCAAGAGGGCTCTTTAGAGAGTCAACATGGATGTTGAAATTGCCAAGAATCAGGATTCTTTCATAACTGGAGCACATCTTAGAAAGCAGCTCAGACAGGTCATTGACAAAGGTTCCAAGTGGGCAGTAGAGCAGCACCAACTTCACAGGTTGAGCCGACCTCCAATCCAAAGACATGTGCTCAAATGAATTGAAGGTCGGCGACGGAATCAGTCAGATGTCATTAGCCACATGATGGAGAACTGCTAGGAAGCCACCACGGCCGTGTGAACGAGCCTTTTGATAGAATGCAAAATCTCATGGTAGGGCCTGATGTTACCCCCTGCGTGGTCACCCTTGATTTACAACGTTAATAATTACGTGGCTCTTATAACTAATGCTCCAAATCCACGCGCATCCTCCTGCCAAGTGCATCCGGCGCCGCAGCCTTATCGGGGTAACTCGGCGATTGAACCCGCGCGGGGGCAGTTCTGCACGTTCCGCCGCGGTGCAGGGTTTGTGTTTGAACGGTGGTATGAGTGCATCTCGGAAGATCGAGAAAGTTGGCGCGGTGATTAATGCGGCCCGTTAATTCGAGTCTATAATGTATAAGATCCATGCCGCCACACTTACTCTCGTACCTCTGTGCCGCATGTATTATTCATCGTTTGGCTCGTGTTTATTGTCGGGCCTAATGCGGCGTGCATTGATTGTTCTATGATGTTACCATCAGCCCGCCACTTCACGCCGGAAGGAACGAAAAATGTGCAGTGTTCCGTGTTTTCTGGCTTTGAAAGCCACGCGTTGATCATTTTCAACTCCTCCCGTCACTCATTAAGTGCTGCTCTCGCAACTATTTCCAAAAGAACAGCCGTAAAGAGCGATTTTCGAACATCGAGTTTTAAAAAATTGCACCAGCGCATTTTTCAGTCGCCTCCGATGGAGCCAACAGCACTGCAAATTCTACTGCACTGGTGGCTGCATGCTTGCGCTTCATTAAAAATGGTTTTTAAAACATGAAACATTCCCGTGGTATTCCCACAGGTGCGTAGTAGGATTGCGCAGACATTTAAACTGGGTATGGAACACGTGTAGGGCACTGTACGGTCGACGTTACTGTACGCAAGCGGATGGTTTCGCGTCGTCTCCGTCCGCCTCCCCCTCCTGCGAGAGGCCTCTCCGCCGCTAAACACGATTCTCGCTGTGACGAGAACGAGCTTTAAGAAACACAAACCCTCGAGGAACAACACGGACTTTGTGCGTCGTTACACAACGCGCACTTTTGTGTCAGCTGCCTGCCTTGTATATTTAAAGAAGCGCTGCCGGATTTTAAAAGCTGATCTTTTTGCTGTTCCAGTTTAGCTTTGTGCAGTTCCTAAATGCGTCGAACATCTCGTGTCTTCAGTTTGCCATTTCTAACTTTTGAAATCGTCAGCCTTTCCCATCGCCTGTGTCTGGGGTTCTGAAAAACCAGCCCATTTGCTTCCCTGCAAAAGTCTTTATTGCTGTAGTCAAGCACTGAGGAAAGTCCAATTTGCAACCTATGCCTTAGTTTTGCATTCATACCCATGGAAAAATAGTCGGGCATTTAGATAGATAGATAAACTTTATTGTAATTCCAACCATATACAATTATAGCATATAGAGGAACGAAATTACGTTTCTCATGGTCCCGGTGCAAAAACAAAATAAGGCTGAATCCACATGTCAACAGGTCCTTAATCCCGAACAATCTCAATGATTTATTCGGATTGGACGTTCTCACAATTAAGTCTCATCTCCTTTATGCTATGTGAGTGGGATCTATCCTGAGGCAGTGATGTCACGCTTGAAAATCAATGGACGCATAATGGCCGGGCATGTGTTCCCAATTTGAAAAAACCTTTTTATCTCAAACGCCTGCCCTCGAGATAACATTCCAGAGCCCTCGGCTACAGGGCTTGGTGTCTTGCTGTAATTACCAAGAACCAGATAGAGATTGCATTGTGAACGTTGCAATTGATTGTACTGATGTAGGTTTTCACGACTCAGTGCATGAGAATGACTTTGGCCTCCCACTTTAGAGGCAATTCTTAGGGGTACTGGGACTGAGTTTGGTTTATTATATATGTTCCCCGATGTCAAAGGCAGATCACTGCCTTGCCAGAAATAATTAAATAACAAATTAATTACCTAGGTAGGCAAAACATTACAAGTTAATAAATTAATATTTTTGTAAGCGCAATATCATCTGCGCCGTTGCATTGCTGTCAGCGGGATTATATGTCGGGCATTATTTTTTTCCTTCCATTTTACTATAATGAAAATGTGTTTTGTACAACGTGCGCATAATAAATGCTTGTGGATTCAGCCGCTCGTGAGCAAACTGATTAAATCATTTTGTGGCGGCTGTCACGGCGCCAGCTTTCCTTATTAACCGCACGTCTGCGCTCGCAGCGCTTGCAACTCGTGACGTCTGAGGCCCGAGTTCAGCCACCGCAAGCAAACTTATAATTGCCAATATCGCACGCGCGTCAGCTCTTGTCACTCTGCATGCAGGGGTTCGTCGTGATCGGTCGAGCGGTGTGCGTTCGTTGCAGCGGTCCGTAGGCAATGCGAGCCATGAACCACAGCTCTCTATGCCTGGCGGCGCGCGGGCAGCTTCCGGTAGCAGGTCAATGTTACATTTATGATTTCACCCAGCATAAACATGTGCTTGCCAGTGTGAGGCTACAAACCAACCGTTACGTGCGTGGTCCCGGCTGCCCGTGTCGCCCAACCCTCTCTGGCCTGCACGGCGAGCTGTCGTTGCCCCATCGCCTGCACGCAGCGATCCGTCGCGGCCCCCGGAGCATTGCTATTTATACCAGTCACGTGGAAGACATGGAAGGCATACACCGAGCGCCCCCCCCCTCCACCAACCCTCTCGAGCTCGCGTTTTTATCTGCCTTCGTGAGAGGGTCAGTAATCCGCGTCGCCGTTTTTTGCCTCCGAGTGAAATCGTCGCTAAATATCCAACGTCCGCACTCGCGGCCTCGACGCCGGCGCTACCGCCGTGGAGACATGGGTGGATAATTGTCTCCTCCGCGTTCCGATGCGAGAGGTTTGCGTTGACGCGTCGGCGTACGTCTATCGAGGGCGCCAACTGCGTGCGAGCGTTATCGCAGCAGACGGCGGCTGTTACCATGTCTGCGCCTGAATCGGCGAAGGTGTGAGCTGTTGTCCCGGCGCCATGTGTGGTGTCAGGCGTACACAAATCAGATCCACGTTGGACCCACGCGATTTGACATCGCTCACCCACGCAGCCAATCTTGAGCCCAACATTTGTCACAAAGCAATCGTTTCGTTTCATCGTCATCGTCGTCAGCAGCGGTCAATCTTCTGCATCCATCCCAAAGCTGCCACCATCCCCCACGATCCTATCATGCGATACTCCACACAGCACTCGCACACAATCTGATTTCATTGCTCCATCTCCCAAGCGGATGTACTGTCGATAAAGTCGATCGTTTTCACACTGCCACTATTTTTGAAAGTCTCCCGTCATCCCTTCCAGTGGCACCCTGCCAACATTACCACCTGACTCGTGTATATTCTTTGTTCCTTTTTAAATTCATTTGTGCAATAATAACTGTTCACCTTTCAGGGAATGGTGATAGATAATATTGGCATGGTGGCGTAGTGGTGAGTAGCACCGCTGCCTCACGGCAAGAAGGGCCTGGGTTTGATTCCCGGCTTGGATGCCTTTTTGTGTGCAAGTTGCACCTTTTCTCCCCGTGTCTATGTGGGTTTTCGCTGCGTACTCCAGTTTCCTCCCACAGTCTAAAGGCATGCTGGCTCGATTAATTGTCCTGCTGACTAATTGCCCCTGGTGCCTTGAGATGTTGTGACTTGCTTACGCCTCCCCGCTTGACAATTGTTAAAAAGAGCTATACCGCTTGAAGGTTTCCTGCAGCTGATAGAAATGCACAAATTGACCGACAGTTTTAAACTATGCTCCAATCAGCTGTTTGATTTAAAAAAATTGCCAAGATCTGCAAATTTGTTGATCCTCTTACTTTTGCGGCAGGTGGCACGCACTCGTAGCACTGGATGGCGTGAAACCGAACACTCCTCAGCACGCGCGCAAACAGACAACGTGCATCGAGCAGCGCTGGGGGAAACGTCTTTATGGATGTGACGCAGGCCGTGTCCCCCCCGTGACGAGCGCTCTCCACCACGAGCGCTTCGCCCTCGTCGACGGCACTTTGCTCGGGCGTCGGTAAATCGTCACGTTTGAGCGCACGCGCGCCGGGGCTTTTGGCACAAAAACCTCCGACCACCGTTGGTGCGCGCCCGCGAGCGCTCCGCTCAGCGAGCGTCCGCCGACGCGGGGCGCGGCGCTGCCCCGCGCCCGTTTTCGAATCGTCGATTCCCTTCCGCCTGCCAAGAGCGGTTGTTGCAAAATGTTACGGTAACGGCTTTCGTTGGCAGAATCAAAAAGGCGAGATTGCAAATGCAGACCCGAATACGCCTCTCTCTCGCCACCACCGCTGGCCGTGGGTTTTTTTCCCCCTCTCTCTCCCGGAATCGCATGCAAGGCATCAAAAAAAAATGCATCCGTTTTTATTTCGCGTTTGAAAAAAAACATTCCGGCCGAACGGCTGCCAAGGTGGAAGCCTCGTGCCGCGCTTGAATCACGAGGGTTTACGAGCAGTGGCGATGGCCGGGGTCTTGCACGTGTCTGCGAAAGGAAAAGTTCGTAACCGTTTTTGAAGTGCACATCAGCAGACTTCACTTACGCCACCAATTACCCACAGCTGCTGCGCACATCGATTACAGCTGACAGTGATTATTAACACGTGTAACAACTGATTTTCAAAACCAAACACTGCGGGGGAATATGAACGTAGGCTTCGCCTCTTCGCGAGCGCGTCTCGAGCGCCGTGCATAAGGGATGGGAAAGAAGGAGAGAGGAGGAAAAAAACCTCTTCACTCCTTCTTCTTTATGCCTTGGCCGAGGATTAGCAAGGCGCCCGTGGGGCTCCCTGGCACTTTGGCGAACACAAGTCAGCTCTGAGCGGTCACGGGAAAAAAAAAGCGGCTCCGACCCAGCTCCGCCCATCGGTCTCCCCACCCCCAGCCTCCCCTCCTCTCCCTCCGCTGCCGCGATCCCCCCGGCTCAATCTGGCCGAGCGGTCGAATCGCGACAATTGCTCCGCTCGCGGAGCAAGCCCCTACATAGCGGAACCGTCCGCGCCCCGTCCACGCCGTCGCCATGTGGCGGGTGGCAGGGAATACGTCGGCCGCTCGTCAAGCGCTGGCGCCGCCGCCCCGCCCTCGAGGCGTCGGCTCCTGGCCGGCGTAACCAAGCGAGATCCTGCTTTGCCAAAGCAAGCAACAGAGTGCGGGCGGGCACGACGGCGGTCGGCGCTGGCGATCGGCGCTGGCGAGCGAGTGACGGCCGTTACTTCGCGAACTTCTCCGTCCGGTGCGCCGCGCTCCAGATGAAAGGCTCCGCGCCCGCCGGGCGAAAGGGCGGCACCGCCGTGCCTCTGCCGCACAGAAAGGCGATACGTTGACCGCAGCGGACAGTTCGAGCGCCGTTCGAGCGCGACCGGCAGCGTCGCCTTTCCGTCGGACCGAGCGGAAAGAGACGGAGATACCTGGAGTGGGGGGGGGGGGCAGGGATGGGAAGGGGGGCCCGTGACACGAGAATGGCGGATCTCGGACGCTGAGCCCATCGGGCGGCTTGTGATGCTTGGCTCGAGCGGAGCGCCGGGGAGGCGGACGGGAGGAGGCGGCGGGGGAGCCGTTGGGTCTCGAGCCGATTGAACATCCCGCGCGTCGTGGCAAATCGAGGATCGCCGCAGAGGCGCTGCCCCTGACACGTGGCCAAAGACCGTCGGAGAGGGCTTGAGTTACCCGTGTGGATGCCAGCCATCGAGATGGATATTTTTCTTCGTGTGAGCCAAGTAGTCCACGTGTTGTTCTAAGCGTGGGTTGGAGAAATAAACGGAGAATGGAAGGAGAAAAAAACATTTTATGGAAAAAAAAGGGTGGACTATGTTAGCAATGTGGGTCACTGTGCTGACTGGGAGCAATATTATAATGATACACTCGGCACGTGTGTGGTTTTTTTAAAGCCAGATCAGAGAAGTGATTTGTCGATCTCTTTAAGCTGTTGTCTTTATCCGCACTATACTCTTTTTTTGCCAGGGGATTATATTGAATCGGTGAAGATGCGTACTGAAGTGAGTCTTCAATATGTAGATTAATCATCTGTCTGTTTTGCACGCATTCAATGTTTATTTGAGTCATTTCAAAAATATACACTAGTTTTGAATTTGTCGAATTTTTTAAAACATGTTTCACAATTTCTCATGGCTTAATAATGCCTTTTGAAGGCTTCAGCTTACTGCTGGAATGCTGCCAGACCATTAGGAGTTTACAGTGTAATTGATATCCGTCACGTCGTTAGAGAAATTACACCAATTTGGTTGTAAACTGAACGGTACCCGTAATGGCTTTGAGACACACGGTTTAGCAAAAACTTTCAGAGTCATCTTTACACGACTGCACAGCCTGTGTCCTGTGTCTGTCATAAAAATCGAAACATTTAATGCGTTAAGCTTTGCAGATTAAACCGGCAGCTTAAGGGATTAGGGGAGAGCAAATAAGAATAATTGCTTACAGTGGGGGAACAGAGTAATATTGTGAAAACAGCACAAAGGACAACGATGGGACATCGTAACAATCACAGCCCTCTTGAGAGTGCTAGCCAGTTGTTTGGAAACAGGAATGAAGGAACTTCATGAAAAACAAACTTCCTGCAGCTTTGTGATGGATTTTCTGGAGGGCGATCTGGAGCCGGATGATGGCTGACGCAGGAGGAGAGGAGGGACGCGCCGCCCGTCGTTCTGGCTCCTGAGGTTCGCCGCTGATCCAGGAGAAGCGCTTAGACTGGTCCAGAGCCCTGCTTGCCTGGAACGCTTGCAAGCAACGCATCAGTTGGGAAGAAAAATAAATAAACAGAGACTCCCGTGGGTTAAAAAACCAAACAGTGCTGTATGGCAGTGCGGGGGGCGGTGTGACCACAACTCGATGCGACTTGATACTACTCAGGGAAGCTCGACATTCAATACGCATGAATAAATTACGCAGACGTGAAGCTTCCTGGCTGATAAAATGATGGGAAAAATGAAAGAACTGTTATTGTAATTGTGTAATACAAACGAAAAGTGGGTAAAGCAGACCAATATAAATAACAAGCAAGAATAATTCCCTGGATTAATTATCCTGACTGAAAAAAGTCCTTTGATTGTTTAGGTGTTCACCAGGACGCATTTTCTGGCTGAAAGCATCCTGCGGCTTGCCGTCATTTTGGTCGGAGATTCAAACTGCAAGGTTGAAAAAACCGCCGCACTGTTTCACGGATCACGAACCGAATCCAACGCCTGCTGTCGGCGCTTTAACGCCAGCATCGCACATTGTCGCCAGCATCGCACATTGTCGCCAGCATCGCACATTGTCGCCGACGCCCGTCCACGCAAAACTTTTGTCAGAACGACGACAGAACGCCGGATCATCCGGCCCCGCGCCTCGGTCGACGGCGCGCTCCTGGTCGCGCGGCCGCCCCGTCCCCCCCCCTCCCCCCCCCGGGGGTCCGGCGGGTGGTCATGGCATCGCGCTGGCTCACGGCGTGTCTCGCCCCCCCGGCAGACGGGGACGCGGAGGGCGACGCGGACGACGTGTGCGTGGCGATGGCCGACTACGAGCGTCAGCAGGGCGGCGAGATCAGCCTGCGCGCCGGGCAGCCCGTCGAGGTCATCGAGAAGAGCGAGACCGGTGAGTGTCTCGGTGAGCGGCGGGGAGCGGCGGTGAGTGGCGGTGCGGTGGCGCAACGAGGACCGCCCCGGGCCGATTCTGCCTTTCCGTGCGGTGTTTGCACGTTCCCATGGTATCTGCGTGGGTTTTCGCTGGGTACTATGGTTTCTTCGCATAGTCCGAAGAAAAGTCGCCTAGGTTAATTGTCCTGCTTAAACTGCCTCTGGAGCCCTGAGATGCTGTCACTTACCCTTTCCTGCTGGACAAGTGTTAAAAAAACGAAATAGCTGAACGATTCCTGCTAGCCTAAATGGAAACTGAATAATTGTGGTGCGGTTGATGGTTCGTGGATCGTGCTAAATACGCACGTGGTGGGATCGTGCGATATCAGTTCCCACTTCAGACTGTAGAGGGTTGTGGTGGGTCGAAGCCAATCTCGGCAGACAGAGGGGGAGGACTATATGCCAGATGGGACTCCAGTTTGTCACAGGCAACCAAACGCAATTTAGTCAGCAGCGCAATAAACCTAGCTGCCGGTATGTCTTTGGACTGTGGGAGGAAACTGGAGTACCTTGGAAAAAGCCACGCGGTCACAAAGAGAAAATGCTAAATCTACAGAAAGTCACCTGAGCCGACATCGAACCCAGGGCCTTCTTGTTTGAGGCAGCAACACTACTCCCTGTTCCACAGTACCGCGTGATCTAATTTAAAGCACATTTCAAAAATTAGTAACACCTCCATTTAATTTTCAGTATGAGCAGAGGTTGACATTTCTGCTACAAGCACGTTTTGAATATCAACAAAGATGGCTACGAATGGATGTGCTTATATCCAGCTTCTGCTGTGCTAATATAAATTCGATACTGTTAAATGTGCACTATTGTCAGTTGCTTCTTGGGAGTTGTGTCTCATGGTTATGAAGCCCTTTCCCGTTGAACAATTTTACTTTGGGTCGCGATCTTGTGTGCAAATTGTGGCCACACGAGGGCTGCTCGTGGAAGTTCTCCGGGCGATCGGCTCAAGGCCACGAGCCGGATCGTGAAGCGTGTCGAGCAGCGCTTTGTGTTGTTCCGCATATAACGTGAGAACCAAAATGAAGGGCAAAGGATGAACGACAATCCAAAAATCATGAAATTTATTTATTATGTTTCTCCGCTCGCACGCTTTGTGATCGAAGCGAGCGCTACGTCTCTAAATATTTTAATGAGTGATTGCTCAGTTGTGATTGCTTACTGGAGCATGTCGCATCATCGTCATCATACGCATCCTCCATTCAATTACAGTCCTTTGTCTCGCGACCATTCGGTTCAGGGCCTTCCTGTGCTGTGTTAGTCGTGCAATGTTTTTGTTCGCAAGTTTTCATTATTATCGCCGACAGAGTAATCATAGTCTCCATTTTTTTTGTAATTTTTTTGACTCCGCTTTGTAAGCGGCGAACCGAGAGCAGTTCAAGGATGGGCCAATATTTTTGCAGGGCCTCCCCTCCGTGCGAGGGCACGGAGTGATGGCGGTGACAAAGGTCGCTTGCTTCAACCAGTTTTGTTTTGCGCGTGTGTTCACTGGTGGGGGTTCGATTCCTGTTCATGGTCCAAGGCCTCCTCTAGGTCGGCTCGGCCTCAATGAGTACCTATTGCTGTTTGTAAACATTTTCACTAGGGAGACAAAGGCGACCGGGTGTGGTGCTGGTCATACACCTCCTCGTGTGCCGTGCCGACCTTCACAGGTGCTCACTCACAGCACTTGACTCTCAAGTCTGTTAAGGCTATACGAGGGATCTTTGCCTTGTCACTCGTCAGGTGGAAACCGTAATGCCCGGAGAACAGCCACGTATTTGAGAGGAGAACAAAATCTGGTGCGCATGGGTCACAGACCTGCTTGCTCTACTGCCTCCAACCAATCGTGTTTTCTCGGAGGCTATGTCTCAAAAGACTATCGTAATGTCTCCGTGTATCGTAAGAGCGCAGTGAGCTGAGGAAGACGTACGCGCTACTGCATTGCTTTTAGAGTTAATAATTTAATAAGCTGCAAGCAATACAGACAGTCCTTTTGGCCAGAAAGATTTATTACATTTCAGGAATTTTGATTTTTCTCTGGGCACGATAATAAAAAAGTAAAGGAACAGGTTTGCAATTTTTATCCCATGCCAATGCTTTTGGAAGGGCTTTCAAGACAGGCAGCTATATTGTTCGCTTTTAAAAGGTGTTTGGCCTACTCCTCTACGTGGACTAGACGTCTTAGTAGAGATGGAAGTACCCACACTTTACCCCACCATACACGGCCTTCCAAGCCACCGACAGTAGTCGTGTACCATTTGTAATGCTCGGTGGCCAAAGGTGGCAGAGTCGTTTGAGAAACTTACACCATTAGATTGGTGTAAGGTTTTCAACGGCCTGATGCATGACAGTTGCTCTGAAGAGCCGCTCTTTTGGGATAGCCATGTCGAGCGTTCCTCGTCGCTCCTTCATGACCTTTCACCTCCCACGTTGGAGGCATCGTTACGTGGGATGGGAAACATCGCGAAGGAGGGTGGAGGCGCGCTCGACACGGCCATCCCGAGAGCGATTCTCTGCTCACCATTGGGTCAGCTGCCACTCTGGGAGGCAGATGCGGCGACCAGTCGATTCGGTGCACAGGCCCTGGGACCTGATACTGGCGGAATCGACACGTGTCGCCATGCAGAACGCTCGCGCCCTGGCAACACTCGCGCCCTGGCGGGCCTCACGCTTATTACATCTGACGCGTCTTGTTCGGAAACGTTGCATCAAAGGAGGGGGGAGGGAAGCAGGAAGCGAGTGTAATTTAAAAACGGGACATTTCCAAATCGGCCGAGAAATGAGACGAAACAGAGCGGAGCGAGCTGTGAGCATCTCGCCAATGTCATTGGCCCTGGCGAGCCATGCTGGGCACGGGCCCTCATTGTGTATTAGTTTCATACAAACGAGACGAACGTTCCCATCAGGTTGTGACTCGCCGTGTTGATAGCCACTGCCTTGAGAATGATCTCACCGATAGCGCCCGATCTGGTCACGTTTCCGAAGCTAGGCTAAACTACACTCTTCTTCTTCTAACTACCGTATCCTACAGGATGTTGGTGACAATGGTCATCCACAAGCCTATGTATGCTCTTTGAACTTCTAAGAATGTCCATTGTTGATAAGTTCATCCATCTCAAGAGACTCTTGACATCAGTCATTATCTATCTCTGCAATCCACGATCTGTCTTTCATTAACATTTTCCAGTTATAACCAGATTGTCTATTTCCTCTTTCCTCATAATATGCCCGAGAAACTTTGACTCTTTTCTTCTGATATCATGCAACACCTTCTTGCCACATCCCATTCGTGAGAAAATTTCTTTTTGTAGGTGTCCAAGATATCTTCTACCACACTCTACAGAGGCTATAGATGCATCCTGTAGAGGGTAGTTTATCCACATATCTTGGAATAGGTGGAGGGAGCACCCACGTTTTACCACACCGCACGATATGTGCAGAGCTATTAACTGAGGCGGTGCCCATTTACAATCATGCTTTACAGTTCTAAAGCATATTTCACCCAAAAGGTTACAAACGCATACTACATGCAACTACTTTAATTCGAAGGCTTTCGTGACCAATATTATCAATGAAATCCATTTTTGGGTCAGGTCACGTAAAAAATTATAAATTATTAAATAGTGTCGTTTAACCCTCCACCACCCGACATGGCCAATCAGCACCGGTGTGCTGAGATAGCACACCTGTGCTGAGATAGTAAAGGTATTGGTGTGCTTTCTGTTCAACGTGACAACCCCTTGCCGATTGGCCGTGTCGGATGGTGGAGGGTTAAACGACACTATTTAATAATTTTTTTACGTGACCTGACCCAAAAATGGATTTCATTGATACATGCAACTAAATACGTATGCAGCACCACGCAGGCTGTTGAAGACTGTAAACGTCATCAGACAGAGTACTCAGGTGCTGAGTCGACTGCTGCAGAGGGTGATTAAAAACAGGACTTCTCAACGTTGGGTGGCAGGGCGGCGCAGTGATACCATCCGCGCTTCGCAGATTGAAAGTGCTGCCCAAGGCGGTTCGATTCCCGTCTCGGGTGCATTTCTGTGTGGTGCTTGTGTCTTCGCCCCCTGTTCTGTGTGGCTTTCCTCTGGGTCCTCCGATTTCCTCCCACAGTAAAAAAAACCCTCATTAATTAATTGGACGATTACATCATAATCTAACGCAGTGCCTGGCAAATGTTGGCGCTGGCTGACT
>JAZEWT010000006.1:11181305-11194653 GCA_036362905.1 Mordacia mordax
AAGCTGGATAGGAACCGTTGTGTTGTGTAGCTCTTTTTAACAGTTGTCCAGCGTAGCAGGTTGCATCATCTCAGGGGCACCGGGGTCACTTTAGTCAGTAGGACAATAAACATGGCTTGTTTTTGGACCAGTGGGAGGAAACTGGAGTACCCGACGAAAACCCACGCGGACTCCACACAGGAAGGCAGCCGAGCCTGTGAGGAAGCGGCCCCACTCGCCCCGCTGTGCCACCGCTGAGTCTCCCATTACAGTCGGTGACGAAGAACAGCGCTGTCTCGCACGACAACAATAACATTCTGGGGCTTCGGCAACCTCCCGCCCCCCGCCCCCAATAAAAAAAATCCCGACGCGGTCAATTTTGAGATGATGGACATTACCCCTGGAGACGGTCCCGACGTAGTCGGGTGCATCTCCGCGTGCATCTCCGCGGATCGTCCCATCGTAAATAATGGGTGCACAAACGTTATCGCCGTGCGGGGGCGCGGCGGCACGCATGGTGGGACAGCCCGTGTTATCTTTGTCCGAAGAGAGTTTTTGTTGCCAGGGTTTTTTTTTTCTGAGTTGTGCGGGAAGAAGAGAAAAAAAACTTAATAAAACATTCCGGAGGGCAGCAAAACTGGAGAAAGAGCTGACTGAGATGAATGCTATGGGATTGTTCCCCCCACTAAAACCCCTTTCGCTCCCCTATTATTGGACGAACTGTTGTTTATTGAACCCCATCCTGATTGTATTTATTTCTCTATCTTTCAGCTCGAGCCAGTAGATTTTCTCTCCCAGCCTGCTCTAAACGCCTCCGCGCAGCGGATGGACAAGTGTGTTTTACAGCTTCGCGATGCGCCGCAGTAAAACCATAAAGCACTGGAAGCGCTCACCGCAGCCTCTGCAGTTATGCTGAGCGTAATCCCCATTGTGAGTTTGTTTCTCAAAGCGCTTGAGCGTCTCAATTTGTGTTCAAGCCAAGCGAACGCGATTTGAAATCACCGTCATTCCCCGTTTAAACTAATACAGGTGTTGCGGAGGGCCGGAGCCTCTCCTGGCAGACACAGTCAGTTTGTACACAGGGCAGGGATATACCTAGGATGGGACGCCAGTCAATCCTGGGAGCAGTTTAGTCAGCAGTCCAATTAACCTGGGCAGTAGCATGTCTTTAGGCGGTGGATGGAAACATACAGAGGGCAAACAACGCAAGATCCACACAGGAAGGCACCTGCGTTGGGATTTGCACCCTGGTCCATCTTGATTTGTAACAAACGTCGCTGATTTCCAGTGCAAGGCATCGGTCGTCACCGCCGTGGACGTAGGGAAAACTTTACGGCGTACACTGCTCGCCAGGTGTTGGTTCGTCTTCGTTGTCCAACGTTTCGGCTCCATAAGAAGCTGCCCGAGCACGTGGAGTGAAACGTCGCACATCGTGCCAACAGTGTTTCCAGCTCTGAGGCACCAACACCATGACGCAACGTGGGGGTCAATAGAATCAGAGATTGAGGAGCATGCGTCTCAGTGGCGAAAACCCAGACTTTGGAGAATGACTTCAGCTCTGAAAACAGAGTTTTCCCAGGACAGCCGCCTCCTCAAAGAGGAGGACGATTCTGGGAAAAATGAAACAGGACACGTGCAATCCGTCTCCCCAAGCAGCGTGCGTGGTGGCTGTGTAGTGGGTAGCGCTGTCGCCTCACAGTGGGAAGGGCCCGGGTTCGGTTCCCGGCTCGGGTGTCTTTCTGTGTGGGGTTTGCATTGTTCTCTCCGTCGAAAGACACGCTGCTGCCTAGGTTAGTTGGCCTGCTGAGTAAATTGTCCCAAAAAGTGTGGCTTACAATGTACGGGCTTTCTGGGTATTCCCCCACCTTGTGGGAGCTTCCGCCCCTCACGACCCTGTACAGAATTAAGCGGGTATTGATAATGAATGAAAATAACTTAACAATGCATGCGAAAAAAGTTCTCCTCTGAGATTGAAATCGGAGCTGTGTGTTGAATGTGTGGTGGGTATTCTCCACGCTCTCCAGTTTTATACGGACATAAATCCAAGCACTCTTGAATGATATTTCTTTTTTCAAACATTGCAAATGTTGGATTCTTGTGACAAGTCGATACTCAGCGAGGTCTCTCTGGGTATATACTTGTCATTATTACGTTAAATTGATTTTTTTTACAGAAGTGTAAAAAGAAAATTCCTTAAAAAAGAATGTAAGCCTTGTCAATATATATGCAGTAATAGAGTTGCTTACTATGGCTGTTTTATCGGGATAGCTGTGTTGAGTATTCCTTCTCTGTCCTTGGCAACATTTTCCCTCCCACACTGGGGAGGAATTTTCAGGCGATTTCTGAAAACTTACATCAGTGCAATACATACACGGTACTTGAACAAATCAGCACTTTCATACTTCATATTTCACGTGTTTTAAGTTTTCACCCCAGCTGCCTTTAAAAAGTGGACAAGCGAGTTTGAGCAAGTCTCGCTCATCCTCTCAGCGATGTAAAATTAAACGTTGTAATTAAAGGGCACGGTGTAATTATAGAGCCACACCTGCACAACCTTGGGAACGATGCTCTTGCCTCCTTGAGAAGGGCGGTACTGTAGCGTGTAAAATTAGTTTTTGTAAAATAAAAAACCTTGATCGAACTTTTCTCGTTCTATAGCATTCTTAGCCTCTGATATTTCTGAATTAAAAGAAAGCCACCATTCTGCTTACTGTTCAGTAGTGCAAGGATGCAGAACACACCAAATATCAGCAAGCAATCCAGCTCTGATGATTGCTTCCAAAAGCTGCTTTTTCGGGATAGCCCCGTCAATCGCTCCTCCTCTGTCCTTCGTGACGTTTCGCCTGCATCGTTGGAGCCATCCTCAGGCACCTGAGGAATGATCGATGCAGCTATACTGAAAGAGCAGCTTTCGGAAGCAATCATAATGCTTCGAGCCATGAAAGCCTACATCAGTACAGTATTCAGCTACTTCGGTTTCTTTCCACAGCCAGCTGCTGCCCGGGTTAATTGTCCTGCTGAAAATTGCCCCCGGTGCCCTGAGATATTGTAACTTGCTTACCCCTCCCTGCTGGACAGCTGTTCAAAAGAGCTACATATATCAACTATTCTTTCCAACTTGAACAAAAGCTGTCTGAATCTCATCTCCAAATTGCAAGTTTACTTTTTGAGTTTGCGGGATTTGACGTGGAGACAGGGCAGTCACTTGTTTATAACCCAAGTGGTTGGTTGTTGGCCACAACGAACCATGCTGTGGACAGAGAGATGAATTTCAAACCGTGCTGCTGTATTGATTTGTTGAACTATCATCATCTGTATGCTGGCAAGTAGGTCCCCATAGTTGTAACTGCTTTACCTGAGCTATTAATGCCTCTGTGTTTGTGTTGTCTTTAAGTTGTCTGCCATTTGGCAACATTTAATTTGACATTGGTGAGACACTGCTGTGTCTCGTGTGGGTAATCAGTGTCAAGGAAAATGCATAACAACAGCAAAACATGTTGTGCCACAAACATGTGTGGTTATTGCAAACCTGATGCCTTGTAAAAGGTGTCCATTTGGTGTTTGAACATCTTAACAGCTGTATCATTATCAGAAAGGGTTGAAGCCTTTTCTCTTGTTTCATCGTTTCAGATGTCATAGAAATCACATGCATATTGGCGTGTTTACGAGTACGTCGGTCTCATTCTGCTTTTGATCGGAGAACCAAAACTCTGATGATTGCTTCGAAAAGCTGCTCTCTCGGAACAGCCGCGTCGTTCGCTTCCTCTCCTCGCCGCTGTCCCGACAGAGCAGCTTTTCGAAGCAATCATCATGCATCGAGCCGTGAAAGCCTACATCATTATAACTAAAACATTTACAAAGATGCCCCCTCGCGTACGTGCTAGCCCTTCATGAGGGCACTCCCGTGATGGCGAGGTGGCGCCAAAGCCGAAATCCCCTTGCCAGCCCCACGCTCAGATGTGTTTACACGATGCCGTGAGGAACACATTCATTGCCCCGTGTCGTCACGGTCAGGCCCTCGAACAAACAATCGTGACCGAAACATCAAGAAATCTGCATTATGGGACTTCCCTCCGCGTCATTAATTATCAATCGGCGCTCCCTCGTTTAGGACGTACGGCTCGGTGCAGTACAAGCGGCGCACATCAGTAATAATTGATGCGACTGCGTCATCACATCGATAGCAACGTGAATAAAGCATGGTCTCGCAACCAGCGGGTGAGTGATACGCGTGACCATTAATGCGCATTTGTGCCACGCCAAAAGACTAATGGTCGTGCACTTTATTTACCCGGGCAAGCCTCGCTGAGCGTCAAAAATGTTTCGTGCTCTGCTTCACTGGGATATGTGGCCATTTCACAGAGTGTGATAAGAATCTGTAGGGCCTGGGGAAAAGCACTACACTGATGCCGTTCTCTCCACAGCTCTTGTGTAGTGCTTTGCGACCCTCGGGTGAAACCGCTCTGGAAGTGCAATTTTTATTACTGTTGTCAAGACTCCATTGCTGTACTGCCATCTTTCGGACACAAGCAAAGGTTCCACCGACGGCCCAGCCTCTTGTTCCTTCTCCCCTTAGGTAGGTCCCCCTGGCTTCTCCCCCTGGCTCCTTCCTTCTCCCCGCGCTTCACCGTCCGACCCTGGTCTTGGCCAGTGGGTCTCTTTTCTTCGGTGTGTGTGGGGACCAATCGATTTGAAGGAGGCGAGTTCGAAAGCGGCGAAAACTGAGAAGATTTTGGAAGAGGCGGAAAACTGGATAACCTAGGCGAGTCTCCCCAGGCCTTTCTTCGAGGCGCTTGTTTTTAAGGTCGTTACAAGTATACTATTGAGGCTCGAAACAGATCAGCTATGGAGATCTGGTGTAGTCGGGTGAATTAATAAGAATTTGCATTGAAGATTACACAGTCATTTGCTAAAGTGCACTCTGGTTAGATCCCTGCGTTGCTATACACACGCGGCGATAGTTGTGGAGCGATTAATATCACTGTGAATTTATGGAACGAAATGTGTTCCGCATATTCAGAGGTGAGTCATGAAAATGTATTGTGGGTAGCAGCAGGTACATAAATAAAATGTGTAATAATTAGGGGGACAGGAAATATGATTTATTGGAAATCTTTTCAGAAAACTAGAGAATGAATATGAACGTGTGGACGTAGGTTTTCACGGCTAGATTTATGAGAATTTCTCTCAAGTGCTGCTCTTTCAGGATAGCCGTGTAGAGCGTCACTCCTCTCTCCTTCCTGATGTTTCTTCTCTCACATTAGCCTGACGATGCCTCCGAAGTGGGAGGCGAAGCGTCGCCAAGGAGAGAGGAGGGTACGCTCGACACGGCTGTCGCGAAAGAGCTGCGGTTAAGAGAATTTCAGACATAAATGTGTTTTGACTGCGAGCATGAAAGGTACAAGAAGCCAGTGGAAATCGTAACATCATTACGTAAGCACTTTGAACACCTGGCTACAACTAGGAGGAGTGTCTCATGCAGGTGGCTTTGCAAATGTTGGTGCCGGCTAACTGTGCCGCTACCTTCCCCCTATCTCTCTGCCGTTTCCTCGCATCTCCGAGTCATTCTCTCTCTGACCGAACACCTTCGACAGTGAACGAAGACACTGCCGTGGGTCATCAATTACCAATACATACGTAGGCGCCGTGAGTAGGCAACACGGACAGTGCTGAATGGAAGGAGGTCATGATTTCCGACGTCTGAGAAAGGACAGCGCACGGAGGGAGAGGAGAGATATGCGTGGAAAAAAAGTGTAGGTGCGTTGTCTGGATCTCGGATAGACGTTTCCTCGTTGCAAGTCTGCAGCGGAGCAAATTCCTGCTGATGCCCTGAAAGTATTAGCGCAACTGCATTTTTTCGTTTGATCTCATGGAAAATAATTCAGTCTGGGAATGCAATTCTGATGCAGAGCCGATTAATAACACCCCCCCCCCCACTCTCCCACCAGTAGTAGCAAGGAAAATTATAAATAAAAATAAACGTAATACATTTTAACTGCAGAGAATGTGGAATTTTTATGCTGAGCATATATTTTTCCCATATTAAGTTCTGTGTGCCTTTGCAAAGATTCCCCAAGGGAAATATTAAGGAGCTTTGCGCAATGTAGGGTGCTGGTCGATTCCTATAAATATATATCTCATCTCTTTCAGAAACCGCTAAGTCCTGTACAGGGTCACGGTGAGCCGGAGTCTATCCCGGCAGACATAGGGCGCAAGGCAGGGATATACCCACGATGGGACTCCAGTCCATTACCGGGCACTGCGGGCAATTTAGTCTGCAAGCCAATTAACCTATGCAGCAGCATGTTTTTGGACTGTGGGAGGAAACTCGAGTACCAGGCGAAAACTCACGCGGATACGGGGAGAGAACATGCAAACTCCACACAGAAAGGCACCCGAGCCGAGATTCGAACCCGGTGCCTTCTTGCTGTGAGGCGAAAGCGCTACCCACTGGGCCACCGTTCTGCCCTATAAATATATATTAGTATGGGAAAATGCTTGGGTTCTTTTGTTTGTGATTGAACGTGAGCTTGATCAGGACTGATGGTGATGATCATCCTGAAGCTTCATTGGAAGTGTGTGGGGGCATGGCCACGCAGTGAGTAGCGCTGCTGCCTCACAGCAACAAGCACCTGGGTTCAGTTCCCGGCTCGGGTGCATTCCTGCATGCAGTTTCCATGTGTGCTCTCCTTGCGTCCATGTGGGTTTTTGCCGGGTGCTCCGGTTTCCTCCCACAATGCAAAGACATGCTGCCTAGGTTAATTTTCCTGACTAAATTCCCCCAGTGCCCTGAGATGTTGTAACTGTCTTATCCCTCCCCACTGGACAACTGTTAAAAAGAGCTACAAATCGGTCCCTTTCGGCTTCAATATAAATGGACTGACCTACTAGCACACTGCGTAGGGCTTTTGTGACAAAATTATCATCGTTTTATTGGTGCATTAATCCACCGATTTATAAGTGACCCTGGCATCTCATGACTGATGCCTTGAATCCTGAGTGTGTGGGATTCAATTATTTTCAGTTTGTATGTTTCATGCAATTGATTTGCTTGACCATTTCCAATCGCTAGAGGCGGCTATCCTCGGATTTTAAAGGTGTTTATTATTTTAGCAGAATGTACCCAGTGAGCTTGCAAGCTGGGGATGCAGGATGACTGCGATGCAACTAACATTGCAACAAACACCAACACATTGTCATTGAAAAGAATCGATTTTTTAACCAAATTGCGACCCTGAATCATTACGCCCATAAAGTTCACCCTGGATGTGTCCAATCGCATCGAAGCTTGGTTTGCCCAAGCAAGGTCGAGCCTGCTTAACATTAGTATTTGGGCTGGTGATGACGAAGGCTTGCCAGGTGTTGTGGTTGTGGAAATACAAGATGGCAGTGCTGATTGTCTCCTTCTCCTTGTATGCGTGGTGGATTTTCTCCGGTGACGTCAAGCACTCGTTAATAATAATAATAATGTTCACCAAATATCCCAATGCACAAGGAACCCTCCTTAAAGAGTGATTCCCTCAGAATTGTCCAGTTGTACAAAAGAAGTTGTTTTAAACAGTTTGACATTGCTGGTGTACCGTACTTCAAACAGTTATAGTTTTCCACCTAAACACACGCTAATCAGAGATGACTATGGGGAACACACTGGGAATGCAGTCTGTCGTGGATGAATTCCATTTCCCATGCATTGCGTCTGCCACGCTTTTAATGTGACCACCGAGGGCTCAACAGTTTGGCTCTAAGACCGGCAGAGCCGCCGTTGTGACAGCAGAGCGCAAACGCGACGAGAAGAGTGAATCTTCACCGACCAGAGTCGCCAATGAAAACCACGTGAATGGCCTTTGCGGGTGAACGAAACATCTTGATGTGTGTGCCGCCCTCTCCACGTTAGCAGGGCAGTGTGAAAGAGTGCGATTGTCTTCTGTAGGAGAACCGCCACGGCAGAGGGTCTCAAACGTGGCCCACTCGGGTCCGGTCTCCACGGACCGCCAGGTGGCGCTCGCAGCCCCGCTGATGGGTCACGACCCGCGGTTGAGAACGACGGCTTTAGAAAGTTCTCTAGTGGAGGTCATTTCCACAGCAGTGGCGAGAGCGAGCAAGTGCAGGGCTGCACCGTTGCCATTTGTAACTTTATTCATTCCCAAATACCCGCTTAACCCAGTAAAGGTTCGTGGGGGGCTGGAGCCTATCCTTGCCGACAGAGGGTGCAAGACGGGGGAATACCCAGGCAGTGGGTGCCAGTACATGGCAGGGCACACTTTTGGGGCAATTTAATCAGCAGGCCAATTAACCAATGCATCAGCATGTCTTTGGACGGTGGGAGGAAACAGGAGTTGTCAACAAAAACCTACACAGCACGGGTAGAGAACACATAAACTCCACATAGCAAGGCACCCGAGCCGGAAATCCAACCTCGGTTTTCTTGTTGTGAGGTGACAACACTACCCACTGCGCCACCGCAGACTTGTATATTTTATGCAGTCGCACTACAAGGCCTTGCCTTCCCCTTCTCATGCATACTCTAGAAATGCAATTATTATTATATGATAAATGTTACATTAAACCATTTCCCAATATATGTATTATTAACACTGATAATTATGCATTTAAAAATTATAGCTGAAAGTCACATCATATTTTACATGTTGTTCTGCAACAATGTGTATATTAAAAAAACCCAAAAAATGTTATTGTGCCCATTTTCCGTTCTAGTGCCGTTGTTGTTGGCGGCGCGCCGTTCTCTCTGCAGCTCTGTGCAGCGCTTTGTGACCCTCAGGTGAAAGTCCTCTATATATGCAATTATTGTTATGCAAACAATGGGAAATAGTGAGAACACTTTAAAATATAAATTGTCTTAGCCAGTTCACAGCAGCACAGAGCACATATGTTTACAGTTATTATGAATAACAACTGTGCCCTTGTTAAGTTGGCTGTAAATTACACGTAATTACCTAGTCAGCTTAAATAATGTTTACAGCATGAAGGCCATACCTTATTAAAGTCACCTTTAAAATGGATTTTAGGAATATATTTTCTGTGTTTCCGTAGATATACTATAATTAACTCACTAAAATCGTATTTTTTTTTATAGCTGCATTGCGCTGAGCCATTCTTGTATTGTACCACGCAGTGGTTATAATTATTCAAATGAGTTTAAGAAATCCTCACTGAGATTTTTAATTACTTTTTAAAATTTTCGAGTAAACTGGAACATCCAGCATAAATCATCGGGCCTCATGTGAGGAGATAAGACTCAAGGTCGCTGTGAGCCCACTTGCTATACTGCCGCTTGATGTATCCGAACAATCGCAGGCACACCGGAGCCCAGTGTGTTTAAAAGTACCGCTTGCCTACGATACCATTTCGCAGCTCTGATCAGGTGATTATAACGTGGACTCGGAGCAATGAGACCAGCTCGTCCTCAGCAGTGAGATGGATTCTGGAAACGTTGGACCGTGATGGATGGCGATTACGTTAGGGCAGGGGGGAGGGGCATTAATCCAGCAGTGGATAAACAATAGCTAGTTATAATAATCTTGGTCAAGTAAACTTGATCCGACTAACCCTTGATGCAACAGCGAGGGTTTGTAGTGAATCACTGACTCTTCCAAACGACTAACGTACATTGTACGGACGTGATGATGTACCCTTGTTAAAATGACATTGTTCAATGTTAAGGCAAATCTCGAGGTGAACAATGATTAGTACATTTAATCCACATTGCTCCCCGGTAGCATCACATGCAACTCCTTAAACAGTGCAGTGCTCCCAGTTTAATATATAGCGGGCGTACGTGTACAGCGAGTTTGCCAATCTACTGCTGGATGAGAGCACACCCTAGTCGGTGCGGGCTGCTGGAGAATGGCGATGGCCATAGACATGAGAGGCCAGAAGTACAGTACAGCAGTGCGGTTGTCTGCGCTGTCTGACAAACTGTGTACCGTCGTTCTCCATCCAAGTACCTCTCAGACTCAGCCCCATGTAGATTCCACAATCCGACAAGCTCACGGGTAATTCTGCTGACTAATCATAGGCAAGACATAAGAGACCCTGAGAGATTTCTTTACGAGAGGGGATTGAAGTGGACAGAGCAACAGTGCCTCTCTGTGTAAAGTTTGGAGGGAGACCTTAGCACAGTAATAAACTTGCAACCCCCACCGGATAACAAGCTTGGAAAGGCTATAGATAACTGCACGGAGACATTTTGCGGTTTTTTATTATTTGCGGGTTATTTTCAGCGTGGAAAAAATTGGGCCAGAACGATTTTGGAGGTCTTCACGACCCCAGGGCGTCGGAGGTCTTTGGCCAATAAAGGCTGCTTCTGTTGTTTCTTCCCGCTTCTGCTGTGGACCGGTTCTGAATGACGAACCCTCGACACGTCCATGTACAGTACAGCACCCACCGCTCCGCTGCCAGTGCATTATGACGATCAGCCACCAGCGTCTGTGTGAGGTTGGCGGTGACGGTGGCGACTTCGTGTTACCAATTGCTGCTTGAAGCAATGTGAGTATTTTGGTTCAAGTTCACAACCACCTTATCTGGAACCGAACCTGCGGTTGTCTGCGTTCCAAGCGAGTCAACGCTGCCTCCCGGCCACGGCTATTCCGCGGAATCCCTGCAAGATTGCTCGCTTGGCAGCGGAGCGCGAGATGTAAGCACATAAGGTTTTTGTTCCTTGTCGTTCCACCTGGGTCGTATTGACCAGTCTGCCACCCACCTAAGTGAAGCTCTGCCAAGATAAAAAGCACTCCGACTTCTTTATTTATTTTTAAAGCTTCTTTTTGATCTTTTTTTGGCGATCGTATGTTTTTTTTCCATCCATTTTCTCTCCTAAAATGATTACCACGTATGGGCTGGTGTTTGACAGCCATCTTCCAGGTGTGTAGAGCTGCACAAAGTGCGTAAATACAAACGTCTCGCTGTGCTCTTGCGACGCTGTAGTAAAAGAGACATGATGGAACAGACACAGTAATGATATTGGTCCAATACCCTCCCAATGCAGACTCGGTGAAGCCTCCAGGATAAATCAGGGACATTATTATTAATTATTATTTGGGGAGATCCATGTCCTGCATGGTGGTCCTATTGCCCACCCAGTGACCGTCGCCAGTCTGAACTGACCTGTATGGTGAAATATCGCTGAACAACAATGTAACATGGCAAGACTTTAACCCATGATTGTATTAACAAAGGTTATTATTATTGTTTAAATTAAATTAAACGACAACCTCTATAGGCAGAGATTACCATTGTTGATCTGTACAGTTCACAATAACTTTATTACTCTTAAACTATTTTCTTTCTAAAAACTCATTCGGCATGCAAATGCAAATTGTATGACAGCACTCAAGAAACGTGACTTATGGTACACATTTACATCTATTTCAAAGTCATGAAATTGGCTTTTTTTTTAGCATCGTGGCTAAAGTGGTTCTTTAAAAGGGCACACTTTTAAAATGACAACTGGTCATCACTTGAAATATATTGGTACACAAGAGCCAATTGTATGTTGCTGCTTACATAAGAACTGGAGACAGTCAGCCGCGGAGCACCTGCCAGATCCCGTCATCAAGAAACAACTGTTAGAACTTGAAACCCTCTCCCTTTTGAGAACAGGTGAAAAGTTAACACCACACGCCGTAAATCCTAAACTCCCAGCAAGGCTGTCTCGGCATTGTAACTGTTATCATCGTTACGGTATTATTTATTATTATCGCACGGCCGTCATCGTACGTGTGTGTCTTGTCAATCCGCTGCGGTGTGCACTCAATACCATGGAGCTGCGTCTCATGGTATCTGGGCGGAATCGATTCCCGCCTCGCGCATCTTCCTGTGCGGAGCGTGTGTGTTCTCTCCCTTTGCACCACGTGGGTGTCCCCTGGGTTGTCCGCTTTCCTCCCACAACTGAATGAATTGTCCGATCACATTGTGGTATATACAGGATGCAGTGTCAGGGAAATGTTGGCGCTGGCTAACTGCAGGGCTATCTTCCCTTTCTCTGCCTCTCTTCAGTTTCCTCGTGCCTCTGAATCGTTCTCTTGTCGAACAAATACCTTCGACATTGAATGAATATGCGCACGATATGAATTGCCATCATCGTTATTAATACCCGCTTTGATCCTGTACAGGCTCGTGGGGGGCCACAGCCTATCCCGGCAGACTGAGAGCGCAAGGCGGGGCTATACCCAGGATGTTATGCCAGTGTGGTATAAATTGTAACTGTTACAGTTATTTAAATGCGCCTGCTGCAAGCGGTATGCGGAGTCTTTTAGTACGGCCGCAGAATACATTCGGCATTTCAAAGCCGATACAGAGATGAGCTTGGGAGCGTTTGGGTTGAAATTCCATTTCGATGGGAAGGTGTGTTACTTGATTTGTCTGATTGCTAACATGCCACTGCACGAATTATGTGATGCCTCCCAATATGCGTTTGTCTGCAGAAATATTTAATTTTAGGTGCTCATTCCCCAAGGGGCAGCTGTCAGATACACGTTTGCATATTTGCAAATGGTCGTCACTTTCGTTCAGGTTTGCCGCGCCAAAACTTGGGGGGAAAACATTTCATTTCTCCACAGCTCTGTGCAGTGCCTTGTGTGACCATTGGGTGAAAAGTGCTCTCGAAGGGCAATAATTATGATGATCCATCTTGACCAGGTCAGGTATAGGGGCAGCAGGGTGGCAAAGTGGTACCGTCTGCATCTCACAGAAGGAAGTTCCTGACCAAGGCGGTTCGATTCCTGCCTCGGGTGCCTTTCTATGTGGAGTTAGTGTGTTCTCCCTCTGCTGTGCGTGGATTTCCTCCAGGTTCTCCAGTTACCTCCCGCAACTAAAAAGAAAACATCATTAATTGACCGATACCATCACAATACACAGCTTTGGCACCAGCTGTCAGTGTGGCTGCCTTTCCCCCACCTGTTTCCTGCAGCTCTTTGGGGCCTCTGGGTGAAAGACGCTGTTATATAAATGCATTCATTAATTCGTTATCAGTACCCGCAAAAACCTGTACAGGGTTGCAGGGAGGTGCGGAGCCTATCCCTGCCGACAGAGGACGCGAGGCATTGGGAATACCCAGGATGTGATGCCAGTACATCGCAGGTACACTTTTGGGGCAATTTACTTCATTTAACTTAGGCAGCAGTGTGTCTTTGGACGGTGGGAAGAAAACGGAGTATTCTACAAAAAACCCACATGGACACGGGGAGAGAACACGCAAACTTCACACAAAAAAAGCATCCGAGCAGGGAATATAATCCGGGCCCTTATTGCTGTGAGGCGACAGCGCTACTCACTGCACCACCGTGCCACCTATATATATGTAATAAAATATGATTAATATTCATCTCATCTCATCTCATTATCTGAAACC
>JAZEWT010000006.1:11201312-11235914 GCA_036362905.1 Mordacia mordax
TCGATTCCCTACACCGCGCGCTCAGTGGCTAAGCGTCGAAAGCCTCACTTGAAGAGACTGGATCGCCGCTGGACTCTGGGCGGCTTCACAAACAGACACCAAAGCAGAGGTGTGCCGCTAACCCTCTGTCGTTGATTCCTTGCACGCTTCCCCATGTGAAGGAATCTCGCTTCCTTCACGATCATTGTTCTTCCCAGGAATAATCGTTCCCCTTAGGGAATAAAGGTTAGTTCCTGCCACCGCACCCCGATCAACATTTGTTGGAGCCCGGGTTCGATGGTAAGTTGGTTCAAAATTATAGTAATAATAATAATTGCATTTCTAGAGCGCTTTTCACCCTATTGTCAAAAGCACTGCACAAGTCTGAGCAGCCTGTTTGTAGACGTAAAACTACATTGAAGGAAAATTAAGCAAATCATTCCCAAATTGTTTCCTGGGGAAAGGAATATTTAGGAAGAACAATGTTCTGTGACTCCTGCTTGTCGTGTATGTGTGTGTGTGGTGAAGCGGACTGATGTCCAGTGAGCGATGATCAAAGCCCTTGGATGAGGACCTCTGGTGCTGATCAGAGCTTTCTGATGTTTGAGTCTTTGTACTTATCTTCCAGTGCCTTCTGAAGTCATCACTAGGGGTGTAGGGATTCACGCCCCCTGCCTTGCCTCCGCTTCACCTCTGACACCCCCCCCCCCGCTGTGATTGGATGAATTGTCACGATGTCGAGAGCCAGTTGTTGTTTTTGTGATGTGGTGGCAAATGTAGCGGCATCTAGTGGCTACAGTGGTCAGATTAACGCATCGCAATGTGCGCAATTTGCAAACAGCTTGCCGCTTACTGGTGTCGATTTTCATAACTCGAAGTGTGAGCGATTCTCACTTTACTATCGCGTGCGCAATTTTTCGTGGGAATCGGTATTATTCGAATTCAGCCCCTCATGCTCTTGTCCATCGCACTCCTACAGAAATGTTGTAAGACAATTTCTCTGGCTAATGAGATACGGCTCGACGTGGCTATCCCGAAAGAGCAGCTCCTGAGAGCAATTCTTGAACGTCGAACCGTGAGCGTAAAGAGACGACAGCATCGTCCTTCCCTCTCCGTTGGTGTGAAACCCGACTCTCCGATCGTTCGTTCGCTCGTTAGCGGAGGCCAGCCCGTGACGGGTTTACGGTCGTCGCCGCGGGGCACCAGCTCGTTTATTGGGAACCCTCCACTGGACCCTAACCAGTGGAGGCGCGCGCGGCGACCCTCGCGCCTGCGTCGCGACGGAGGATCTGCTCTCAAGAGCCCGCGCTTTCAGGATTGGCAAGCCTGACGATGCCTTCAACGTGGGAGGCGAACGGGAGGGGAGGAACGCTCGAGATGGGTAACCTGAAAGAGTGACCCTTGAGAGCAATTGTCACACGTCGAGCATAGGAATAGCTACGTCCTTACGCAATGAGGGTTTCAAACGAGCGAGTGTTCCTCTTTTCGAAATGGTCGATGAAAATGTGTCACAAGCTCGTCGTCGAGTCCGTCAAATGTGAATCAAATAATTTGCCGATGCTGCGAAGGTAGCGGTGCACAAGCACAGATTGGCAGAAAACCTCAACACGTACGTCTCATCTCATCTCTCATTATCTGAAACCGCTTAATCCTATATAGGGTCACGGTGAGCCGGAGCCTATCCCGGAAACACAGGGCGTAAGGCAGGAATACACCCGACGACGGGACGCCAGTCCATCGCCGGGCATTGCGGGACAATTTTAGTCTGCGAGCCAATCAACCTATCCAGGAGCATGCTTTTGGACTGTGGGAGGAAACCGGAGTACCCGGCGAAAACCCACGCGGACACGGGGAGAGCATGCAAACTCCACACAGAAAGGCTCCCGAGCCGAGAGATTCGAACCCGGGACCTTCTTGCTGTGAGGCGTCAGCGCTAACCACTGGGCCACCGCGCCGCCCTCAACACGTACGTCAATAGCACATTCATTTATCATCAATACCTGCTTAATCCTGTACAGGGTCGTGGGAGGGGGGGTGCAGAGCCTATCCCAGCCGACAGAGGGCACAAGGTTATAGAATACCCAAGATGCCAGAACATCGCAGGGCACACGTTTTGGTGCAATTTACTCAGCAGGTCAATTAACCTAGGCAGCAGCGTGTCTTTGGACGGTGGGATAAAGTCGAAGTACCTGGTTAAAACCCACGCGGACACGGGGAGAGAACACGCAAACTCCACACAGAAAAACACCGGAGCCGAGAATCGAACCAGGGTCCTTTTTGCTGTGAGGTGACAGCACTACCCACTGCACCACCACAACACAACGTGGCCTTAATAGGAAAGTGTGTACAATTGGTGATGTTTCGGACAAAGGCCCTTATTCAGAGTACATAGATATACCAGAGATATAGAGTCACTGTTATATGTGAGTTATGGGAACAACTTTCATAAGTCATTATATGCCTCGTGACTCTAAAGGATGGCGTTATAGTCATCTTCTGAATGGTGTCATCAAGCAGCACCGCATCATCATCAGAAGCATTCTTTTTTTCACAGCGCAAATGACTACTGCATGTTCGTCACAAGCGAGACATAGCGGAGCCGAATCCAAGTCAATTAGGAAAGTAAGATAATGTAGCTACAGGACACACGAGTATTGTGTTAATTGTGAAGTCATATTGGAACAAGAGGATCAATGACAAGATTCAACATGCGATGGCTTATTCAGAGGGAATGTAGCAAATGAAATAAACTCGTACAATGCCTCTCAATCATCACATCTTGTTTGGATGAGGGCATCGTTCATCACATGGTGCTTGGAAAGCTACAGCTGAGCACAACTGAAAGGATATGCTCAGCACATGTCATTTGTGAACGACATTGTTCCAAAAAGCCCCCTATGAAGTGGTAAATGAAAACCATTGCCTCGGAGTTTTTTTTCCTAAAACGTTCGCAAATAGAACGAGAGGTGTGAATCTGCTCGCGACTGGTGCCGTGCTGCTTTGAGTTTCTACACATCCGTTCACGTGTTCGCAAGTCACTCGCGCTCAAGTCAGCGCCAGTCCACACGTTGAGTTCGCGAGTCAATTGGAGTGGCCGTGTGGGGTCACGTGAAGTCCCGGGCTGTCCGAGCAGATTTCACTTTCTCAGCGCCCTTCTTCTCTGACCAATCATTCTCCGCGTGACAAAGCGCTGTGCGTTACACCCGAGAGTTTATATGACGTGACAACGCACACTTAAATCGTCATCGTAAGTTGTACCCGCTTAATCCCCTACAGAGTCACAGGGGAGCCGGAGCCTATCCTCGCAGGCACAGTGTGAAGGCAGGGCTATAGCAATGATGGAACGCCAGTCCATCCCCCATCACCGGGGGTAGTTTATTCAGTAGACCAATTAATCTGAACTTCAGCAGCATGTCTTTGGACAGTGGGAGAAATCCAGAGTACCCGGCAAAAAATCACGCGGAAGAGAGAAAGAGCATGCAAACGCCACACAGAAAGGCAGCGCCTGAGCCGGGAATCAAACCTGGGACATCTTGCCGTGAGGCGGCAGCCGCCGTGTAGACTTCCCACTTCAGTCTGCTCTTAAAATTAGTTTTCAACACACTGTCGAAGACGCGAACATCGCATAGCCAACGTGACATTTCCTCCCTCCCATCGGTCATGAAATTCGGCACGCCTTCGATTAAGTGCTGCTTTGTCAACTTGTGTTTAAGGATGCGGTCTTTTGTTTTAAGTTTTACGCCTCTTTGAATTTCCTGCGTGCGCAATTCTTTTCCTGTCGCCAGCCCCGGGCCACAAAGTTACCGCCGATAACATAACTCCCGGAAATTAAATTCCGGTGTTTTATTCCTCCTTTGTCCTGGCCAGGTCCTCATCCGTGTGCCATGTGGCGCTTGGTAAAAAAATAAACTAATACAGCCGATTGTTTTCTTACCAAATAACTAAATTCAATGCATGATATTGTTGTGGGCAGCACGGTGGCTGCGCGTTGTTGCCTCTCAGCACAAGTTCTATTCCTGGCTCGAGTGCCTTTCTGTGTGAAGTTTGCGTGTTCTCTCTCTTCCCTTGTCTGCGTGGGTTTTGGCCAGGTACTCCGGTTTCCTCCCACCGTTCAAAGACACGCTGATTCCTAGATGAATTGGCCTGCTGATTAAATTGCCCCCAGTACCCTGTGATGTACTGGTGTCACATCCTGGGTATAGATTTGCCTTGCACCCTCTCTCTGGGGATAGGCTCTGCCCCCCTGCGACACTGTACAGGATTGAACTGGTAATGATAATCATGATGGTACCATTATTCGGATTTATGCGCAAAAAACCTTTTTGTAAATGTACCCATGTAGGTTTTCACGGCTCGATGCATAGCGATTGCTTTCCATAGCTGTTATTTCGGGATAGCCGTGTCGAGCGCTCCCCCTCTCCCCTTCGTGACAGTCTCAGTACATCCGAGGATGTCTCCAGCATGGGAGGTGAAATGTCACGAAGGAGAGAGGGGGAGCCGTCCTGCAAGAACAGCTTTGGAAAGCTGTCGTCATTTTAGGAAACATCAAAGTGTTACTCAAGACAATAATTACAGCTGTTATTGTTTGCAAACCCCTTTTAATGGGACATCAGAAGCCAAATGGTTAACTTCAGCACCTGAGCAACGGCTGGGGAACATTTTCCCCTGTCGCTCGTTGCCCCTAACGTTGGCATATCCTTGGCGGTTGTTCCTTGGCGCAGAGGAGCGGTGTCTGGCCGTGCAGTCGTACGCGGCGCAGGACAAGGATGAGATCAGCTTTGAGAAGGGGGCCACGCTAGACGTTCTTCAGCAGGATACAGAAGGCTGGTGGCTTGTCAGGTGAGGATGTGAAGCTGTGGTCTGTGTGCATCTGTCCGTCTGTACTGGGCAGCGGTGGCGCAGCAGTTAGCGCGCTGCGCCACGAACCCACCGAACCGAGTTCAATTCCCACTCGCGGACAACAACCAAGGACGATTTTATTAACTGGTCCTGGGCCTCCCAGGTTATCGCGTTAGTCACTGCACCAGAGGCACGGTACAGGAAATGCCTTTTTGGCCTACACTGAGCGAATAGTCTGCCCGGGCCCTGGCTCTAGGCTGTCACGGTGGAGCAGTGAGTAGTGCTGCCGCCTCACAGCAAGAAGACCCGGGTTCAATTCCCAGCTCGGGTGCCTTTCTGTGCGGAGTTTGCGTGTTCTCTCCCTGTGCCCGCGTGAGTTTTGCAGGATACTCCGTTTTTCTCCCATCGTGCAAAGACACGCTGCCTGGGATAATTGTCCTACTTACTAAATTTGCCCCACTGCCCTGAGATGTTATAACTTGTACTGATGTAGATGAAGGAGGGAGGAGGAGTGCTCGACATGGCTATCTACAACAAACCGCGTTGGTTGTAACATGCTTAGCCCTCACCACTGGACAACTGTTAGAAAGAACTACGTAGTACAACGGGTTCTTTGCAGCTTAAACACAAACTGGCACTAAGGGAATAGGCTGACCCCGACCCTTGACCCCAAGCTCTTGGACATCCACCCGCGGATTGTCACGAACCGACTCTCGCGAGCAGACACCAGGGCCGGCAGGGCTGGGCGCCAGCATCGTGCCTCCAGAAGGTCCCCGAGGAGCCAGCCACTCGGCGCAAGACCACTTTCCACCCCGTGGAGATCATCAGCACCATGATGGAGGTCAGCAACCTGCCCGGGCGTCAGGACTCGCCGAGCAAGCAGGCCGGCGCCAAACCCGCGCCGGCGCCCAAGCCGCCTGCCAAGTGCGCCGAGCCGGTGGGGAGTGGCGCCGAGAAGCGCGCCCCCGGGTCTCCCGCCGTAGCCAGAATCGCCCCACAGAGACCTGCAACAGGTTCGATTCCCCCTCCTCCTCCTCCTGCTGCACCGCTGCTGGCGCGACGCGACCGCGCGACACCACGCGTGCCGGCGTTTCCGCCCATGCCGGTTTCCTGTGACCGTGTAGGCCGTTGCCGGCGTATGTTAGAGCGGCGGTTCTTAAAATTCTTGGGTACGATCTCCACGGACTGCCAGGTGACGATCGCCATACCCCGTTTCGGAATGGCGCTGTTAGCGGATACAATGGGAGTGGTGGGTTATTCTGGTCCGTGCCCACCCTGGTAAGGCGTCTCTTAAGACGTCGTCTCCCCGATGCACCGATCGTACTTTTATCCGTAGCGTTCCACGGATGAAGCGGTTGATCAGCGGAGTGGTGGCATATCCTTCCCATCATCTCCATTCGCCCGCTTGATAGATGCTTGTTGTTACGGCAGCAAGCACCAAGTGAGCTTGCAAGCTCTATATGCGGGATTGCTGAGACACGACAAACGTCCAAATTGACCAACGTAGCAACGCATAAAATCACAGGGTTAATGCAATTTAGAGCAACAATATGTGCATGAATGAAACACTAAACGTAATCATACAAGTAATCAGTAACACTTAAGGATTGCACAATTAAACAAACTCATAATGCCCGGCGATGGACTGGCGACCCGTCGTCGGGTGTATTCCTGCCTTACGCCCTGTGTTTCCGGGATAGGCTCCGGCTCACCGTGACCTTATATAGGATTAAGCGGTTTCAGATAATGAGATGAGATGATAACACCATAAAAACTCTAACCATAATCATGAAGTAAACAGTAGCCACTCAAGATTGCACAGCACAGTGAATTAATAATATTAGACAAGCACAGCAGTGGCACAGAAAATTAGAGTTTTTTTTATCAAAATAAAAAGCAACATCAGCAATCCTTCAAAACACCGATCATTTTTTGCAAACACTTCTGGTCCAATAATCTAATCTCATCTCATTGTCAGAAACCGCTTGGTCCTGTACAGGGTCACGGTGAGCTGGAGCCTATCCCGGCAGACACAGGGCACAAGGCAGGGATACACCCACGATGGGACGCCAGTCCATCACCGGGCATTGTGGGCAATTTTGTCTGCAAGCCAGTTAACGTATGCAGCAGTATGTTTTTTTGTACTGTGGGAGGAAACTGGAGTGCCCGGCGAAAACCCGAGACGAGATTCGAACCCGGGCCCTTCTTGCTGTGAGGTGACACCGCTACCCACTGGGCCACTGTGCCGCCCTGGTCCAATGATTTTGATAGTAAATGCGATTCTTAGGTTGCTCAACATTGGTAGTGACTGGAGCTCATGGCAATATTGTGGATAATGTAAAAAAAAAACTTGTGGGGATGATCGTGGGTGACGCTACCTGCCGCCACCACCGTGCCCACCGCGACGAACACGAGAGGGGTTTCTCCATACGTTCGGCTCGAATCCCACCGTCTCACCGCAAGGTCGTGTTGTCGCCCCCGGTTAATCGTCCGCTGCCAGAACACTCCGCTCCGCGCCTCTGCCGTTAACTCGCTTCGTCCTTTGTTTCCTCTCCCGTTGGCTGATATAAGTTTTTATTTTTTGCTGCAATAACAATAATAATTGCATTTATAGAGCGCTTTCCACCCGAGGGTCACAAAGCGCTGAACAGGGCTGCGGAGAGAACGGCACGTCAACAACAACGACATAAGAACGGAAAATTAGCAACAATGAATTTTTTTGTTTTTTTAGTTGGCTCGAGTCGGGATGTTTCCCATCGTGCCACTGCTATGTGTGTGCGTTTGTGGGGGCGTGGTGCTGTTCACCCACTCTCTCGTGTGCCGGCCTTCGTAGATGCTCACTAACAGGACTTGACCCCACAGCCTGTTGAGGCTATTTGGGAAATCGTTGTCTTTGTTACTGGGAAGCATTAGCTCAGCGGTTAGCGCGCTGCGCTACGAACCCGCGGACCCGAGTTCGATTCCTGCTCACTGCCAACACCAGTGACGGTTTTCTGAACCAGTTCTGGGCCTCTCCTAGTTCGACTCCGCCTCAAACGAGTACCTGGTGCCGTGTGTAAACTCATCGCCACTAGGGAGACAAAGCGGCCGGACGTGGTGCTGGCCACCCACCCCCTTTTGTGTTGTTCTGGCCTTCTTATGTGCTCACTAGCAGCACTTGACCCTACAGTCTGTTAAGGCTATATGGGGGATCGTTGTGTTTGCGTGTTGGATTTTCTAGAGAGTGTGTTCACTGCAACGATGCATTCACGTGTGTAATTTTTGTTCTCCTGCTTGTGTCTTTCAGGCTCTCCTGAGCTATACAAGTCCGTTTCCCCAAAACGCGACGCCAGTTTGGTGAGTGTAGACTTGCAGGTTCGTTCTGTGTTCTTCATTTCATCTCTAGGCGCATGTGAGCTTGCCGCATACCATTCCGACGCGACGATAACGCCTCCTCGCTTTGCGCTCTTGCGTTGCATGCGCTTTGTGTGTTGGTGTGGCTGTCTGTTTAAGCGTAGTGTCTTGATGCGACCCAGATACGCTGTCAGTGCAAAGCATGATTCTTAATACCCGCTTAATCCTGTACAGGGTCGCGGGGGGCCGGAGCCTATTCCAGCCGACAGAGGGCTCAAGGTGCGGGAATACTGAGGATGTGATGCCAGTATATTGCAGGGCACACTTTTTGGGGCAATTTACTCCACAGACCAGTTAACCAATGCAGCAGCATGTCTTTGTACGGTGGAAGGAAACCGGAGCACTTGGCGAAAACCCACAGAGACGTGGAGAACATGCAAACTTCACACAGAAAGGCACCCAAGCAGGGAATCGAACCCTGAATCTTCTTGCTGTAAGGCAGCAGCGCTACTCACTGCGCCACAGCGCAGTGCATCGTGAGAACGTTAGATCGAATGAAATCCGCAGGCATGTTTGTTTGGATTGTGTTCGCTCGTAAGCAACGTTGATTATAAATCCTCGCTCAGTGTTTGGACTCGTTTGCGGGAGGATCCTGCATTACGACGCGAGAGGAAACCAGAGTACCCAGGGACATCCCGCCAATACCAGAAGCTGACGCTCAAAACTCCACACAGATGGATTCAATCCACTTACCGTACCGTCATCTCTCGACCTCTTTGCNNGTAACAAAGAGGCCTTCATAGGTGCACGGAAACAATTACGTGTTATGTATTTCGTGTACAGTACGACGGTTGTTCTTGTGGCTCGTTTTATAAATGGGAGTGTTTGATGCCATGATAGCATCGTGCCCTGTCTTGTAAAACAGAGACATAGATGATTATTATTACAGCGGAACGTATCGAGTGAACTTGTAAGCTCTCGTTGCGGGATTCCTGCGACACAACAATGGCTCCCTTCTCGAACACTGGCTCCTATGTCTAACTCTAGGTGGATAGACGTTCATTATTATAGCAGAAAGTACACATTGAGCTTGCAAGCTCTTGCTGCGTGATTCCTGCAACACAACAAGCGTCGGAACTGACCAACGCAATATCGCACGAAACCAAAAGGTAAATAAACTTACTCACTGTGACAATGTGTGCATGAATCATACCCTAAACGTTATCTTAAAGAAAATATAAACACGTGAAATTGCACAATTAAAGAAACTTACAACACCAATTTGTACAAAGATGAAACCCTCAACCAATGTTCTGAAGTAAACAGTAGCCACTCAAGATTGTGCAGACCAATTAAGTCACAATAGACAAAGAAGAGTGACACTGGTGTGGGAACATTTTTTTTATCATAACAAAAAGAAGGCGCGTATTAAACCCTCCACAAGACCGATCAATTCATGCTAACGTAGCTGGGCTGAAATTTTAACACTAATTGGGATCTAAGGTAATTCAACGATGGTAGTGACTGTAGCTTCAGGCTCGTGGCATCCTTATCCCTAAATGTTGATCTACATCTCAGAAGATTAAGCTGATAGGTTGAGCTTCCAACGTGAAGGTTGTCTCTAAGGACAATACATCTTTCATATGTTTGCTGGCTTGTGAAGTAGCATCTTAAGTATGAATAGGGCACAATGAATATTGCTACCATAGTTAGAAGTTAATCCTGAACCAGTGTACAATTAGATCATTAGCGATACTGCATTGGCTTTGGTGCATAAGCACATAAAGCAGAACATTCAACACATTCATTAACGGCACTGTGGATATATTAATATTATTTTTTTATTTTCATAACAGTTAAAAAGTATACAATACGGCAAGGGTTCTCAACGTTTTACATCTCAAGACCCACTTGGACCACACAATCCAGTCTCCACGGACTACGAGGCAGCGCTCACGGCCCACTGATGGTGGCTGTAGTTGACGTTTTGGGTGGTGGCCCTTCTTCATGGCACGTAATTTAAGAGGCACATGAACACCATGGTCATTCGCTCGCCAAGTCACACCTCAAATGTAACTAAGAGTTCTCGATTGTCACGTTATACCAGTTTCACGTATGCATCAGAATGTTAGACAACATCCCCAATTAAAAAATAGAAAAGGTTTTTACCCTCTCTGGCAATTATACAGGTGTTAAGATGTTATAACACCAAAATAGATACCTCTCACAAAGTGTCTAGTTTGCAAAAGCCACACACACTTGTGACAAAAAATGCAAATACACAGCTTTGATAATACATGCATTGTCCTTCATACTGATTGGCCTACACCAGGCATGGCTTTCTTTTTGAGCCTGACCATCAGTTTGAAGGACAATGCATGCATTATCAAAGCTTTGTGTTTGCATATTTTGTCACAAGTGTGTGTGGCTTTTGCAAACTAGACACTTTGTGATAGGTGTCTATTTTGGTGTTATAACATCTTAACACCTGTATAATTGCCAGAAATGGTAAACACCTTTTCTATATTTGACAAATGTAAACTTGCAAAAAAACCCATAGCAATATCACCAAGAATAGAAAAGAGCATTGAAGCAACTGAAATGTGGTTCTTTAGACGCATTTTGAAGGTATCTTGGACAAGTCACACCTCAAATGAAGACATTTTGTCACGAATGGGATGAAAGAAGGTGTTGAATGACACAGAAGGAGGCAGTGGAAGTTTCTCGGGCATATTATCAGCAAAGAGGAAATAGAAAATCTAGTTATAACTGGAAAAAATGAAGGAAGGAGAGATTGTGGACAATAGAGATTGACTTATATCAAGAGTCTCTCGAAATGAATGAACAGATCAACAATATACATTCTTTAAAGTTCAAAGTGTAGAGATTTGTGGAAGACCATTGTCACCAACGTCCTGTGAGATATTTTACCGAAAAGACGAAGATTTGCTCTATCTCTCTGGCCTTTCTATGTGCCATAGTAAGGGGGCATAGTTGGAAACGTCACCTATTGCCTAATTTTCCGTCTGAGACCAGAGTGTTAATGACCAATGCGTTGGGCTTTAGCTTTGTCAATGGTTTGGCAGGATGTAGTCGGCCTAGTCGTGACAGAGTGGCTTTCGTTCATAGAAAGGAGGAACAAACCGATGGTCGAGATTGATGACAGAGTTGCAGCCAAAGGAGGGAATCCACCCTGAAGGATGGCCTCTGTGGATATCGAGCAATGCGGTCATAGCCAAGTTAGAGCCGTAGTTGTACAGTATGACCCTGAACAATGGTGGCGGTTTGGGGACTCTCATCTAGCAGTGGATAAATCAGTGGTTGACGCGGGTAATGTTTGCGATGATCAACTCTGCATTGAAGATGAACGTTTATTTCTCGAGGGCAGCTCATCAGTGTAACGCAATTTCCACGTTTCGTAGGGGGTATTTACAGCGTGAAAGCGAGCCTTGTGTTAAACATCGGAGGCGTTTTCGCGTCGTTCCCATCCTTGAAGGCCTGGACGATAGCACGCTTGGGCCCCGTGTGAGTCTGCCCACAGACCTCCCCTGAAGTCTGTGAGGGCTGTTGACAACTATCGCGACGGTATAATTACCGTCCCGATGTAGGTTGCCACGGCTCGATGCATCATGATAATAACAATAATAATTGTGCTTCCAGAGCGCTTTTCACCCGAGGGTCACAAGAGGATCGACTTCCAAAGCTCTTCTTTCGGGATAGCATTGTCGAGTGTGCCCCCCTCCTCTCGTTCTCGCCGACTGAGGATGCCTCTGATGTAGGAGGCGAGACGTCGTGAGGGAGAGAGATGGAGAGAGAAGGAGAGATAGGGAGAGAGCGCTCGGTATCGTTACTGTTGATGTACCTGTTCCACATCGCTACTCCCCAGAGGAAAGATTTTAGCCACTGGTGGAATCCGCGACATCGCATTTCTCGAGTGGAAATCATCCCTGATTGCGAGGCCATCCAGCTGCCTTTTCTTTAACATTAAATTAAGACTACGAGTATGTTTGTCCCTGTACAGAGATGCAGAAAATAGAAGAGGTTTTACTATGTCTGGCAATTATACGGAGTTTTTATTTGGTGTTTTAAGATCTTAACACCTGTATACTTGCCAGAAATGGTGAAACCTCTTTCACAACATAAAATTTTATTCACTAGTCAGGTTTTTTTTTATTGAAGCTTGAAGGAACTATTGAGAAATGTAGCTCTTTTTGACGGTTGTCAAGCGAGTCAATTACAGCATTTCGGGGCACCAGGGGCAATATAATGAGGACAGTTAACCTAGCCAGCATATGCTGGGACTATGGGAGGAAAGCGGACTACCCACCCAAACCCACATGGATATGAGGCGAATGTGCACACTCCATACGGAAAGGTACCATAGCAAGGCATCGAACCCCAGACCTTCTTGCTGTAAGGCAGCAGAGCTACTCGCCGCGCAAGTTTTCATTCATTGTCGAAGGTCTGTCTGCCGACTCGGCGGTGCGAGGAAACCGCGGAGAGTTTGGGGGAAGGGAGCCACACAGCGAGCCGGCGCCAACATTCACCGGTCACTGCGTCCTATGTATTGTGCTGTTATCGGCCAATTGATTGATGAGAATGGTGAGGAAACTAGAGAATCCGGAGGAAACCCACTCAGAACAGGGGGAGAGAACACAAACGCCACACAGTAAGATGCCTACGGCAGGAATCGAGCCTCTTCGGGCAGGAACCCCTCTGCGTGATGCGCGGATGTTACCGCTGCATCGCCGCGCTTGTTAATATACAACTGCAACATACCACATGATCTATCTACTGCTGGGTGAATGTGTCCACAAAGCCATCACGATCCCAACGGTTTCACAACCCCGCACGATCCAGCTCCCATACAAGTGGCCTTCGTCACTCCGCATCCATGACTCTGCGTCTTCTCAAATGCGTTCCATCATTTTCCTGCCATCCCACTGTTATTGGGGGGTGAGGGGAGCCCAGTGGTAACGTCTGCGTCTGGCGGAAAGAACGTCTTGCCCACGGCGGTTTGATTCTCGTCTCGGATGCCTTTCTGTGTGGAGTTTGTGTCTTCTCCCCCTGTTCTGCGTGCGTGTTCCCCGGCTCTTCCCCCACAATATTATTAAGTGTATTGATATTTTTATTCTTGACTACCGCCAGTCATCCTTGCAGTGAAGTGTGCCACCCAAGCCCGCTTAGCGTTCTTAATCGTCGATGCCTTTAACCCTGCGCTTGTTCTCTAATGCGGGGGTTCTCAACCTTTTGCACCTCAAGGCCCACTTGGGTCTGGTCTAAGTGCTGCTCGCGGCCCACTGATGGGTCGCGGCTCACCGGTTGGGACTGGTGGCATTAACCCACGTGTCCTTCTGCCTGTCGGTGTAGTTCCCAGCATTCATATCTCCGCCGTTCCTTTGTGTAACTCTACGCAGAGTTCAGTACGACAAGATCAACAATTTGCAGTTGATCAAAATCCTGTGCGGGGTCGTGGGGAATGTGAGCCTATCCCAGCCGACAGACAGCAGGAGGCGGGGGAATATCCACATAGAAAGGGACTTGAGCCAGGAATCGAACCCGGTTCCTTCTTGCTGTGAGGCGACAGCGCTGCCCAGTGCGCCACCGTGCCGCCCAGTTAGTGAACTCAACTTATTCAAAAGTTTAGTTGTGTAAGTTGACCCTTGACTTTGTAGCCGTTAGCTGCCTTTTGTGGCATCGAGGTGAACCTAAGATGTGAGAGCGTTCATTGCAATGTGGACCGTTGGGTTGGAGCTCCATGACGCTTGGCCTGGCAAGCTTGTCATTAAAACGCAGTTTATACCCAAAGGTGTTCCTGCTGCTGTTGGTATTTTGTGCAATTTGTACACACGGTTCTCTTTGTTTTGTGTGAAAGCTGCACGCGCTCTGTGTGTGTGCGTGCACGCTTGTGTTTAATTTTATCCAGATGTGCCTCACAATTACCATGGGCTGTATTCACATTTTAACAGTTCTGACTCCTCTTTCGCAGAGTGAGCGTTTTTTTTTATTGAAAGCGTTTAATCTTACGATTTCCGACGTGGCTGGTTTAGAATCTTTATTTTTTTTTTCTGTGTGCAACACAATTCCACGGGACCTCGTCGGCTTTTAAAGTTTTGAGACATTAGAAGAGTCTTGTTTTTATTGAAGCGACTGGCCAGGTAGTTTGACAACAGCGTGGGCAGCTGCTCACCGTTTTGAAGGTCGTGACTGAGTTCGGTGTTTACTCAGCTCAAGTCTTGCAGGGTTAACAAGATGAGTACAATTACCGTGGGGAAAGTCAACACGTGCCGTCCTGTGGATAGTCTCACCCATGCCATAGGAACATGGAATTTCCATCACTGCACGAGGCCTCTAAACAGGTGATGAACAATGCTCAGATGAGTAAAAAAATAATTAAATAGCCTTTTTAGAGCGAATACACATACAGTTGTAAAAGCCGCTCTGGTTTTCTTTCTTTCTTTCCCACCCGGTCGGCCAACGCCTCTTTCTGGGCGTCATTTCGCTGTAACTTGAGCCGCGTATCCCAGACTGACGTTTTTTCCTCTCTCTCTCTACCCATGGCTTGCGCTTAAGCCTTCCCGATGATGAAGATGGTGATATTCCTTGGCTGCATTCCCACCCAACCGCTGCATTGAGGCAGGGCAAGGAAATGGCTGTTTACATAGCGGCTCCGCAGTGAAGCGCAATCGCTCGCTCCCAGCTCCTTTTCCCGAGGTCCAGCTCCGTTCCGTGCACAGCTCCGCCTTTGGCGGATAAATAATGAAATAACGCTCGGCACGGCGTCGGATGTTTCCGCTGGGCGTCCCCTCCTCGAGCCGCCGCCGTTGTTGCGGAGAGGCTATCGCTGTCAACGGAGCAGTGTCCAGTTTCTGGAGCCGGACTAAAATAAGGACCCCCCCCGCCTCCTCCTCCTCCTCGTCCTCGCCGCGGTCACGCTACAATAGCGGAGGTTTCGAGCTGCGCCGATGTGGAGAGCCTGCCTCGGAGGCACCGAGAGCGATTATGCCTCGATCACTGTAAGTAGCCGAGAGCGCCGCGCTCTCTGCCCATTACGGGAAATGTTTGCGTGGGGACGAGGATGATGTTTTGGGAGTTCGGGGGGGTGGCGTGAGGATTGTGAGCGTGCAGGCCAACGCTGCTGGCTCGCCTCTCCTCCTGTGTGGAGTGTTATCAGCCGCACGGCGTCTCGCATTTTAGTTCTCGTGTGTGTTCTGCGCGTAAAGCTGTGGGTTTTGAGTGTGAGCGTTCGTTTCGGGTGCATTATCGAGCGTCTCTCCCCAAAGTTGGGTGTTTTTTTTAACCGCTCAATATAGTTTTGTAAATCACTGCGACGAACCGCACGGTGCATTAGAGACAAGGAATAAAAGGGTTGACTTTTTGCTGAACTTGATATTTTGCTTTAGATCGCTGTTGGTCATGTTTTGAGTTTGGTAAGAATTTGTCTGATGTTTTTAATGTAAAGACTGTAACCTTTGTCTTTAACGTTCTTATAGCTGCCTCTTTGCCTTTCGGTGAGCCAAATAATGTTCCCATTCTTAGTGTTTTTAATTCTTTTACTGACGTTTTATCTGCACTGCTGTCTGTTTGGTGAAAGCATTGTCGCCAGAGGGTTTAGTTTGGAAATACAGAGACTGTGGTTTTGATTTGATCGAGTCTCTCAGTTGCAAGTTATTTTTTTCCAGTTTTGCTTCGGTATTCAAGCTAAGAAGTACATTGAGAGATTTCAAACCGGCGATACGTGGACTAGGGAACGTACACAAGTTAGATACGTCGAGTCTTCTCGGTCAGAATCACAGCTGAAAGACATGATGCCTGATGGAGGAGACTAGCGATGGAGTGGATGGAGTGGCAGCCAAAGGTGTAACATTTCCCCAAGGGGATGATGACTCATGCGGAGTTGCAGCGATAACATCAGCTCGTGAATACGTCGGATGGATCGTGGAATGGATCGGAGCATCGCAGGGAGGTGTGAGTTAGCGGGGGGGGGGGGCTCGTCACGGCCGAGCATCCAGTGGTAGCTGAATCGGGGCTGACTGTGATGCTCGTGGTGACTTTGAGTTAGTTTGGTGATGTTAGTAGTGAAAGAGGCAGCCAAAGGGCCAACTCTAGGTTTTATAGTAACAGTGTTACAGCAATCACATTGTAAATCACTGGGAGTTCATATGAGGATATATATCCTCTTCGATATAAATCCCCCAAATGGTTTGTTTTGAGAAATTTGTGAATACAAATCTGTAAACAGCGTTCCGGTTTACCACACATAGAAACTGTATTTAAATACACAACGTAATTTATATATTTAAAATATTCCCATTCTTTGTATGCCATGTGTGTTAGCGGCCTAGCACTGTTAAGAAATACAGTGGTGGGTTTATGTTTGGGATTTCCGCCCCATAGTAACTTATGTGTGTGTGTGTGTTTCTGGTGTATATAAAACATCCAGTTTGTGGAGGCCCATCTAAGTCTTATGAGGAGTGGTGGCGCAGCGGTTATCACCCTGCTCTACGAGCACGTAAACCCGAGTTCGATCCCGCTCACGGCCAATACCAGTGACAATTTTCTGAATCGGTCCTGGGCCTCTCCTAGATCGACTCAGCCTCAAATGAGTACCTAGTGCGGCGTGTAAACGCCGCCACTGGGAAGACATAGGTCGGGCGTGGCGCCGGCCACCTCACTTCCTTGCGTAGCATCCTTCACAGGTGCTTCTCTAACAGCACTTGCCCCTAACGTCTGTGTGAGTATTAACGTTTGTACCTTTTATGGGCCTCTCTGAGGAATGGACGTCTGGGTATAGTGCGACCACACTAGGGGGAGACAAGGTGGTCAGCAGTACATACGAGCTCAAAGGGGTAATAACGCACACCTGCATTAAACGTGTGCATGCTTCAAAAAGACTAATGTATGCATTGTCTGCAATTGTTGACATGCATCTGTTTAACTCCACCATTATTATCATGATGATGTTTTACTAAACTAAAGAATTCTATATTTCTTCTCACAGATATCCATGGCACTGAGCGAGCGACAGTTAATTGTGAATTGCACGTCTCATAACCTCGGGTGATTCTTTCACACGGCGATTAACCTGGTGTAAAAAATCAACGACGGCGTTGTAAGTGAACGTAGCCTGACAAGGCATTGTACGTAGAGGAAGAACGCTCGACACGGCTGTCCCGAAAGCGCAGCTCTTGAGAGCGATTTTCAATTATGAATCGTAACAATCCATTCTCGGTCAGTTTATTTTTCCTAAACTGGAAGGAACCCTTGAGCCATGTAAGTAAGTTACAGCATCTCAGGGCGCCGAGTGAAATGTAGTCAGGACAATTAACCTTGGCCGCGTGTGTTTGGACTGTGGGATGAAACGGGAGTACCCGGCAAAGCTCCACGTGGGCGCAGGGAGAGAGAACACGCCAAATCCATAACAGATAGGCAGCACTCAGCCGGAAATTGAACCTGGGACCGTCTTGCTGTGAGGCAGCAGCACGACTCACTGCGCCGCTCATTGAATCACCTGGGTGGGGATAACCAATCACCACATGCCGATCAGACGGCGCAGGTGCCGCGGTGGGTCTGGCCCCGGTCACACGCATGGCACACTCCCCGTTGCTCCATGTTGACCTTAATAGGCACTCACTAACAGAACCGTCCGCCGCCTCGTCACTGCGTAACCATGCATGGTTATGGTCTTCTCTATCTTGCATGTGTGTTGGCGTGTGTGTGGCATGTGCATGACGTGCGTACGTGTGCCAAAACCGCCGCTGAGCTTCTACAGTGGCTGTGTATTTGTAAGGGACCAATGTGTGTGTTCGCGTGTGCATGTGTGGGGAGTGGTGGCTCAGTGGTTAGCGCACTGGGCTGTAAACCTAGTGACCAGAGCATGATTCCCTCTCACAGCCAACACCAATGATCATTATCTAAATTGGTCCTGGGTCTCCCCTACGCCGACTCATCCTCAAATGAGTACCCAGACAAAGGCGGCCGGGCGTGGTGCTGGTCACCTATCCCCTTTTGTTCCGTGTCAGCCTTTATAGGTGTTCGTTAAAGGCACTTTACCCTACAAGCTATACGGCGGATGAGCGTTTGTCTTTATATTTGTATTGTGTGTGCGTAGGGCCTTAATAGGTGCTCACTAACAGCAGCTGCACTGGCAGTGTGTTCGAGGCTGTAAGGGCGACCGTTGAAGGCCTGGGGAGCACTGCCTCGTGAACCCAGCGAGCAGAAGCGATTCCCAGCGGTCACTATATAATCGGCAAAAATCAGAACGCGTCCTGTACCGCTGTTAGGGCATAAATGAGTAACTGGAGTCCAAACATCAACACTGGGAAGACAAAGGTGGCCACAACACGGGCCTTGCGTGGCCTGCCAGCCTTTCATAGTCGCTAGCCTACAGCGTTTGGCCATCCAGTGTGTTGAGGGAGGCTGTGTGGGAGACCTTTGCCTTTGTACATGTGGCTGTGTGCACGTGCCCTGGGACTTGCAGGCCCGCGGGCTACAGCTGCCCAAGCCTCCGGCACCGCCGCCGGTGGAGATGGAGTATTACACCATCGCCGAATTCCAGACCACCATCGCCGACGGCATCAGTTTCCGCGCTGGCCAGCGCGTCGAGGTGAGGGATCCCGTCGCCGGAATCGCCCTTGCTCGGTCCGCTGCAGGGTGAAAGGCCTTCCCCGAGCCGCTGCCGTTGTCCGTTGTAGTCTTGCAATGAAACAAACGATCCCGGGCCGCACCGTGAGCGGATTGAATCGTGCCGTCTCCTGCGCTGACCTCCTCTGGGATGCGTTGTGTTCCTTGACCGTTGGCCATATATTTTTTAGCGATTTGCACTCCCAAGCCCATTTCTTTTAAAGTTTCAGTTGTGCTAAATGGTTATGGAGTCTTCTAATTCTGATGTTGTTAAGTTTTTAAAAAAATTATTAACTCATTATCAGTGCCTGTTTATTCCTTTAGAGTATCAAGGTGAGCTGGAGCATATTTCGGTAGATATTGGGCACAAGGTAGGGCTATATCCATGATGAGAGGCCAGCTCATCACAGGACAATGTTAGTAGCTTAGGTACATTTACCTAATTTACGAGTTTCTCTTCCAGCATATTTAAAAACATGCACATCTTTGCACACGTTTGAGTTTTTGCGAGTTGGTGATTCCAAAACATCACGTAATGTGGGCTTTTATGGCTGGATGCATGATGATTGGTTGCCAAAGATGTTCTTTTGGGATAGCCGTGTTGAGCGCTCTTCCTCTCTCCTTCACGTTGTTACAGCTCAGTGGTGAGCACCCCGAACTGTGTGAGCTGGTCAGCTGAGTTGATCAGGGGTGAATGAACTGCCTCTGAAACCCCCTTCACAAACTACTTCTCCTGACTCCTCCTACTCCTTCTCCTCATCCGTACAGTGAGAAGTTGATTGTATTACTCGAGTGATGTAACTGGGTGAACCAGTGGATTGCTTTAGCAGTAGCCTCACGGTGCTCATCTGAAAGGCTGCCAGAGAATGGTCAGCGTCCTCTGCGGCATTACCACCGCGCGGCTGTGGTTTGAGATTGGCGGGACCGCAGTCGCCCTGCGGGTTAACCAACTCGCATGCTGACCAGCGTGGCGACGTTTGGTTAAATAACCGCCACTAGCGATACACTGCAGGAAGGTCGTTGTCCAGCAGTGGATCGACCAAGGACTGATAATGCATTGAATGTAATGCAAATGATTGATCTGATGATTGCACATAATAAATCGATTCCCATTCACTATGTCTTGTTTGAGAACATGAGGCCCGCTTTGCTTCTCCCTGTCGAGGGAGATTTAGGTGGTTCTTATTCAAGCCAAAAATATACTCAATCACTGTATTTTCAGTTTAGGTCCTGAATTTTATAAAATGCTAGTTTAAGCTCAAGGCAAGATGCAACATTCCATTCTTGTCAGTGTCAGCAAGTTATATTTGTATCATGCACCACACCATTGGCTTCCTATGTAAACTACCGGATAATTGTATAAACATAGGACATTTAAGCAATTATATCAGTTCAAACATGTATTTATTTGCTAAACTTTTTTTTGGAACGATACGATGCCAGTTATCGTTTGCTTTCATCGCTAGCGTCATAAAGCGACGGAGTGCTTTGTTACTGCTTCCACTTTATCTGAGCCACTGCTTGGATCATCAGATTAACTGAGGACGGCGTTTCCTGTTTGGTCAAAACAGGCCGCTGGATCTGAGTCCCCGCAACACAAACAAAACCACGCCTCCTCGTTTTTTTGTCATGACCCCGGCATCCGCGACGAACCGCCGAGCCCCTTCGCAGGCCAGCGCAGGGTCTCAGCTCACACGTGCCGCCTATAAGCAGTCGCCGAGTGACTTGGCGCACGTACATTGTTTTTTTTTGCCGTGCCGCTTAGAATCAAGGTCCTGACCTTGGGCTGACTCGTTTGAGAATGGAGGGAAGTGTCGTGGCTCAGAGTCCACCCAGACCATTCTTCCCATTCCTGCCTGGCCTTGCTACCCAGGCCCAGCCCACGTGGTATGCAATAGCGATTCCCATGACCCTCAGCTGAGGCTCTAAAAACGTCGATGCTTTCAATTAGCAAACAAGGGCTCCTGTGTTGATCCTGTGCTCTATCATTAAGTGATGTGTTCCTATCATTCAGTGGCTACTATGGGAATGATTTGTTATGCTGCAGAAAATAAAACAAAAGAAAAAACGCTATTCCTAGCGTTTGTTCCTTTGCTGTCGTATTAATTTAAATAACAATTGCACAAGCACAATCACTATATAAACCACCACTAACTACTATCGTGGATACAGTTATCATTTATTTGCAATAACAACAAAATTAGTCTGCTTGAAAATGAAAGACGCATACTTCACTATTCATAGATAATGCTGTCGTGTAATTCTTTGCATGCTGAACTCATAGTATTCATACAATAGACAATTATATTGTGTGGCCTTGCCACAGCATTTTTCCATGCTAGGTGCACTTGGAGACCACATAAAGTTTTAAGCTGACTGACAGGAGGCCACAGGATGGCTCCATCTATGCGTCACAAACATCTTTATTAAAGACGCCCCTTCTCTTCACAATCCATCATCGTTCCTCTGTTCTGATCCCACGACACTGCACGAAATTCGCTGAGCGGGCTGATTTACAGTTCCTGGTCCTTTGTTTAGATGCACCCTGCCTTGTGGAGTTGGGAACTCTCAGTCTTTGTCGTCCTTAATCAAGTTCAAGCTCACCAATTTAACATCTCCTATCGTGACGCGTGAACTGGTTACAATCATCAGCAGTGTTGTTCGCAGGACGCTCTTCTTTCTACTCGATGTTACTAAGCTGTGGCCTGTTCCTCCCCACCCCCGGGGCAGGTGATCGAAAAGTGCCCGAGCGGCTGGTGGTACGTGCAGATCGGACGTGATGAGGGCTGGGCGCCAGCGTCCTTCGTCGAGAAGCGCAAGAAGACCAACCTCGTGCGGCGCAACAGCAACATCACGCGGCCCAAGGTGCCGCCGCCGGCGCCGCCGCCCGTCGCCCGCTCGCGTGGCTCCTCCGGCTCGGACGAGCGGAGAAGTTCGGAGGTGGACGCCCGCTCGGGCGCGTCGAGCAGCGTGGGCGGCGCGTCGTCCGAGAGCAACGACAGCGACTCGCACATCTACGACGTCCCCGCCGTGGAGGACGAGGGCGGCGCCCACTACGAGAACGTCGAGCTGTCGCCCCGCGGCTCGCCGGCACGGCACCGCGCGGCGCGCGGCGCCCAGGTCTCGCCCGGCAAGTCGTCCTGGGCGCGGCCGCCGGGAGACGCGTTACAGAGCCCGGGCCTCGGCACGAAAGCCACCCCCCACGAAGTTTCCACGAGCCCTGGCTCGTTGACGAAGCGGCTGAGCTTTCTGACGGCGGTCTCGGGGCCGCGGGACGACGCGAAAGCTGCCGCGGCGACCGCGGGCGGAGCTTGCTCCATCGCGCAGAAGTCCCCGCTGGTCGTTCTTCCCAAGTCGTCGGCGGCATCGGCGTCGCCGAAAGCGCAGAAGGTGACCGTGCGGCCGAGGCTGGGGAAGGACGACTCGTCCGAGGAGAGCTCCGGCGGCGCCCTCGATGCCGCCTCGGCATTGCCGTCGGTTTGCCGAGTTGATTCTCTGGAGGAGTCGTCGAGCGATAACGAGAGGAGGGATGCGAGCGGCCCCGCGAAGCCGGCGGTCCGGCCCAAACCCGTGACGCCGTCGCCTTCGAAGGGCTTCCCGGCCAAGGTGGAAATCTTAGGGCTGCGAAATCGGCTCAAACCTGTGCAGCAGATGTCGTGCGATGGCGCGGACATTGCCGCCGAAAGGAGGGAGGAGCGGCTGCCGAACGGGAGCAGGCTTGCTGCCGCGGCAGACTGCCACCGCGGGGTGAGAAGGGCGGCCTCGGCTGAAACGCAGTTGCCCAACGGGGCTGCGGGGGGTTCGAGGAGGCACGGCGGGGGTGATCCGCGCCGGGCGGACGCCCGCAATAGTCCCGAGCCGTCGAACCACTCAGGGACTGTCGAGCTCCTGGAGAGCGCCCTGGTCGCCGTATTAAAATCAGACCTGGGCGCGGGCGCCGGCGAGGTGTACAGGACCATTGCGCGATTCGAGAGCGTCCAACGCTCGCAGATCGGCTTCGAGATTGGCGAGGAAGTGGAGGTGATTGAGAAGCGAGACGAGGGCTGGTGGTTCGTGCGCCTGCGTGGGGAGGATGGCTGGGTTCCCTCCACGTACCTCGAGACGGTTGAACGGAGGGATGAGAACGTGCTGTTCGAAGGAACTCGGGGGGCCAAGCCGGCCAACAATGGCGTGCCTCCCAAACGGCCGCCTCCGCCGAAGAGGCCCTCGGCTGGCACGGGGAAACCGATGGCCGCCGTAAACGCGTCGGTGCAGCAGATTCCGGCGAAGATGTCCAACGGCTCCCTGCAGTCGGGGCACCCCACCGCGGCTGCCGCCGTCGCCGCCGCCACCGTCCTGCAGCTGCAGCAGCAGGGACGCGGCGGCAGCGGGGACGCCAAGAGGAGCGCCGGCGTGCGTGAGAACGGCGCCCGGCAGGCGCCCGCGGTGACGGTGAAGCGGAACGAATCGTTCCAGACGGGCTCGACGACGCGGCCGTCCGTGCAGGTGCGCCGCAACGTCTCCTTCAACGGTCCCAAGCCGTGGGGCAGCGCCGCCGGCAAGCCGGAGCAGCTGGCGGCGTCGAGCGCGCTGCCCACCGGTGGGGCCAGGCCATCGTGGGGCCGCGCCAAGTCCGAGGGCGGGGCAGCCGGTGGGAAAAGGCCAGCGGCACGGGCCATGGCCATCTCCATCTCGAGGCCCGTCGCCAGGCCCGAGGAGGTATTCGTGGCGATCGCGGATTACGCGGGTGATGAGGAGACAATGGGACTGCTGGAGGGGTCTTCGCTGGAAGTAATCGAGCGGAATCCCAACGGGTGGTGGTACTGCAAGGTGCTCGAAGGGGACGACGAACGGGAGGGGTGGGTGCCCTCCAACTACTTAGAAAGGAAGAGCTAGGTTGGGGGGGAGCACTAACGTTGCGGGTCGTTATCTTCGGAGGGTCATGATTTTGGGCCCTTCGTTTAATATTCGTGGGTCATTTTGCTCACCGTTTAAGTTTCAGTTTAAAATTATTCCACACGCATATGACACAGTAACAAGAGTTCATTTTCCACAGCACCAAATTTTGTAACATTATTCTCAGCGAAGTACTTTAGCATCGATAGCACATTCAATCCTATCTGTCGGTGTCTTGTGTAATGCCAAGCATGAGAGACGGAACGGGGAACGTATGATCAGGGAACAATCACATTGACTGTTGGTCACAGTGAGTGGGTTTGGGCAGGACACGCCCCCATAAGGATTACTTGACAGGTGACACTGGTGGTGGAACGGCAGGCAATGGAGAGAGAAAGGGCCCGAAAGTGAGAGTACTGCAGAGAGGAAACGGTAGGATCATTTCACGTGCAGGACTGAGACGGATCGAGTTATTGCAGGACCGAGAAGGATGGGACAGCATGATGAGACCTTCTTCATCCCGCAGTGGATAGAACACAAGCTTCATCCGGCAGTGGCTATACAATGACTGTTGATGACAGTGATGAAAACCTTCTCACTTTTCTTGAAGGGTAAGCACGTGACATACAGTGCCGAAAGTGATTTTTAAAATATATTAACAATAATAAACAAGTGACTAGCGACTGCACCTAGGTGTTTGAAGTTGCTTAGTACGTTGGGATTGTGAGATGGCATTCGCACTGACATAGGTTATCATGGAGCGATGCGTGATACTTGCTCTCCAGAGTTGTTCTCTCCGGATACCTCAAGCGCGGGAGATGAGACGCCGCGAAGGATAGAGGGGTAGCGCTCGACACTGCTATCCCGAAAGCACAGCTTTGGAAAGCAATTCTCAGATGGGATGCCGTCGTTCAATCTGCGTGCACAATGCATTCGCGACAATGTGTGTCAATTTTGGCCGCTTAACGTGGATTATTTTGCACAGTTGTTGGTTGGTGCTACTCACGAATTCAGTCCTTGATGTCGTCTGGGTCTAAAAAATTTCGCAATTTAAGGACAAAAAGTATATTTCGTATGTAAAAACTGATTTAAGTTAAATTAGAATGGAGAACTGCTGAAATTGAAATAACAGTTTTATTTTAACTTATGCAACAACAACAAATAATAGCATTACTTTTCTACAAAGATAATGTTACTTGAAACAACTAGCCGCAGTAACATGTTAGAGTATTGCGTATGAGTGAATAACATTTAGCCTCCAGATCTGGAATCTGGTTTCTAAAGTAATTATTTGGGTCATGTTTTTGCTTATGTTTGGCGGCTGTTCTGCGTTCTGTTTCCGGTCAGAGTAAACAGTCGGAGATTGTTTTTATTTGTACTAAGGTCACAAAAAAAGCCAGGCACTGCAAATTAGAAAAACATGTTAGGTCGAAAAAAATGTCACCTTGTTGAAATGAGAAAAAAAACGGGGGGCATTTGTCGCAAGTGATGGCCACTCCACATTCCTATGGAAGGGGCCAATATTACCCCAGAGGATTATCATTGTCGACACCGGTGGCTGGAACTCGAGTCGAACCTAGGCTGTTGGCAGTGCTAACTACGTACTCTCGCCAAAGCAGAACCTGGCGATATCTCGAGCATTGAGACAAACGGAGATGGGCTGAGCACCTTCATCCAGCAGCAGAAGAGTGTCCAAATGATAAGGTCTCGGTTTTATTATTATAACTGATATTCTTGAAAATGTTATTGTTCGAAGCATAGCTTGGGCATGGTTTAATCTGAGCTCGCGCAGGAAAACATCCAAATGATTGTCATTTAGGCAATGAGGCCAAGGTCTTGTGAGTTCACCGCTGTCCTCTCCTTCCTATCGCATCGTATCTGCTTTCTCTATTTGATTATGCATCTGTCGGCCAGCAGTCTACGAGCTCGGGCCACAAAAGCATGATTGATTGTATGCCCCCAGCGCTGAATGTGTACTCGGCCAATTTGATTGAAACGGTGATATCCGTGGTGAGTTGCGAAACGAATCAACAAAAGAGGTGGAGAAACAAATAAATGAGAAGAATAAATAAAAACGCTAAGACAGACGATTCACAGAGTGTAAGTGCAGTCGCAGCTTTACAATGAATTCACCATAGAGAACTGAATTGAATGTTTTATTTCCACTTGTCTATCTGCTCGCAGTAATGTTTTATAAATGCAATCAGGAATGTTTCCCGAGGGTTGTATATATTTGTACCATATCTTCATCCCATCGATGTACTATAGCTCACCTGTTTATCCTTCCAAATCTAAAACCGTTATTGTGTTAAAGGTATGGTACGAGTAGGTTATTTCATATGCTGATGGTGTAGGCATTTGCTTTTGAATACCTACGCAAACAGCTGATCTTATACTTTGTATTTTATAAATATTTATATACTTTGTATAAGTTCAGCTATTTTGTAAGAGAGATATAAAAATGTATAATACTCGGTTTTTCTTAGTTATTCATAAAGTTTGTTCCCCCCCCCCAGTGTATTTTTAACATTTGCGGGTCATTGTTGTGCTTTTGACATTTAACTCGTGGATGATAAGATTGGTAAATTAAGCATTTTAATATTAATTTAAGGAACACTTTCTCAAGCAAGACTTGGAAAGAAATGTGCGGCTCTAGGCGGGCCATGATTCCACTAGTCTTCAGATCAATGTCATGCCCTGGGCAGTTTTTAATGCTATGATTATACATTCTCAAGAGCACTCAGTATATGAAAACGTAAAAAAAATCATTTCAAGTGGTGAAAAGAAATGTATCTAGGGATAGAAAATAACCACAGTAATAAAAGGTTTATATTCTAAGGCACACTTATGCTTTCTTTAGACACCTATGCAACACGTGGCTAGAATAAGTAAAATGTGACCTGAGCCAGCAACAAGACCTCTGCATACGTGTCTGTGCATTCAGCATAATCTTGCAGCTGCCATCACTTAGCAGAAGTACTATTGCCGAGCTCTTGTTGAAATTGGAATTCTCGTTGAAATTGGAATTGAATCACTGAACGGTAGTATGTCATAGACATTTAGCTAAGGGAAGTTTCTTGGGGTGGGGGGGGTGTTTCCTGTCCAGCTTTAGATTTCCAGGTATGATGACAGTTTGCAATTCTAGTTATGTAGAATATACACGCCAGCGCTACAGTAACGGAGAGGCTGTCTGCCACCGACGTGTGCTACGTAAATGATGCTGAGCTGGAAGGGTAAAAAACATTGCGAGTTGTGTCCTTGATGAATGAATTTGGAAAAGCCATTACATTTTTCACAGTGCAAGGAATGTCAATTCCACGTCAATTGAGCATAATGTGCATGCATCCGATTCATCGCGACTGATAGCTTACATTGGATGGCGTGGGTTAAATACCTTTGTCTATATTAAGAATTGTTCGTCTTTAACATTGCACTGAATGAGAGCACCTCTTGTAGCTGCACGGATTAAGTTCGAAGCATAGCATATACACAAAGCGAATAACATAATGTACATGAATACACGCATGTATTGTGAGATTAAGAAGCGATACAAATTAATTAAACAATGCATCGTTTTATCTCGATTCCAAACTTTTTATTTTTACAAACCATACTTTACTGAGAGAGGCTATGAAACAGCACATTAGGCACACATCAGCACATGTCCAAGTAGTGCCGTTTTTGATCAACATCCTTACTCAAAAACACGTTTTATACATCATTAATACTTATTTTATCTCGCTTGAACATATTCTCCAGCTTATTTTGCTTGGGACCCCCGTTATAGGCATTTAAATGTGACATCAGTGCGCTGGATTTGTGATCAAATAGAATTCATTTCAGGCCCTCTCACAGGAGAGCACACGTTACGGGTCAGGGGTCACGGAGATGCCAGCCTGGAACTGAACGAGCTCTTGGGAGTGCAAGTGGCGGTGGCGGCGGTGGCAGCGCAGTTGATTGCATTGTGAGGTCATCGCCGTGCGAGGCGCGTCGCCTCGGCGATGAACGGCTGTGCACCGAGAGCCCATGTCGGCGGGCCGTTCGCACGCCGCGGCGGAACGTCAGTTTCTCCCGTGGCGCGTTGCCGGTCGCCGGCAAAAGGAAAAATAGAAGTGCGTGTAACTTGAATTCTGTAAGAAGACGCGTCACGCGCGTCGTGAATTCATAACGTTAAAGAGGAGGCGTGGGTTAAGTTTAAGGAGGTACGTGACTTCTCAACTTTTAAATTCTGGGAGCTTTAAGTCAATGGCTTATTATTTAAACGTTGAGGTCACATCTCGTAATCAGGCTATTTGGTGTATGTGTGTGACCCGCATAATAGCAGGGTTGGGAGTTAATTGGCATTGTTTATATGACAATTGGGTATCTTGGGAACAGTTTATCATTTTTGGGTTATCTCGTAGATACTTCCAAATGACAACTTAAATGTGCCTGTTCACTACCCCGTGCAGACGAAGCTGTTAGGTTTCCAGCGGATAATGTGTGCCTACATTCAGTACGGAAGGGTGAGACATGGAAACCTTACCATTACATACAGGGGTAGAATTGGATAAATTGACTGTGGGAACACACCTGGGTCTACGTTCCCTGTACAGTGGACATCTAGGGATCCTCACCCAGAAACATGTTGAGTTCATGAAGACCCATTTGTATGACTTTTCAGATGTTAAGTAAACCTTCAAATTTAATACTACGAAAGCCTAATACATTCCCTCCGTGAATTTTACTCTGGGAATGGCGTTCCTGTACATTCCTGTACAATTCCACCTCTGATTACACGTGTTAGGAAAAATATAAAGTGCCCCTAAAATATGTTTAGTTACACAAGTACAGTGAAATGTGTAAACACATGCAGAAATTACTGCTCAATGTCTTGTAATAAACAATGTGCAATTATATATATGAAAAAAGTCAGCAACATCGTAATACATGTATTTATTTTTGGGTATATTAACTGGGAAAATAGAAACCGTGCAGTTGTTTGAAGTGCAAATTTAATGAATGCCCTGTTTATTTGCAAGTGGCAATGGCACGAGATCACCTGAAATTCGACATTGCGAAGCACTTGATTTTTATCGGAAGGCGATCCAACAATCGTTTACAAGTCTGACCCAGAATGCAAGCCATACTCAGCAGTATTTTATTTTTTGCAAATAGCGTTCATTTAAGTCAATTCCCTACATTTGTACTTTCAAAGTTTTACTTCACTTGTACTTTAAAAAATATGACAATCTTCCTTATCTTTATTTTCGCGCAGAACAAAATAGCCAACATGTGGAAGCTGTAACAAGCTCTTGTCACACTCATAGGGAATGGCTTAGCGGAAGAAACTGGCCGTTGGGCGTTTGTGTTTGGTTGAGAATCACAGTCGTTTTACAGCTACGTATTTCGCGCGGTCATATATGACTGCGAGTCACAGGCCACAGCTTTCTCGCAGGCATTGTTCTGGTTGTGGTCATTTCAACGACAGTAACGGTAACGGTCTCATAGACGGAACACGTGTTACGTTATCGGTTCGTTCTCGTGGCGTGTTTCTCCGGTTGTGTCGTGCTTTTTCCGCCATCGTTTCTGACGTTTCGCACCACCTGCGGGAAGCTTCTTGGGGAAAGTGCATCCCAAACGACGGGCCCCGTTGCGTTTCTGACGAAATGCACAGCACGTGAAGTGAAACAGCGTGCAGAGCAACCGGGAAACGCATGGCAGAGGTGCACAAGACGACGCTGAAAGTGTACCCAGTGACGTGTCAGTAGCTGAATACTATTTTATCAGCTTCATAAAAAGTCTGTAAGCTTAGTGAAGTGTGTGGGAAATGAGAATGTGCTGCTGAAGCGTAACGTATGTACTAAAGGCATTAAAAGGAATATACATGCAGGTAACATTGACACCGACTTACAGCAGTGCTGTGACTGGTGTATTATTAATAATATTTTTTTTAAACAAAGTGCAGTATGGCATCTGTAAGCTTTGCTTTCGATTTCCATGCTGTTACGAGTGGTGCTCTAATTGCTGAACACTAAGAATAATTATGCCAATGATTTACTCAAGGAAAGCCTCACCGAGTCTCCGTATAATTTGTTAGGAAGGTCCTGGAGTATTTGGACAATTCCACGAATGTTAGGCCTTGCGTGGGAGGAAACCGGAGAGCCTCCAGAAAATCCACCACGCGTACGAGGGGATACCACTCAGCTGTCCACAGATGGACCCAACCCAGTCAGTGGAACAGGTCTATATGAGGAGTGAAGCCATTGTAGCCACGTGCCAACAACACTTGGCATGCACGGGGTGGCCACCCTCAAGCATTAAGTAGTCCCGGCACTCCCTGTGGGGCACAAGGTGCCCCAAGTCCAACGTGCATTGCCCTCAATGATGAAAGACATCGTCATTCGGGGCATCGAGGCTTTCAGCTGCTTTGTCCTCAAGAGCTGTGCTCAATCTCCAGATGACCGGGCTAAGACGCCACCCGCCCACACCAATCCCCCGTACACTGCTCATTGTCCAGCGTACGTCCAAATAGAAAGTACCGGTGGACGTGTGACGATCAGCCATTGTCGAGAGGTGGCCGTTGCTTCTCACTTCGTTTCGGCGACGCTTGTCTGTGACAGTTCAGATGTTTCTTACGTTGAGGAAATTTCTTTGGACAAACGATTCCCAGTGAACGTAAACAATCGTTGCCTTGGTCCTGCAGCATGGATTATGCTGTAGATGTCGTGTTGATTGGATCGTTCAATCTGGTCCTTTGCATTTTGCTGACAGTTTGAGTATACGTTATGGGAAACACTCGTAGGGAAAATTTGTTTTTGATTTCTGTTGTAGGTGCAGCGTGTGGAGTGTTCTTGCTTTTGCATTACAGCCGTGATATAATTATTAGCGTTGTTTTGTACTCTTAAAGGAAGACAGTAAATGTGCAAACTTAATTTTTTGGATTATCATTTCAGCTATTTTTAATGCAAAAACAACAAAAAAATGTTTCGGTGATATTTTTCAAATCGTTAACCCTTGGCCTATAGCCCATAGGAAGTGTCTATAAAGATTGTCTGATTTAATACGAAAAATTATTTATGTGACCTCCGCTTGCATGAATCAGTAAAGTATTGAGTACTTTACAGGCTTCACACCAAAATTGTTTTTTATTAATGTTATTTCTGTATGCACTGTTGACGTCGCTTTTAAAAGTCAATAAAATATTAAATGGCACAATTCAATGGCTCTTGCTCCTCAGCGGTGACACTTAGTGGAATGTGGAAACAATGTGTCAAGTAATTGTTTAGCCCGAGGAAATGTTCTAATTAAGTGTGTATTTGAATATGTTTTGTGTTTTATATGGGAAGGAATCCAGGGAGTAGTTTGTGGGTCGAAATCTGGTAACTAAAGAAGAGACCTCGGATTCCGTTAATTCGGAAAATTCCAGGAGTTTTGAGGTCAAGGAAAGTGTTGACGTGCCGTTCTCTCCGCAACTCTGTTCAGCGCTTTGTGACCCTCGGGTGAAAAACGCTCTATAAATGCAATTATTATTATAAATATGTAGTCGACTCATCCTCACATAAGATTATCAGCATGGTGTGTGAACATCGCCACTTGGGGGACAAACGTGGCCGGACGTTAACATTACCCTCCAGTCTGTTACGTCTACACGGAGAAATATTTACCTTTGTATTCAACAATGTCACCTGATTTTTATTGTAAGTCATTGAAACAATAGCTATCAGCTGGTAAGATTAATCCACTTTGTAATGTCAAGTCATTTGACATTTGTACATACAATAGGTTTACCCAATTTCCGGGAGGCTCATCTGGGACCCGCAATGAACTGGCAGCTCCTCCTACATTTACATAGCCACGCCCACAACACTAGCCCAACGTAGAAAGGGTTTTGATTCCGCCTGCTATTTTAAATCCCCGCTCACTACGATATCCTGTTCTCAGTGTGAATGGTGGCTGTCTGGTGAGTGGTGTCGAATGCGAGTCGGGTGAGTGTCAAAACCACCCCGTCTGGCGGGTGAGCTGCCCTCTAAACAATAACAGCAACTGTCCACATGTGTTCTGACATTTTACCGAGCCCTTGTACCGAGTCAACTCGCCCCTAACTACACTTGAACTGAAGGTCTTGTAACAGTATTGGGGAAGTTCGGTCCAATCCCACAGCGATAGATTGTGGCACTGACGCGGAACAGTGCCCTCGTGTGGCCAGGCGCGAGCTGATGTTCATTCTGCTCCGCTCGCCGTGTCGACGTGGGGTTTTTGCACGGTACCCTGTTTTCCTCCCACAGTACAAAGGCATGCCGCTCTATTATATTGGCCTGCGGACGAAATAAACCCATTTGCCCAGCGATGGACTGGCGTACCATGATCATAAATGCGAATATATATAAAATACACCTATGCACAATAAACTATCTTACACACGTGTAAGTGTACATAGGGATTTTTTGCATAATGGTGGCTACCCATCCCCTTCCGTGCTGGCCTTTAGAGGTACTCGTTAACCGCACTTGTCCCAAGAGTCTGTCAAGGCTATACGGGTAATCTTGGTCTCTGTGTAAAGCAGCTAACACACACGTGCCTTCGAATTAAAGTTATACGTGGATGCGTTTCTCAGACCCACACACGCATGATTCTGCCATGCACGGGTGAGCCGGAACCCAAATACGCAACCGGTCAGGTGAGCTGTCTCAGCACAGGTGCCAGCGTCTCCACGGGGGACAAACCCGACTCAAGAGCGCCAAGGTCTCAGTTCAATACCAGACCTAGGTGAGACGTGACAGATCGGGAGTTTTATGCACCGTAGGATGCCCGCTCACTTGATTAGCCTGCAGTCTACAGTATCTCCGGGGGGGAAATGAAAATTTGACAATACTGCTATTTAACAATAGTTGCACTTTCAGAGCGCCTTTCACCCGAGGGTTACAATGCGCTGCACAGAGCTTGTGGAGAGAACGGCATGTCCGTAACATATAAACGGAATATCAACAATAACATGTTTCTTTTGATTTATTTAGATGAGACTGTCACACCATCACAGTCATGTAACATACCGAAATGTTGCGTGGCCGATAATGTGCTTATATCCAGCACTAAGCATAACATACTTGTTCCCTCGGGATAGCTGTGTTCATGCGCTCTTCCTCTGTCCTTCGCGACGTTTCGCCTCCCACGTGCTGTCACTGCCTGAATTGTGTGACTATGCTGTAAACCTATTCAGTCCACCGTGTCCGTCACCAAAAGAAGGAGCTGCACGGCTCTCAACGGAGACTTTGGAGACCGCATTTGTTTACAGAATTACAGGCAGAGGTCTGTAAACAACAAAGTGGCTGAAGCATTTAGTGCGGTACTGGAAGGAAGGAGGGTGATGATACAACCGTACCGGTTAGAAATGTAATTAAATTTCACCCATGGTTAAAGTAACTCATATAGCCAAATAACCTGATCTCATCAGATTACAAAGGCTTAGCAGAGTTCAGCCTCAATAGTGCTTGAATAAGGGCACACTAATGGGCCGGCTTGAACACCAACAGCAGGCCACACGCTGGCACACCCCGCGTGGGTCCCGGGCGTGAGCGCGCGGGACAGCGGTGCCATTCTTTTCACGCGGCAGCCACACCAGCGTCGGAGACAGGAGACTTCTGTCTTTCAGCGCCTTTGTTAAACTCTATATAAAACTATATTACACTCCAGCAACATAACCGTCACGTTCCCATACGACCTTCTACATCATGGCTGGTCAGCAGTCACCTTCCCACACGAGTTCCTCTCGCTTCCACCCGTCTCCCCTTATATCCCATCAGACCCCTTCGCAGGTTCCGTCAGACTTCCTTCCAACCACGTGATGTTTTCAAGCTCAGGCAAGTCACCCCACCTCCATCAGCAAACCAGACCGTCCCGCGCCCGGCTCAATCAAACCGCCTGTGGAGTTGGGGTTTTCTGGGGAGGCCTGTTACGGCTTACAGCGGCAACACCACGGCGACACCAGCACTCACTCCGCTATAGATCAGCCAGCCAGCGACAACAGACGAGCAGAGGCTTCTGGGTTTTCGATGCTTTATTAACTAACAGAACATAACGACCGGGGCAACGCCGCGTTTCGACTCCCCCCCCTCCCCCCACACGCGCTCAGTGCGCCCACATATGATCCTGCTGTCTACATGCTGCGCTGCCTCCTCACCAATTTTCCGGAGAACCAACTCTCGCACCTGCGCGCACGCACTTCTTATACCTCTCCGCAGTGCGCTGCGCGGTTCGCTGCCACTCTCCGTCGCTCTCCGGCCCGTGTGCTGTTTACGATCTCCACGATGACCTCGAGATGCCCCTCGTCACGCGCGAGGCTGGGCACCGCAGCCCAATTGATGCCGGGATGCGAGTGCCTGGGAGATTAAGGGGAGCCGTGTGTTCCGTTGTGACCAGAGCGCCGTCTGGCTATACAGAGAGAGATAACCACTTATATTCCCTACGCACAAACGCAGAGCCAGGATGAGCCTTCTGTGGTTTAATGTGTAATGGATAAGCGGTAAAACGACATACAACCATGACGTTACACACACGTCTATACACTGGCATCGTTTGCAACCGCATTTCAGGCTCAAGCTAAAGCCACCTCTTATTTGAACATATGCGTAAACACGCACTGAACTCTTTAGAGCGTAACTGTTTTACACACACTCGAATGCCTGCATGCATTCATACGTTTACTGGACACACCGTTGAATCATTTCGACGCTTAACAGGAATACAACGTGAGAATATGTTTGAATATATATCTGAAACTTGGTGCGAACTCGAGATTCCACGTGACTGAGAACGCATTCACAACAAACATCTGCTTTAACTCCATGACCCAGGACACTGTTTAATCATAATAATTGCATTTATACAGAGCGCTTTTCACCCGAGGGTCACAAAGCGCTGCTTTGTGCGGAGAGAACGGCGCGTCAACGACAGCCGAACGACACCCAATGTCAG
>JAZEWT010000006.1:11235933-11249075 GCA_036362905.1 Mordacia mordax
AGAAAGGCACCCGAGCCGAGAGATTCGAACCCGGGACCTTCTTGCTGTGAGGCGACAGCGCTAACCACTGCGCCACCGCGCCGCCCTCTTCCCAACTTGAGCATACGCTACTGCTGCTAATTCGATTCACTAACACTCCACACAACTCGATTCCCCATTCGCTTGCGATGGAGTCGACTATTAACCAGCATCGCGCGGGAATCGATTCCATTCGAGTATTTACATACATCGACGCTAAGAGGTAACGCGATAAAGCAAAGCCCCAAATATAGGTGTCCCGGGAAAGTGCCTGCAAAAAACACAACGACAGGACCCCAAGCAGGTGTCCCAGGAGCGATGCCTGTTACAAATTCACTTGAAGACGCCTCAGTGTTTGTTAATCGACGCCGGACTTTCGGGTTGATTCGAGATTTTAATTTGTTAGTCGCGGTGGCGCAGCGGGAAGCGCTGTCGACTCACAGCAAGAACGCCCAGGTGCCATTCCCGGCTCGGGTGCCTTTCCAAAAATAATTGCACTTCTGGAGCGCTTTTCACCCGAGGGTTACAAAGCGCTGCACAGAGCTGTGGAGAGAACGGCGTGTCAGCAAGAATAGCAACATAAGAACAGCAAATCAGCAACAATAACGTTGTTTCTATGTGTAGTTTGCGTGTTCTCTCTCCCACCGTGCCCGCGTGGGTTTTCGCCGGGTACTCCAGTTTCCTCCCACCGTCCAAAGACGCGCTGCAGCCTAGGTTAATTGGACCGCTGAATAAATTGCCCCAAAAAGTGTGCCCTGCGATGTACTGACGTCACACCATGGGCATTCCCCCACCTAGCGCCCTCTGTCGGCCGGGATAGGCTCTGCCCCCCTCGTGACCCCATACAGGATTTAGCGGTATTGACAATGAATGTAACGATGTAGGTTTTCACGGCTCGATGCATGATTATTGCTTCGAAAAGCTGCTCTCTCGGGACAGCCGCGTCGATCCACTCCCTCGCCTTTGAAGGTATCCTCAGGCGCCTGAGGATGCCTCCAACATGTGAGGCGAAACGTCGCGATGGGGAGAGAGGGAGCGATCGACGCGGCTGTCCCGAGAGAACAGGTTTTCGAAGCAAGCATGACAATGAATGAATGGTCTCTTGGCCAAAATGTGGCTAGTGATAACCCATTACCCTTCAAGTACCGATACTTGATTGTAGTTTATCATTGCACATTGTGACTGTCATAAACGCCTTGGTGTGACTTAATAATCATACCACACAACATCCTGTCAACTGCTGACGCTGAGACGTTAATATACATGTTAATTTCCTTACGAATCGATTTCTGCAACATGTGCAGATTGCACTTGCTAGATTCTTCACTCGCACATCCTTCCATGATCACATTTCTCCAGTACTGATGTTTCTCCACTGGTTACCTGTTAAATACAGGATTGTATTCAAGATCCTCCTTCTCACCTTCAAGGTTCTCACTGGCGCTGCTCCGACATACATCCGTGACCTACTTCAGGCACCCTCAACACGACAACTTCGATCCTCCAATACGGGCTTGCTGCATGTGCCCAGGTCGTACCTCCATTCGATGGGTGACAGAGCCTTCTTCTAGACTCTGGAATGTCCTTCCTTTGGAGATTCGATCAGATGAGTCCTTGGGCATCTTCAAATCTCGTCTCAAGACTCACTTGTTCCGTGAAGCTTTCAAGTCCTCCGGCTAGGCCTCGTGACTTATCTCTAACACTGTGCCTCCTATCTCTAACACTGTGATTCCCATCTTTACACTGTGACTCTTATCCATTCCTCCTGCTGTTCAGGGATGCGCAGCTATCCAGGTTGATTGATGTGGCTCAGTGTTGTCATGCCGGGATGATGGCAATCCTCCGAACTGCACCTGCTCGGGAACATTTATTTCATCCACGTTTGTAGCAGAATTATGATTTTTTTAATCGCTTATTTTTTATCCTTCTATAATGTGTTGCTACTTTTCGTCTTTCAGTTGGGCTGTCCTGATGTTGACATGCTGTTCTTTCCACAGCTCGGATTTGTAAAAAAAAAATACTCCAAACAAAAAACTTTATTGTTGTTAATTTGCCGTTCATATGTCGTTGTTGTTGCTGACATGCCGCTCTCTCCACAGCTCTGTGTAGCGCTTTGTGACCCTTGGGTGTTTAATGTTACATTAAACCATTTCCCAACATATGTATTATAAACACTGATAATTTTGCATTTTAAAATTATAGTTGAAAATATGAACATATATTGTTTGTTATTCTACAACGATGTGTATATATATATATATTTTTAAAACCCAAAAATTGTTATTCTTGATAATTTCCTATTCTGGTGCCGTTGTTGGCCTGCCGTTCTCTCCGCAGATTTATGCGGAGAGAATAATAATAATTACATTTATAGAGCGCTTTTCACTCGAGGGTCACAAAGCGCTACACAGACTTGATCCTGACAACGAGGGACCTAGAAGGGCCTCTAAAATTTGCACAGGAGGTTTAGTGGCACAGGAGGTGTCGTAGCGTAGGAGTAGGAGGAGAGGGGAGTGAGGATGGAGGTCGGAGAGAAAAGGAAAGACTTTTTTCGAGATGGTCACAGGCAGTGGAGGCATGAGGCAGTGAAGCGGGGTGAGGGGGAGAGAGATAAGAGAGAAAGCGTTGTAATGTTTGTTCAAGTGGGTTTGCTTATCGGCCATGGTTTAGTTTTAATTTCTTCCTTTAAAAAACATGACCGGTGACTTTTAATTAATTGTTTTTGGAAGGTTCATACAAGCGGAAATAGTATTGGTAATGTTCCACACTGTCTTCAGCCCGTTTACTGGTTGGGGTTTTTTAAACTAAAAGTCAGTCTGTCAATCCACTGCTGGATGAGGGGCCTTGCCAGCGTGGATTACAATAATAATAATTGCATTTATAGAGCGTTTTTCACCCGAGGGTCACAAAGCTCTGCACAGAGCTTCGGAGAGAACGGCACGTCAGCAGCAACAACATCATATGAACGGTAAATCAACAATATATTTTTTTGCGTATTTGATTTTGTTACAAATCTGAGATGTGGAGAGAACAGCATCTCATCAACAACATCAGAGCAATTTCATTGAAAGTTAAATAATGGCTCTGATTTAGAGAAGGACATAAAATAAGTGATAAAAGTAATTGTTAAACAAACGAAGGAAGGAATAAGTGTTCCCGACCAGTCGCAGGTCGGCCGCGGCCATAATCCCGGCACGACAACGGTGAGCTGCATCAATAGTCTTAGCCAGAGGACTTCAAATTTATTACATTTTGTTTTTTAGTGCCAGATTTTGCTGTGATTTTGCATAAAGATTGCAGTGATTTTTCAGCTTAAATATGTTTAAAAACGCGGTAACATTATTTTTGTAAAGGTATATTTCCAATGGGTTTTTCAATAACCATCTATTCCTGTACAGTGTACAGGGTCGCGGGGGGGCAGATTCTATCATGGCAGACAGAGGGCACAAGGCGGGACTATACTCAGAATATGACGCCAGCACATCGCAGGGCACTGAGGGCAATTTTCTCAGCAAACCAATTGACCTAGGCAATAGTATCGTGTCTTGAACGATGGGGGTAACCGGAGTACCCAGCGAAAACCCACGCGGATACGGGGAGAACAAGTAAATTCTACACAGAGGGGCACCCGAGCCGGTAATCGAACCTGGCAATTTATTTCTGTGAGGCGACAGCGCGACTCACTGCACCACCGCGCCGCTATTTCATTGGCATCAAATAAATAATGTTTTTGTGTCCTGTCTCTCAGCCATCCAGGTTTCTGCTCATCTCGTCGCTGGTGCTACCACCTGTTCCGCCTCTCATTGTAGTCCAGGCACCCGGGTTGTTGTTCAAATCGTTAAACGTTTACGTTGGGGTTTTTTTGCGAATCACTTTGCTAATTCTGTTTAATGAAATTAAGAAAGCCATCTGGACTCGAGCCCAGGGACTTCTCGATTTATCAGCCCACAGACCCCCCATTCGGCCACCAGTGGCGGTGGAACCTCTCGACTCCAGGCTTGGTAACCGAATTAGCATGTGAGGAATGACGTCAGCACGTCGTATGAGCGACCCCATCACATTAAAGAAATGTCATTAAACCTCGTTGCATGATGCCTAACTTAATTGAAAAAAAACGTATCAATTCTGGGTCTCGAACCCGGGTCGACCACTTTAAATATAGCTACTCTATCCATCGCTCTATCCATCAATACTAGTTAAGAGGCTAGCGTAAACCATACATGAGCTGCTAAACAATAAAACATTTCAATGCATTATTGAACTAAACAACAAGGTGGATTTGAACTGCGGACCCGATGAGTTACAAAGACTCCGCACTTGGTTACCACGCACTGCTGCGCGCAAGTAATGCTGCGATCCCATCATGTCATGGTACCCATCATGTGGGGGGGGTGGTATGGGGGTGTTGGGGGGAGGTGTTGGGGGGTTGGGTGTAGCGGGGGTAGGTTTAGGGGGGAGGGGGGTGGGTGGGAAGTTCCTCCCACATCTACCTCTAATCCAATCGTTTTCAAACTTTTTCTTTGGGACCCAGTTGAAAATAAATGTTCGTGCCCGTGACTCAACAAAAGTTTGACCAGAGGCTTCATCATAATAAATATAACACATTTACATTGGAACCGGCAAGGCGACACAGGGCTTCACGTTGGCGACCCTGTACTATGTTGAAATCCACTGCCGTAGACACGCACACACAGAATTCACACACACGGGTAAGATGGGAGGGGCGGTGCGGTGGCCCAGTGGTTAGCGCTGACGCCTCACAGCAAGAAGGTCCCGGGTTCGAATCTCTCGGCTCGGGTGCCTTTCTGTGTGGAGTTTGCATGCTCTCCCCGTGTCGGCGTGGGTTTTCGCCGGGTACTCCGGTTTCCTCCCACAGTCCAAAAGCATGCTCCTGGATAGGTTGATTGGCTCGCAGACTAAAATTGTCCCGCAATACCCGGCGATGGACTGGCGTCCCGTCGTCGGGTGTATTCCTGCCTTACGCCCTGTGTTTCCGGGATAGGCTCCGGCTCACCGTGACCCTATATAGGATTAAGCGGTTTCAGATAATGAGATGAGAAGAAGAGAAAACATATCTTTTGTCACCTTGCAAAATAATCACATCATAAAAAATGTGCAGAGCGTTGTTACAACGCTGTCACCAATTCCATTTATCTCGTGAGAAAATGTCCGTTTAGTTTGTACGTTACAGTCGTATCTCTAATGGCTCATATATGCCTGACCGTAAGTCGACCTGTTGTCCATTTCCGCCACCTGTGTTCACGCAGAGATCCTACCTGTCTCCGTCTTCATTAGACGAGCTCTGAAGCGTGACCCGAGCATTTGTCTTCCGCTATCGCTGCTCGCACGGAGTGAATGCGCCGCGCTGTTAGGGCTTGGCGTGGTGCTTTATGCGGGGGCTGCAATGTGGCAGCACAGTAAGTGGGAACTGTGAATCCAGGCCGTGCACACCATTGGGGCATTATCCCCTCGCCTGTGTGGGTATTCTCTTGGTTTTCCAATGTTCTATTTTATACCTCGCCTGTGTATTTTCTCTGGGTTTTCAAATCGTCTACATTATCTCTTTGCACGTATGAGTTTCTCTGGGTTCTCCGACGTTCTATATTATCCCGTCGCCTATGTGAGTTTTTTCTTAAGGGTTCCCCGATGTTCTGCTACACACAATCCACTCTCTTCAATCCGAATTGGCCAAACATCACAATGTAACACAATGCTCCTGAATCATATTATGACCACGAGATTTTTCCATATAAGTAACGTTTTCACGAGCATGACATCAACCGCGCACAGCTCTGCCCCCTCTTCGGCGATCGCTTATAATTCTAAATAAGCAGTTGTTTCACCCAAGCGAATCTCATTCTTGCAACGGCGACCTCTGAACCACCCTCATAAGTAGTTGTGCCTCGCACTTAACCCCCCTCCCCTCCACCCACTCGCTTCCCAAACCGCCCATCTCATAGGCAGAGGATATTCAATCTTCTCCACAGAGCCCGACGTTGTTGCGAGCGTGCGAGATTGCTGGCGTAATCGAATGTGCCGGGATATGTTCTGTGTTGAGCTGTTAAGTTGCTCTGGGAGGCTCTCCCGATCTGCGTGTGCCGGTGAGAGGGAGACCTTTCCAGAAACCGGGCATGAGCGGTTAATTCTCAAGAGGCGCTGGTATTTCTACGCCGTCATCACAGCTGCGTGTTGAACGATGAACGCATTTCAGGTTCGGGTGTCGGCAAATATTGACGTTGTCATTACTCTCCTTCCAGTAATGTGGAGGGCTGGAGTGGTGGCGCAACGGTTAGGGCACTGTGCGGTCAACTCGCTTACCCGAGTTAGATATCAGTACATGGCAAATTATTTAAATGGCGATTATGCAGGTTAACCTAGGCTGGCTGATTAACCCCCAATGGTTGGGCTATTGAAGCAGAATTGTATTGCCACATGCCCTTACTGATGCCAAACACCTTTTGTCAAAGGATCTTCAGATCATTGTTTTTCTGGAATCTCTCCTCAGACCTGCTGGCCAAGGGAGACCCTAGCAGTGGTGTTGGACTCCAGACCTGTTCACCAAGGGAGTCCCTAGCAGGAGTGCTGGACTCCAGACCTGTTCACCAAGGGAGTCGCTCGCAGAAGCGTTGGACTCCAGACCTGTTTACCATGAGAGACCCTAGCAGTAGTGCTGTACTCCAGACCTGTTCACCGAGATCCTAGCAGAAGTGTTGGACTCCAGACCTGTTCACAAAGGGAGGCGCTAGTAGGAGTGTTGGACTCCAGACCTCTTCAACATTGGAGACGGCAGGACCGCTGGACTCAAGGTTGTAGGCAAATGATATCGCACACTGTGACAATACTGCATGTCATTAGAATAAATCTGTAGGTCGAGTGAAATACAAAACCACAGGTAATGAGCCCACAGGTCATATGCATACAACGCCTTTACATAAAACACTTGAACAACAAGTTTTTATTTTATTGCAAAACGAAAGAAATCAACGGACACATCATATATGAACATAAAAAAAAAGAGTTTAAACCGTGTATTATACGATTACATCTCCATCTACATAACAGCCACTCTGTAACCAGACACATTGAATCTCACACTCCCCGTAACACAGGTTCCTTGCTGGACTTGTGCACGCCAGAGTGAGTGCTCTATATGTTTAAACATGTCTTTAACAATCACACTAATCATTACGTCATGTAACAATAATAATAAATAATTTAATATGTTCCTAACACGCTCCAGACATATTGGCCTGCACCATAGCAATGTGGAATTTCCATCACAGGCTCAGTACCTTCATCAGAGATGATCACCGCCGAAAAGTTTATATGAGATTAAAGACCTTTGATAAAACTAAAAATGTCTTGCAGAATGTCGATATTTTATTTAGACGGTGGTGCTTAGAGATATTCGGCCAATTTATTTCGTGTGTGTTGTGTTAGGGAAAAAAACCCACATAAAATATATAAATAAAGAGTTATATTGCCGGCTCTGTAGAGAGAAGCGATGAACCTTCACGGATAGCGCTTTCCTTTATCAACGTGTGCCCAAATGATGTGGACATGATGGATGGTAACCAAACAGGGGAAACATCAACTATTTAACAGCGATTTTCTTAAGATGTTTTTTTATAGTTAACATTGCATACAATCGCACATCAACGCTGTCATGTCTTTTTTAAAATCCACGCGATCAAAGAGTATTGCAAGGCATGTGTCTCTGAATTTTCTGCTGGGAAGTTACAGATAAAACGCACGTCGAGCTGTAACTGAGCAATTACTCTCAATTTCATTGCGTTCTCTGAAGCCAAGAAACTGCAGGCTACTCCCGTACAACCCACGGCGTGTTCGGCCAGCGTAGCCCGTGCGGATAGGAGACAATTACGCGGTGAAGCGTTTGTGAGCGTAGCGGCCGTGCCGACCAAATACGAGTAAGCGTGAGGGGAAGCCCTTCGCGACCGGTGAAGCTCACGCTCCACAGCGGCGCTGAGCGTGATCTATCGCCTCCCCAACCCACCCATTCCGAGCTACTTCAATCGAACGAGGTTTCAAATCTCGAAAGCGTTTTTTTTAATCTTTTCCGCATTGGGGGTTGCGTTTGAAGTATTTCTTCTCTCTCGAGCTTTCGCCCCGAGCGCAACAATAGTTGTGGAGTTGAGTGAGATGAACGGCGGTGGTGCGCGGCGAAGGCTCGAGAGGGAACAAGCGCCAAAGACGGCTGCGTGGCGTTGAAAACCTACGCTCGAAAAACCCCATGCATCGAGGTCGAAATGTCGTGACTACCATCTCCAAACAAGCACCGCACACACGTACTGCATTTACACCTACGTGGAATTACTGAAACACATTCGCGATAAATAACCATTTCATCCCTACGGATTTTAAGTAATAATTGTTTAAACCCCTCTGTGCCTCGTTGTGAGAGACACGGAGCGTCACAACACCGTTTTACAAATCTCAAAAATAAAACGTAATTTTTTAACGTAACATGATCGATGATTTAGCCGACAAAGAGTGGGCACTGTGAAATGAATCACCTGGCTGCGTATATGTACACAATTCCTCCTCACACAACATGCAGATGGCTGAGATACTCATTTGAATAATAAGTTAATTCTATTACAGTACAGTTTTATTTTCTCTTGGTAGCCAGCTTCTCAAATCACTAATAGAGCAGCCATGATTCGACGAGCAGAGGTGAAGCTGCAGACGAGGTCTCCTACAACGATAGCCCTGCAAGTCATCTTGAAAAGCATGTCTGAGCACGTTGAACACATATATATATAATATAGATCTATCTATTATTAAACAATTCATTGGGCCGTCCGACGTAAAAATCTTAAATTCTTTTTTTTTACCATCGAAACGGCAACTAAAGGGATCCCTCAACCCGTGCTGAACTGTACCTACGCGCGTCTGCGGACGAGCGAGTGAACGAGGCGTGCGCTCTCCACCGTTCCACGCGTGCGGAGGTGGGTGCCCGAAGCGGAGCCGGGGAAGCGAGCGCGTGTCTCTGGGTTTGGCGGCGGCGGCGCGCTGACGACGGGCGGCGGACGGAGACGGGGCAGTGACGTCGCAGCTCGACAGCGGCGGCGGAAGCGGCGGGGAGAGGAGGCAGGGTGACGTGGCGATCGCGACCGACGGACGCCGGCGCGGCGGGGCGGTGGGGTAAGGTGGGGGGCTGATGAAGGGATTGTGGGGGAGACACACGCAAGGGATACGCGAGGGAGACATGAGCCCCATTTAAATGGGGTAAGTCCGGATGACATCCTTGATGAGACGCCTGCAGATGGGGCACGCCGGGTTGATCTGCCGGCGCAGCCTCTGGCCGCAGGCGTAGCACAGGCACAGGTGTCCGCACGTGTAGATCACCGAGTCGGCCGGATTCTCGAAGCAGATCGTGCACTCGCCGCGCCCCCGCGGGGACGTGGCCCGCTCGCCGTGCCGCGCCACGCCGGCTGCCGCCCCTGCCGCTGCCGGGCACGCTGGGAAGGCGGCGGTGGCAGGGCCTTCGCCGAGCGGAGAGCCAGGCGCTGTCACTTTTGGGGGAAATAACAAGAAGAAGAAAATACACGGGGAAGATGTTTGCTGCTAGTGACGCCACGAGCGAGCGAGGAAATATACGTTTGCGAGATGTTCAACGGGCCGTCGTTTCGCCAAAGAAAGGGCAGCGACTCCGCAGTGGTTAGCGTACGGCACTGTGAACACTGCACCCTGAGTTTATTGTTCCCCATTGAAGGCGAGTGGCATCTTAGACCCTCCTTCAACAGCCCACACTGAGCGAGCACTGAGACATATGGTCAAACAGCCCCCCTAAACCAGCAGTGGGTTGACAAAGGGATATCATTATAATATCTCTCTTGTCCTTGATATTTTTTCTGACATGGCTGCATTGATCTGGATTTCTACCTGACGTCCTGTTGGGAATATTGCTGCTGGTTCTCTGAAGTTTCAGGTGAGGAGTGAAAATGAAATCGGGCGTAAAATCCTTGGGGTGTTGTGCATATTAAATGTGTGCTCATGAAGGATTCCACCCCAGTCCCCACAGGGGTAGACAAACATTCATAAAGCCAAATGCTTTCCAAAGCTCAGACGTTCTGAGTCTAAGGCTTCCCAAGTCTTAGAACGCTTGACCATGCCTCCTTTGTAATAATAATAATATTTGCATTTATAAATCGCTTTTCACCCGAGGGTCACAAAGTGCTGCACAAAGCTGTGGAGAGAACTGCATGTCAACAACATAATAATAACTGCATTTATAGAGCACTTTTCAGAGTAGATCAATACAATTTTAAATATCGACTACAAATCAATGATGGCCGGAGGTGAAGCCTCACGAAGGCGAGATAGGCAGCGCTCGACATGGCTTTTGTGAAAGGACAGCTTTGAAAATCGATTCTCGTGCGTCGAGCCATGACGAACCAACAATTGGTGGACTCATAAAGACACTTGCTTCCCTACAGATTGTACCGAGGGAAGATGACGAAGACGAGAAGGAGATCCCACTGCTGATGGTGATGTCTGAGTCGCTGCTGGGGAGACTGCTCCCCATCGATGGGGATGATGACCCCAAAAAGCTGGCTTTCTGCGTGCCTGGACACAAACAAACATTCATGCACGTGGTAACAAGTGATGTTAACGTTGCCTCGCACACATGCACATGCAAGAGGGTGGCCGTGTAGCGGTAACATCCGCGCCTGATAAAACAAAAGTCCTGCCCGAAGCGGCTCGATTTCCGCCCTGGACACCCTTCTGTGTACAGCTTGTGTGTCCTCTCTGCCTGTATTGCGTGGGTTTCTTCTGGGTTCTCTGGTTGCTTCCCATCAATAAAAATTGATTGGCCAATACTATAAAAATGAAGAAAGTGTCTGGTGTGTTGGCGCCGGATGACCACCAGCTTGACTCCCCTCCCCCTTCTCTGTGGTTCCCTCGTTACACCTCCGTATCCGTGTCTCGTCCCTGACCAGACAGAGAATTTGTGCGGCACCTTAGAAATTGTATTATAATAATTATTATATTATTATAATTTTTCAGCTGAATAACAGAGTTGTGATAGTAACAGAAAATAGGACGCCACTTCGTTCTCCAGCAGGGGAGTTATTGATATGTTTCGTAAGGGAACATTAGCAAGTCACCACCAGATATGGACATTGCATATTTTAGTTCTTCATCTGCCCTACGATGTACTAGCGTTACATCCTGGGTTTTCCCCTGCCTAGCGCCCTCTGACGGCCCGGATATGCTATGGCCCCTCCGTGACCCTGTACAGGATTTAGCGGGTATTGATAATGAATCAATCAGTTAGTTCTTCATCTCTATGCTCAATTTCTTCTAATGGCAACTATCAATTTAGCTCCAGAGTTTGCACCAGAAATTCAATATTCCTCAGTGCAGCTCAATATCGTGTTGAAATTTCGCAATATTCCAGCCTGCTCTCTGCTCTCAAGGAAAGGTCAGTCTCCAAATACAAATTATGTCATGTGCACCTTTTACAGGATTTATACAGTTTCATTGCATTTCTATTCGAACTTTAAAATAAACATTATTAAAACGCCTTTCACCCAAAGGTTGCAAAGTCCCGTAGAAAACTAAGACTGAAAAAAAAATACCGCAAAAGTAGTCTTCAAAGGTGTGCTCCGTCACCGCTGCAGGGATAAAGTGTGATGTTTTTACTATGTACCGCTGCAATATGGCATCGCTTTCGGCATTTGATTCAGGATTTAAATGACGTTAAAATATGCGTCGATTGAAATTAGAAGTAACAAAGCGTCTTTCAACGAGGGGGGGGGGGTGGTAGGGTTGCCACCTGTCTGTTTGTCCCCAGGATGTTTTATTTTTTGGAGAAGGCAGCTGTTCTTTGGCAATCTGCACATTGTTTTCCTGAAGCAAGCCATTCAAATGCACTGTTGTAGGTTTTTACAGCTTGATGCACGGGAATTGTTCTCAAGAGCGGTTCTTTTGGGATTGCCGTGTCGAGCGCTCTTCCGCTCTCCTTGGTGACGTTTCACCTCCCAAGTCACCGCAAGTCCGTTTTTTCCCCCTCTCAGTTACACGTACAGGTACAGCCCTCTCTCTCTCTCTCTTACGCTCTTTACCCCATGACACGTCCCGGTTTTGTGGTGCCTTCGTGGTGGCAACCGCAGGCGGCGAATCCGCCGATTGCCCTTCCGCACTAAGCAGGTGTGGGCACTTGAGGAGTGGGCCCGGTCGTCTGCACCTCCAAACCGGTTGAGGTGCGAACTCGGTGATTTGCATTGACTCCAGCCTTTCTGCCAAATGTCACGGTGGGCAACAGCAGACAGCCTGACTAGGAATACTAATGGCGCGTGACGGGGTGGCCTTGCGCAGAATTCTAAACGAGCCCCCTTTATGAAAACATTTCCCAGGCTGCCGTATGAAATAATCAGGACAGATTGTCACCACAAGGGGGCCCCTTGTTTAACGTTCTACTACCAGATGACAAACAGGCGCTGCAAATATATACAGTGCTGCATGCCAGGGGAGCCACCCATACGATCCCTGGCATCTGCCTCTACCCAGAAAATGCTTCCAAGTCACGGTTACCCATAATAAACCGATATCTCCCGACATTTAATAATAATAATTACTCGGCAGCATTTAAGTGTGTTAATTAAGCGGCGTATCTCGGCCGATTTGCACGAGGTTTGTTGACGTGAAAGCTCGGTTTGTATACCAGCAATAAACGTAATTGGGAAAGTGATCCATGTGTTGAGCAGCAGGATGAAGGGCACAGTGGCCCTCCATTCCTACGGTCCCTCGCAACGTTCTAACTCCAACCCATGGATGTTCACAATGTACACGCTTTTCTCTCTGCTAAGTCCCTTTACTTGCACCTCGATCACAGCAACGCCTCAATGCTCCCCTTGACGTTCAACATTTCTTCCCCAATTTCACTACACACGAACTCGACAAGAATCACCCCTCTTATTCACACACCTCCACGTGCGCCATGTTCCCCTCTTCACACAGCGTCTTGAAATGCGGTCACATTTTGACCACATTTCAAGCATTTCAAGTCTAAACCACATATCTTAAAAAATATTACAACTAGCCGACCTGCTGATTAAATTGCCCATAAAAGTGTGCCCTGAAATGTACTGGCATCA
>JAZEWT010000006.1:11261883-11276209 GCA_036362905.1 Mordacia mordax
CGTGTGAGGCGAAACGTCGCGAGGTGGAGAGAGGGAGCGATCGACGCGGCTGTCCTGAGAGAGCAGCTTTTCGAAGCAATCATCATGCATCGAGCCGTGAAAACCTACATCATTATACTGCCCACTATGGTCGACCACCTCGTCTGGGAACCAAAGCCTCTCGGTGGAGAACAACTGATGCCACCTTTCACCAAATATAGACAACGTTTGCTCACTCCTTTGGTTTGAGAGAAAAACGCAACCGCAATAAAACATTTCTCAGGGAATAAAAAAAAGCACCCAGACTTATTCGTGCTGAGGGCAGTGACTGTTTATATTAGCTCTGCCGGGGCTGGCGCAAGGATGTTGGTTTCTGCTCAGCGTTCCGCGCACGCCATCTTGAATCTCCAACTCTCCTGGTCAAGACGCCACCACTCCTGTTTATTTTAAGTTGTGGTGAGTATCCCATTCCAGACGTCACGTTCCACCGCCGCCCCACCTCCCCCCTTCACCGTGGCATTCCTTTCCACGACTTTCCCACGACCTTCTTATTTTAACATCCGGCAAAGATTTTAATTTTAAAATCTGCTAGCAACATACAAGTGGCTTCAATAGCCTACAGATGTGCTGACCAGTTCGTTTTTGCTTGTTTGTAAATAACGCTACGACGAGCGGTGCATATCCAGCCAGTCTTGATCACGTGCGGAGCACCGAGTATTGGGATACCCCCCTTTTTCATCCCTTGTGTTCGAAAGCAAACGCAGGGGTTGCGTCCTATGGCCCAAAGTATGCGTTGTTATTCCAGAAGAGTTTAATCTCGTCGTTGAAAACCGAGTTCCGGTTGTCCATAGAAAATGAGTAGATTACTGCCGATTGGCTAGAAGACACCAGTGGCCGTTGACAATCATCTTCCTCAAACAGTTCAGTATCAGTATCCAACTAATCTTGTACAAGGTCATGGGGGGGGCTGTGTCTATCGTAGCAGACATAGGGCACAAGGCGGGGCTATACCCAGAATATGATGCCAGTACATCGCAGGACGTCGGGGTCATTTACTCAGTAGGCCAATCAAGTTAGGCAGCAACCTGTCTTTTGAACGGTGAGAGGAAGCTGGAGTCCCTGGCAAAACCCACGTGGACACGGGGAGAGAAAACACGTAAACTCCACAAAGAAAGTCACCCAAACCGGGGAACCGAACCCGGGTCCTCCTTGCTGTGAAGCGACAGCGCTGCTCACTGAGCCCTTCCTCAAGACATAGATCCTGGTTTGATAGAAGCGCCTTCGTAATCGACGTGTGCACGACGGCTCGCCGTATCAGCACCGTAGCTACTCGATTATATAAACAAAATAATACGTTAAGATGCACTCTCAATAGTTTCTCTTTCAGGATAACCGTGTATAGCATTCCCTTTTGCTCCTTCGCGATGTTTCACTTCCCATGTTGAAGGCATCGTCAGGTTGAACACTCGACATGGCTATCGTAGCTCAAGCTGTGAAAATTCATCTCGATTAAAACGTCACTTGTCATCGAAAATGACTGCGGAGTTTTGGGCACTTCTTACTTTCCTCCTAACCTCATGTTTCTAGTTTGAAGACTATGGTTCGACTAAACGATGCGATAAAGAAGACGTGACTTCCGTGGCTGTGTAGGATTGGCGCAGGGATGTGAGCGATGGAACCGCTAACACCGCTGCTATGAGGGCACCGCGCAAATTGAGAGCGCATTCACAGCGATGACGTTTATAGCTCTCTTAATCACGGCCCTTCTACCGCCTTGAAGACAACGATATAATTATACGGGGGCAAAAAACTAAAATAAAAAATTAGGTGCGATGGATTCCAAACCCTAGGCCATAAAAAAACGTTTATTACTCAAATGCCATCAAGTGATTATTAGCACGCTTTCATTTTACTGTCGACGTGTTGCAAATGACGTAGAAGAATAGCATCGTGGGTAAAGGGATAATGTAAATGAATGTGAATTCTTGCGTGAAACCCTGTGTGGGGTAAAGTGCTTTCCCCTCGCATAGCTGGATTATTTTCTCCAGGCGCTGCAGATTCCTCCTGCATGTAAACAATCGTTAACTGGCTTGTAACACTGTAACACAGTCCTTTCTAAATACAAGATCACTTTTATATTCTAAATGCCACGCAGGGTCTACCTTTAGAAATCCTACATTGTTACAACCACAAAAAATGTGCGCTATGTATAACACTCACCTATTCTCGTGACACCTGTGCTTGCTGAACGCTCTTTGTGAGTGCTGCACATTATCTCCATAAACTTGCATGTGCGACATAAGGCTGCCACAGTTTTAAATACAGCCACCATACAGAATCTTGGCCTCCCCACTCTGTTCAAATCTTAAGATCGACTCTTTCAAGACACTGTTGTCGATCTGTCGATCACGATCGACTGGTTGGAGACCACTGCTTTAACGTGTAGGGGACAGCAGAGCTTGTGTTGGTGCGGGATAGTTGCTTTGCTCTGCTCCCTGTACATCTCATCATTGCTCCTTTACGAGCGTGAGCGAATACTGTGCTACACAGTCACAAGGTGAAGTAATTATTACAATCAAGCCTCACTTTGGCTGATTTGCTTCGGATCATATTCAACGCGTATTTTTGGAACACAGAGAGGCCAGACTTGTCAAATAACTGGGGCAACGTATTTCGCAATTAATTTCCGAAATAAAGATTCCGCAGCGGATATTTTTTTCCTGCAGGGATAGCCACACTTGGCTAAGTTGGCAAAGGTGCCGGTGGCTAGAGGATCAGGAAATATAAGCACGAAGATGGCACATTGTGATTTTAATGAGAAGTGCCATTAGAAAGTTGGCATAAGTAATAGATATCATTCACCGAATACGAAACACAGGCCTTGCAATGTGTTAATTTTTAAACACACACCCACACAATCCAGTGCAAAGAGCGAAGAATAAGGCATCTAAGGAAATGTTCTATGAAGCGCCGCCCCCCACCCCCATGAAACTTTACATTCTATAAGCAGTACATTGCACTGATAGTTTCATTCCAAAAGGCAATGACTCCTCTATCGCTGAGGCCTCTTGAGGACTTGGTGATGACTACCAGCGTCACGGCAGACAGTTTTACGACAGCGCGTGGGTGTTCGCGTCTGAAAATGTTTACCGGAGATGGTGTGCGAAGCAGGCATAACACCCAGCGCCCCCTCTCTACCTGGCTCCACATCACACAGCCACCCAAACGGGGAGCCGGAGGGAGGCGACGGTAAAGGGGCAGCCCCGTGATTACCTGCTCGCGCCACTGTCGGCAGATGCGCCATCACTAGAGGGAGATCTGGAGAGGACCTCTAGTGAGTGTGTTGATCTACTTTTCAAGCCGACTGGACGTTCTGGGGTCATGGAGGTGGAATACGCACACCTACAGGGGTACCCGGGTCAAGATATTGAAAATTTGGTGAGAATTTCTCGTAACAGCTGCTCCATTGTGACAGCCATATCAACCGCTCCTCCTCCTCCTCCGCTACTTCTCGACGTTTCACATTCCTCCTCCGTGATGTTTTACCTGCCACGTTGGAGGCATCGCCGGGCTTTTGATGCCCCCAGGGCGAGTGGAGAAATGTTGCGAAGGGGAGAGGAGGAGGAGGAGCGCTCGATGCGGTTAAACTGGCAAAGCGGCTTTTAGGAGCAGTTCTCACACATCGTGCTGTGCAAACACGTTCATCGTGATGCTTTGTCTACCGTGTTTGCTTGCTCACTTAGGATGCCATTAATTTCACACCGCCCTCAATTCTTCCTCGTTTCAAATACTGGACTGCGCTGAATAGAACCTCAAAATAACCACCGGTCAGATTATGGCCGCCACACACGCGACCGCGTCGTCTAAAAACCTATCCCTGTTCAATCCGGAGGGTCGAATAAAATGATCCGATTTCCGACAACTGCACCGACGCCGCAGGATAAAACCAAGGGAATGTTTAGACTCTGGGCCACTCGCTCAGATGTTTGGTCGCTTTGGGAGTGGGAGTTGCGCGGGAGTGGACGCTGCTTTTGAGCGGCGGGGTGGGAGGGGGAATTAAAGACCGCAGATGCGGTCTCGGGAGACGTTCATCTGCTGCGCTGTCAAGTGCCCTGGGACCTCCTCACAGCTGCTGGGGACACCGCGCGTTGGTTTTACAAGGCAGCGCGTTGTTCGGCCGGACAAGGCGCCACATTCATCCATCCTTACCACGACGTCACAGCTGATTGTGGATGACGGACAATAGACTTGAGCTGTCGAAGGTATACGAAACCGCAGACTCTGCGGCCGGGAGCTATTTTTTACCCTTTTAATCATCGCCTCTGGGGACATTTGGAGGAACTAATGTTATTGCAGTCACCAAGAGTTGAAACTGGATGCGCCCTGCCCGGATGTTCTTAAAATGCAGTGAGTCTCGATTGCGTTATTATCTTTCCAAGCACGTTTGGTGCAGCAGAAAATGTATATTTCATATATATAACGGAGTTCGTGTGTTTATCTGTACTTTAATATATGTCCTAACTTATTATAACAGATGTGAATCTGTCATAAGCCCATATTTTATCTGCATATGTCTTATTTCAGCTTTCCTTTCCACTTACTGTTCACTCTTCTGAAACTTGACAGCACTAGTAGCAATATACCCAAAAGGACATCAAGAAGAAATACAGTTCAAAGCAGTCATGTCAGCAGAAAAAAGTCATGGATTGAAGACAGCAGAAAATTGCCCGTAGAGTGGGCGTTCTGCTAGTGACAATGATGACTTACAGCCATTTGGCAACCTATTGTTGTACTAAGACCTCCCTACGCTGTCAGTCATTGGGATTGTTTGGCTATACTTCACCATTATGGTTTTGAGAACCAAAACTTCGTTTAGATATCACTCGCAACTGATGCTAGTTATGGCCGAGTATCATTGGGATTAATCGAACAGTGGATAACCACTGCCTCACCAACGTCTGTAACTGTCCGTGTCACGTATTCATTTTCGGGGCACGTGGCAAAGTTTGAATGTGGCTGAAGCCACCTGGCCCTGGTAATGGACAAACAAGGCCCTTTCAAAATGATATGAGCAGACAACAGCTGCTCAAGGTAACGAACCCACTCGTCTTAATATCCAGACCCCATGCATCCATCTGCCCAACAGCTGAGAATTGCATCGAAAACGACTCGTCTACTGTGCAGCCAAAAGATTAGAAATACAATTCTGACATTTCACCGGTTAAACAAAAAAAAACAACCAAAAAAATTTGAGTGTGGATGAGAGAACTCTCTCCCTGTAGGTCCACTCATTACTGAGTGCCGATGACCTGTCTGCGATTTTGGGCTTCGCTACGCCGTGGGTATAACGGTGTCCCGGGTAAAATCTACAACACTCTCTACACAACGACATATCTGCCCACCATTGTATCTTTTTCTTCCCACCTCAGTAAACGTCGTCGGTCTTAGCAGCGGTTCCACACCGACACCAGCTCTGTCCGAATGACTTCGCTTCCAGTTCGTGCCGACAACGACAGAGCTGGTGTACATTTAAACGCAAATTAATAAAAATAATTATTGTACTGGGCGGCGCGGTGGCCCAGTGGTTAGCGCTGACGCCTCACAGCAAGAAGGTCCTGGGTTCGAGTCTCTCGGCTCCGGTGCCTTTCTGTGTGGAGTTTGCATGCTCTCCCCGTGTCCGCGTGGGTTTTCGCCGGGTACTCCGGTTTCCTCCCACAGTCCAAAAGCATGCTCCTGGATAGGTTGATTGGCTCGCAGACTAAAATTGTCCCGCAATGCCCGGCGATGGACCGGCGTCCCGTCGTCGGGTGTATTCCTGCCTTACGCCCTGTGTTTCCGGGATAGGCTCCGGCTCACCGTGACCCTATATAGGATTAAGCGGTTTCAGATAATGAGATGAGAATTATTGTACTTCTAGAGCGCTTTGTATGATAGGGTCACAAAGCAGTGCACAGAGCTGTGCCGAGAATGGCATGTCAGCAACAGCAGCGGCATAGGAACGGCAAATCAGCAACCAATAACGTCTTTTTTGTTTGTTTTTGTTGTTGTTACAAATCCGAGTTGCGGAGAGAATGGCATGTCAACAACAACAACAACATCAGAACAGTTCTACTGAAAGTCAAATAACGGCTATAATTCCGTCTAGCGGCCACGCACGCGGTGCAGAATTGACACATCGAGTTCACGCCTCAAACCGGCCGAAAACGAAAGTTCGGCTCGGCGGTCGAAACTCATTCGAATGGTGCACCTGCCTAATCGGACCGCGCTTTCAATGGGGACAAATATGGCCGGATTAACGAGGTGGCGATAACCGAGTGTCGCTGCGCGGGGAGCAGAGCGACCGCCCGCGGACCAAGTTATGCAGCCCTCGTCGCTATCACTTAGCTCGCCCTTAAATGTCTTGGTCAACGGTCGCTTTTCTCTGCGCGTCGCGTCATCGCGCGCGTTGCAGGGAGCCTGCGCTGCACGGCTACGATGCACGCGTACGCGTGATTCGAGTTTGGGCAAGGAGGCCCGCGTGGTGATACTGCCGTTTGTTACTTTTACAGATTTATATTTATTTATTTGGCGTCTCTATTCGCAATCAGCTGCAATTTTTTTCCACTTCTGATAATGCGAAGCAGGGCTTTCGGGTAACTGTTCGGATAAGCCCTCCTCTCTAAAAATCCTCCCCCGGTCGGTCACGGGTGTGAGCGTGCGTCTAACCAACACGTCGTTGCGCAGATAGGAGCAGCAAATGTGTGCAGCTGCAGCTTTAGATAAAATAAAATGGTTTCACGATGCAGTTAGGACGAGGAGGTCATTACACGGTTAGATATAAAATGCTGCAGTGATCCAGCCGTGCACAGACTCCACATTAAATGGATCGCTCGGGGGGCTTCTGTTGCTAAAATTACATCTTGTTGTAGCGATGTGGGTTTTCACGGCTCGACGTGCGATGAGATTTGCTCGTAAGAGCCGCGGTTACACGGTAGATGTGTCGAGCATTCCTCCCATTTCCTTCTTCGCAACGCCTAAGTCATCTCAGGCTAATAAAAACAATGCTCGTAAATAGTCCGTAACCAATTCCCATAATCTTCTATCCACTCATCCACGCTTCGTCTCAATCCCAGTAAATCCACTTAGTTTCATAAAACGCTCTTTACCCATAGAGGCTGTGAAAAGCCACATTCGGCACACGTGCCCAGCATTCACTGCGTTCATTATTCTCGTGGTAGAGGAGTTGGCGTTCTTCAGTGAACCCCAGAGAACTCTGTGACATGGAGTCCAACACTCCTGCTAGGATCTCCCTTGGTGAACAGCTCTAGAGCCTAGCACTCCTGTTAGAATCTCTCTTGGTGAACAGGTCTGGAGTATCACGTACCTGCTAGGGTCCCCTTTGGGGAACAGGTTAAAGGAGATGTTCCTGATCAACAATGATCTCAAAACCCTTCACCTAAAGGAGGTTGTCATGGGAGAAGAGCATCCGGCCGTAGCATTCTGCTCCAATATCCCCGCAATTGGGGGGTCAACTGGTTAACCAATAACACCGGCCGTTAACCTGGCAACAGCATCGTCACGTTAAACACTGACAATCAGGCTCAAAAGAAAGCCATGTCTGGTGTCGGCCAATCTGTTTAAAGGACAATGCATATGTTATCAAAGCTTCCTGTTTGCATATTTTGCCACAAGTATGTGTGGCTTTTGCAAACTGGACACTTTGTGAAAGGTGCCTATTTTGGTGTTTTAAGATCTTAATACCCGTATAATTGCCAGAAATGGTAAAAACCTTTTCTATTTGTTACATAGCATCATCAATCTCTGGCGGGGTTGGGTGGGGGCAGGGTGGACTCACCGAGCAGGGTGACCTGCTGCGTGACACCGTACACGTCGATGAGCGCCCAGAGCGGTCCGGCGGCGTCCACCCCTCGCAGGAAGGGCACGGCGTCACCCGCGTCCACGCGGTAGAACGCCCGCCCGTCCGCCTCGGCCCAGAACTCGAGCATCGATCCGCGTACCGCACAGCTCTCTGGCAGCGCCTTGGCCCAGTAGCCCGGTCGCGCCGCGAGGTCGGGGCACGCGTAGCGGGGGATGCGCGCCGCGTCCAGAGAGCCGGGGTCGCGGCTCGTGAAGCCGAAGCGCAGTGCCCCGCTCCAGCCCGGCGCCGTCGCCGTGAAGCGCAGCCGCACGTGCTCGCACGGCCGCAAGGGCCGGTGCCCGAAGGCGACGCCGTGGCAGAAGCTGTGGCGGCGCGTGGCGCGCGTGCGCCCGCCGTCGAGCGCCACGTTGCGGCCCTTCGCGCGCGGGTGGAAGAGGAGCTGGCCGTACGGCGCCGGCGTGCCGCCGCCAGCGGAGGAGGAGGAGGAGGCGGTGGAGGATGTGGCGGCCGCCGTCGCGGAGGAGGAGGAGGCGGCGGACGAGGAGGCGGTCATGACGGCGGACGCCGGATGCTGCTGGGCGCCGCGCTTGCGGACGGGACGCGCGACCGTGTCACAGCAGAGAGCGTCATGCGCGAGCACCACGGAGCGGTGGCCGGAGTCTGCGCGGGATCGGGAGGGGAGTGATGCGGAGTCAGGCTCGATCGTCAGGCGCACGCGCGCGGAAAAGGAACAGTGACTCCGCGGAGGCATCGGAGCGTTTTTGCGGCGCTCGCCCGGCTGTGCCGTGTTCGGCCTCAGCCGTTGATATGTGTTGGACGGCCCGCCGATGAGGTTAGCTGCCACTCACACGAGCCTCGTTAAATGTTGACCGCTCACTCGACCCTCCCAGCGTGTTCTGCACAATTGTAAATGGGACAGTGCTCGATAAGAAGTGCTAGAGAAAATATTTAAGACAATAAATATTATTCATAACGCATCACAAACTTTCATTCACTGTCAAAAGTATTCATTCGAAGGCGAGAAGGACTCAGAGGCACGAGGAAACCACACAGATGTGGAAAGGGGAGAAGGCAGTTTCACAATCAGCCGGCGTCAACATTCGGGCAGCACCTTGGCCCAGATTGAGTGAATGTAAATTTTAAATTTTTTACTCTGACATTTGAAAACACTGCATAGTATGCACTTTCAAATGACTTGTCGTTCATGGAAATCCGTGGATTGGTGTAGAAGTTCTGTAAAAAACATTATTTGAGTACAAATTAGGTTTTGCAAATGTGTGTTATTATTGGAGTTATAACTATAACAATCAAACATTTAATATGCACTACACGTTTATGCTATTATAGCATAACATTATCATTTGATTTGCATGTGCACTTATTTCGTAACTGTCTTCTCGTGAGAGAACTCTCTCAATTACAATAAAAATACACATATATAAGATAAAGATCCCCCAGACTTTTAGCAAAAGTTTCATTGCCGAACACCATTTGAAGTTCGCACAACATGTGGCTGGGTGGTCAGCACTACGTCTGGCCGCCTTTGTCTCCCTCGTGGTGATGTTCACAAACCGATGTCACAAAATGCGGTGCCTAGATTGCCCCCAGTGCCCTGCGATGACCTGGCGTCCCACCCTGCGTATAGCCCTACCCTGTGTCCCATGTCTGATGGTATAGGCTGCGGTTCCGCCAAGGACCCTGTACAGGATTAAGCGGGGACTCACAACGACGATGTGGTATCCATCGCTCACCATGTACCTATGAAGAATATACAATTCGTGATGAAGGCATCGGTCATTCAATCATTCATTATCAATACCCGCTTAATCCTGTGCAGGGTCGCGTGGGGGGGGGGCAGCCTCTCCCAGCCGACGCAGGCGTAAGGAGGGGGAATACTCAGGATGTGACGCCAGTACATTGTAAGGCACACTTTTTGGTGAAATTTACTCAACAGGCTAATTAACCGAGGTAGCAGCGTGTGTTTGGTGGGAATAAACTGGAGGACCCGGCAAAAACCCACGCAGGCACGGAGAGAGAACACGCAAACTCTACACGGAGAGATGCCCGATCGAGGACTCGAACCCGGGTCCTTCCTTCCATGAGGCGACAGCGCTGCCCGCTGCGCCACCGCGCCGCCCTCCAATCGGTCAATGTCCCAACCTTACACCGGTGGTCAGCACAACCGCGGCCGCAGCTGGTGCCGCATTTGGCGTGCGATGCCGACAAAAAAAACTCAAGCAAAACGCGATGCTCCCATCTTTAGGCGAAACCCTCCCGGGTCCGGCCAGAGCACTTAGTCTTCGCGGCTGACAAAAAAAACGCGAAAGAAAGAAAAACATCCGGAGAACCGCTCGCAGCGTCGATGTGTCGTACCCGCTGTCAAGACACATTTGACGCGAGTCGACGTCCGTCGAGATCATTTCTCGGGCCGAATCGCCTGGCACGTGGGCCGCGCGTCCCTGCATTATTGATGACTGGAGGCGGAAATGCTAAACTGGGGTGAAGGCTCTGAGCTTCTGATCTCAGAGAAAAGTATCGTCTCCCGAGGCACTGGGTGGTTGGACGAGAGCATTTTTTTTCTCTCTCCTACGCACGCCAAGGATCATCCGGTGAAAATAACTCGGCTGCTGGTGTTTGCGGAAATGAGGCCTCCTCCAGATTAGATAGGTCCTGTGTCCCTGAGTAATACTGTACGCGCAGAAGAGCGAGCGAGCGTGCGTGCGTGAAGGCTACACGGGATATTACGTTGGCTGTCGCGTCCCACCCTGGTTAGTGCTCTACCTACAACAGAAGTCTGCGATAGTTGTGATGTCACAAGTACACCGGTGTGGCAAAGTACGGGGTGTTCGTGAATATTATTGCTGGAGAATTACAATCGTCTGCCAGTGTGGGTTATGTTGATGGCATTCCTGAAAACACACTCGTTGCATTACTCATGTATTATCTGACGTGTGTCGTCACACCCGTGTCAAGACATGGTGTCGACGAAGGTATCATCCATCTGTTATAAATTACGATGCTACGGTGGTTGTGAACTGTGGTGTTAATGATCAGAGGTGAAAGTAATCCGACACGGTCCAGTACGGTGTCCCGGTGAGAAATTGGCCGAAGCATTCTGTACGGTACCGGTGGGAAGGCGGGGGGGGGGAGTTGGGTGATATGACCGTACCCGGTAATAAAAGTAAAGTTACATCACGCCTGATAATACGACAGCCACAGTCGTATCTTGGCACAACGTACAATTAACGCCGTGCCATTGGCACCACTCATCATCATCATCGCGTCGAGATGTTCCCCAGCAGCATCTCGGGTGAGATTTTTCGAATGGTGATGCCGCGTGCTGTTGAAGACCACTCAAGCATCTGCACGTTCTCTGGCACGTCCTTTATCTCTTAATGTAACCCCCAAATTCAACGATGCGTTTACAGGCTGCTGTCCAATTAGAATTCTTTAACGACGAGCAATATCATACCCTATTGAGTACGTACACCGCAAAGGAAGTCTTCTGGTCATGCTGAACGTATTACGTAAGCGTTGCTAATTTAAGGGAATATCGAAATAAATTAACGGTGAAGGGACGCGCAGTGGTTGGTAGCACAGTCCACTATGAACAAGGTAACCTCGGCTCCGTTACCAGTTACGGATAACAACAGTGGTGAGTGATGTTCGAACCAGTACTAAACTTAGCCTCGTCACCAATCCACGCCACGGTAGCGCGGTGAGTAACGCTGCTGCCTCACAGAAACAAGGCACCGGATTCCACTCCCGGCTCGGGTGCCTATCTCTGTGGAGTTTGCGTGTGCGCTCTCCGTGTCCGCGCGAGTTTTCATCCAAACACACGCTGCCACCTAGCTTAATTGTCCTGACTACATTTTTCCGGGTGCCCTGAGAGGTTGCAAATTGCTTACCACAACCCGCTGGACAACTGTTACAAAGAGCTACGTGGCTCAACGGTTCCTTCCAGATTAAATACAAACAGACTGACTGACACTGACCAGCGTGATAATGTACTGGCAAGGAACAACAATCGTAACTGACAGCGTGGCAAGGCAGGCCTTCATTCAGCAGTAGATTAACAAAGGGCTGTAAAAATGTCATGCATTGTTGTTATCATTAAAATCGTGTAGACACAGCTTTCCCATTCCGAATGAGTGCAACAAACTCTCGTGCGCAAATTCTCCACTGACGGCAGTGGAAAGACATTTTGACGGCTGAGTTTTATTTTGCTGTGGAATTGCTTTTGATGTTTCACTACAATTGTGTGTAGTTTGCGATGAGCTAATATTAGTTATAGAGAGCAAGAGGAGATAAGGCTTCATGGGAACAGAACATTATTATTTTAAAAAAATATCTACCAAACACTGGTCTATGAACAGACAGGGTGGAATAAATGTACTCTGACCCCCATTTAAGTATCTATAACTCAACGTTTTTGTATACGCATGGGCGTGTAAGCAATACAAACGTGACAATATATGAACGTTGTTCAAAGTCACAATTGTAAATATTAACAATTCCATTTTAGGGTCCAGTAAGTCTGTATGGGAACCAGCATTTTCTTAGCCAAGGGTCACCAGACACGTTGACCAATCTGTAGATGATTTTATCTGCACAATCTCCTAAGCGTGGCCAGTACAACCCTCTAAGCTCCGAACTCCAACGTACGTACGTTCAACTCCGTGCCATTGGCATCACGTGTTCACCGAGTATACAATGATGTTGGTTCTCACGGCTCGGTCGACGATGATTGCTCACTGTAGCCACAGGAGGAGAAACGTGGCAAAGGAGAGAGGAGGGGCGCTCGACACGGCTCTCCCGAAAGAGCATTGATCAAACATGATGCGGCTCACTGTTGTCGTGCTGGGATGGTGGCTCGCTGCCGACTGCGTCTGCCCAGGAACGCTTATTCTTTCCTTCGTTTGTTGAACAATTGTTTTTAACGCTAATTGTATGTCCGTCTCTAAATTATAGCCGTCATTTGACTTTCAATGGAAGTGCTCTGCTGATGATGTTGTTGTGAATATGTTGTTCTCTCCACAGCTCTGCGCAGAGCTTTGTGACCCTCGGGTTAAGAGCGCTTCAGAAGTGCAATTATTATTATTAACAAGGTTTAAGTAAACAACTCGTTTAATAAATAAATGCTTCTGAAAAATGCATAGCTATGTGAGGGAATTGAAACTGCTTGAGTGTAATATATTCATCACTTGCATTTATTTGTTTATAAAACTGCACTGACCACAGTGTTGGATTCTTGGAGGCTGAGCAGCAATGACTATGCCAGGCCTGATTTAAAAAAAATAATTCTTCGACCTTCAGACCAAATGTAAATAATCTTTGAGACTATCACCTATATTTAATACACATACAAGGTTTCACATCAATGTTTTATAAACCTCATAGGGAAACTTACTAAACGCATAAAGCTGAGCTAAGAGGTATTATTAGTATGTTCAGCTTGCAATTGTTTAAATTATAATATTTTGAATGTTTCCGGGATAGGCTCCGGCTCACCGTGACCCTATATAGGATTAAGCGGTTTCAGATAATGAGATGAGATTTTGAATGTGTACCATTACCACTCCTGATATAATTTTTTAAAAATATACACGATCATCCATTGGATAGTTTATAACTTAACAGTGACTACATATGAAGATACATTGCAGAATTATCAGAGACTTTAAGAATACAGTCTCCAGAATATAATAGCACACAGTGAGAGGTTGGTTATAAACTAAACATCAAGAGTCACTCGGTCAGTTTGTATTTAAGCTGGAAAGATCCGTTGAGCTATGTAGCTCTTTTTAACAGTTTTCCAGCGAGGAGGGGTAAGCATGTTACAACATCTCAGCACATGGGAGGAAATTTAGTTAGGACAATTAACGTAAGCAGCAGCGTGTCTTTGGCTAGAAAGCCTAGGTGAACACGTGGAGACAGTGTAAACTCTACACAGTAAGGTACCCTTGTCCGGTATCGAACCCAGCGGTTATCTCTGTGAGGCAGCAGTGCTACCCACCACTCCACCGTGCCGCTCCACTCAGTCACAACCATGTACGGCATCACATGCGCATATGTGCATTATTTTACCCATCTCACACCACCTCCACGCTGCCACCGACTCCCGCAAAATATTCGTGGGTCTTGACCCCGAGGCCGGTGCGACCCAACATCTTCACCGCACGCTTTGTGTATAATGCACACGACGAGCCGGCAGCGGGAGCCACGTGGAGGGCGGAGCAGCCGGCGGTGGGAGCCACGCGGAGGGCAGAGCAGGTTCCCCCAGCGCTTATTTCCGAGCACCTGTCCCCGTTGTCCGTCGCGCGGCGCGCAGAGTGAGGCCGGCACGTGGGTGGTTGGGGCTTCACCCGAGCGCTTGAGCTCTCAGACCCTCGCTTGCTACCTCACCTCCCTTTGTTCAGCTGCTGCCTTGCGGGCACAGACGCGATCGCGTTAGAGTAAGAGCCCCCCCCCCCCCCCCCCCCCCCCCCC
>JAZEWT010000006.1:11279892-11315706 GCA_036362905.1 Mordacia mordax
CTCTAAAAAATATATTTAGCACAAAGCAGGCGATGCACACGAGCGAAAGAACGAAAAACACAAAACAACAAACAACTCCCATTCTTACCACACGATTTTTGCTTGACCTGCTTGCCACCCATGATACTCAGTGAATTGTTGAGACGGGCTCGAGCCCTCTGCTGCCGAGCCGGCGTCCAGGGCTCAGAATCGCGGTGCACGCACAGAGAACCGTGAGAGTGTGGACGAGCGGCAGCCCGCCGGGGGCTCTGCCAGGGGAGACGTAAAGTGGGTCTGAGTCCGACTGCGGGGGCGTGGGGGGCTGACGGAGGAGGAGGAGGAGTCGGAGGAATCACTTCAGTGACGAGTGTCTTGCACGCGTGAAGGCCGGCTAACCCCCCCCCCCACGGGAGGTTGCCCCGGGAAAAGGACCAACCACCCTGGATGTGCAGACACGCAAGTTGGACCTTCTCTGCCTCCACAAATAGCGTTAATTTATAGGCGTGCGGCAGAGCCCTGGGGGAGGCTGGTAGGGGAGAGGGGTGTGGGGTTGGAGGGGAGGGAATGGGAGGAGGAGTGCGTTTGCTACATGGCACACGAAGACCAGAGACTTAGGCCAATCGCAGCCGAGTTGCTATATACGGCAGGGCCCTTCCGAATATGACGGACGCCTTGGGCGGCAGGCACAGGCTTAGCGACGGCCTGTGCAAGCCAGATTGAGGTGTCCTTGATCCTTTTAATCTATTTACGCGCAATGCCGATCAGCCGGCAGCATCTGGTCTTAGCACGCTGACGACCAACGAAAGCAATAAACCGCGAGGTTATTATCTACAATAAAAACAGAAACACAATCACGGTTGCACGAGAAAACTGGTTTTGCAGAAGATCGTTCACGTACCATAACACTGTAATGGCAGGGTGGCGCAGTGGTGACATCTGCGCCTCACAGAAAGAATGGTCTTGTCCGAGCAGGTTTGATACTCGCCTTGGGCACCTTTCTGTGTGGAGTTTGTGTATACTCCCCCTGTTCTGCGTGGGTTTTCTCCGGTTTCCTCCCACAACTTAAACATAAAACATTCATTAATCAATTGACCGATGACATCCTAATATATAGGAAGCAGTGTGTGGCAATATGGCGCCGGCAAACTGCCCGGCTGCCTCCGCCTCTGCTCTCCTCGTGCCTCTGAGTCGTTCTCTGTCCGATGAATACTTTCGACAGTGAATTAATATGTGCGTGTTATAAATGTAAAATTATTTTCATAATGTAGGTTTGTCCCGGTTCGATCTATGAGAAATGCTGTCAAGAGCAGCTCTTTCGGGATAGGCGTGTCGAGCGCTCCTCCGTCCTTTGCGACGATTCGCCTGCCACGTTGGAAGCACTGTGAGACTTCTGACACGCTGCTGCACGGTCGCCGCTGCGGAGGACTCCGTGTTGTGCGTTGCATCTCCCTGCAAGATCCATGATGCGCACCAGCAGGTGACCGTATTAAATCAGCAGCGTGGCTTTAGGGAACACCTGTCTTCTGCTCAGTGCAATTCACCAAATTTATACGCATATACAATTTATATTTACAATGCATGTACGCACAGATATAATTCATTGTTACTTATTCATTTTATTCGGTTCGGTCTTGCAGGGTCACTACGGAGAGTGCTTCATTATATAAACATCCACGTTTACTATTTTATAAACGTCGGTGTTTATGTGCTCTATTGAATAGCACCATATTGGGCATGTGTAATATTGTTAGGGCGTATAGGATTGTCAAAGAATCAGACAATCAAGCCCTAAAAGGCTGGAAAACAATACACAGGAGGTACATTATATATATATATTTTTGAACTTACGGCAGCGCATTGAACGGAGTCAGTTTCAGATTAGGCTCCTAGATTCCTAGAATGATTGTGCTTCGATTCAGACCTGAGACCTGATTTGAAAGGACGAGTGACGCAGCGTGCGCGTCACTCCCCGGCTGGGTGGTGGAGACTGACGAGAACACGAGAGGCAATCACACAGGAGGGGCCTCACCTACGTCTATCGGAGACTTTACCATCGATGTCTCTGGGAGGCTTTACCATCGATGTCTATGGGAGTCTTTAACATTGATGTCTACGGGAGACTTTACCATCGTGGTCTACGGGAGACTTTACCATCGTGGTCTAGAGGAGACTTTACATCGATGTCTATGGGAGATTTTACCATCGATGTCTACGGGAGACTTTACCATCGATGTCTACGGGAGACTTTACCATCGTGGTCTAGAGGAGACTTTACATCGATGTTTATGGGAGATTTTACCATTGACGTCTATGGGAGACTTTACCATCGATGTCTACGGGAGACTTTACCATCGATGTCCACGGGAGACTTTACCATCGTGGTCTAGAGGAGACTTTACCATCGATGTCTACGGGAGACTTTACCATCGATGTCTATGGGAGATTTTACCATTGACGTCTATGGGAGACTTTACTATCAGGACGGTACAGTGCATATAAGGGCGTCACGGTGGCGCAGCGAGTTGCGCTGCTACCTCACAGTAAGAACTTCCCGGGTTCGATTCCCAGCTGGGCTGTCTTTTTGTGTGGAGTTTGCGGGTTCTCCCATTGTCCGCGTCAGTTGTCGCAGGGTAATCCGATTTCCTCCCACAATCCAAAGACACGCTGCCTAGCTTAATTTTCCTGATTAAATTATCTTCGGTGCCCTGAGATGTTTTGACTAGTTTTTCCCTTCCTACTGGACAACTGGTGAAAAGAGCTCATCTCTCTCATCTCATCTCATTATCTAAAACCGCTTAATCCTATATAGGGTCACGGTGAGCCGGAGCCTATCCCGGAAACACAGGGCGTAAGGCAGGTATACACCCGACGACGGGACGCCAGTCCATCGCCGGGGTTAAAAGAGCTACATATCTCAATGGTTCCTTTCAGCTAACACAAAAAGCCACTGATTGAAGCCTATGGGAAGATTTAACGCTGAAGTCTATGGGGGGATTTAACATTAAAGTCTATCGGAGGCTTTAAAAATGAAGTCCATGGGGGCATATAACATTGAAGTTTAGGGGAGACTTTGGCATTATGGTCTACGGGGGAAATTAACATTGAAGGGTTTAATCTAGCATGGCCCATGATGATGATGGTGCATTCGGAATAACGCTTTCCAATGCAATGTATCGTTGCAGGTTTTTACACAGGGATGTGCGATGACAATTGTTCCAAGAGCGGGTCGTTTCTCCTGTCATGACGTTTCACCTTCCACGTCGGTGTCGTGGCGATGGCTACAATGCGGGAGGAGGAACGCTCTCGACGCGACTATCCCAAAAGAGCGATTCCCCTCCCTCCAATTCGGGAAACCGAAATGATCAGCATTTACATTTCTGCCAGAAAACTCATTCAAATTATTTATGCCAGCGTCGATATTTGACATCTTTTAAAATTTCATCAGGTTAGAGAAGATTTTCTAGACGTTTAAATATAGAGATAAGCCAGAGTTGCAATCTGTGTGTCGGCTGGGCTCCCTTTCCCCTGTTCAGCTGCAGGGAGCCTCGGGATTAGGAAATATGGCTTTATACAGCAGCTATCCACAATACGTATAGTGAAATGAAAAAATAATTGATTTTGTGTTTATATTGTGCCTCACATATATAAAAGAAAAAAAAACATGATTGCACAATGTCTGAAATTGTATCACCGGTCATATAACGTCGTTATTTGTTAAATGAAAATGATAACTGAAAATTCTGCCACTGCTCCTGCTGCTGTTGCTCTCAATAAATAATGTAAATCATAAATAATGTATTTTAAAATGCCCTAGTTTTGAAATGTTCACTTATGAATGCCTGTGTCATATGGGTGAGCAATTATTCTACACATGGCTAGCTGGTCCAATCGAATTCACATTGTCTGTCTTTAAAAGCACATTTTATGAGAAGTAAAATTTTACTTCAAATTCCTTTACTCCGAGCGTCAGCATATTCCTGCTTCTCTGCCGATGCACTCATATAACTACTCACTCACCTGCCTACCACCTACCTACTTACGCATTCACCCACCTTCCTACCGATCCATCTACACATCTACAAACTTACGCGTGTATTCACTCCCATTCCTATCCACCCACCTGCGTACACGCCTACCAATCTAACTACACAGCAACCCATGAACTCGTTCATCCACCTACCTACACACCTACCTATGCATTCACCTACCTGCTTATGAATTTCCCACTGCCAAACCTATTAAATTACCTACCCACCTACGTGTGTACCCAACCTACTTACCTACCAATCTACCAGTTGACCCACTAACCTACCGACTTGCCTACATCCTTGCCTGCTGATATACCTGCCTAATTCATCTATTCAAAACAGAAGTTTTGCTTGTCGGTAACCCGCACCAATTGTCTAAGACTGAACCCATCCAATTGATGCTTGACGACCAGAAGTTGCTAAGGCAGTTCGGAGTCCAGGAGTGACTCTTGATTCCGCACTCACCTTCGAGACACACATCAATAAGGTGACGAACGTAGCTTATTTCCATCTCAAAAACATAGCCAGACTGAGCAACATCATTCCAGCTCCGATGCTGAGAAGCTTATACACATCTTCATCTCTTCACGAATCGATTACTGCAATGCACTACTCTCTGACACCCCTGCCGACCTAATTAATCGTCTCCAATGTGTCCAGAGTGTGGCTGCCAGAGTCGGTAAAATACGCAGGTAAGGAGATGTGTCTGCTCTCGTATTAGTGGCCCCGTGTGGTTTAATGTAAATGTCTGACTTGGTGGTTTAAACATGTTTCATTTAAATAATCCTCAACCAAGTCGCCACTGAGATTGTGGGTTCTCATTATCTCTGATTATCTGAAACCGCTTAATCCTATATAGGGTCACGGTGAGCCGGAGCCCATCCCGGAAACACAGGGCTAAGGCAGGAATACACCCGACGACGGGACGCCAGTCCATCGCCGGGCATTGTGGGACAATTTTAGTCTGCGAGCCAATCAACCTATCCAGGAGCATGTGGGAGGAAACCGGAGTACCCGGCGAAAACCCACGCGGACACGGGGAGAGCATGCAAACTCCACACAGAAAGGCACCCGAGCCGAGAGATTCGAACCCGGGACCTTCTTGCTGTGAGGCGTCAGCGCTAACCACTGGGCCACCGCGCCGCCCCAGATTGTGGGTTAAACAACTCAAATTTCTTGCGAAATTATTTTTGATCCACACGTTTCAAATTGGGCCAAGCATGGTGGCACAGTGAGTAGCGTTTTCACATCACAGACCTGAGTTCAATTCCCAGCGGAGTTCGCATCTTCTCATGGTATCCGCGTGGGGTTTTTTTTACAGTCGCTCCAATTTTCTCCCACAAACCAAAGACGCGTTGATGCCTAAATTAATTGGCCTGACTCATATACCCGTACTTTGCATCCTGTGTCTGTCAGGATAGAATCCAGCACCCAGCCAACCCTATACAGGATTAAGCAACTACTGATAATACATGAATATATTAACATTTCAAATTATCAATGCACGATTTTTATTATTTTTTTATGAAAAAATTACCAGTGTCACCACGTAACATTTTTTTTTGCTGTCAGGTGAATTTTACAGAAGAGTTCCTGAACTGGCCACTCTTCTGAAAAGTGTATTATTGAAACTACTTGTATTCCCGGTACACTGCTGGCGTCATGTCACGAGATAAGCAATCCATTCGGAAATCTGACGGGTTAAAAATCCTCACAGCACCGCTTTAGACAAACTCATCGAGTGGCATTATCTGACAAAAAATGAGATGCGATTCACGAAAACAGTCAAGTTGTTTTTCATTGTATTTTGCTGCCATATGACAGTTAAAGTGTTTTTTTTTTATCATTCAGAGAATAGGAATTTTGTCGCATTAAGTGCAAAACCAAATGGTTGTTTTGAATAATCAGTGCTAAGCAGTTAGGGTTTTAAACTTGCTCTGCTTGACAACTCAATTTCAACTGTGAGCAGCGGCCCCAGATCAAATTCAGGATCTCAGGAGTGCAAGCTCAGCATTCCAAACTCTGACCCACCCAGTCACCTTATCGTAAACAAAACTCTTACGAGCGTAACACTAGTCTTCAACAAACAGCATTTCCAAATTGTGCACGAACACAAGTACAGTGCGGTATATGCTTTGTGGTGGGTGGATTGCGATATATATTACCGAAAATCACAATTTCTATTTCGACTGAGAATGTAGGACAGAATACCAGATTCATCCACTGTTGGACAGTTCAAAAATTGCTCCCACTGTATTATTTAAATTCTGGCATTTGGATGCCAACATACAGACACCCAGGCACCTTGTCTAAAGCCCATCTTGGTAGCGTGCCCTTCTCTAGCCCACACATGTGCTCCATGCATCACAAATTCTTATTCCTAGTAATAATAATAGCGCCTTTTATTTACACATGAAATCCTCGTTGAGTTTTAAGGCTCCTTTTAAGGAGCGTCCAACATTGTGATGTTAGACCAACCCAATCATGTGCTTGAGTATGGGAAGAAACAAGTGGTCCAGGAAATGCGCAAGAATAACAGTGCAAGCTCCACATAGCAAGACTGCCATCCACGCAGTCATATGCCTATAACACCTGTTATGAGCTGCTCGTCATCCATGCAGGCACTAAGCAGGCTGGACCCAACCTTATCTTGCAAGATCCGACGGGATCGGGTGTGTTCAGAGTTTTTTGGCTGATTGATTAGATCTACCCTCACGTATCTTGCTCCACTCATCGCAGTCCTTGTGGAGCGAATTGACCCTACAGTGTCAAGAAATTTCAGATGAGGTTTCAGGGCATGCCGTGATTGCACGGACAGCATGAAAAATGTGGCAATAACTCTGTGGTAGATCTGCCCTGACAACAAAATGGAATGTGCACAGCTAATTCTGGGTATTGGTCCTTAAGCTGGTGGCCCAAAAATGTCTTCTCTGTACCACCCAGGTTGTCAGATGGAAACAATGATTGTCTTGAAAATGTGTATCTCGGAGGTCAGCAATGTGTATGATAAGCGAGGCCATCGTGGCAGTTATATGTGATGTAGAGTATTCATAAACGGTGCTGCAGTACGTTGGGTGGAGAAGACAGCTTTAAAAAGGAATTAAAAAAAACGTTACTGTGAGAATTGCGCTGAAGAGTTGGTCTTTCTGGAAGTTTGGTTCCCGCATTCCCTCTTCTCTCCTCTGCCATGGATATCTTGAAAGAGCAGCTCTTATAAAGGAATTCCCACACATCCAGCTGTGAAAACCTACATCAGTGCAAAATTAATGTGATATTAAACATCTATGGAATATGAACACCAAGTTGGTAGTGTCTATATAATATATATAGCACTATTGGCCCAGAGGTCCACAGGGGCTGTATTAAACCACAGATAGGTTGGAGCAAGGCAGCTATGCAGTCAGCCGGCACAAACCTACCAGACACCGCTTCCTGAATATTACGATGGTATCGGCTAATTATTAATGAGTCTTTTTTTTGCTTGTGGAAACTGCAGAAGGAGAAAACTTACGCAGACAGGGGGGATAACGCACAAACTCCACGCAGAAATGGGCAGTGCATTCGCATTATCCACCAATAATAATGGTAATAACTGCACTTCTAGAGAGCTTTCTCCCATGGTGAACAATGCTCATGGTGGGTATACGTAGCATTTGCCAATGCAGTTTGTACTGACTAACCTCATTGGGCTCATGGGCTCTACATGCACGATGAACTACAGCTGTACTGAAGTGCACATTTGAGCCAACGTAGACAGAGAATGTCCGGTATAATAAGTCTAAATGCCAGTTCTTATTTATATCATCGAGTTCTGGCCATGCCAGCAGAGTACGAGTTTTGTTTGTTTGTGTGCTTGCTTACAAAACCGCAGGCCAGACTGAATGCAATCCTACAGCCCAAAAAATGTTCATCTCGTTGAATTTTTTTGCAAAGCCTGACAGTTTCCCTTAGCTGGCATGCACGTCCCTTACAATTGACCAGCGTTCTTCAAAGTCTTTGACATTTGAATGCCTAATGATGGTGTCGATGACAGTGCAAACCTCTGCAAGATGCAGCGACAGTGTCCTCTTACGCAACTTAGAAATTGAAGTTAAACAGTTACGGTGATAAGTCTTCTAGCACTGGACCTCATTAAAGCTCCCAGTTGTTACTTTGTATGTATGTGTGCTCCAGTTGTATCATTATCGTTTTCATTAATAAACTGACCTCGGCAGTTGAAACGATGCTTTAAGTTTATTATATCTTCCTGTCAACCCAGCGGTATAAATGATTACACCACGATCAGTCGTCAGGTCATGCGTGGTAGGGTAAAGTGTGGGTACTACCAGCTGTTCCGAGAGGTCTGGCCACTATGGTAGAGTAAACCAGAATACCCTTTAGGGCAGGGGTCTTCATTTCAAGGCCCGTGAGCCACTCGCTGCCCCTTGTGGCCTAAAGTGTGGCCCCTGACAGCCTTAAGCGTGACCCTTGACATGGGCCCCCGACTATACAGCGGTTAAATACCCCGTCACAATCTGCCATAAATGCGGTCACATTAACCCAACAAGCGTTTCTAATCATTAACCCTTTATTGTATAATTGCAGATGCGCTAAGACAGAGTAGATTGACGTGGATGTGTCATTCAAAAGAGAAAGTGACAAGTGGGTCAATGCCTGCATGAAATTGGAAGGAGAAGTTGGTGGAGGTAGGAGGCCGGTGATGAAAACGTGGACACAGACAGTGGAAGACGACCTTAATAAGGTGGGTTTAACGAGAGAGAGGATGCACAGGATTGTAAAATGTGAAAAATAATGATCCGTAGCAGTGGCTACCCCGGTAGCAATTGGGAAAAATGCCTTAATAATGATGCTTTATTGAGCATGCAGACGTCTATGAAATTAAGCCAGGTGTTATCTACACATATAATAGGGCTAGGCATTCGTCAGGTCACCAATAATTTCATGGCCTCTCATTGGCTCACCGGCTCGGAGCTGGTTGCATCACTGCCATCTAGCAGTCAGCACAGATCGAGGCAGCCGTAGAGGCGAGTACAACGTAACCGCAGTGTGGATCGCATTATGAAGTCTTGCACTTGGTGTGGTGCCTCTCACACTGACGTCACATAATCGTCATCACTATCAATACCCGCTTAATCCTGTGCAGGGTTGCGGGATAGGGCAGGGGGGCAGAGCCTATCCCGGCAGACAGATGGTGCAAGGCGGGGCTATAACCAGGATGTGATGCCAGTACATCGCAGGCCACTTTTTGCGGGCAATTTAGCCAGCAGGATAAATAACCTCGGCAGTGCTGATGTCTTATCGGTGAAATTGACCCCCTCTCTAAAAAACTAGTTGGGATCGCGCCGGTCTCAGTGAACGCTCTGTAGCTCCTCTCCCGAGTGAAGCCCCTCCTGCTGGGCGTGACATAAAGCAAGCAATTGCAGTGCTGCATCTTTACTCTCTTTTACTTTTAGACGTCGACAATCTTTCATTCCCTGTCTGTTAGTACACCCATGAGGCCACATGCCATGAGCCTTTTTTATTTTTATATATGCGTGTCACAGGCTCAGCAATTTTTTGTGAGATAGTTATTTTTTTTTGCCTTCAGATATCGAATTTCCAACCGTTGTTGCTTTGTTATCTCTATTCTACCTCTACATTTTCAACAACAAAAACATGTGACAAGAAATATAATTCCTGCATGGAAAATTGTCTGAGTATAGAACGTGCTGACATGCACACTTCAACAATCAAAAACGTGCACCACAGAGTAAAATATATATCTTAACAAACAGAAACGGCAGATTATTTTGCACGATAAATGGCCCGAAATAACGCTGGAATCATTTTTATAGATTTTCATCTCCTTTCAATTGAAGCGATATGACCTACCGCATTTCTAAATATATAACAAAAAACCGTTTATTTTCCCCAGATATATTAATTTGCAACCATTTGCTCAGATGAAGAATCCAAACCCAATGATGACGATGAAATTTAAGCTGACGATGTTGATGATGAGGATCAACATTATGCAGGCGTGTGATTCGTACATCACAATGACTAATGCGCAGCTGTCCTGACTGTTGCTATTAAAAAAGATTAGTGTCTCCGATGCAGTATGCATGAGGACACGGCATACCCGCCAGTGACCAAGGTGACTGAATGACCTTGAGGGACGACAACAGAAAAAAGGAACTCTTTACCGACGAGTGTTTGAACTCTCCACGATAGAGAGCAGTTTAGTAAAAGCGCATTCATCCACACGAAGGCTGCTCATGCTCCCATGAACACCGCGAGTCGTGTTGCCTCTGTGAGCAGCCGAACGTTGCATTGCAACAACGCATTTGTAAAACAATGTGCTGTGAAACAATGCAACGTCAAGTTCCACGCAATTGAGCGTGAACGTTAACGAGGCATTAACGGAAAAACACATTCAATAATTACACGATAATTATACAATTCTGATTGGGGCTTTTGTTAATACTAATGATATAATATTATACTTTACACAGCATCCATTCAATGTCGATGGTATTTATTCGATGATAAAACGACTCATGGTGCGAGAAAGCTGCAGCGAGGTGGGGAGAGTGAAAGGGAGCCGCACGGTGAACCGGTGCCAACGTTTGCCAGCAAACACTGAATCCTATGGATATGTTATCGTCCAATTAGTTAGTGATTTTTTTTTGTTATGGGAGGACACCAGAGAACCCAGAAGTAACCCATGTAGAACAGGATGAGAGAACACACAAACTCCACAGAGAAATACATCCGAGACAAGAGTCGAACCGCCTTGGGCAGGACTTTCTGCGAGATGCGGATGTTACTGCTGCAACACTGTCGCTCAAATGTTGTGCTGCATGAAAGCCTCTCTATGCCGCACTGTTCATGGATGGATTTAGATTTTAGACCGTACACGAAGGGTACATGAATAGTTGAGGCACTGCTCACCAATTATGGTGCCAAGGACAGGAGTCGAACTCAGGTTACCAGCACAATGTGAATAACCACTGCACCCACCGATCCACTCCAAATTTAATGAGCAGCAATATCAATTACGTAATTGTACTTAAATCGTTCTTTAAAAATATAAAAACTTCTTGATAGAACATTTATAGTAGAAATAATAACTGGCACTATAATGACGTCAGGGCGGCACGGTGGCCCAGTGGTTAGCGCTGACGCCTCACAGCAAGAAGGTCCCGGGTTCGAATCTCTCGGCTCGGGTGCCTTTCTGTGTGGAGTTTGCATGCTCTCCCCGTGTCCGCGTGGGTTTTCGCCGGGTACTCCGGTTTCCTCCCACAGTCCAAAAACATGCTCCTGGATAGGTTGTTTGGCTCGCAGACTAAAATTGTCCCGCAATGCCCGGCGATGGACTGGCGTCCCGTCGTCGGGTGTATTCCTGCCTTACGCCCTGTGTTTCCGGGATAGGCTCCGGCTCACCGTGACCCTATATAGGATTAAGCGGTTTCAGATAATGAGAGAGACAAAGAAATGCATGCCACCGATTTCACATATGGTGGTATTAATTACGCGAGTCATTAGCAATTGATTGTATACCCGACTGAGTACACAACAGCAGTGGTAATCACACAGGGGGACGGACTGTTGCGTGGGTGGCAGAAATGATCAATGTGCGATAACTTTTGTGCAAGTCCGCGGGATTACAGATATCTTGCATAGGGAGGCTCGCCATGTATAAGTGATTACAGGCCGGAGGAGGAGGCAGTGCCGCTAAATTCGTTGAAAGCTGATCCCAGGTGCCCACCATCTGGCTGGCAGAATACCAAGCGTTCCTTTGCTCACCCTCAAGGTAAACCCACATTGAGAGTTCTTCAGCAAATAGCTGCAGGCACCTGTAATCGGCACCTCCAACAATGTAGTAACCCTCAAAAGCAAGAGTAACGCCACTCTCACTGAGATAAACAGGAACGCCACCACCACCACCACACACCCACCACCGTCACAAACATTGCCACCACCAGCACCACCACCACACACCCACCACCGTCACAAACATTGCCACCACCAACACTGCTATGGCCACCACCAGTCTCACCATTAATGTCACCACCAAGAACAAACACAAAGACAAAGATCCCCCGTATTTTATGAACAGACTTTGAGGTCAAGTGCTGTTAGCGAGCACCTCTAAAGGTCAGCATGGCAGACGAGCTGGAGGGTGACCAGCACAACGCCCGGCCACCTTTGTCTCCCTATTGACGATGTTTACACACCTAATCAGGTACTCGTTTGAGGCTGAGTCGCCCTACAGGAGGCCCAGGACCCGTTGAGAAATTCATCACTGGCATTGGTGGTCGTGAGCAGGGATCGAACTCGGGTCGCTGGATTTGTTTCGTGCTAACCGCAGAGGTCTCCCAGGCCGTTGGGGTGAGGCGCACGACGAGGGTGGTGTGGCCAACACCACGCCCGGCCGCCTTTGTCTCCCCATAGTTGATGTTTACATATCGAACCAGATACACACACATCGCACAGTGACCCAACCCAGCGATAACCCCCTGAGCTTCCAAACCTACCGAACGCGCTTTTCCAAAGCCTGATCCCCATTCTAGCTCTAACCCTGTTCTTAACTCCTCCCAGTCTTCACTCACACGCAACCCTAACCCTGTCCCGAACTATAACAATTTTCCAAACCCTAACTATAGCCCTAACCTTGTCCGAACTCCAAACGCACGCTGTCTGCAGCGCTATACTCATCTGGCAGGTGTCCAGGTCACATCGCCACGCGCTCGTTATCAATAACAACTGGCGTTCGCCACAGAGTGGCGGTGACATCCCCACGGCGCCTGTTCAAGACAGGTGCACTATTGAGGCCAAGGAAAGTCTCGAAGGCTCGCTGACGAGGTTACGGGACAGACCCAGGTGATACGGGCTGACTGACTGAGAGATGACTTGCCGATTCACCATCTGTAGTCCACCACTGTAACCAACACTACCTCCAACACCACCAGCCACTGCCACAAGTATTGCTACCAACGCAGTCATTATGAACACAATCATCATCATTATGTTAATCTGTGTGGAGCTCGTTAAGTTTGCTCGTGTCCATTTGCTGGTGTGACACTTGGGCAATGTGCTGCAGCTGTGAGTTTCCAGACCGCACGCCGATTACAATACATTAAACAGCGAAAGTCATCTTCAACGAAACTCATGAAACATAACACACGGCTATATTTATCAACGTTTTTTGTTTCTGTTTCTACGTCGCGATTAAATAGGCCGCGCCACACAATCCATGACGCCCCGTCTTAGGATGAATTTAAATGTAATTTAAATATCAATACACGAGCAGCACAATGAATCACATAAAACACAAGCCCCACAAAATGTAATTATTTCATGTGCATGTCTATATTTATAACCAGGCCGGGTACTGGCTCGCTGTGCACATTAGTTCTAAAATACGCACACAGCGGTTGAGGCCATGATAAATTCCAATAAATATCCATGCCGGCGCTCGAGTTTTTTTTCTCTTTCAGAAAACGCATCGTGGAAGGAAGAAACAGAAAATGCCAGCCCCCGTTGTCGGCTAATTTGGATTAAAGTAGAACGCGCGAGCTCAAACTGGGAAACCGCGTGTCATGCGTAGGCGTCGTTGCAAGCGGCACATCGTCGTAATGGCAACGGCAGAGTGGCGCTACAAAGTATCGCGTCATTCCTAAATGTTAGCCATTGCAAACGGTTCATGGGAAAGAATTCCAAACGTAGCTTGCTTACAAAATATTTTCCCGCGATGCCAGTGTTGTGGTAATAATAATCATTGCATTTATAGAGCGTGCCGCACAGCGAAAGCCAAGGATATGAAAAAGGGCACTGCGGTTGTAATTTACAAGGTTATTAAATTGCATTGTAAAATTGTAAAATGTAATTTAATGCAGCGTTTGCCATGTGCGCGCGTGTACGTGCGTGTTTTCAAGTGCGTGCGCAATGTCTGCTTACGGCTAATGACCCAAAACGTCCATCAAATTATTTATAGGATTTTACAAAAATCTGCACAAACATGAGATTCTGTTCCGCGGACCCCACATCGTTTCGATAGGTGTAGCAATAACATCTTGGTGTCACGTGAAATAATTTAATAACATTTTCCTATTCAATCCATGCTAAATTACGTTCCTAACAGCAACCGGTGATCCATTCTAAATCATTACTTACTCGGGTAATCTTGTTAGCGGACGCATTAATGTGCCTATTTACATGTGCGTTGGTGCTGTTTGAGAGATGCATGTGCTTGTCGTTATTTGGAGCTGCGGGATTAAGCAGGCGCTGTGTTTCATCTCAGCCGTTTCCTTTGCAGACAATCGCTTGTTTGTTTGTTTTTAACGTCCGTGCGCTGGCAAATGAGGCTGCAATGCAAATGTAAACTCGGAAGGAGTAGGCCTTTCAGACCAATGAACCTCACTCGGTAACGGGCGAGCACCCTACCTCAGAGCAGCCGAACCAACCCAGCGTTGCGAACAGGCACGAAGGAAATTCTCCCCAGAAAGCACAAATAATTCAAAACAGCTTTAAAGAAATCGCCATTCCTTTCTTTGCTTTGCGGCTCTTTCATAAACCACCAATCCATCAAAACTGCCGCGTTGAACCCAAGCAGAACAATTCATATTTCCAACTTTTTGCCGAGGAGCCAAATGTAATGTTTTATTCTTTCCAAGTAATTTATTGATTTACTGGTTGGTTGCGAATTAAATCAATCACGAGTCCTTTAAAGTTGTATTATGTTTTAAAGGGCTTTTCAGAAACTAATCCCAGTACGGAGCCACCTGGGCAAGTATGTTGGAGTGGTGTTTCTCAACACCATCGCTCACAGCCCTGCACGGTCTGTCCGCTTTTCTTGATGGAGAACTGCTCGCAAGAGCTGCTCTTAATAGGCTTCTAAGACCTGATGTTGACTCCAACGTGGGAGGTAAAACATTGCGTAGGAGAGAGGCGGAACGCTCGACACGACTATCCTAAAAAAGCAGTACTTGAGAGCAAATCTTATGCATCGAGCCGTGAAAACCTTTATCAATATTTTCTGTTCACATGCAAATTAAACCACCACGCACGCTGTTTGGCCATGATGTTTGGTATCACGAGCGATACGGGTACCCAAGTTGAGACTGTGCTAGTCCTTTAGAACTGCTCTGGAGTGGCAAGGTGACCCAGAGAGTACGGTTAGTTTCCTCCCCACTCCAAAGACTGCTGCCGTGGATAATTGTGTTGGTCATCTGTGATGAACTGGTATCCTGTCATAGGTATAGCCCCGCCTTGAGCCTGAGGTCTGCTGGGATAAACTCCGGCTCATCATGACTGCAACTGGGTTAAGCCGGTTCTGATAATAACTGAAAATTAATGACTCTGTGTTCTGTATGAGACCACTGGTGAACAGGTCAGGAAACTTCCTGCGCATGCCAGTGAAAAATGCACGCATTTGAGTTTAGGTTTTTCAGTGCTCTGCTTTAAAACTCCCTTGTGGTTAGCGAAGCCTGGAGTTCTCTGCGCAACCTCACCACCGTAAGCCTTGCCACCTCCTGCTCATCATCGTTATCAGAACCCGCTTCATCTGGCACACAGTCGCGGGGGCACGGAGTAAATCCCGAAAGATAAAGGGTGACAGGCAGGCTTATACCCAGATTGAGACGCCAGCCCATCGCAGGGCACTGGGGGCAATTTAATCAACAAGCAAATGAACAGGTCAATTTATCTCGGCAGCAGCATGTCTTTGGACGGTGGGAGGAAACTCTCATTCAGTGGACGAAGACAACTTAGATTGATCTGAATTTAAAGCCACGGTCAAGAGCCTCCTCGACCACCACAGCCAACATGTATCTTACATTTGTGGTTCTTCTCCATGATATTATATAAGTAAGACAATTATATTTAAAATGCTGCATGCAGCTAGAAATTCATCAACCTATTAATCCACAGTTGGGGCCAGAGTACCACCACACCTTGAAAACTCGAAATGGCCTTTAAAAATGTATCACCATATGTGAACCAAGCAACATTTTAAGTTTCAGTAAAGAAAATGTATAATGCTAAAGATATTTTCTAGATTCATTGACAAATAGCCTGGGACCATGAACTCACTGTACATGTGAACCGAGGTTAATCACATGCAGATAAACTCACAGTGCAAGCCACGATGCTTGAGGTGCTAACCCAGAGTCTGAACCACCTGGCTATCTCCACCCACTACTGTGGATATCAAGGCACAGAATAACGCTTCGACATCATTACGTGATATGGAACATTTAGTAATAATTGTGTTGTTGAAAAAAAGTACTCACCGTCATGTTAATTTGACGACAAAAAACATCACTGAGGATTGAAATCCATTCAATAAACGTAATCGTTTGGTAAAAGTGAGTTGTCACTGCTGAAGATATGGTTTTGCTTGGCACTGGCTTCTCACTGTGAAATGAGCCCCTAAGTAATGATGCACGATCAATGGTGCCTTATTCTATACAGGCAGAAGCGGTAACGTCCTTTTTTTCAAGCTTATTAATTCATTCAAAAGATTATAAAAGCAAATTAGTATTGGCTGCGACTAAAGTGCCTCTCTTATATTGTGTTTATATCAGAGCTAATGCTGCAGCACATGGCCATTTCATCTAGCTTTCTGAATCGTAAGCAGTCACGAGCGTTTGTTTTCAGTAGATGTCGCCGTTTCGTTTGCGGCCTGCTCCCATTTTATTTTGGCCGAGTCTGTAATTTGCTTAGTAATTGACCGAATGAAGCAAAGCTTCATTATGCAAACATTACCGTGTTTTATTCATGAAGTGCATTCATATTGTGTTAATTATTACTCGTATGATGTGGATGTTTGGCAAATTATAAACACGAGCTTGGCTGGCATAAAGTTTGCTGAATAAACCACTCAACTGATCTCTATTCCAATTTATTCAATTGGGGGTCCAGTTGCAATTGTTTTTTTTACTTTAAATTACGAAGCATGAAGCAATTCCGTCCCAATTGGCTAAAGAGGATATGTGAGACCATCTGTCATAATCGTCAGCCTTGTACAATCTGGAGCTGGAGGAAAGCATCCGATTCCGCTGACATCTCAGACATCCCGCGATGCCGATTTTATCGCTCCATCTCCGTGGTGGACGTTCCGCCTGACTCACGAATCCATTAGGCATAATGGCTACGAACCAAAAAATACTGATTATCGCTCGCGCAACGTGATACGCGTCTTGTGATTGTGTTAAGAATCAATACTAATCGATCAATGCATCGTTGTGCCGCGAAATGAATTGGCAGAGCGTGGTTGCATAAGTCCTCCTGGTGCTCACGTGGGTTTGCACCAGATACTCCGGTTTCCTCCCACTGTCCAAAGATATGTTGCTGCCTAGGTTAATCCGTCTGCTGAGTAAATTGCCCCAAATAGTGTGTCCTGCAAATTACTGGCTTCACATCCTGGGTATTCCCCCGCCGTGCACCTTCTATCAGCTGGGATATGCTCCAGCTCCCTCATGACCCGATACAGGATTAAGCAGGTATTGATAATGAATGATTAAATGGTTGCATGGGTCCCGGTGCGAGGAGTTAAATTATCGTCAACACTCCACTTTTCCTTTTCTTCGTGGGTCGGTCTTCGGGGCACTATAGCTTACGGGGATTGGTGCATTTGCACCGGCTGCTTAGGCAGCAGCTTGCTGCTCCTCCACTACTTATCGCGTGTGGATGATTTGTTCAAAAGTAAAAAAATCATAACAACAATGATAAAAAATAACACGATTTGCCATCGATTGCTAGCAGCGGAAGCCGCAGTAGCGACAGCGGAGTTGTGACACCGAGGCCCTCTGTCACCGCTGAGTGAATGCTCACCTGCGACTCGGCCGCGCTGAGGGCTTCTCGCCGGGCCGTGCTGCGTCCACACACGCTGCCGCCGCATGCCCCCGAGCCGACTAACGTCCATCCTCTGGCGCAGACGCTCGAGCGGGTGACCGACTCGGGGACAAATCCGGGCTCAATTTCGCACTGGGCATCGTCGGATCAGTTCACCAACTACATGCTGAACGTCTCCACCGGCTGCCCGGCTCTCCCACAGCAACATCAAACGACGCTCACTTATAAACCGTGGCCGTATGAAAACAACAGCAACATCTCGATTGTGCGTCGCTTGAGCGTCAGAAATAGTTTCGATCTTGGAGCGGCCGGCATTTCCGCCGCATCCCACGCACCCCGCCGGCCGTCAAGACTCGCAGGCGAAATCAACCGACGGGGCACGGTTGTCTGCGCTCACGTGACGCCACAGCCCCGGCGACCGGCACCGCCCGCCCGCGCACGGCCGAGGCGCACCTGTCGGCCACGTCACAAAGGCGGTGCAACGGAGGCCTCACGGATCGGTCAAATTAGACGGGTGGCCCGTGCATTGGGAATGCGCGGTAATTGGCAGCCATTGTTCCGGGGACAATGGGCGAGATGCGGGCAGGCGAAAGCGAACACCGGCGCAGGCTGTGTTGAGAAAGTGAAAACCGCCGCCTACCCCGCTGCCGGCGGCCCCGTGTCCGCATCGCACGAGGAAGAGAGAAAGCAGGGGCATCTCTACCCCGCTCGCGTCGAGGCGCCGCTTGGTTGCGATTGCGGCCTCGAACCGTGCGGTGGAAATTACGCGTTCCTGTGGCAAGGGCGAGTCACTCGACGCGACAACCACTGTTGACTTCCCCACAAGGTGGCATATATTTTCCTGAGCCGAAGGCAGATGATGGGCTGAGTCAACCCGTAACTAGGCATCAAACACACATCCTTCCAATTACAGGCCTCTCACTCGACTTGGCAGATGTTATGGTAGATGGTGCTGTGGATAGAGATGTCTGCCCGCATGCTGCATAACCTTGTCATTTTGTAGTTATAATGGCATGACCTGGGTGAGGGATGGTCTGACTCTGGAGGACGAGAGAGAAAAATAATCTATAACCCAAAATAAATTATTAATTCCACACCTATATGATTCAAAGCTCAATCTATAACAAAGTGATTGCATTACATCAATGACTGTGGTGGTGGCATCAGCAATATCTTTGTTAATGCCTAGGTCACTGAAAAGGTATTTCATACATTCAAGGTTTCCCGTCCCAATTTGTGCGCAATGCGAGAGGATTGTCACTCTTCCAATCTCATCTCATCTCATTATCTGAAACCGCTTAATCCTATATAGGGTCACGGTGAAGCCGGAGCCTATCCCGGAAACACAGGGCGTAAGGCAGGAATACACCCGACGACGGGACGCCGGTCCATCGCCGGGCATTGCGGGACAATTTTTAGTCTCCGAGCCATTCAACCTATCCAGGAGCATGCTTTTGGACTGTGGGAGGAAACCGGAGTACCCGGCGAAAACCCACGCGGACACGGGGAGAGCATGCAAACTCCACACAGAAAGGCACCGGAGCCGAGAGACTCGAACCCGGGACCTTCTTGCTGTGAGGCGTCAGCGCTAACCACTGCGCCACCGCGCCGCCCACTCTTCCAATCGGCATGATGTAATGGATGTGATACGAGGTGTGTTTTTCAGAGGTGTCCTTCCCTTGTGCCAACAGCAACTCATTGGTGCCGATCTCTGAGTCATTGCCTTACGGGACTACGTGTGCATGCGCTCGACATCTGACCATCAAACAACGGTACGACATCTCGCAGCAGTCCGTAATGTTCGAGCGGCGCAGTGGTTGTGCAGTGCAAGGTGCTGCCGCCTCACAGTGAGAAGTCCTGCGGTTTAACTCCCGTCTAGGGTGCCGCCTTGCTGGGTTTTCGCCGGGATATTCCGATTTCCTCCCAAAGGCCAAAGACACGCTGTTGTTGCTGCTGGCTAGGTTAATTGGCCTGCTGACTAAATTACCCTCAGTGCCCCGCGGGTGGACTGGCGTCCAAGCCCTACCTTGTGCCATGTGTGGCTCGGAATGAGCTCCAGTTCCCTACGACCCTGTACGGAATTAAACGGGGAGCAAAAATGAACTAAGAGATTTGTAACGTCCATAAGCAGTTATGGGAAGAGGTGGCACGTTGCCTTGCATGCTGTGCTGTTATCCAGAAGACCTGTGTCCGATTTTTGGTCATGGGTAAACTTCATTGGGAGTTGATTTTCACACCAACTGTAAATCTTTCCCTCACCTAATCGCTCTGGTGAGCATCGTGAAGGGCAGTCAAATGATTCCCATGAGTGAACACTATGTGGGGAAATCTTACATCAGCAGTGGCAGATCGACAAAGCGATATGAACAACTATTTTGGGGGCGGCACGACGGTTGCGTAATGAGTAGCACTGCTGCCTCATAGCAAGAAGTCCCGGATTCGGATCCCAGCCCGGGTGCCTTTCTGTGTGGCGTTTGCATGTTCTCTCCCTGTGTCTGCGTGGGTTTTCGCCGGATACTCCGGCTTCCTCCCACCGTCCAAAGGCATGCTGCTGCCTAGATGAATTGACCTGCTGAGTAAATTTCCCCCAGTGACCTGCGATGTACTGGGGTAAAATCCTAGGTATAGCCCCAATTTGACCTGCTGAGTAAATTTCCCCCAGTGACCTGCGATGTACTGCAGTCAAATCCTGGGTATAGCCCCGCTATGGGCTCTCTATCGGCCGGGATAGGCTCCAGCCCCCGGCGATCCTGTACAGGATTAAGCGGATACAGATACTGACTGACTGAATAACTATTTCATTATCGGTTCTTCCCCATGCTGTGTCGGTCATGGGGACGTTTGACATGACCACACTTCATCACGCTGGTCAGATCAGGTCGGTGAAATGACCAGCGGCCAGAATCGCTTCAGACATCTCTCGCTGCTGATGTTAACCGGTCGCTGGATTCCTGCAGCGCAGTGCCGCGATTTACCGGTCCTCCCGGTAAATCACGCGGAGCACAGGCGGCCCGTACCAAACGTGCACGCCGCACGCCCACATTCTCCTCCTGCCGGGTGAGCCGTGCCACGGCGGCACGGACTCTCACTGTGCGGCTCACACGAAACCACCGTCCTCGTCATCACCGAACCACAAACCAGTGCGCTCCAGACCCGTGCGCTGCTCTAAACTCAACCGAGTTCCCATCCAGCCGCTCGCCAACGTCTCTGATAAAGGTAACGTGAATTCGCATCCCGGGAAATTGAAATACGCGTTGGCATTTATTTCGGGCATTCGCCTACACGCAGCGCGGACGCGAAACGCGAACGATCCACGCTCGGAAAATCGATTTCACAACCCCCACCGCCGTCCCCCCACCTCCGTGATAATTACCCGCGGCCTCGTGCCGAGAATGAAAATCATGCCCCCCTGCCGCGGCGTGACACGCGTGACGGGCTCGAGTGCGACCCGTTTAGCCTCCGTGATGTCACACGGCGTCCCACGGAGCCAATTCACGTCTCCGCATCCGACAAAATTGCGCGAACGCGCGCACACAGGAAGGCCACCCGAAGCTGTCGGCGGAGGCGAAAGTAAGCCAGTACGGTTCTAGTACAACGTACGGGTGGGTGGGGGGGGGCAGCTGCGATAGGACCGCATCGGTATTTAATTCGTGTTCCTTTCACCCCTGGCTGTCGGTCAAAGCCTGTGAAGGCCAGCATGGCGCACAGTAGTGTGGTCCGCCCCAGAGGTATCGCACTCATCCAGCTGCGTTCGTCTCCCCAGTGACGATGTCACGCACACGGCGCGAACAAAGGGCAGAGCTGCCCAACGGATGGCTCGGGGAGGACCGGTTCGGATATCGGTGCTGTTAGAGCTGCGGTTGAGATTCTAACTCAGGTCACCGGGTTCGCAGTGCGGCGCGCTCACCGCCACTCGGTCACTTCCCACAAACACGCGCGGCGACGCAGCCAAACCGAATGTAGCACCGCTGCTTTCTTTTGGGAACGAAATGCTAATGAGCACGTTTAACTAATTGACAGTGATCGCATCGCTGTTGTCGGGGCAATCCGCAGCAAACCGATCCAGCGCGAAAAATACAAATTGCTTTCGGGGGAGAAACTCTGACACAAAGGGAAGTCCCATCTGTGGCGGGGGGCGAGAGCGGCACGGTGGCCGAGCAGTGAGTAGCGCTGCCACGCATCACAGCAAGAACCCCGGGTTCGATTTCCGGCTCGGGTGCCTTTCTCTGTGTGAAGTGTGCATGTTCTCCTCGTGTCCGCGTGGGTTTTCACCGGGTACTCCTGCTTTCTCCCTCGGTGCAATGACGCGCTGCTGCACAAGCTAATTGTCCCGCTTAAATTGACCCTGGTGCACTGAGACTTTGTAACTTGCTTACCCCTCTCTACTGCTCAACCGTTAAAGAGCGCTACATAGCTCAACGGTTACTTCCAGCTTAAAAAACAAACTGCCCGTGACTGAGTGACCACTGTGTGCGTTTTTCCTTTCGCAAGCCACCGTTGCGAGGGAGAGGTGCGAGCGTTGTTTTACGAGCCTGCCGACGCTCTTATCTTTCAATTGATCAACAGCTGGTGTCTGTGCGGGGACAGCGATTAATTTGCCCCCCCCGGCGGAGGCGCCAAGACACCTGACACGGCCGCCTAATTAATGCCGGCCGTGTCGCTGCATTATGCTGACATCACCCGTGGTAGTCGTGGCAACACTTTCCGCGAGAGGACACTGTCGGCCGGTAATTGAGAACTGGAGCTCGGGGTCAGCTGGAAGGCCTGGTTCGTCGTCACGACCATCGTCGCCAGACACGTTCCTGCTCGTTTAAAAACACACACACCGCGCTAATGTGAATACGTTGGGATGCGTTAACGCCAGAGGTGAAAGGAATCCGATACAGTCCGGTAAGGCGAATGGTAAGAATATGGCTGAAGCATTCAATACAGTGCACCAAGGAAGGGGGGTTGTGATATGACCATATTACGATTATTTGAATACTGGAAGGTAATTTTCCAAAACTCTATGCACCTTCTGTATTTTGTTTTATCTTTACCGAACTATATTCTGATATAGTGTGACGTCATGACATGAGGTATTAATTCAGATCCGTTGCAGAGTAGTGCAACCCTGCGAGCCAGAGAATAGCCAGTGGAGGCAGATACCACCAAGATAATCCTGATCCCCACAGGGCACCTCTGGTCCACACAGTAAGGGGCAGTACACTCCCACCAACACTGCCACTCAGAGTAATGTCCCTCGCATGAGAATCGTACAGATATTTCTTAATTCTCATTCAGCCAAATAACGTAAAAACATGGGGTTTTATCGTTTGCTTTGATTGGTCGGTCGTGGTGATTTGGCTCAAACCATTAAGACACAAAGCTTGAGAACTCAATGCTAGCGTTGTCAGGTGTGGCACTGGGCATTAAACAAGCTGAGGGCCCCAAACTGCTCGAGGGGCTTCGGTTTCACGATCACAAATCAACAAGGGTGCATCACATATTAAATCAAATTAAAATCTTAAGAAATGTAGCAAGAAAATTAACACAATAAGCAAGTCATCGCTGCCATCTCTGTGTTTTGTGCTTCTCGCTTCTCTCATTTCACTAATATAAACAATAATTGCACTTCTAGAGTGCTCTTCACCCGAGGGTCACAAAGCGCTGCACAGAGCTGCGGAGAGAACGGCATGCCAGCAACAACAACGACATAAGAACAGCAAATCAGCAACAATCATGTTTTTTTCTTTTTTTGTTACATATTTCAGCTGTAGAGAGAACGGCATGTCAATAACAATATCAGAATAGTTAACTCAAAGTCAAATAATGGCAATAATTTTGAGAAGGGTATAAAATAAGCGACAAAAGGATAATTGTTCCGCAAATAAGGAAGAAATAAATGTTCCCGAGCAGGCGCAGGTCGGCACCGAGCCATCATCCCGGCACGACAACAGTGAGCCGCATCAACAGTCCAAGCCAGAGGACTTGAAAGCCTTACCGAACAAGTGGGCCTTGAGACGAGATTTAAAGATGCCTAGGGGCTCAGCTGACCGAATTTCCAGTGGAAGGGCATTTCAGAGTCTGGGAGCAGTGCACAAGAAGGCTATGTCACCCATCGAATAGAGGTGCGATCTGGACACATGTAGCAAGCCCATATTGGAGGATCGAAGTTGTCATGTTGAGGAGGGTGCCTCAAGTAGGTCACAGATGTATTTTGGAGCAGCGCCAGTGACAGCCTTGTAGGTGAGAAGGAGGATTTTAAATTCAATCCTGTATTTAACCAGTAGCCAGTGGAGGGACATCAGTACTGGGGACGTGATCATGGATGGCTGTGCGAGTGAGGACTCTAGCAGCCGCAGTTTGCACACGTTGGAGACGATTGATCAAGTATGCAGCAGTGCCAGGGAGCCGTGCATTGCAGTAATGTTTTCATGAAGAGATGAAGATGTGTATTAGCTTCTCAGCATCAGAGGGTAACAGAATGTTGTGCAGTCTGACTATGTGTCTGAGATGGAAATGGGCTACCTTTGTCACCTTGTTGATGTGTGTCTCCAAGCTGAGTGAGGAATCAAGTCAATCCTAGACTCCGGACTGCCTTAGCAACTTCAATGGTTAGGCAGTCGAGCATCAATTAGACAGGTTCAGCCTTGGACAATTGGTGCGGGGTTCCGACAAGCAAAACTTCTGTCGCCATTTAGTTTTGGGAAATTTTAATTGAGCCAGGCCTTCACAGTTGACAGTGAGGACGACATACAAAGACCAGACGCATTGATGGATGGCTTTGCGTGGATATAAATGTGGATGTCATTGGCATTGCAATGGTAGCTGAGATTGAGGCTGCGTAGGATATGGCTAAGTGGTTGTAGGTAGATGCTGAAGAGGAGGAGAACTGAACCCTGAGGAACTCCAGACAAAACAGGATGGATCTCTGAGTTTTGTCCTCTGAGGCTAATGAACTGCTTCCGGTGAGAGAGGTAGGAGCTCAGCCAGTGTCCGGCACTGCCAGAGACCCCTATACCCTCCAGTCGTTCAAGTAAGATTGGGTGATCAACGGTATTGAAGGCAGCGCTCTGGTCCAGGAGGACAAGAATACTTGGCAAGCCTTCATCAGCAGCGACAAGTAGGTCATCAACTACTTTGACCAGAGCAGTTTCAGTACTATTGCCAAATCTGAACCCAGATTGGAAGGGATCAAGGACGACAATTTTTAGAATGCATTTTTGGAGTTGCGTGGCTACTGTACATTCAAGAACCTTAGACAGGAATGGTAGATTTGAGATGGGGCGATACTTATCAGAGATGTTGCAATCGAGGCCAGCTTTTTTTTAAGCAGAGGGGTAACTGCAACACTTTTGAATAGTGGGGGAATGATGCCAGAGTGAAGTGAGTTATTAAAAAGATTAGTGAAGAAAGTGGAAAGGGATTTAAAATATGCCCGGATGATTTTGGATGGGAAGGGGTCTAGGGAGCAGTTTATAGGCTGTGATCTGGTAACTCATGAAGAAACATCGGATTCTGATAGCTCGGAAAATTCCTGGAGTTTTGAGATCAAGGTAGGTGGAGGAACATTTATTGAAATATTGGTTGGCGGTTGAGGCTGGGTAGAGATACTGTGGGCTTCAGTTTTTTTCTGAGAAAAATTGAATCAACTGATCCGTCTGATCTTTACGGGTGAAGCGAGGTAGGGATGATTGACTGATTGGACGAAGGAGCCGATTAATGGTCGCGTTTGTCGCTGGTATCCGCCAGAATCTTGGAAAAGTAGTTGGTACGGGCGCAGTCAAGTGCCTTTCGGTAGCGGTTGAGCTAAAGATTTGAGCATGAACCGTGAGGCCAGATTTTTTCTAAGTCCTTTCGGCCCTGCGTGCATTCGCATTGAGATCCCAGAGTTCAGCAGTATACCAAGGGGATGGTTTTCCGCCTGAGACATAGCGTGATTTTAATGGGGCCAAATCATCCCGTATGCTTGATAGCAGGCTGTTGTATGTTTCTGCTGTCGCATCAGAGGCGGAGTGAGGCGAGGCATGGAGTGATGAACTGTTAATAGCTGCGGTGAATATGTCTGGAGTGAGGGCGTTAAGGTTTCAAAATTGGATTTGGCGCTTGGTGATGGAAATGGGAGGCGGTACTTGAAGATCAAACCACTACATCTTAATTTTCCACATTTCCTTTTTTCTCACTAAATACATCACTGCCGTTTGTGTGTTCTGTCATCGCACAAGGATTGAATTCATCTTGGGGGCCCCCAGTGGGCCATGACCACCACTGCTCTGACCTCCGACCCTCAGGCCACCTCTGCTGCTCTACCCTGGGCTGGGAATGATGATGCGGTAACATAATTTCCCTGTACCGTTCACCAAAAAAAAATCCATAAAATGCTCCGGGTGTTTTTTTTTCTTCTCTTTGCCTCACCGCAAATGCTAATAATAATAATTGCACTTCTATAGCACTTTTCACCCGGGGGTTACAACGCGCTGCACAGAGCTGTAGAGAGAATGGCATGTCAGCAACAACAAAAACAACAACGACGTATGAACAGCACATCAACAATAATAACACGTTTTTGTTAATTACAAATCTTATCTGTGGAGAGAACCGCATGTCTTATTTTATGCTCTTCTCTACATTACAGCCATTTTATGATTGTGAATTAAATTGCTCTGATGTTGTTGTTGTTGCTAGTTTGTCAATTCGGCCATTGTAGTTATTCAAAATAAATCGCCTCGCCATCCAAGATCGCACAGCTTCATTCCAAGTAACATAAATACCATCACCACTCATTATCCTCACTGCGGTTAGGAAGCACCCATCCACTACCGTGAGCCTACCGGAGCACATTTCCATGCAAATCTAAAGCAATTCTCATAAATCCTCTTTCACGGTTGCAGCTCGAAGTGTTTTATTATTATGATCGTCTCACACTTCAAAGTGGAAGATGACTCGAGCAATAAAACAGGCGGCCAGGGGAATGACCTTCACGTAAATAAATAAAAATGCTTTCAATGACTCACCTGGATCCCGTGTGTTTGTATAAATATTAGTCATGCATCGCCCGGCGTGGTCGGATCCAGCTCAACCTGGGAACGAGGTCCCAGCGAGCTCGATGCGTGCTGATTTAGCCGGATGGATGTTGTTACCACGCTGGAGGACGGGATACGCGTCAACGCGGCCTTGCCTCCCCAAAGTCTGGTGCCACACACCGTGTGTTGGTACAGGAGAGAGCTGGATTCTTTAAATAAAAAAAACTGCACCAGACCAGCAAAGAACAATGCCTGTACAGTAATTATCCTTGATAGATTGTGTTAAAAGCACTTTGAACCCATAAATTGTCGTTATTTCTGGCCACAGCTATACTGATAATGATGACTTCAAGTACGGCTGTTTAATACAGACTTGATTCCTTGAAATGGGTGTATATTTGGTGTTAGAACATCTCATCTCCCATCTCATTATCTGAAACCGCTTAATCCTATATAGGGTCACGGTGAGCCGGAGCCTATCCCGGAAACACAGGGCGTAAGGCAGGAATACACCCGACGACGGGACGCCAGTCCATCGCCGGGCATTGCGGGACAATTTTAGTCTGCGAGCCAATCAACCTATCCAGGAGCATGCTTTTGGACTGTGGGAGGAAACCGGAGTACCCGGCGAAAACCCACACGGACACGGGGAGAGCATGCAAACTCAGGGTGTTAGAACATCTGAACAGCTATTACTCAATACCCTGATACTGGCGCAAGGGTCCTACAGATATGACGTCGTTGTTGTTGTTGACATGCCGTTTTCTCCACAGCTCTGTGCAGCTCTTTGTGACCCTCGGGTGAAACGCACTCTAGAAGTGCAAATATTATTATTATCATATAGATGTAGGTTTGCATGGCTCGATGTGCAGTGCGAATTTCTCTCAAGAGTTGCTCTTTTGGGACAACCATGGCGTTATGCCTCCAAGGTTATAACATTTTCTGTGAGAATTTTTTCACTTAACGCTTTATTATGACATGACGCACGTGAAGTCGTATTTGTTTGCATTTGTGGTGGAGCGATGTGCTCAGCAGTTAGCGCACAGAACTACAAACACCATGATCAGAGATGGATTCCTAGTCGTAGCCCAGATCGGTGGCGAGTTTAATATAGATGTTTGTTAAACATTTATATAGATGTGTTTTTTGTTATTATTTTAGACAGATGTTTATTATTATTTGAGTTAAATGTTTATTATTGTTACAGCAGAACGTACCCGGTGAGGTCGCTAGCTCTAGATGCGGGATTACTGCGACACAATAAACATCGGAATTCACCAACGTTAAAACGCATAAAACCAAGTGATATCTCAACTGTATTGGTTTCCACAACTCGATGTGTGATGATAATAACCCTTAAGAGCTGCTCTTTCGGGATAGCCGGGTTGAGTAAAGGAGACGGGAGTAAGGCTCGACACGGCTATCTGTTAAGAAGATTCTGATCTTAACTCTTCCTGTGGCCCCGTTCACCAACTCACACCAACCATCAAGGTGAAGAATGATCCTAAACACCCCTCATGGCAGGCAGCGTAGGAACCGCTTGCCTCCAGCAATGTGTTGACAAAGGGCTGCAACAACTAACTCAATAAGCAAGTAAACACACAATCCCAGAAAAAAAATAAAAGAGAGTCAAACTCTGGTCCTAAAGCAAATAAACCTTCTGTACCAAGGTTTCCATGCAGCATTTCCTCAAGCGCACAAGTCCTGGACCGGTTTTTACTTTTCCCCGAGACTGGTCCGCAGACAGCCGCCTGCTTTCGCAGGAAATTGAAGACGTCAGTTTGATTGAGAACGTTTTTCAAGAGCTGCTGCTTCTGGACTGGCGCGTCGAGCGTTCTTCCTCCTCTCCCCTTCGTAAAGTTTCGCCTAACACGTTGGAGGCATCATCAGGCACGACGATGCTGATGATTCAGACACCTGATGATGCCTTGAACGCGGGAGTCAAAACATCGCACAGGAGAGAGGAGGAGCGCTGAGTGACACAGCTATCCTTAAAAAGCAGCTATTGAGGGCAGCTTCTCATAGTCTCTCATCTCTCATTATCTGAAACCGCTTAGTCCTATACAGGGTCACGGTGAGCCGGAGCCTATCCCAGAAACACAGGGCGTAAGGCAGGAATACACCCGACGACGGGACGCCAGTCCATCGCCGGGCATTGCGGGACAATTTTAGTCTGCGAGCCAATCAACCTATCCAGGAGCATGCTTTTGGACTGTGGGAGGAAACCGGAGTACCCGGCGAAAACCCACGCGGACACGGGGAGAGCATGCAAACTCCACACAGAAAGGCACCCGAGCCGAGAGATTCGAACCCGGGACCTTCTTGCTGTGAGGCGTCAGCGCTAACCACTGGGAGCTTCTCATAGTGTGATGACAATCTACGCCAATACGTTTGGTTGCAATGCAACGAACGTTAGTCTCATTTGCAGGGCAGACGCTAAATTTCTGCCCCCTACTGTGTCCTCCAGAGGTCGCTTGACGGCACGTGTTAGAGGAAGTAACTCTGTGCTACAACTACAAGCTTCCAGTTAGTGTTCTCCAGACGTGAAAGTAACGTAAATGTCTCACCGGTACCCCTTCCCACCTGCACTTTCGTGAATGCTTCGGTCACTTTCTTACTGGTACACCGTGCCGGACTCAACCAGCTTACTTTCACCTCCGATGTGCTGTAATGTAGACGGTTATACTGCTCTGCAAGAGATCCTGACAGATACTTCATAATTTTGGGGAAGACAGAAAACGGAACTGTCAATTGATATCAATGGACAACCTTACCTCTGTTCCTTCGCGTGCATGTCTATTTAGCCACACCTCTACTAAAACTATAATTATGTTGTTTCACGACTATCCACTGGTAACACCAGATGACTACTGCCGCCAATTTTCCCGTCTCAATGGGCTTTACTCGATATAAACTGACTGACAATCGAGAACGGAAAGAGCCACATTTATGGCATGAAAATTAATGTCAGGAGACGGGGTTCCAGACGGTAGAAGTCGACATTTGTGGCATAATGCCAGACAGGGTTGAAGTACTTGGCGTTTTAATGCTTCTGCCGATTGCAGCGTTGCATCGTAACTGCCAGCAGCATCTGAAAAGACCTTTTTAAACGAGTTACTCTCAGACATTTCAGCCTTAATGGTGACGTAAAAGATAAGGTTACAATTCCCTCCACCTGCCAGCTTTGAGTTTATTCATTATTTCCACCATCATTTGCCACCGGTGGAGTTTACAACTCCTCAGATGGAAGGGGGGGGGACGATGAATGATATCTCATCAAATTGAAAGGTTTCTCTTTCGTAGCTGGTTTCATGATAAGAAACAATTCCTCAGTGACTGCCTTGTGATTTCGCATACAGTGCAGTGTACGATTCAGTTTGATAACGTGTCTACACCCAGCCACACATCACACAAGCTCAGCAGGTGTGAGCCTGCAAAGAGGGTGGACGCGTGACCACTACGCATAACAGGTGTTATAGGCCGCAGGGTTAAATGTCCGAAGAGGGCAGTTCAGCGTTATCCACTGCTGCACTGTAAAACCCTTCAACTCTAATGCTCCACGCTTTTACCATCACACACTAACTGGCCTGGTGAAGTATGGTCAAACAACCCCCAAAACGTTCAGAGCGTGCGGAGGTCCTTATTCAGCAGTCTACACAATGGTCCAGAACTCTTGTGAACCCCATTTCATTATCTACATCGTAGTATTTTTGTAAGCTAACGGGTGTATCATGCAATGTACGCAATATCGAAACGACATATATGAGGGTTATTTAAATCAGACATGTATGAGCACAGGGAATAATTATTGACTGTTTTCAAAAGCTACTCTTTCGAGATAGCCGCGTCGATCGCTCCTCCTCTCTCCTTTACGACGTTTCGCCTCCTACATTGGAGGTATCCTCAGGCGTCCTGACAGAACACCTGAGGACGCCTCCAACGTGGGAGACCGTCGCGAACGAGAGAGGAGGAGCGATCGACGCGACTATCCCCAAAAAGCAGCTTTTGGAAGCAATCGTTATGCATAGGGGCGCGAAAACCTGCATCAATACAAAGGGGATTTTTAACAAAAAAATGCGAGGGATTATGCGGAACCCCTCGCACCGGTGTGGCTCAGCAGGGGAGCGCGCGTCATGCAGGTCCACCAGGGCGCTATGCGCGATGGAAACAAAGCGAAGTCAGGTCCAGGCTGGAGGCAGGGAGGCGTCGACTTCAACAAGGTACCGTGAATTTCTCCAAAACTACAGCGCACCTTAAAAATCTGCTCACACACCTGTCCTCGGCAGAAATCGACGCTTTGCTCAGCAGGGGGGTCCAAACCCGACACTCTGTCGACACACGTATGTTAGGAGGTGAGGTATTGGTCTGAGGCGTGGAGCAGGGGTAACGTATGCGTCTCACGCAAAGAGAGTCCTGCGGAGCTCGTGTGCCACCCTCCCCTATTCTCTGTGGGTTTCCTATGGGTTCTCCTGTTTCCTCCCACAGCTAAGAAGCGCTCATTCATCACTTGGGTCGATAACAGCATAATATGTCTGGGCGCCGTGTCTGGCGAGTTGGCGCCGGCTATCAGCAAGGCTGCATCTACCCCCCTCCCCCCGCGCACTCCTTCCTACAGCGCTTCGAGACCTCCGGGTGAAAGGCCTTTCTACACACATGTAATACATCAATTATTATAGACTCACCGCAACTAAAGGGAACTCTAGATATATGCTCGACAGGGTGTTTCGCCTACTCTTCCACATTGACACGATGTCTTGGAAGCGGCTAGGGTACCCACACTTTACCCCACCATATAATAATAATTGCATTTATAGAGCGCTTTTCACCCAAGGGTCACAAAGCGCTGCACAGAGCTGCGGAGAGAGTGGCACATCAACAACAACGGCACTAGAATGGATAATCAGCAACAATTACATTTTTTTTTGGGGGGGGGGGGGGGTTAAATATATATGTTGTTGTTGCAAACAACACGTAAAGTATGGAACAGAGGCAGCGGATGTATGTTTAAATCCACAATCCCCGTTGTTTCAACCGAACCTCGTTGTGAGCCGAGTGTGCGTTGCGAGCCGAGTGTGCGTTGCGAGCAGAGTGTGCGTTGCGAGCAGAGTGTGCGTTGCGAGAGTGTGTGTTGCGAGCAGAGTGTGCGTTGCGAGCAGAGTGTGCGTTGCGAGCAGAGTGTGCGTTGCGAGCAGAGTGTGCGTTGCGAGAGTGTGTGTTGCGAGCAGAGTGTGCGTTGCGAGCAGAGTGTGCGTTGTGAGCCGAGTGTGCGTTGTGAGCCGAGTGTGCGTTGTGAGCAGAGTGTGTGGGTTGCGAGCAGAGTGTGTGGGTTGCGAGCAGAGTGTGCGTTGCGAGCAGAGTGTGCTGACTTTTATGACAGCTTTCCTCGCGTCACAAACTTCGCCTCCAGCGTGGGGGACGAAACGTCGCGAAGGAGAGAGGCGGAGCGATCGACGCGGCTATCCCGAAAGAACAGCTTTTGAAAGCAATCATTATTAATGTCATTGTTAACAGATGCTGCCTTGCAGAGCAGCTTACACTCGCTACTTTTAATGACATTCTGGATAAGTGCATCTGCTAATTAATAATTCTAATAATGTTACAGGTTGAGATATTTGTGATTTTTTTCTTAATGTGTTTATGTATAAATACTTTGTTGGATGAACGCTTTCCAAACATAGCATTGTTTATCAAAGTAAAGTTATGAAATAGTGTCTGGCAGGTTGGCACCGGATTACCGGCTGTCTGACTTCCTCGCTCTCTGCGGTTTCCTTGCACCTCTCTATGCGTGTCCCGTCGATGACCAGGCGTGCAATTTGCACGGCGTGCTATGAATTGCATCGATCCTCCATCACGTGCTCGCTGCAAGTGCCCAGATCGCACCTCCGTTCGATGGGTGACAGAGCCTTCTCGCGCGCTGCTCCCAAACTCTGGAACTCTCTTCCATTGGAGATTCACTCAGCTGAGTCCCTGGGCATCTTCAAATCTCGTCTCCAGACTCACTTGTTCCGTAAGGCCTTGAAGTCCTCTGGCTAGAACTGTTGATGCTGCTCACTGCTGTGTGCTTGGATGATGGCTCGCTGTTGACCTGCGCCTACTCAGTGGCACTTCATCTTTCCTTAACTTGTTTTAACAATTATTGTATTTGTTATTTGGTGTACTTAATTGATTTATAGTTACTATTTTACATAATCAATCTATTCTGATGTTGTTGTTGACATTCCGTTCTTGCCACAGCTCTGTGCAGTGTATTGTGATCCTCGGGTAAAAGGCGCTTTAGAAGTGCAAATTTTATTATAGGCCTATAATGCAACAATCAATGTATCTACTGTACACAGGCTCATTTTGTTTTCCATCTCTCACCGTTGGACAACCTATCAGCCATTAAAACGGATATTAAAACCAGCTATGCACATATGGCTCAGTGGGACAATGGTTAATGTGTTAGCCAGCAAATTTCTACAGGGCCAGTACTTTGACAGCCGCAGATCCCTATTGGTTTTGCGAGGCATTACCGAAATTTGCCATCTGCCGTAAAATAAACGCTAAAGACGTTTGTACGTCATTCACAGAAATAGCCTATTGTGTCAGCATTATAGTCCCCAACAAAACCTAAATAAAGAAATGATGTCCCGCAGCTAGAGGCATTTGTTTTTAAAGGCCCAAATTAATTTTCTCTAAAGGTGGTTAGAGCACAATGAATTGTTACAAAGTCAAATAAAGAACACTAAACGGTATATACAATGCGAAAGCGGTTCTTGCCCTGTGCTGTGTGAACATGGCGACCTAAGTTCCATTCTCAGATACGGATAACATCATTAATTCATTATCAATGCCCGTTGAATCCTGAACAGAGTCAGAGCCTATCCCGGCCGACAGAGGGTGCAAGGCGAGGGAATACCCAGGATATGACGCCATTGTATCGCAGGGTATACTTCAGTGGCAAGCAATATCAAAACTGGTCCTGCACTCTGCAACCTTCACTAACCCATGCAGATCAGCATGGTGAAGTATGGTTTAAAACAATCAACCCATAATGTGGGGAGGATTTCATCCGTTAGTGGAATGAGAATGGCTGGGATTTATATTTTAGAACCATCATGCTATTAGAGAAAAAAAGTTTTGCTCGCTGGCTGGCTAACTGGAAGGAGTGATGGACAGGCGGTGACGTTTAAATGACGTAGTGATGCCAGCTTATATTAAATGCACGCATGCACACACACACACAATGGTGCAAACAAAGTCATGAGGACGTTGCGCAAATCCTGTAAAATTTCCCAAAGCGTTATCGGACGCTTATTCAACCCATTTACTTCTCATCAACGGTCAGATAGCAGTGGCGTAAAAAATAAAGACTGAAAGACATCGCGAAAACGATGAAATGCAACCTGAAAACACGAGTCGGTAAAGACTGTGCACCATCTCCACTGACAGATCTCTCTGCGTAAGAGACCGTAAGATCGTCACGCGGAAATGACAAAAGCAGAATCTTGTACCGCAGAATCACCCTCACTATGCGATGGCAAAAATAGCAAAGCAAGGAACCCCTGTGAGAGAAAAAAAAACACTCAAACCAAAGCTAAGAAAACACTGAAGTAAAACACAGCTCTTGGTTACATAATGGAAACGGGGGGGATTCCATCCCCTATTCACTGTACACGGCTCACGTGGTTTGATTGAAGACATTTAAAACATCTCTATTGGCAATATCCAAGCCTCTTGGCATGGGCATTGACAGTGGATGGGTTTTTTCACCCCCCTTCTTTAATTGGAGGCCAGCCAGACACAAGCCCTCGCTTCTCTCCCGAGGAAAACGAAAAACGGGCCACTGTACGTCCGTTAGCGCGAGATGGTCAAAGTGATCGTAGCCGTTGTTTTTGAACGCGCGGTGTTTGAACTGCCACGGGAGACACTGCCGTGGTCTAACACATGCCCAGCGAAGAGACCTCATGGCCCTAACGAGGCATTTCTACTCTCTCTGCCTTCGTTTGCATCCATGAGGAGTTTATTTGCGAATTAGACCGCGGCTGAATTGCAAAGATTCCCCCCCCCCCCCCGTGTAGCCTTAACAGACTTTAGGGTCAAGTGCTGTTAGCGAGTTGCATCTATGAAGGGTGACACGGGAGCCAGAGTGGGTGGCAAGCACCACGCCAGGCCGCCTTTGTCTCCCAAAGTGGTGACATTTACACACGACAGCCGATAATCACTTGAGACCGAGGGCGATCCTCAGGGGAAGCCCCCCCCCCCAGGACCAGTTCAGAAAATCATCATCGGTGTTGCGTGGTGGCCGCTTGCAGAAATCGAACTCGTTCATCAACCTTCACGGTCACAGCAGCGGCTCAACGGACAAAACGCCCTGTTCTCTCGCCCGTTCTTACAGTACAAGCACCTCCACTGCACGCTGTATACCGTTCATTCGAGTTAATAGAGCTGGGCAGTGATAAATAGGGCACTGTATGCACAGCTATAAAAATGTAGCAGCAGATTTTGTTTATGTGGCTTATTTATTAAAAAAAACGTGCTTTGTTTTGAAAAGCCTCTTGCAGTCTACGCTTTTCTTACACCGTGTCAATTATGGAACGTGTTTAAAATAGAGACGTCACGTTAACCATAAGGCAAAGTAAATGGGATAGGGCATGATCGCCCGGCAGACTCCCTTATCCAGGGCGACTTACATCATGATAGAGGTGCAGTGAGGAAACCATAGAGAGGCGAGGGGAAGGCAGTCATGCATTCAACTGGCACCAACATTTGCCAGACACTACACAGAAAGGCAGCCTAGGCGCGAATCGAACTGCCTCGCGGAGGACTGACTTTTTGTGAGGCGCAGATGTTACCACTGTGCCATCTTGCCTCCCTTAGAGATGGATGATCTATGCTTCAGCTTGAAAATAAATATGACAATAATAATGACGATAGAGATATGAAGTGTTTTATTTAATAATTATAATGCCTGCGATGTACTG
>JAZEWT010000006.1:11315758-11332977 GCA_036362905.1 Mordacia mordax
GACTCCGTGCAGGATTAAGTGGGTGTTGATAATGATGATGATTATAATGCATTCTGCACAAACAGACCTATGTAGTAAACCATGGGGATCCACAGGAGGTAAAAAAGTTCCGCAACAAAAACTAAATACGATTTTATATCAAGGAGGCGCAGTAGTTGCACAGAGAGTAGCACTGCTGCCTCATAGCAAGAAGCGTCCGGGTTCGATTCCTGGCTCGGGTACCTTTCTGTGTGGAGTTTGGGTATTCTCTCTCCCCATCTCCGTGTGGGTTTTCCGCTGGTACTCCGGTTTCCTCCCACCATCCAGAGACACGCTGCTCCCTAGGTTAATTGACCTGTGTAAATTCCCCCCCTCCCAAAAAAAAAGACCTGCGATGTACTAGCATCACATCGTGGGTGTAGCCCAGCCTTGCACTCTGTGTCTACCGGAATAGACTCTGTCCCCTCGCGACCCTGCACCGGATTATGTGGGTACTGACACTGAACTGATTTTACATCAAAGGTCAAACATAGCTGTCATTGGCGCGATCCACCGCTCAGGCCCACGTTCAGATATTTCCTCCGGTGTTGGGCTTACAGAGTCATGGGTTTTAATCAAAGGAAGGTGAGCGATGGAGACGGGATATCACCGAGGTGTGGGCCGTTTGCTGAGCTTGGTGCTGAAGTCTCATTGAAATTTGTGACCCGTCCCAGTTTAATAAATCCCCGAAGGGTCACGCGGAGAGCGGCCGCGGTTTAATTTACGCGTCGCGCCGCCGCGTAGCTCTGCTGGGAGATGGAAGGCCGGACCCGTTGTGTGTCTGGATAGTGTAATCAGCAACGCGAAAAATCCAACCAAATCCATTTTAGACGCTCTCTAAAATTAAATAAACAAACGGGGTATACTTTCAAAAAAACAACACATAATCACTGCACGCTTTTGACGCCATTATCTGAGGTATACAGAAGAGTTATACAGGATATATAAAAAAACTCCAAACATGCGTGAATAACGTCATATATGACATAGGTCACAGTTCCTGAAGGAAGTACTCCATTGTTAATTAAAATTTCTAGCTTTGTTTCGGCCAAGATGTGATCATCATGAGGCCAGGATGATCATAGTGTCGCGTGTATTGTGTTTGAGGTCCCTGTGGTGACACATAAAGGGTGTAAGGCTAATAATAATAATAATTGCACTTCTAGAGTGCTTTTCACCCGAGTGTCACAAAGCGCTGCACATAGCTGTGGAGCAAACGGCATGTCAGCAACAACAACGACATTAGAATGGCAAATCATCAACAATAACATGTATTCACACTTTTGTTCTCCGCACACATTATGGCTGCCCCTCGGACACAGTGCTGTATATAAATAATAATATAATATTCGCATTTCTGAAGCGCTTTTCACCTGAAGGTCACAAAGCGCTGTACAGAGCTATAGAGAGAATGAGGCGTCAACAACATCAGTAAATATACCTACGCACGTCACCTGCACGCGCGTGATCTCGTCCCGGTTAGCGCTCAGACGTGGGGCTGCGTTGCTAACCAGGTGCCACAGCGAGCTACGCCGTGGGTAGCAGAGGGCGGTGCAGCCAAAGCCATTGTTCAACTGCACTTCTACGCCCCCCTCCCAACCACATCAACACTTCTTCCCACCATCACGAACCCAGAGTGAAGAGCGTGGCAGAATATTATGAAATAACGTCCTTCATCTGCCCTGCCCTACGTGCAGAGGTGCATACTCTCTTTACATTATTTAACATCGTTTTTAACCACGTAGTTTGAGAGTCTTTCCATGAATATACCAGTGGAATTTCTGCCAGGTACAGGTAACAATAGGAGTTTGATCGACGCCCGGGTACGGTCAAGGGATGGATTTCTATTGGCCAACCGTGTGATGTATTCTCAATGAACCTGGAGCGTGCCACAACGAGGTGGGGTCTTACCATCCGCCCCACCAAAACCAAGCACCTACCTGGGTATTATATACCACAGAACCCTCCACCCCCTCAACCATTCATAACTGATGGGGCAGCTGTGGAGAAGACAGTGGAGACGTTTCCATACCGAGGTAGTGTGCTTATGGCCGTACCAGTTTAGCAGCGGAGGTCTCACTCCAAATCAGTCGGTTGGTATTATATTTTTATCGGCTGCATAATGCTGTGTTGAAGTTGCCTGGCCTGTCGCTCCACATGAAACTTCGGGTCTCCTCAGCTAAAGTCATGGCCTTTCTTCTCTATGCTTGCGAAATGTGAACCCCCCCTGGTGGAACATCTGTGCCAAATTGAACTTTCTGACTGACTTGCCTCTATGCCAGGTTGAACCAGGTTGGATTGTATGAGGAGCTCACAAATTCTTCAAAGATCTGCACAAAGTCGCATTGGTGAGCTCCTCCAGCAGGCAAGGCTGTAATGGCTGGGTCGTTTAGCCTGCATGCGCAGCCACCTCATGCCCAAAAAGCTTCTGTTCAGCCGGATGGAGGGGGCTAAACCGGCATGGCATGGGCTAGAGAAGAGATGGACTGATGTAGTATAGGAGGACCTGGAGCTGAGTGGACTTGCTGAGGACCGGTACCAGCAGTGTCAAGATCGGCCTCTATGGAGGAGGATCGTGAAGTATGCTACTGGGCAGTTGAAGGTAGTCGCCCTCCAGCACCAACGGAGGGCAGAGGAGCGATGCTCACAAAAACGAGCGGAGTGCCGGGCGGCTAAAATATAGCAAGTTGGTTGAGTAGGGAGCACAGGTGATGCATCTACCAGTAATCTCAGTCAGGCAACCCATGGCACCTGGGTCTGTCCCGTGAACTCCTGTCAGAGAGCCTTCGACACTTCAGGTGGCATCAAAGTGCACATGGCCTAGCATAGGCGCTGTGGTGACATCACCACCACTTGGTGGCAAATGGCGATTGTTGCTCTTATTCCACGTACACACTCTTCTGTATTCGGTACACGTTCACCGAGGAATATTTATATTATTTATCGAGATATCCAACCTCAGCAGGGGGAATCGTTTATGTCGTAAATTAGTCAGCCTGGGCGAAATTTGCCCGAGACAGGGATGGTATTGACCTGTATCGGGTTTTCAGCTGGGGTGCTAAGGTCAATTCGGCTGCTGTTATTGAAGACAACCACGGGACCTTTTAACGTCTGCAGAATGGATAGGGTCCTCGATCCAACAGCCCTTCTACACGATAGCAAGTCCTGCGGCACCGTAATGCATGCGTGCATGCACTGGCACTGCTTTGTCGTTTTCGCTCTCCATCCGCATGATTAACCAGGCAACCCTTCATTGAGACATCTAAGAGTCGACGGGCGGTGCAGCGGTAACATCCGTGACTCGAAGGAATAAAGTCCTGCCCGAAGCGATAAGATTCCTGCCTCGGGTGCATTTATGTGTGGAGTTCGTGTGTTCTCTCCCCTTGATATGTATGCGTTTCTTTTGGGTCCTCCTGTTTTCTTCCACAATATAAAAAACGCCCATTAATGAAACGATCTGCGGTTTCCTCGCTTCGCCTCCGTATCAGTGTCTTGCTTATGACCAGGCGTGGAATTTGTGCGGCGCGTTATAAATATTATTATTATTATTATTCCTTGGATATGTGTGCCCATGTACAGTTCCGTTACAATCAAGTGATGGAAGAGGGCCTCCTACTACAGTGTGGATCATAAGCGTTTATTTGGTCAAATACGGACTCTGTTTTTTATCTGTGGTTTTATTCAATCTTAGTTGTTAAATTGTATCTACCGCTTTCATCTTTTACGTGTTTATTTTATCTATACACGGTGCCTTGTGTCCTTTGGGCAAAAGACACTTAGAAATGTAAATTGCTCTTATTATACTGCACACAGGGAGCACAGATGTGGGAACACAGGATCACCGTACAACTGTGAATGTTGCCAGACCGATGTCCAGTACACAGCAGCTCCCTAAACAATATGCTCAAGCTTGACGTGCACCCATGCAGGTCAAACCAGGCTCAATTTTGCTCAGCTTTCAGGTGATTTGCTTGGAGGTGATTGTGTCCACCGTGGTTATACTAGAGAGCAGCTGTACTGCCTGGAATTTGAATTGCCCTGGATATGGTCTCATCTCATTATCAGAAATGGCTTAGTCCTGTACAGGGTTGCGGTGAGCCGGAGCCTATCCCAGCAGTAATGATTTTGTGCCAAAGTAATAATTTCCCGTAAAAAGTTTTAAATCGACGACTGCATGCAGAGACATATATGATGATGATAATATTGACAATGTAAAGTATAACTCATATTTTAGAAATAATCGTAATTATCAATAGCCACTTAATCCTCTACAGGGTTGTGGGGGGCTGAATCCTATCCTGACAGACAGAGGGCACAAGGTGGAGCTATGCCGAGGCTGTGATACCAGTACATAGCAGGGCACTGGGGGAAATTTACTGAGCAGGTCAATTAACCTAGGCAGCGTATCTTTGGATGATGGGAGGAAACTGGAGTACCCAGTGAAAACGCACACGGACACAGGGAGAACACGCAAACTCCACACACAAAGGCACCCGAGCCGAGAATCGAACTCGAATGCTTCTTGCTGTGAGTCGATGGCGCAACTCACTGCACCGCCCTTTTCTAAATCACCTGTACAATATTGATGTGCAAGTTGACAACGGTGAAATGCTCTCAAGAGCTGCTGTTGCATGATAGCCGTGTCGAGCATTCCTCTCTCCTTCACTCGACGCGGCTAACCCGAAAGAGCAGCTCTTCGAAGCAAGTCTCATCATACATCGAGCCGTGAAAACCGACACCAGCACCATGGCACAATGCACGTGCCATGAGCTTGTTGCCATAACCCTTCAAAAATATCCTCTCGCAAACTGCCCGATACTAAACAAACTGTGTTAAAATCATCCCCGTGATACAAAGGATAATGCAGATATTGCTTTGGCCTGATGGACACGTAAATTCATCATGTGGTCCGCACAACGTGGCTGTGAGTGTTTAACACAAACACATACAATTCTGCAAATCATTACTGAAATTGTGTTTTTATCAAAATCCGAATCTTTTGTTTATGAAATGTAATATTCATTTTAGTTTACATTTTGCTACAAGAATATGCATTCACGATAAATACAGTTATCCAACGATGCAGGATTTTTAATGCTGCTCAGTAACGTATTTACACACTTGCCAAAAATACGACATCCCCAATGCATGTTGCTTTAAACATAATATAGTTCTCAAGAAGTCATTACCATTTTCTAATTGAGACATGCAAATCTTTTTCAGCCCTTACGTGAAATAATACAGGATTGGTGACTAATCGGTTGTTTTACGATTCAAGGCATTAAGTGCAGTGTTTACCTTTTTACATAAACACGCTGCATGTTATGTCTGACCAACAATCACATTTATTTTCCTTCACCTGTTAAGTTTCATTACCGGGGTAAAGCAGTGCATAGTTGTGACCGAAAGTTCTTAGACAATATCGTTATATACAACGGCTCGGCAACAGCCACACCACCAGATTGTCTCTCCCGCAATGACAGTGTAGGCGCAGCATGAATCTGCCGCTTGCATAATCGTGCGCGATGAACAATAAATAAAATGTAAGAAGTAGGACGACTCACAGTGACAGCGTCATATACGCTTGTGCAAATGCTCGCAGAGAGCCTCTGAAGGCTGATGGTGCCGTCCGGTTTGTGGATTTTGGTTCAGATCGGTCACACGTGCTTGACACGACTGGCAGAGTGACGAAGCGAAACAGCACCACAGGGGTCGAGCCGGATGCAGACGCCTTGGGATCAATCCGCGCTGTAAATGAATATTGCAAGAAAACGTTGCTGGGTGCACGCGGCGTGCACAAGAGGGGCGGTTGAAGCGATTTGAGAATGCGGCATTGAACGAGGCATCCAACAAAATCAGAACAAAACAAAGAAACGTCATTGTTGTTGATGTGCCGCTCATATGTCGTTGTTGTTGTTGACATGACGTTCTCTCCACAGCTCTGTGCAGCGCTTAGTGATACTTGGGTGAAAAGCGTTCTAATAATAATAATTAATAATTGCATTCATATAGCGCTTTTTAGCCGAGGGTCAATTATTATTATTATATTTCGCTCACGTTGATATCCCTTCTCGATGTGATGATCGTACAAAGGGACACGCGCAATGACGTAAAATAACATTATTCGTGTTCAGTATTGTGCATGTTTACTTTTCATAACGACTCATCCAAACCGTTTGACTGATGCCTTGCATCGTGAATAGCAGAGCTGCTATCTACGATACAGCCGCACATTAACGTTACGCGTTGTATGATAATGAATTCCCAAATCTGTTCTGTCGGGAGCACTCGACGTGGCTATCCTGGAAGACCAGCTTCGGAAAGCATCGACCCGACATTGGTGCCTTACACGTTGCGTTGCAGGACTGACCAGCCTTAAGCTCATATTCCATAACGCAAAGCAAGCTCTCATATGTATTAATGTTTCTCACATGTTCCCTGCTCCAATATGTTTATCATGAGTTGTTTGCCCTTTCTACTGATAAAGGCCTTTCCTGCCAGCCAGACCATCATTCAAATGCCTTCTTGACCCATACTTCCAGTATACATTGTTTTTAATCACGAGAACGCGATGATATATGCACGTGGCATTCATGGGCTGCAAAGTGGATGCAGACCTCATTTATATTATCATTGATCCGATTTTATCTTCCCTGTGATTTTATAAGGGTAACAGGAGCACGATGCATTTTCATGTTTTCTGCCCCAATTACCCTGGATAACTTTTGCAAACATAAATGAGCAAAAATGCCATCATTATCGACAGAGGGGTGATAACACAAACCGAATACGCCGATAAAAACGTGAAGACTGATAGTTATTTTACCGATGTGGCTTCGTCACGGCTCGATGTGCGATGAAAATCCCTCTCCATAGCTGCTCTTTCAGGATAGCCGTGTCGAGCGCTCCCCCTCTCTCCGTCGCAACGATCCGTCTCTCATGGTGCATACGACATCATCAAATCACCTGATCATTAGAACAGCTGATGATGCCCCCAACGTGGGTGGGGTGAAACTTCGTGAAGAATTGGAAAGGCACACTCGATACGGCTATCCAGAAACAGCAGCTATGGAGAGCAATTCGAAATTAAATTCCTGGTAGCCAAGGACCAGTCTCTCCTGAACGTGTTCAGCAGGCAGTCTGGCTTGTACTTGCGAGAGAGAAGACGGCCAAAGCACTGTGCCGCTGCAGAACACGTGGGTTTTCCTTAATTTTGGCAGAAAAAAAACGTTAATTCCCAGATGGAAATAACTGCGATCAATCAAGATTTTTTTTCCAAAACGCCACGATATCACGTCTGTACACGCGCGTGCGCACACACTCACGCACAAACAGAAGCTTGCAAAGACAGAGGGACTTAAAAACATACCCAGTCAATGTTGCTTGAAGAGTACCACAGTCGGGAATTCATCCAGCGATACCGACCTTTGCATAATACGTTGCTTGTTGAATAAAACATAGAAACTGCTTGTCATCGAGCGGCACGAGCATGAAACCCGCTCAGGCAAAGCACAATATTGTAATTCGGAGTTTGCGGCCAGATGGAGGTGAGTAGGTGTGTGGCTTTTGCAAACTCGACACTTTGTGAAAGGTGTCTATTTTGGTGTTTTAATATCTTAAACACCGGTATAATTGCCAGAAATGGCATTAACCTTTTTCTATTTTTTACATACGTACACTGGTAAAAGTACCCAGAGCATGTCACTCACTGCTGGTGTTAGATGTGGTTTGGACTCAAACTCAGTCGTGTGGGTCGGGGTCACGTGCTGCAAATCAGTGCGCCACCCTTCTCCCCGCATCGAACGTAATGCAAAGAAACCCAAAGATCCCCGTATAGCCTCTACAGACTGTAGGATCAAGTACTGTTAGCGAGCAACTATGAACGTCGACACGGGCACAAGAGGAGGTGGGTGGTCAACAGCACACCCGACCGCCTTTGTTTCCTTAGTGCTCTACGTACTCATTTGTTGAGGCTGAGTTGACCTCGGGAAGGCTCAGGAGCCATCCATCCATCTTCATCCGCTTTATCCGATGCCGGGTCGCGGGGGCAGCAGTCTAAGCAGCGATGCCCAGACTTCCTTCACCCCAGACACTTCCTCCAGCTCTTCAGGGGGGACCCCGAGGCGTTCCCAGGCCAGCTGAGAGACATAGTCTCTCCAGCGTGTCCTGGGTCTTCCCCGGGGCCTCCTCCCGGTGGGACATGCCTGGAACACCTCCCTAGGGAGGCGTCCAGGGGGCATCCGAATCAGATGCTCAGGAGCGTTTCATTAAATCGTCAGAGGTGTTGGCTGTGAGTAGGATTAGAACTCGGGTCGCCAGGTTTGTAGCCCAGCGCACTAACCACTGAGCCACCGCTCCCCAAATAATGCAAAGGAAGATTCACGATCATGCATTAACGAAGGAAAACACGCCTCTAAGCAGATTACCTTGTGTATGACCGGATAGCGAACACCGATCAGTTATTCAATTATTAACCTTTAAAGTTAAATGAACGTTCTGTAATACGCATCCCTGCATGCATATGTTTCCTTTCATCGTGAATTAAATTCTAATCTGATCACCCTGGCACCACTGGGAGAACTTTTCAAAAATCCATAAACACAAACGTACGGTTCTTAATGAAGGATTGCCGCACTGTGAATTGGTACATTTAAAAGGCAGTTTGTCAGACTGAAGCCGACAAAAATCTTTAAATTATTTACACTGTGGTCGTGAGAGAACGGAATGGACACTCATGAAAACAAACCGTCAGGCTGATACAACGGCCAAGTCACCGCTGAACACGCGCTAACTTGACAGTCTCCTCCTGCTCATCCTCCTCCTCCTCCTCCACGATCTCTGCTTTCCCTCACTCTCCTGGTTTACGATCGCTATGTTGCAATGCAGAATGTTTACATTGGGAATGTCCACGGCGTGACACGTAGTATGGATTGCTATTCGCAGGCCCAAGCCGCTCTGGCCATAGAGACCCTGATACTACAACATTCACTCATTCATTCATTCACAAAGCCTGCTTAATCCTCCACAGGGTCGCGAGGGGACCGGAGCCTATCCCGGCCGACAGAGGGCGGGGGGACACCCAGGATGTGATTCCAATATATCGCGGGGCATGATTTTTAGGGCAATTTATTCAGCAAGCAAATAAACCGAGGCAGTAGCGTGTCTTTGTATTGTGGGAGGAAAGAGATATCGCTATATTTTTAAAACGGTTATAGGGTCACGCTAAGCTAAATGATGTCAAATCTGTCGGGGGCTAGTATTCCAGAGGGGTATCAGAACTATCAATATAGTGTTCTCATAGCCAATTCCTCTGTCTACTGCTGGATGAAGTCAGTCAGCGTTTGCCCAAGGTGGGAGGAACCACTGAGCTCTGTGGATGTTTTTAACAGCTGTCCAGCGGGGAGGGGAAAGCAAATACAGCATCTCAGGGCACTGGGGGGCAATTCTGTCCGACAATTAACTTAGGTGGCAGCGTGTCTTTGGACTGCGGAAGGAAACCGGAGCACCCGGTACACTCTGACACGGGGAGAGAGAACACGCACACCTCCACACAGAAAGGCACCCGAGCAGGGAACCGAACCGGGGGCTTCTTGCTGTGAGGCGACAGCGCTACTGATCGCGCCACGCCGAAGGATGAAGACCTCTCCGTGCCATCCCGAGCGGTCAATGTGATCTGCTCTATCGATCGTGAACATGAAATACACGGACTAGACGAACAAAAACTCTTGCGCGACAGCTCGCGGACAGCGATCGTTTCGGGCCGATGACATTGCGGGCATTCCGGCCGGGGAACAGCCACACACGTAGGTCATGAATAAAGGCAGGAACACGGTGCATACTGCACTCGACGAGCAGCGCGCTTACAATGGGCGTGCTGTTAATAACGACAGCAAATAAATAATTTTATAACTCCCCCTTCAGGATCATGACCTTGAGAGAAGGCATCTGAGTGGACCGTGATTGGCAGCAGTTGATTAAACGTCCGTGTTCGCTCCCCGGTTCGACTACGGGCCAGGCAATTTATTAAAAACGTGTTGTCAGTGAGTGGCCTTATGAGCTATCGGGAACACTGCTGTGCGCTATGCGGCTGTGTATCCGCTCCCGTGTCTGCGCCTGAGCCGCGATCAGCTGTTGGCATTGCGTGACTGCGGACGCATTCATCGTGCCAAGACTAACCCTTCGAGCAGAACCTTACGCCGCAATTAGAGGGACGTGCCGCGTTGAATATTAAAAATACCCTGTGCCCGTGTAGAGACTGGTCACTTGTTATAAAACAGAGGTCGCTAGGATTTTAATAAGCGTTAAAAACCACTGTAGTTTTTTTTCTTATTGTGATAGCCTGAATCTTAGATATAATTTGCTTAGAGATTTCTGGGTATGACCCGATGAGTTGGATTTCATCATCATTCATGATTTGGATTTGTGAATTAAAATTACCCTGTGAACATTGCACCTGACATGTGCCTAATCCTGTCAGATGTTGAGTGGAGCGGTATCGCAGTGAGTAGCGCTGGGTGGCACAGTGGTGCAGTGAATAGTGCTGGGTGGCACGGTAGTGCAGTGAGAAGCGCTGCCGCTTCACAGTGAAAAGGTCTCGGGTGCCGCCTTTCTGCGTGCAGTTTTGCACGAGTGTACGAGTGTTGAGAGTGTGAGTCACAATGAATGTTCGCTCCCCATGTCCGCGTGGGTTTTTGCCAAGATACTCCGACTACCTCCCGCAGACCAAAGACACGCTGCCTAGGTTAATTGTCCTGACTAAATTTCCCCCAGTGCCCAGAGAAGTTATAACTTGCTTACCCTTCCCTGCTGGACAACTGTTAAAAAGAGCGACATAACAGAACGGTTCTTTATAGCCTCAATAAAGAAACACCTAACTGACTGAAAGGCAGAGAAGAGCCATGATAGTCATCGGATATGCGACCACTGCGCGTCATCACGGGCGTTATTGGCTTCGCGGTTATGTAGCGGGCAGTGTAGGAAAGTGCAGGAAGTCCAGTGGCGCACTGTACTTCTATGCCCCCGCGTGTTGTAATGCGGTTACACGACCCCCAATACAAACAGGCCATGGGGAGGAGGGCCTTCATCCAGCAGTTGATTGACAAAAGAGCTGTCAATTTATCAGAGATCAAATGCGTGGGTCATAATAGGTGGTCCGTATACGGAGTTGTGTATATATACATATTTATATTGGCTGGATATGCCATATTGGCATATCCAGCAGTGATTTTCATCCAGCAGTTAAATGACCAAGGCCTGTGCAAAATTAAGACTTTGCACGATGTTTTCTGTGATAATATTCCGGGCATCCAAGTGACACAGTGGTAAGGTCTGCGCTTCACGGGTCGAAAGCCCTTCCCGTGGCGGTTCGATTCCCATATTTGGCGCTTTTATGTGTGAAGTTTGTTCTCCCACTGTTCTGCTTGGGTTTTCTCTGGGTTCCTCACTAAATAAAAAAAATCACTAACTAATTAAGGCGGCACGGTCGCCTAGTCGGCAGCGCTGTCGCCTCACAGCAAGAAAGTCCCGGGTTCGAATTTCGGCTCGGGTGCCTTTCTGTGTGGAGTTTGCATGTTCTCCCCGTGTCCGCGTGGGTTTTCGCCGGGCACTCCGGTTTCCTCCCACAGTCCAAAAAACATGCATAGGTTAATTGGCTTGCAGACTAAATTGCCCTCAGTGCCCAGTGATGGACTGGCCTTCCATCGTGGGTATATCCCTGCCTTGCGCCCTGTGTCTGCCGGGATAGGCTCTGGCTCACCACGACCCTGTAGTGGATTAAGCAGTTCTGACAATGAGATGAGACGTATTTTATATTCTTGTATAGAGGGATAGAGGAGGAACGATTGACACAGCTATCCCGCAACAGCGGCTCTTGGGAGCAATTGTGTCGCGCTCCATTTTTTATTAAACAATGTTTCTCAATTGAGGGAGCAGAGTTAAAAGAAGCTAAAAAGATGTCGTTAAAATATTTTGGTTGGCTCTATAAATCCTCTAAGGGTATAAATGTCACGTTACATCACGCGTGTGAACAATCCCCCATTATGAGTTTACTTGGTGATTCGGATCACGTTTCCGCTGAGTCGCATAATTTTGACCAAAGTTATTTTGTTTGAATTCACAGTGTGTAGCTACATGCTGGAACACATCCACAATGTATGCCGTGGTTAAATCACTCACAAGCAGCTTCCAGGCAAGGGTTATCGCACGACACCACTGGCAGACAGGCCTCCACTAGCATGAGCCACTGTAGAGTTTGGCATAAAGGCTTTCGCGACCAATAATAATAATTGTACTTCTAAGGCGCTTTTGACCCGAGGGTCACAAAGCGCTGCACAGAGAAGTGGAGAGAACGGCGTATCAACAACAACGACATATGAACGGCACATCAACAACAATAATACCGGTGTGCTGTTTAATAGTAAATAATTGACATTCTGTTCGAGTGATGAGCCCGTGTGTTGAAGATAACGCTATATTCACGAGACGGATCCTTGCTGCTTGGCTGTCAGCTGGTGATGGGTTTATGATACTTTCACTGAGAATTGCTCTCAAGAGCCGTTCTTTCGAGATAGCCGTGCCGAGCGTTTCTCCTCTCTCCTTCACCACGATTCGCTTCTTCGCGACGTGGCACTTATACGTGACCCAACACAAAAGTACCCTGTCGTGTGACTGTGGAGAGATTTTATTTCTTCCGGCCAGACACCTTGAAAGAGGTGGCAGCATCCCAGACGTTACACCGGAAATACGCGACTTGCCGAGCGACCAACTGTGACGCTGCTCGTTTATAGTAATAATAATTGCATTTCTATAGCGCCTTTCACCCGAGGGTCACAAAGCGCTGCACAGAGCTTTATACTGCCCGGTGGACGGATGCAAGGAGATCAAACTTGGAAAATGTTTTAAATACCGCACCGGGAGTCGAACCAATCGAGGGACCTCTGTCTTGGACGTCGAGTGTAGTTGGTCTGACACGCATCTGAATACACTGCGGTGAAATTGTGAACAATGCTCTTAATTGTGACTGTTTTTGGCCAAGAGCCTAGCGTTCAGACCGTGATAAATTACCTATTCCGGCAGAGGTTAAATAATGCAAGAGGATTAATTGGGCCTTTTAAGTCGGGTGAAGGCATTTGTTTAATATTGCAGCCAGCAGTACGAAATCGCGATTGCATCCGGGAGCTCAGTGTTTGGCAGCAGTAGACAATATCAGTTGACATTGCGATTGTTTTTTTTCTGACTTTGAGCGACAATCACGATGATGATGATGATGATTTTCTTGCGGTGACCGCAAACTGGAAACACTTTTTTTATGTTTTACACTTAGCATGCGAAGGCAGCAAACCACTGCCTTGCGTGACGACCTTACTCAATCTGCATGAATCATGCAGCAGTGCTTACGTGACCTAATTAAAAAAATGAAATTCGTCGATAACATTGATCACGAGAGCCTTCGAATTAAAGTGCTTGGCAAAGTTTATCACTTTACTGGAGTCTACACGATTAATTGTAAGGCTACAATTTTCTAAATTACAAATACAGCCCTTGGCAGTGCGGTGGGACGGAGAGTTTGCATACCATTGACAGGGCACTATTATAATCAATAATGTGCTTTAAAACAAAAAAAACCCCCATTGCACACGTATAGTCCTATTTGTTATTCCACTGCTAGATGAGGGTCAACTGATGCCGCATGGGGCCTGAGGGTTAACCTTGCTTCACCCATCGAGGTCAGTGAGGGTTGATGAAGGTGGAGAGCATAGAGTTTGGAGCATAGAAGTACAGTGCAATATAATTTTTTTACATTGTTCTCTGTCAACAATCGGGAACCATCTTACAATTTTTCGGAGTGAAAATATATCTAAGAAGTATTTTTTCGTGTACTTGAAAAAATATACCATCAACTACATCATCATCGTTAGCCATGATCAGTCCACTGCTGGATGAATCCTCCCCCTGCTGTCACCATTTTATACACATACTAGTTTAACTGCTGTGTTACAAGACAAGTGACATATTGTTGTCCAATGTGTTAAATGTTACTTTTGCAGTTTTGAAAACTAAGAACAACTATAATACAATTTGTAACGCGCACAAATGCAATTATAATTATTGTATTCCACGCCTGGTTATGGAAGAAACACCGCTAGAGACGTAGCGAGGACACCATAGTGAGGGGGGAGGGAGAGGGCAGTCATGCAGCAAGCAGGTGCCAACATTTGATAGACACTACGTCCTGAATAATATCATGGTATGGGCCAATTCATTAATTAGTCTTCACTCATCTCATTGTCAGAACCGCTTAATTCTGTACAACGTCGCGGTGAGCCGGAGCCTATCCCGGCGGACACAGGGCGCAAGGCAGGAATATACCCACGATAGGACGCCAGTCCATCATCGGGCACTGAGGGCAATTAAGTCTGCAAGCCAATTTACCTATGCAGCGGCATGTTTTTTGGACTGTGGGAGGAAACCGGGGTGCCTGGCGAAAACCCACGCGGACACGGGGAGAACATGCAAACTCCACACAGAAAGGCACCCAAGTCGAGATTCGAACCCGGAACTTTCTTGCTGTAAGGCGACAGCGCTACCCACGAGGCGACCGTGCCGCCCTAATTAGTTCGTGATTTTTTTAATTTAGTGAGAAACCCAGAGGAAACCCAAGCAGAACAGTGGGAGAACAAACTCCACACATAAAAGCGCTAGATGTGGGAATCGAACCGCCACGGGAAGGGCTTTCGACCCGTGAAGCGCAGACCTTACCACTGTGTCACTTGGACGCCCGGAATATTATCACAGAACACATCGTGCAAAGTCTTAATTTTGTACAGGCCTTGGTCATTTAACTGCTGGATGAAAATCACTGCTGGTTATACCATATTGGCCAAGTTTGTTATTTCACTATGCTTTAACATACTGGTGGAGTGTGGGATGGTAAAGAGGGGGCAAAAACTAGTTTAATAATCACTCACTAAATGATTGTCGTCGTGAGTTGTCAATGTGTTATCATCCACGCACGTGATTTACCAGAGAAGTAAGAGTATGTTTATTTTACCAGTAGTACAGAAATAAAGAGTTATTACAGTGATGGAATAACTACCCTGGGTTGTTAAATACTATGGAGCTCATGAAATCCCAAAATATATCTTACAGGTTTATAGGTTTTACGTTTAAGGGGTGGATAAGAAGTAGCATTGATTGGGATCAAAAGTATTATTTTCAACATCGCGTGTCACAGTCTGTCGACGTTTGCTGTGAAGAACGCGAAACATTATTTGTGCTACTGGACTTAAACAAACAATAACTCTAAACCCTAGTCCTAGATATGTGACGAGGCTCGTTTGACCATTTTTTACCAAAACGCTCACTTGCCAGCGATGTTCGCTATGGCTGGGAAGCGGAGGTCATAGGTTATTGGTACAGTACAACAACCACTGTACAACTATTCGTGCATAGATATCATGACATTCACTTAAATATTTTTCCAATCCCAAAATGAAACTATTCATGACTACAGAAATATATTGTTTAGAATGTTTATGTGATTTGGTGGTATCTTACAAAAGTACGTGTGGAGGCCCACTTCGTGGGCCACGGAACCACCAGGGACGCTGGCTGTGTTTTCGTTATGTCCGCCCCTGTGAACCCCCCCCTCGGAAAGTATTTGATGCCACACAGACACACATGCAACCACCACTATCGCACTCAACCGCTAGATGCCTGCGCGCATCCGTTGTTAGAGCGGACATTTGACAACAGCATATTGTTCCACACTGATGCAGTGTCCGCACGACACGGGGTTCGGTGGGTAGCAGAACGACGATGGACTTGGCCCCAGCGACAGAGGTTTTGTCCATGGACCCTGTGGTTGAACAGGTTGGTTCGTGGTTCCTTCGTCAGCTGGAATTTGGCCTAGGGGGCGCCGGGTTCCACCTACCAGTTCTGCCGGGGAGAGAATAACTCCTCCGGAACGTTAAAGCTGCAGACAATTGTGTTCCGGCGGGGTTGCCGGCCGGAGGGGGCCATCCAACCGGCATGCATTGCAGGGCCAAGCTGGGCAGGGTTTCGAACGGACGTTGCGCGCGATATTCTTGCCTGTTGTTGTAACAGCTGGGTCCCGTGCTTTGGGCGGGCCAGACAGACCGGCGCCAAGGTGTTTACGACAGCGGTGATTGGTAGGAGACAGAAACGGCGCCCAGAGACAAGGGGGAACGACGGGGATTGGTGGAGAGAGACACGGCCGTTAAAAAGGGGCGGTACGAACCGGGGGGGGGAGGTATTTAACAGAGCGTGGAGCAAGGGGGCGTGGCAGTTGGAGTAGTTGTAGTGGGAGTAGTTGTGAGCAGTTGCCGGTTGAGTCGAAGCGGTTAGGTTGGTAGCCATGTAGAGGGACGGGGGAGAGAGTAGCGGGGTTTAGTTAGTTAGCGGGGTTAGTTAGGCATGTACGAGAGTTGTGCCCGGAGCTGTGCGAGGCTGTGCTGAGCGGCTGTGCCCAAGCGATTGTCCCGCGTAGCGAATTGTAGCGAGGGAGCAGTTGGGGCGGCTGAAAAGGGACCTCGTCGCGGCGCACGAGTCTGCAGCAGTAAAAAGGCTTCCAAGACATCTGCTGTCGGGTATTTTTGTATCAGAGCGGTGGTATGAGTGAACGTGGTCTGAGCGTGGTACGTGTGAGAGAATGCGCGCGCGCCGTGTGTCGGAGCGCCGCGTGTGATCACCCAGGGTCGGAGAGAGCGCGCGCTCCGTGTGATCACTCAGGGATCGAGAGAGATTGGTGTTAGGAGTTAGGGATCGCTGGAGATCTGGAGAAGATATTTACGGAGGTGGGGAACAATAGTGTTGGGGACTCGAGTGTTGGGGACCATCACATACGCAATCTATATGTATATAAAACAATGTGCCATGAGATTTGATGTGTGGACCTTGGTCAATACACTGTTGGATCAAGGCCTCTCGAAAGCATGGCGGTTGCTTGACCATACTTCACTACGCAGGTTACAGCGGTTTGAAGGCAGGGATTCCCAGCACCGGTTTAGAGATGACTCGACGCGGCCCCGCGAGTGAGAATTGGATTCTGGTGTCAAGGTGCGCATCGCAGTCATGCGGTCTCCAGCCACGTCACCTCTAATCTCACACTCATCCGTAAGCAATGCGGCTCGAAACGCAGAGTTTCGCGTTAACGAGCGGCATATGCAGTCAACAACACGGGG
>JAZEWT010000006.1:11334197-11357504 GCA_036362905.1 Mordacia mordax
AGCAGTTGCCACAGTTTACGGGACAGACATTCACGATCATTTTAAGCAGCAAGCATACACGTACGTTGAATGTGTAGATAATATTCATTTAGAGGACTTGTTTATGGTAGAGGGGATGGCGAGGGGGGGTTGCCCATATTTCACCACCACTGGTATTGTGCGTTGATGAAGTGTGAGGGAGAAGGATGCGCAATTGCATTTCAGAGCTAACTCGCCCTGAATAGGAGTCGAACTCGTACTCCCTGAGCAGCGTGCTGACCACTGCACCACCGCCCCTCGCACCCTGTTACATCCTGGGTTTAACGCCTTATATTTGATTAATGAGCTCGGGAATGTTCACACTAGGGTTTATTGAACATTGTCGAATTGTCGTACAGTACAAGCAGCTTTTGCATTGTTCTGATAACCTACAGGGGCGGCACGGTGGCCCAGTTGGTAGCGCTGTCGCCTCACATTAAGAAGGTGCTGGGTTCGAATCTCGGCTCGGGTGCCTGTCTGTGTGGAGTTTGCATGTTCTTCCCGTGTCCGCGTGGGTTTTCGCCGGGCACTCCGGTTTCTTCCCACAATCCAATAAACATGCTGCTGCATAGGTTAATTGGCTTGCAGACTAAATTGCCCTCAGTGCCCGGTGATGGACTGGCGTTTTATTGTGGGTATATCCCTGCCTTGCGTCCTGTGTCTGCCGAGATAGGCTCCGGCTCACCGCGACTCTGTACAGGATTAAGCGGTTCTGACAATGAGATGAGATGACCTACAAACGTTCTGTTCGTGTGACAAAGGATAGTAATGATGTAGATTTTCACGGCTCGATGCATGATGATTGCTTCGAAAAGCTGCTCTCTCGGGACAGCCGCGTCGATGGCTCCCTCTCTCCTCTCCTCGCGACGTTTCGCCTCACACGTTAGAGGCATCCTCAGGCGCAGTGTGCGTGCGTAGTTCCTGTTGCTCCTTATATATGCCTGTGTCGAGTCATCTTTTGTTGTGTAAGTCTGCATCTGAATCACCTTAACATTAATTTCCTTATCTTCTTCCCACCCCCGGAACTGCGATTACCCCCTCCCTGCTTTGTCTGTGGCTCGTCCCCTAATTTGCATCTCATGAAAATAAATCCCTCACACACCTAGACGATGCCCTTCTGATGTCCCCACGCAATAGTTCTATATCTATGTATTCCTGACTTCAATAACTGGCCTCCAGGATTGGCTGAGCTTTATATTCATTTCTTGTTTTCGGTTCATGATGCTTTAAGTCTTCTGAATCTCAATCCGTGAAGCAATTGAGATTCGTGAAGCAATTGAGATTCGACACAGGCTTAGTACCCACATATACAAGGAGCAACAGGAACTACGCACGCACACTGCGCCTGAGGATGCCTCTAACGTGTGAGGAGGCGAAACGACGCGAGGAGAGGAGAGAGAGCCATCGACGCGCCTGTCCCGAGAGAGCAGCTTTTCGAAGCAATCATCAGAGGATAGTAGTTCTTTTTTTTGTGCCATTCCTGCCACATACCGCGCATGATAAGCGGGGGTTCCACGTTAGTCATTTGATTTCTGCCTTGTTTTTTTGCACCGGAACCACGAGGAACGTACTTTTGTTCCTCTATATACTGTAATTGTACACGGACGGAATGACAATTAAGTTAGCCATCTAACACATATAGAACGTCGATTCCATTAATAATTACACACACACACTGTTCACTTGTGACAGTTTCATCGACGTCCTTTGAATTTCGAGGCCGCATCATTTGATTTTAGGAAATCAGAGAGTGTGGTAAAGCTCACGGATTACAGCGTGAAGTCCGCTTTACTTCGATGCGTGGTGAAGTCGTGCAACATGCATCCTTGCCACTGTGTCAAACGTCAATGAATAACGTAATACAAAGGTAAACGTAAATATCCTCCGTATAGCCTTAACAGACCGTAACGTTCAAGTGCTGTTCGCGAAACTCTATGAAGGCCGACACGGCACACGAGTGGATGGGTGGCCAGCACCACGCCCGGGCGCCTTTGTCTCCCTAGTGGCGATGTTTACACACTGCACTAGGCACCAATTTGAGGCTGAGTCAATCTAGGGAAGTCCCAAAACCGGTTCGAATATGTCACGGTGGATAACGTAACATATGTGGCCATACGCGCATACACATCAGATTCAAACATACACCCACAACTTTTTGTTTTCAACTACAGGGGAAGTAATATCAATAGATTCCATTTTTTGGGTTAGGTCACGTAAAAATGTTTGTCGTAAACCCTCCACCACCCTGATAACAGCTAATCAGTAAAGTATGTCGGCGTTAACAAAACGTCCCAATTCTTCGCTATCTCAGCACACCGATGTGTTGGAGAGCAAACTCACAGCATTTATAAACGAAATACGACGTTTCTCTGATAATTGCAATCAGCATCAGGCAAGCCGTACCTACTTGAGGCGGGTTTGCTTCAGAAAAAAAATATTTAAAGAATTAAAGTTACAGTGGAAGAGTCCGACTTGTAACACAGAGACTTACGGTACAATATATATATTTTAATAAATACCTCTAATCAAGGGGCCTAAATAACAATAATTGCACTTCTGGCAGTGTAGTGATACCAGGATCAAACCCACTGATCCTCCAGCCAACATTGTGTGGCACAGGAATAGGACGCGTTCTGAGAATAGTCGGCATAGCCCAACCGTTCAGACCGCTGTCTGAAAAGCACCCAAATATATAAAACAACCACAATTAAGTACAAAGCTAAAGTCGATTGCTCAGAGTGTAAATCCCGTGCCTCGCATTACATCACTTAATCCCTTGTCAGTGCGCTCAGCTTAAGGTTCAAACATCGTCCAAGCAGATACAGATTCACACACACTGGATGTTCGAAATACCCCGGTCTCTGGAAACCTCTACCACCCGGACACTCCGACTCCAACCAGGCGAAATCATGGTCTGTGGTCACAGGCAAAACGTACAAACACACACACAGCAATTACAATCCACGGTACACGCGCTGCCCGCAGAGGGGAATACTCTCAGCATAATCGCGCATCCTATAGCAGTGGACAACGCGTACAGCGTCCTGCGTCTCCGCACCTGTATGTACACACCGTGTGAATGCCCAGCAATGGCAAACACAATGGCACAACTGCAGAAGACACTGCCGTACAATGCACGCAGGTACGCGCGTGTGAACGACGCTATCCACGGTACACGCATTCACAGCGGGTTATCCCCGCGCCTACGGTCTTACAGGCGTTACCAACACACGACGCGTCGCTAAATAATCAACATGTTATCGTTAAACTCTTCACGTCCCGCTTACCGTAAGTGGTGTAATTCGCGTGCCCGTGTCCATTCTCGCTGTAGCCTCCTCTGATCCAAAAGCCGGCTGTACCGTAATTCCCCATGATGGGTCTGCGCGTGTCTTGTGCCGAGGAGGATGAGTCTGGCGCTCGCTCGCTCGTTCCCCTTTCCTCCGAGCGTTCACGACGATCCCACAGCAGCTATAACAGCAGTAGCTGCAGCAGCAGCAGCAGCAGCCCTGGCCAGCAGCTTACAAACTACAGCAGCCGTACGAGCTATTGGCAGCGACAAGCAGCAGTTACAGATAGCCGCTATGTCAACGCACAGCGGCAGCAGCTTCCGCAGCAACACTCACCGCAACAGCTACAGCAGCAGCTGTAGCGGCTACAGCAGCAGCAGTCACTTATACAATCTCACGACAGGCTCTCAGCAGCCGAGATTCGTGACGTTGCCTCTCTGTCTCTCGGCCTCTTGCTTGCCTTGTTTTTATATATTGACGTGAGTGTGTACGTGTGCATGTATGGATGTATGTGGGCTTTTTTTTAAATGAACGATGCCGGGTTTGTGTGCGCGCCTGCAGGATGATGTCAGCGGCAGTGTGTGTGAGTGCTCTCTGAGCGTCGGTGTCAGCGCTGTGTGTGTGTGTGTGCGGAGAGCGGTGGCGCAGCGGTTAGCGCGCACACGCGTACGTGTGTGTGTGTGTGCGGAGAGCGGTGGCGCAGCGGTTAGCGCGCACGCGCGCGCCTGTGTGTGTGTGTGTGCGGAGAGCGGTGGCGCAGCGGTTAGCGCGCACACGCGTACGTGTGTGAGTGTGGGGAGCGGTGGCGCAGCGGTTAGCGCGCTGGGCTACAAACCCGGCGACCCGAGTCCGAATCTCCGCCCACGGCCAACAACGAGTGGCGATTTTCTGAACAGGTCCCAGACCTCCCGTAGGTCGACTCAGTCTCAAATGAGTACCCGGTGCAGTGTGTAAACATTGCTGCTGGGGAGACAAAGGCGACCGAGCGTGGTGCTGGTCACCCACCCCCCTCGTGTGTCGTATCGACCTCAATAGGCGCTCGCTAACGGCACCTGACCCTATAGCCTAAGGCTAGACGGGGAATCTTTGTCTTTGTGCACAAGCGTGTATGTCATCGTGTATGTCCGGCAGTGATATTCACGCGCGCGGGTGTGTAAGTGTGATATGTATTATGTATGCCTCCGTTTTAATATATGTGCCGATGCATTCACAGTGCCGTATAAATATTAATGGCATAATGTGATAAGATATGGCTCCGGTTACCTCGGGCGTGGCAAGTGCACCGCAGCTGTACACATAGGATATAGTTCTATACTAAATCCTCTATATACAGAGGATATAGTTCTATACTAAATCCTCTATATACAGAGGATATAGTTCTATACTAAATCCTCTGTATACAGAGGATATAGTTCGATACTAAATCCTCTATATACAGAGGATATAGTTCTATACTAAATCCTCTGTATACAGAGGATATAGTTCTATACTAAATCCTCTATATACAGAGGATATAGTTCTATACTAAATTCTCTATATACAGAGGATATAGTTCTATACTAAATCCTCTATATACAGAGGATATAGTTCTATACCTTCTGTAGAGAGGATATAGTTCTATACTGTATGCTCTGTATACAGAGGATATAGTTCTATACTATATCCTCTGGGCGGCGCGGTGGCGCAGTGGTTAGCGCTGACGCCTCACAGCAAGAAGGTCCCGGGTTCGAATCTCTCGGCTCGGGTGCCTTTCTGTGTGGAGTTTGCATGCTCTCCCCGTGTCCGCGTGGGTTTTCGCCGGGTACTCCGGTTTCCTCCCACAGTCCAAAAGCATGCTCCTGGATAGGTTGATTGGCTCGCAGACTAAAATTGTCCCGCAATGCCCGGCGATGGACCGGCGTCCCGTCGTCGGGTGTATTCCTGCCTTACGCCCTGTGTTTCCGGGATAGGCTCTGGCTCACCGTGACCCTATATAGGATTAAGCGGTTTCAGATAATGAGATGAGATGAGATAATGAGATGAGACTATATCCTCTGTGTATCCTCTCTATACAGAGGATATAGTTCTATACTAAATCATCTGTATACAGAGGATATAGTTCTATACTAAATCATCTCTATACAGAGGATATAGTATATAACTATATCCTCTCTATACAGAGGATATAGTTCTATACTAAATCATCTGTATACAGAGGATATAGTTCTATACTAAATCATCTGTATACAGAGGATATAGTTCTATACTAAATCATCTGTATACAGAGGATATAGTTCTATACTATATGCTCTGTATATCCTCTGTATACAGCTGCGGTGCTGGTGATGGTTGCTGTCCGTGAGTGCAGGGCGCGCGTTTCAGACTAAACGGAAGGAAGGCAAAGGCGGTGTTGTTCGGGGCTGGCTGGTCGTGTGCATGGGGTGGAGGTGATGGTGGATGGTGAGGGTGGGAGGGGTAGAAGGAGCGGTGGTAATGATGATGATGTTGGTTGGGGGCGGTGGGAATGCGCTGGTGGATGAATCTGGACTAGACAAAAAATGTGCTTCCCCTTTTGCGCCATACCCGTGTGACGTAGTTGCTGTCAACTGATGTTTATGCTTGTCAATGTCTGGATTCGGGCGGCCCAGTGGTTAGCGCTGTCGCCTCACAGCAAGAAGGTCCCGGGTTCGCATGCTCTCCCCGTGTCCGCGTGGGTTTTCGCCGGGCACTCCGGTTTCCTCCCACAGTCCAAAAAGCATGCTGTTACATAGGTTAATTGGCTCGCAGGCTAAATTGCCCCGCAGTGCCCGGCGATGGACTGGCGTCCCATCGTCGGTATATCCTTGCCTTGCGCCCTGTGTCTGCCGGGATAGGCTCCGGCTTCACCGTGACCCTGTATAGGACTAAGCGGTTTCAGACAATGAGATGAGATGAGATGTCTGGATTCAATTGCGTTCATCAGACATGACTGTGATGTGTATGCTATCGGTAAATGTTTAACGTTCGCTATTACGGTTTTGCCATGCGTTACTCGAACACATATTATTATTGAGAAATTCATCCGCTCCTGTCACCTCTCAAGAGTTAAGCAGGTGTTGGTCCTGCTCAGTACTTGAATGCTCATTTTGGCAGATCTGCGTGGACCGCAGATTGCAATCCGGCAATGAGTTGAATCGATCTGTGCGGAGTTGTGAGCGTCGTCTCTTTACGCGGAGCACGAACACTGCGAAGATTTCTCACGTGAAGCCAAAACACTGGATGAACAGTGCAAGGCAGGACCTTACATACAAACATTCAAACGACTCAGCCATACTTCCCTTGGTACGAGTACTGTGTAGTTACTGGCCGTGTGTTATACGTGCAGTGTGCGGAGCGGCACGCAAGCCCAGCGAGTCGTTCTGCATTGAAAGCCTAGTTTCGATTCCCGGCTCGGGGGCCTTCCTGTGTGGCGTTTGCATGTTCTCCCCGTGCCGCGTGGGGATTTTCACCAGGTTCGCTTGCTCCGCACAAATTGCTCCTTGTGCCATCAGATGGACTGGCGTCCCATCTAGGGTAAAACCCTGCCTTGCATGCTGTGTCTGCCGGGATAGGCTCAGGGGCTCTGTGACCTTATATACAGGATTAAGCGGATGCTGATCATGAATGAATATGTCTACAGTATACAATAGGTATAGCACCCTTGCAATGCAAAGGTCACCAGTGCTATAATATGGCACAACTATGGTGAAAGCTTCGTAAAATCTCACCTGACTGTCCATCAGTTAGTCGTTGAGCAGGTTCCGTGTGGTTGGGTAAAGTGTGACAAGTATGCTGCCAACGTATCTGGCCAGCGTGGAAGAATAGGCAAAATACCCCTCTACGGCGGTTTTCTTCACAGCTCATTCTAGCGGAGGCCCTTCCACTAGCAGTGGAGTGAACAAGAAATTGCGGGGCTGTAGCTTTATATTTTAACTTGCAGCTGACAGTATATACACACACAAAGTGACGTATGATCCATATGTCAAATACTGCATCGGGAGCAACTGTTGCAACTGAACCTAAGGCACACGACGGTCCCTTTGGGTAGGGGCAGCCATACACAGACATATCTACAGATGGTCCAAACGGACCAGCAGGGTGAATTCACTACAAGCCCAGTCTACACCGTGCTAGAGAAACCACTCACGAAGGTCACCGCCGAAGGGACGAGTCCACTTCCACCGCAAGGCGCAGCCTCTGTCGGGGACACGACGACATGAGTTCAGGACGAGAAGATGCGAAGGCTTTCTTTCTCTGGGGGAAAAAAAAAACACCTCCGAGAGCTTTTATGAATTCTGCATCTTGCCCACGTTGTTGGAAACACGTTGCGTGGCTGGAGAAACAGGTTCTGAGCCCGTGTAGTAAATGTTCTGGCACGGGTCCAGTGTTGATGAAACGCCCCACCTGTGTGCCAATCTCCAACGAGTTAATAACAAAACCGCTTTACTGTCCCTTCGATAATGCTCACGAAAGTCCACACTGATGCTACAGTTCCATACGTCCACCACTAGAGGTCGCTACAGGGAGGTTGGCTTGTGTGAGCCGGATCGGTTCGCTGTGTCGGTAGAGGAGGGAGGAATCCACCACCGGAGAGCATCTCATCTCATTGCCAGAAACCGCTTAGTCCTGTACAGGGTCGCGGTGAGCCGGAGCCTATCCCGGCAGACACAGTGCGGAAGGCAGGGATAGACCCACAATGGGACGCCAGTCCATCACCGGGCACTGCGGGCAATTTAGTCTGCAAGCCAAATTACCTATGCAGCAGCATATTTTTTGGATTGTGGGAGGAAACCGGAGTGCGCAGTGAAAACCCACGCGGACACGGGGAGAATACTGCACATATACAATTATATCCGTAGAGGTTGGTTACTAATGAGGTGTTCTGTATTATCCGCAGGGCTGTGGAGATTGGATGTGACTTCGTATGTTGGTGGGTGTGTGTGAAGGTGCTGTGTCTGCAGAGTGAATAAATATCATCATTTCGAGAGAAGATACGTGTGGAATCAAGTCCTTGTGGTGGAAAAAGAGTAACGAGTGTCGGCGAACTAGGAGTGGTGCATGCGGAGTGCGAGGGGGATTCACAAAAAACACAACGCATAACTTTATCATCAGAATCACCGCCTCCTCGCCACGTGTGCACTCACGTGCGCGGAGTTCACCTGGTGTCTGACATCTCGCTGGCTAAAGCACCGGCCTGTAGTATCTCGTGCAATCGGCGGCCGTATCGTTGGGTATAGAGAGACGGTGCAGGTAGGCGCGGGCTACACTGAGCAGCGCAGGTCAACAGCGAGCCATCGTCCCAGCACAACAACAGTGAGCAGCATTAACAGTCCTTGCCAAAGGACTTCAATGCCTTATGGAAGAAGTCTGTAGATGTAGGTGTGCGAAGTGATCTTTGATCCCGTGTTGGGGCAGTGTTCTCCGATTATTGAAGTAATTCATTAGTTTATCGCTTTCGATAACCCAACTAATCAGATGTTTTTATAAATAAATAAAACCCCAGTAAGGCCGGGTTCGATTCCCGTTTGGGTTGCCTTTCTATGAAGAGTTTGCGTGTTCTCTCTCTCCATGCCTGGGTGGATTTTCGCCAAGTGCTCCGGTTTCCTCGCACCGTCCAAAGACACGCTGCTGCCTGACTAAGTTGCCCCAGTGCCCGACGATGAACTGGCGTCCTCTCCCGTCTTGGATTTTCTGTCAGCCGAGATAACTTCCGGTCCTCCGAGACCCTATATAGGTTTAAGCGGGTACTGTTAATGAATGAATATAAACGACGAGAGAGCAAAGGGCACACATTATGATGTTGACCCTCGGGTGAAAAGCGCTCTAGAAGTGCAATTATTATTAATTGCACGTACATTATCGGCGTCATCAGCACGTGATGCTGAGCTTGACTTCCAGGGGTTACCTGCCTTGAGCAACCATTTTGAAGAGACTACCAAATAACTCGTCCATCAAAATGTTGTTCAATCAGCCAACTTAATTAACTCACTTGCCCCAGCTCTTAACTCATCCGATCAGTGAATGTATGAAACAAAGTTGATTGCTAAAAGAGAATTTCTTGAGGTAGACAAATGTCATAGGCAGCGTGTGCCCCGTCGTGGACTTTAATGATAAGATAAGATAAACTTCCCGGCGATGGACTGGCGTCCCGTCGTCGGGTGTATTCCTGCCTTACGCCCTGTGTTTCCGGGATAGGCTCTGGCTCACCGTGACCCTATATAGGATTAAGCGGTTTCAGATAATGAGATGAGATGAAGATAAACTTCATTGTCACCCCATGCGAATAAAACTACAGTATATAGAAGAAAGAAATGACGTTCCTCGAGGTCCCTGGTGCAAAAAAAAAGGCAAAGCTGCAGAAGTTTTGCAGAACTGAATATGTTGGCGGTGCAATGAAAGATAGTATAAGAGGTAGAGTAGGGCTCTCGGTGGCGCTGTGCCATCAATAAACCCAGCGACCTGAATTCAATTCCTGGGCCAGATCACCATCAGTAATAGGTGAGATACGAACCGGTCCGAGATGTCCACCTGTCTCCACCATCCCGCACTGACCACCCTGGTGAATTGTGGTAAAACAATCGTGACGGCCGACATGGAGTGGATAGGCCTTCCTCCGTCCTTCAGTTGCTGATGGCTCTGCGTTCTGGCAATCCTCAGTAATGAGAGCCGCAGCGGATAGGAGACTGCAGATGTCACGGTGGCTCACAGTCTCCTAGTTCTTAAGAATGGCAGACGTGATATCCTGACACTGTGGCATCCTTCTGTTCCGTTAACTGCTAGCAGTCATTTTGCATTTGAAAGTATCAGCACATGTCTAAGACATTTAAAAGTAAACATGAATATTTATCGAGCTGTTACAAGGTGGTGGGGCGGCACGGTGGCACAGTGAGAACACTGCTGCCTCACACCTAAAAGACCGGGTTTCGGTTCCCCGCTAGGGTACCTTTCAGTGTGGAGTCTGCGTGTTCTCCTAGTATCCGCGTAGATTTTCGCCGGGTACTCCGGTTTCATCCGACTGTTAAAAGACACCCTGCTGCCGAGGTTTAATTTGCCTGCAGAGTAAATTGCCCCCACTGTCCTGCGATGTACTGGCGTAAAATCCGGGGTATAGCCCCGACTTGCACCCAATGTCTGCCGGGATAGGCTCTGCCACCCCGCGACCCTCTATATGATTAAGCGGATATTGATAATGATCATCTGTTCACCAATCGATTACTGCAATGGACTACTCCATGGCACCTCTGCCTGCCCGATCAATCATCTCCAACGTGTGCAGAATGCGGTTGCGAGAGCCCTCACCCACACTCCCACTCACGATCACATCCCCGGTACGAGCGTCTCACCACGAGCCACTGGTTAAATACAGAATTGAATTCGAGATCCTCCTTCTTGCCTACAAGGCTCTCACAATACAGGCTCGCTGCATGTGCCCAGATCGCACCTCCGTTCGATGGGTGACAGAGCCTTCTCGCGTGCTGCTCTCAGACTCTGGAATGCCCTTCCATTGGAAATTGGGTCAGCTGAGTCCGGACATCTTGAAATCCCGTCTCAAGACTAACTTGTTCCGTAACGACTTGAAGTCCTCTGGCCTAGGGACTGTTGGATGCTGCTCACTGTAGTGTGCTTGGGTGATAGCGTGCTGTTGACCTGTGCCTGCTCAGTAGCACTTCATCCTTCCTTTCTTTATTTTAACAAATTTATTGTGTTTGTTATTTTATATCATTCATTGATTTATAGTCATTATTTTACTGTATCGATCAATTCTGATGCTGTTGTTGACGTGCAGTTCTTTCTACAGCTCTGTGCACGCTTTGTCATCCTCGGGTGAAAAGCGCTTTATGCATGTTAATATTGTTATTATGATGTGTCAAGGTGTGTAAGTCCATCAGTCAGGTTTCCCGGCACTCAGTTTATGCACGGTAAGGGTACGGGGCAGCCTCGGCCTCCTGTGGGCGAAGGGACTGAGTGATAGGAGGGGCGGAGCAACACCTGGAGGGGCGGAGCAACACCTGGAGGGGCGGGGCAACACCTGGAGGGACGGAGCAACACCTGGAGGGGCGGAGTTACACCTGCAAGGCGGAGTTACACCTGAGGGGCGGAGTCACACCTGGAGGGGCGGAGGGGATGGGAGAGCTGGGGGGAGAGCGAGAGGGGGAGAGCAACGGGGAGTGCGAGGGGAAGAGCAATAGGGAGAGCGAGAGAGGAGAGCAACAGGAGCGCGAGAGGGGAGAGCAATGCAGAGAGCAAAGCGGAGAGCGAGAGGGGAGAGCAACGGGGAGCGCGGGAGGGGAGAGCAACGGGGAGCGCCAGAGGGGAGAACAACGGGGAGCGCGAGAGGGGAGAGCAGTTGGGAGAGCCGCAGTGTGGTTCGGGTTTCCTCTTGAGCTCGAGCGGTGCGGCAGAATGTATGAGTAAAGAGTGAGACCTCTGGGCAGTGTCTGTGACGATCTCTGAGTTTCAGTGACTGTCAACGTTTCCCATAAAGGATCAATCTACCGTAACACCGTTATAGCCAACAAGTCTCAATGTTTCACATTTGTTATGGAACATTACAAATTGAGCGGATCTTCCTGATTCGAACAGAACAGAGCAACCTCAATCCACACCAAGGGTATAAATCAATGTGAAACATGGCAACGATTAAAATGCGAATAAAAGGTCAATCACTGTGTTAAATTGTACGTAACTCATATATGTCCTTAAAGCTATGATCTTTAGATAACTGCTTGCCATTTGATATCCAGCCAAGTGGCTCAATGCTAGGGTGAGCGATTGACAATGAGATGGTTTCTCTGCTCTGGATGACTCATACCATCATCCCTCCCGCGTCGATAAAATAGGCACCATGTTGTGGGGAAATCAACAGCATTTGCCCTATTGAGAGGAAGATGTTTATAATTAGACATATGTTCATTGATGATTGCTTACCAAGTTGTTATTTCGGGATAGCCGTGTCTAGCGCCCCTCCTCTCTCCTTCGCGACGTTTCGCCTCCCACGTTGGAGGCATTTTCAGGCGTGCTGTGGCTGAGTGAATTATGTGTGACTGTGCTGTGTTATACATGTGCCTTAACATTGATTTTAAATTCAGATACTTCATCCTTTGACAAGCTTCCACGCTCCCGCGCCCCCCTATTCCCCTTTGTCTTTCTCGCATATTTAAATCCAATTTGACAGATCCCACCTCTGATCTAAAAGTAACTTTAAATGGCATTCCTTCACGTCGAATGTCTGCTGAGTTGTTTAGGGGGGCTGGATTTTTGGTCTTGTTAAGAGGCTGTTGTGATTGAAACCCCATTTTCTGCTGCAGTTATTTTTTTAGGGCTGTTTACTGTTAGTTTTAAAGCTGGCTACCGCATTATAAAAAAAAGTACCCAGTGAGCTTGCAAGCTCTAGATGCGTGATTCTTGCGATATAACAAACGTTACATGGAGACACGCTTCCCTAGCCTAGGACTGTGGAATTGTTATCAATCACTCAGAACTGTAAAAGCGAGACGGAGCACTGCCTCGACGCTCATTAGAACGATTTCCCTTTTTCATCTTCAAATAAAAATTCGCCAATGAACTAACATGGTAATGAAAGACTGGATCCTCTAAAGGCTTTGTTTTGATCTGTTATTGAGTCGCCAGTAGCCTTGGAGAAAATTTTCAAGCATGATTATTGACTACATGAGTATCGCTGTCCATTTTCCAAAAATAGGACAGTTCCTTGCGTAAGTCCTTTGTGCTATTATAGCTCGTGACTTTGAGATGCAGCAAAGTCGAATTCGTTTTTTTTTATTTTGGAAACCCATTTGTATAAATAAACTTTGTAAATAAGACATGTTGTACTTAGTAGCAATGCAGGAGTCTGAGGGTATGATACAGTGCGGTCTGATCTAATTTTACTGAGGCCACAGTAAATCAACATCATGTATATTTTTGGCCGTGTCCATAAGCCATGGGTAATGCTGCCGTGGTGGAACAGTTAGCACTCTAGTCTTTGGCAATCCAGATGCCGTACCTCGGAGCTTGCCGGACGGCAGTTGAAACAATGCACATGTCTCGTCACCTCTGTAGAGCCACCACTAAAAATGGGTGGACAACTGTCAGTCGCGGCGGGTCACATGTGATGACGTAACGTGTGATGGGGGTAACGTCTGGGTAATCCTAGCGCTTTCATTGCAGCTACCAAGAATGGAAGAGTAGGCAGGACATGTTCCCACGATGCGCGCTGTCGCGCGACCTCTAGTGGAGGCTCCTCTGACACGAGTGGTCATTCAGTCATTATGAGTGCCCACTTGATCTCGAGCCGGAGCCCGCAAGACACCGGGCGCCAGTCCACCGCAGGGAAACAGGGGTAATGTAGTGAGGCCAAGTAGTCGAGGCTAGCACTGTTTTCCTCAAATTGCTTTGTCGAGGAACTGTTCACCGTTATGCAGACAAAATAAAGTATTTGAGGGCGGATTTTTTTTTTCAGAGTATCGCGGTTGACTTTCTCATCTCATCTCATTGTCTGAAACCTCTTATCTCTCATCTCATTGTCTGAAACCGCTTAGTCCTATACAGGGTCACGGTGAATCCGGAGCCTATCCCGGCAGACACAAGGCGCAAGGCAAGGATATACCGACGATGGGACGCCAGTCCATCGCCGGGCACTGCGGGGCAATTTAGCCTGCGAGCCAATTAACCTATGTAGCAGCATGCTTTTTGGACTGTGGGAGGAAACCGGAGTACGCGGCGAAAACCCACGCGGACACGGGGATAGTATGCAAACTCCACACAGAAAGGCACCCGAGCCGAGAGATTCGAACCCGTGACCTTCTTGCTGTGAGGCGACAGCGCTAACCACTGGGCCACCCCGCCGCCCGGTTGACTTTCTTGTCCAAAACAAATGGTGCAAAAAAATCCGTTTTTTTTTTAAATCGTCGGCTAGACAGGATCCTGTGAGAGATGGTAACGTTAGTGCTGAATTCCACAAATATGTCCGTCAGATTTAATCTCGAAAAATAATGCTCTGTGCGCTGTCTTTTGGAGCAAAATCAAAAGCGCTGTGTGCGCCGTCTGTTCGTGTGAATGATGATGAGCATACATTGGTTAGCGCGTGCTTTCCGGAACATTTCGTGGCGGAGGACACTGCTGATCAATTGCGCCCTCGGTCTGCTCTCGGTGTCAAGGAAACAGAATTTCTGACAACTTTGATGACGTCATTGGTGGACGAAAATTAATCCAGTGCCGACAACTCTGATGTTAGTGAGAAGTGCGCGCACACATCATGTAAACACGTGATTGTGCAAGGCACGTTGCTTGCGTGGTTAGCGTGACTAACATAAAATCGCATCGCCAGTTTTTATTAAGGGAGCCGATGGGCCGCTTCTTATTGCTATCCCCGTGAAATATTCCGTCGATCCAACCAAGCGCACGTTGCATTGTTTGGAGAAAACTGCAAAACTGCTGAACCGACTACTAATCATCTTTCCACGCAGCTCGCCAACAGCAGTGCCCAAATCTACGCGGGTTTGGGCCAAGATTGCCAATGGAATAGTGCTCTGTAGAGTCACAGGCAAGGCTGCGCTGCATGGGTGATCAGCCACAGGATGCCCAAGCAATTTCTGTTTGGTCGGATAGAGGCGGCTGAAAGGGTGCAGCATGGGCTGGAGAAGAGATCGACTGATGTGGTGCAGAAGGATGTAAGGCTGATCGGACTTGCTGAAGACTGGTACCAGTGGTCTCAAGATCGACCTCTGTGGAGGAGGCTCGTGAAGGACGCTACTGGGCAGGTGGAGGCAGTCGCCCTCCAACAACAATAAACGTTTAAGTCCGATTTTATAGTCCTCCGAGCAAATTTTCCATCCACAAAATATACACTAAATACAATATACAATATGTACCATTGTTTACACCACGTGCCCACATCCCATTCAATACAGTTTATAATTTATAACGTGCACACATTCAATTAGTTGCAAATATATACATACTCCTATTTAGAAAGGCAGCAATTTATTACCAGCAATGACATACCACAGTGTATGTAATAAGGTTTCGGAGTGACGCTCACAACAGCGAGCGGAGTGCCGGGCGGATAAAACTCAGCGAGTTGACAGAGTAGGGAGCGCAGGTAACACAGGTGGTGCCTCTGCCTGTCATCTCAGTCAGTCAGCCTATGACACCTGGGTCTGTCCCTTGACCTCTTGCTAGCGAGGCGTCAACACTTCGCGTAGCCTCAAAATGCACCTGGCCTGGCACAGGCGCCGAGCGGACGTCACCGCCACTTAGTGGCGAAAGACGGTCGTTGTGGTGTGGCACGAGTTGTCCCTCAACAGAGAGGGCTCCTGAAAATGAGCCTGGCACTGATGGACAGATGTCGGGGACCGTGCAGAGCCGCTCACGGCACGAGCAGTAACACCGGACAGAAATATCCTGCCAACGATTTACTTGTCATTGCTGTGGGGCCCACCCGACCGATATCGCACGCGCCTTAGAAAGTGTGTGCGTGTCTACGTGCGTCTGTGTAGACGAGAGTTAAGCGATTTGCGAGCTGGGCTGCAAACCCGGCGACCCGAGTTCGATTCCCGCTCACGGCCAACACGAGTGACGATTTTCTAATCCGGTCCTAGGCGTTACCTCGGTCGATTCAGCGTCATGTGAGTGTACATTGTGCCGGGTATAAACATTGGCACTAGAGAGACAAAGGCGGCCGGGCGTAGTCCTTGTCACCCTCCTCCTCGTGTGTCGTGTCGACCTTCATTGGTGTTTGATTACGGCCCTTGACCCTACAGTCTTGTGAGGCTATATGGGTCATTAATTCATTCATTGTCAATGCCCGCTTAATAATATACTGGGTTGTGGGGGGGGCGGATCCTATCCCAGCCGACAGAGGGCGCAAGGCGGCTATATGGGTGATATTTGTTTTTGTGTTTGTGTAGCGACGCGAATATCCTTGCATATCGGATTGTCGTGCGAAATAGAGACGTTCTTATTAAATTAACGCACTTTACAAAAACAGGTTCCAATATCACACGCCACTCATGTCAGCCGTGACCGGAAATGGAACCCATGTTTGGGGATAACAGCGCGGTGTAAGCGCGACTGCTCTGCTCGCTCAGCAGATTCTGGTCGTCTGGTCGCACTACACTTCCGTTCACTGCACTGGCCCCATCGTGGTGAAATGACATTCGAATAGAAATCAGGACCACAGAGTCACTCACATCATTCCGGAAACTGCTCAAGTGACATCTCTTTATTTACATGTCTGACATCTGTTGGGCTACCGGTATTACGTATGTTTCTGTTTATTGGTTTATTGTATACGCATTGATGCGTGCGATATAAGTCGCCCGGAATAAGGGCGTCTCCTAATTAATAATTAATAAGCAATTACTGATTATAATTCATAATCGTTAATAACGGCGCTCTCGACAGAAACGACATCTGTTTCGTTTGAAGAGGGCCCCGTGTGACGGGGGAGGTATCGATTCTGAGAGGCGCTACGTCGAGCAGATGGGAAGAGGATCGTTCGTGGCACCAGGCACGCACTGTTCTTCAAGTCTCAAGAACACTTTAACAATTGTCAGCGTCGTGTCATCTGGAGCACCTTTTTTTTTTAAAAACAGCATCGCGAGTCTTTACAAGAACGGTCAATATAGAAGAGGAGACTCGCTCATTCAGGCCACGCCATCACTCATCACGCTCCCAAGGTGATTTCCTACTAAAACAAGCACTGACGCGATGATCATTTCCTGCCAATTCCACTTTCATATGGCAGGGGCGAGCATATCCGTGGGACAATCAATGTTAAACTTCACCACAAATCGGCATTGATTTTAACCGATGGCGACAAGATGGTGAGTGGAGTCAACCACCAATCAATATTTGAACTCACAACCTTGCAACTGCGAGCACGCGTGTTCTTTATCCAGCGCCAGACCGGACACAACCTGTGCTCCCTTCTATTAAAGCAGCAATAAAAAAAAATCAATGTTTTAAAGATGATTTTTATTGTTGTTGCGGTATCACACTGAGCTCACATGTCTCCACTGGGGCATGGATAATGTTTCTTCTGTACGGGTGTCTCGTGTTCATAATCTTCTCTCTGTCACTTCCCTCGGCCTTTCCTTAGACCGAGGTGGACGTTGGTGAATCAGTAGGAGAAATCCTTGAAGCGCATTCACATTGACATTAATGCCACAGTGCGTTCGGAGACCGTTCGTATTAAATTATTATTATCCACGTCATTGTACGGGGATGGCTCCTTGAGACTCATTCTCACGGAGCCGTGCTCGTACATCTGGGGCCGATGGGTTTTTATTGAGTTGGTCAGTTTGTTTTTAAGCTGGAAGGAGCCGTCGAGCTATGTAGCTGTGTTTTTTTTAAGTTATCCAGCGGGGAGGGGTAAGAAAGTTACCACATCTCAGGGCACCGGGGCCAATTAGTCAGCATCATAAACCTAGGCAGCATTGTCTTCGGACTGTAGGAGGAAACTGGAATACCCGGGGAAAACCCACGCTGGCACGGGAAGAACATGCGAACTCCACACAGAAAGGTACCCGAGTCAGGTATCGAACCTAAATCCTTCTTGCTGTGAGGCAGAAGCCCTATCCACCGCACCACCGTGCTGCCCCATTAATGAGGTTTTGAAATCCTTCGCATTTAAATTGCAAGGATTATATATTTGACCAACATCGTTCACGATAATCGATCCACTGCTGAGTAACAATAATAATTACACTTCGAGAGCGCTTTTCATCCGAGGGTCACAAAGCGCTGCACAGAGCTGTGGAGAAAACGGCGTCAACAATATCAGCAAAGATCAATTGAAATTGAAATAATGGCTATAAATCAGAGAAGGACATAAAATAAGAGATGCACGAAGGCTTCTCTAGACAATCACATTCTCTAAAGGTCTCACAAATCACCGATTTACCCACCTTATCCCCACAAGCCGATATTATCGCTGATTTCATTTTATACATTGCACCGTCGTAAAAACTTTTGCTCCCATATATTCATTCTTTTTTACCTGCACTGATTCATGAATGGTAAATCAGGGGACTGGCAGGATCTTAAAAACTTGAGACCTAACCGTTTATTTAATGGGATCACTACAATTTATGTTTTTGCATTATCTGAATTGTAATGCTCAGGAGCAAAAAACAAGTTAGGGAATTTCATTAATTACTACAACAGGCCGTTAGAATTGTTTCTTGAAAATCCAGCGCATGAATCGCATAACACGTGGTGTGGGAAAGTGCGCCCAGGACTGTGTAGAGGTTAAAAAGTTCACGAGAAGAAGTTTACTGAGTGATCTCCTCCCCATCCATAATCTGACCCACGGGGCTCAGACCGTGCTGCAAGATTTCCGAACGGATTCTCTCCCTTGGCACACACCGACATCAAGCAGTAAATGCATTATAAACACGTCCTGTGAAAACATCTTTTGAGCAGCCGACATCCGCCACGAGGTACACGCTGATCTCGGAATGTTGCGATATTTTTCAACTCATGACGCGCCACCGATAGCGCGGTTGGAATACGTTCCACGGAGGGGGCAGGGTTACTAAAGCGCACATTTATTTAAACAAAGAGTCACCGTGCCTCTGTTCCCAATGTACCACGGCTGGGCTCGGTCCTGTGGGAGCCACAGGCCCAACTTTTTGCTATCCCATCAGCACTGCGTGTTCCTGCGATTCCCGGAGGTGTGGATTCCTGTCTGATAACAAGTGTGACCTCCGCTTGGACTCGCTCGTTGAATTACAGGGAATTTGTCCTCCACCTTGACATCAATATTATTTTCCCTGTAGTGATAATGATTGCATTTCTAAAACGCCTTTCACCCGAGGGTCATAAAGCGCTGCACAGATCAAATAAGTAAAACAATGACTACAAATCAATGAAAGACATGAAATACAAGTAAAACAATGATTTAAACAAATAAATGAAGGAAGACGTGCTCCTGAGCAGGCGCAGGTCAACAGCGAGCCATCATCCAAGCACAACAACAGTGAGCAGCATCAACAGTCCTCGCAAGAGGACATCAAGGCCTTACAAAACGAGCGTTGAGGCGAGATTTAAAGATGCCCAAGGACTCAGCTGATCGAATCTACAGTCTGGGAGCAGCGCGCGAGAAGGCTCTGTCACCCATCGAATGGAGGTGCGATCTGGGCACATGCAGCAAGCACGCGTTGGAGGATCGAAGTTGTGTTGAGAAGGGTGCCTGAATTCGGTCACGGATGTATGTCGGAGCAGTGCCAGTGCCGTAACTAGCTGCGTGGGGATTACGTGACTATAAAATCTTTATCATTTAAATGCATCAGCGGCGGAAGGGTTGCACAGTGTTGACATCTGTTCGATTCTCTGCTCAGGCGCCTTTTCTGCGTGGAGTTTGTATGTTCTCTCCCACTGTTCCGCGTGAGCTTCCTCCGGACTCTCCGATTTTCTCCCACAGCTAAAATACACTCATTTATTAATTGACCCATGACATCGCAATCTATAGGAAGCAGTGTCTGGCGAGTTGGCGTCGGCTGACCGCCTGGCTGACTCCCCCCCCCTCCCCATCTGCAGTTTCTTAATGCATACGTATCCATGTCTCGTCCATGACCAGGCGTGGAATTTGTGCAGCGTTGTGTTATAAATTGTGTTACACATTTATTTGTAGCAACTATGGTCAATCTAGTGCTGCGTTGGTTTAGTATGAATGTTTGTTGTATCGCAGGAATCCCGCATCCAGACCTTGCAAGCTCACTTGCTATTTTCTGCTCTAATAACATATTTCTATTTCTGTAAATCCTTCCCAAGCCAGGCCCACCCGGCTCGTATTTGCGAAGCAATAATATCTGTGTCGAGTGATCCTCCTTCTCTCCATTGTGATATCTCCTCTCCCACGTTAGAGGCATCATCATCATCAGGCGTTTGAATAACGTTGCGGAGAGAGGAGTGACACTTAACACGGCTATCCTCAAAGATCAGCTTTTGAGAGCAATTCTGACAATCCGTGCGTTTCTCCCGTTTCTGTAATCGCGTAATTCCAAGCTTGTACCGCCACGTGCATCTCTGCGCATTTTTATGTTTTTCTTCCGCTTCTTGTCAATACTTTATTCCACACGAAGTAGCAGATTATACACTCCGCTTAAATGTTGAAAAGTAGCGTAACAATCTTCTCTTTTAAAGGTGCAGACCTGAAATCCCTGCACCAAGCATTGCTGGCAGAAGAGCCCCCGATAGGTGGGAATATCCACAATTTGTGATGAAAGATGTTGATCCACAATTTAGTCAACCACGCGTAATCTATTTGGTGTTTTGAAATCTTAACACCTGCATAATTGCCAGGAATGGTAAAAACCTGTTCTGTTAATTACATATGTACACTCGCAAAAAGTACCCATAGTGTGGTGTGTTCACTCATGCTCCTGGGATGACAGAGACGAGGTGATTTACGAAACTGCCAGGTGATTGAACTTGTGCACCTGATTTGCAGGTCCACTGCGCTAAACGTTAGACCACGACAGCATTGTGTGTGGGTGCGCCCATCTCTTCTGATATGTCTGGGCGCTGTGGAAGAGTAGGCCAAGTATCCATTAATGTGTTCTCCAGACCTCCCTCTAGCGGAGGTCCTTCCCCCAGCCGTGATGCGAGCGGACATCTTCAGGGTGACACACTTACCTCCATAATAATAATAGTTTTTGCATTTTTAGAACACCTTTCACCCGAGGGTCACAAAGCTCTGCACAGAGCTGTGGAGACTTTTGACTTTTAAGTCCAATTTTATTGCTCCTCCGAGCAAATGTTCAAACGACAAAATATACCTTAAATACCATATACAATTTACAACTTATAACCCGCACACATGTATACGGTTAAGACAGTATGCAATACAGTATACAACTGTTTACAGAGAGCCTGAGAGGATGATATGGTCTGAGAACGAGACGTTAAGACCCTCAAAAATTATTACAAATTGAAATGTGAACTGGAGAGTCCCATGAGTGTCCATGCACAGAGCATTGCCGCAGGGCTTCAGTAAAGTGGGGGCACCTCCCCGGCGTTTTTGTAGAAGGCAGCTTCAGGCGGAGCCACGCCTTGATGAGGCCCTTGGTCATCACTCGTGAGGAGCTTTCACCCGCGTCACCCTGCAGCAGCTCCTTACGTGTCTCGTAGTTCCATAAACTCGCCTGAGCGAGGACATAGTTTCGCCAGCGGCTCCGGATGCACAGTCACACATAACGGCGCTGCTGTGGAATAGCGCCACCCGGTTTCCTGAAGATTCCGCGCAGGAACCGAAACAGTGGGCGCAGTCGCCGGCATCCGAGGAACTGGTGAGCGAGGTCCTCTCTCTCCATGGTCCACGCAGGCGTCCGATGTCCCGGGGTGGACTCGTCTGGGCTACGCAGCCAAGAGCACCGCACAGTGCACTAGCCTCCACCACAGGTCTCACCGTCGTTTTGTGGCGGATTGCCTGTACATCTGCGTCAAATAAGGGACAACCTCCACCAGGGCGCAGAAGTGGCCCCTTAATTTCGAGTCCGGCTGGCTTTCGAGGTCTCTGCAGTGCAGTGCTTTCACACAGTACGTGTCCAGCGCTCGCTTACACACACCCTTTATCGCCACCCCTATGCAGTGTTATGCATTGAGAGCAGCTCTTCCGCGTTCTTGCGCCCTGCAGCTTGGGGGCAGGAGTCGTGCAGGGGGGTGGGGGGAGGGCAGCCGTGCTTGTCCCCGGCAGCCATTTCCTGGAGGCTCAGACCCAGTGCCTTCCTGGCAACTCGAGCCTCGCGCTGCAGCCTCTCACCCGCGAGCACAGAGCGCGGACTTGCGGCAGCAAACGTGTCCGCGCACTCCTCAATCGCCCATTGTCTGCTAGGTCCTTCACCACTGCTACTCCTGCAGAGGTGAAGCAGAGCTCTGGAGAGAACGGCATGTCAACAACATCAGAGTAGATCATTTAAGTAACATATTGACTATGAATTAACGAAGGCCATAAAATAACAAATAAAATAATGTTCAAACAAATAAAGGAAGGAAGAAGTACTCCTGAGCAGGCACAGGTCAACAGCGCGCCATCACCCAAGCACACGTTCTTAGCGCTGTGAGACATGAGCCCAATGGGCAAATCGACGGACGATATCTTGGCTAATCTTCAGGAGTATGATGATGAATATAGATTCCAAATGCGCGTGCTGGATTTTGAGGTACGGCGTATTTACGAGTCGAAACGTTTCCCATTTAGATTAGCATTCATGAGAGGGCATTACGAAACGCTCCAGCAAAGGCTTCAAGCAGCCCCAAAGGTTCTGTTTGCTCAGCGGGTCTCCACCACATTCATTATGTTCAGCTCCATTACACAAGCGGATTGAAACGTAACCTTCTGACCGTTTTACTATCGAGAGAAGTCATTTAATGTCTGTTGAATGATCACAAACAATTGGGAAATACCATGAATTAACTGAAATTATTTAAAGGCTATAGAATTGCTTAATTGTGCACGCTTCTGCGTGTTTGAAGGGATTTGAATTAAGATCGCTAGAGCTACAGTAAATATATTTGTGCAGTGTGTCTTTTTGTGTGGAGTTTCGGTGTTCTGCCGTGTCTGCGTGGGTTTTACGGGGTACTCCAGTTTTTTTCACCAATCCAAAGACATGGTGCCTAGGTAAATTGACCTGACTAGATTTCCCTCAGTGCCCTGCGATGAACTGGCGTCGAACTCGAGGTAGAGCCCTGCTGCTTTGCACCATTCATGCAAACACGATTTGGGATTAAGGGTGGCGTGGTGGCGCATAGGGTAGCGCTGTCGCCTCACAGAAAGAAGTCTCGGATACGATTCCTGGCTCGGGTGCCTTTCTGTGACCCACCTGCGTGGGTTTTTGTCGGATACTTCGATTTCCTCCCACAATCCAAAGACACGCCGCTGCCTAGGTTCAGTGGCCTGCTGAGTAATTTGCTCCAACAAAGTGTGCCCTGTGATGTACTGACGTCACATTGTGGAGTTGGAGCTTTCTGGGGGGCACAGGGGGGCGCGTGGGGGGGGGGC
>JAZEWT010000006.1:11361098-11375295 GCA_036362905.1 Mordacia mordax
GAACGGGGCCACGCAAAGGTTCCTGGGGCAGGAGTTCTGGGCATGATGCCACGTGAAGCGCTCGCTCATTCATTAGCGACAGAGAACAGCCCCTCTTTTGTGAGGCACAGCGCAAATCTTACCTGTTAGAGAGAAGTTCATCATTATCAACACCCACTTAATTCTGTACATGGTCGGGGGGAGGGGCAGAGCCTATCCCGGCAGACAGAGAGCTCAAGGCGGGGCTACCAATTATGTGACACCAATACATCGCAGGGGATTTTTTGGGGGCAATTTACTCAGCAGGCCAATAAACCCAGGCAGCATCGTGTTTTTGGACGGTGGGAGGAAACCGAAGTACCCGGCGAAAACCCACGCAAACTCCACACAGAAAAGCACCCGAGCTGGGAACCGAACCCGGAGCTTCTTGCTGTGAGGTGACAGCGCTACTCACTATGTAACCACTGCGCTGCCGCTAGATGTTTGCAGCAGAAAATACCCAGTGAGCTTGCAAGCTCTCGATGCGGGATTCCAGATACACAACAAAGGTTCTGTTCGCCTCGTCCTCTGGGTTGCCCCGAAAATACCTTTGATTAGCTCTCGCCTCCTATAAATATGGGAAAATCTCTCACAAATTTCATTGTCATCAGAACCCATTTAAACCTCTTCAGAGTCGTGGTGAGCCAGAGCCTATCTCGGCAATTACAGGGCATAATGTAGGGCGATAACCATTGTGGGACGACAGTCCAAGCAAATTAACCTAGGCAGCAGCGTGTTCGGGCTGTGGGAGTAAACTAGAGTACCCCGTAAAAAAAACACACGCAACCATGGATATAACACACATAAAGTCACCCGAACCAGGAATCGAACGCAGATTTATAATAATTGCAATTCTGGAGCGCGTTTCATCCGGGGGTCATAAAGCGCTGCACAGAGCTGTGGAGAGAACGGCATGTCAGCAAAAACAACGACATATGAACAGTTCAATTGAAAGTGTTAGTGTATTGTTAGTGTACTGAATCTGATGAGTGGGTGGAGGAGGAGGCAGGGGGGGGGTGGAAGCCCCCCTGCCCTTACACACAAAGCTCATCTCATCTCATTGTTAGAACCGCTTAATCCTGTACAGGGTCGCTTTGAGCCGGAGCCTATCCCGGTAGACACAGGGCGCAAAGGCAGGGATATACCCAAGATGGGACGCCAGTCCATCACCGGGCACTGAGGGCAATTTACTCTGCAAACCAATTCACCTATGCAGCAGCATATTTTTTGGACTGTGGGAGGAAACCGGGGTGCCCGGCGAAAACCCACGCGAACACGGGGAGAACATGCAAACTCCACACAGAAAGGCACCCGATCCGAGCTTCGAACCCGGGACCTTCTTGCTGTGAGGAGGCGACAGCGCGACCCACTGGGCCACCGTGCCGCCCCCACACAAAGCTGCTGAATGATTACTGGCAGAGCAAGGCGACTGCGGATGGGGCTCAGAGCGGCCGCGCTTTAACATTGTTTACACGGCGCGGCGCAAACACAACGAGGCACGCGCACGCGTTGTCCTGCCGACAGGAGACAACGTAGACTCTGTGTCTGTGAGTTTTACTCTGACCAATAAGTTAATGACTCAGGATGATTCCGGATAAGGAGATTTAATCTCGACATCGCCACGTTTCAAGCCGGCCGCGTAATGAAAATGCAGAATATAAATTAAGACACGAAAACAAAGTTTAATAAAAAAAATAGTGAAGTATTATTTTACGCCTGTGGAATTTTAAAGCAGGGGTTCTCAATCATTCGCAGCTCACGGCTCACGAGGCCCACTCTGGTATCAGTTCTATTTAATAGTTATCCAGCGGGGATGGGTAAAGCAAGTTACAACATTTCATGGCACTGGGGGAAATGTAGTCAAGAGGCAATCGGAGTACCCACCGAAAACCGGCGCGGATACGAAGAGAACACGCAACGTCCACAAAGAAAGACTGCACCCGAGCACGGAATCTAACTCGGGACCTTACCGGTGTGAGGTGGCTGCACTACTCACTGCGCCACGTGTTTGTCTCCCTGGTCTCCACGGACCACTAGGTGGCGCCATCTCTTTAAAAAATACAATTACGACAATCTGGAAAGCCAAGTAGATTATTAGCAACATCAATGAGATTATAACTGTGTCTTAAGACACACATTCAATAATTATCTCATCTCATCTCATTATCTGAAACCGCTTAATCCTATATAGGGTCACGGTGAGCCGGAGCCTATCCCGGAAACACAGGGCGCAAGGCAGGAATACACCCGACGACGGGACGCCAGTCCATCGCCGGGCATTGCGGGACAATTTTAGTCTGCGAGCCAATCAACCTATCCAGAAGCATGCTTTTGGACTGTGGGAGGAAATCGGAGTACCCGGCGAAAACCCACGCGGACATGGGGAGAGCATGCAAACTCCACACAGAAAGGCACCCGAGCCGAGTGATTCGAACCCGGGACCTTCTTGCTGTGAGGCGTCAGCGCTAACCACTGGGCCACCGCGCCACCCTTCAATAATTATATTTTGTTATATTTGATTTTTTTATTGAATATGAGAAAATATAATTATTGAAAAAAAAACCCCGCAGTAGTGAACATTGTATGGCCGAATAGGATTGCCGCACTGACAATCACTACCTTGCACGATCAGTTCAGTACCCGCTTAATCCTGCACAGGATCGCGGGGAGCCAGAGCCTATCCCGGCAGACACAGGGCACAAGGAGGGATCATACCCAGGATGTGATACCAGTACATGGCAGGGAACATTTTTGGGGCCATTTATTCAGCAAGACAATTAAACTAGGCAGTAGCGTGTCCTTGGACGGTGGGAGGCAACCGGAGTACCCGGGGAAAATCCGCGCGGACACGGGGTGAGAGCGAACACGCAAACTCCACACAGATAGGCACCCGAGCCGGGCACCTAATCTGGGTGCTTCTGGCTGTGAGGCAGCAGTGCTTCTCACTGCACTCAAAGCTGTGTGTGATGCCATATTTTAATTCTGAGTCTCGTGACATTGTCAGCCAGACAAATGGAATAAAGTATTGGGATAAAGTTAAAAGAGAAACGGAAAATGGAATCATGAAAGAGTGTGGAGTAAAATTGTGGCTTATACTGTTTATATTTTAATCGAAACGGCACAATTGTCTTTGAGAACCTGGAATTCACCCAATCTCACCGTATCTCAAAAGCTAGGCAGGGCTGAGTCTCCATAGTGCTTACATGGGTGACCACATGACATAAAACAGGTGCTGTGTATGCTTCAGAACAACTGTGACAAAGAACTAAATATCTCAACAGTTCCTGCCAGCTTAAATGTCAACTGGCGGGCTGGTATCTGCCGAACCTCATTGCTGTCATCAGAGGCTGTTCCTACGTATATCTGCGTGTCTTCACCAAAATCCTGCATGACTTGCGTGGTGAAGTATGGTCGAATAACCCGCATGAGATACATGGCGTGTAAAGACCCTCAATTAACAGTGCATGGGTTTTCGTCCGATTTCATCCCACTATCTAAAGACACGCTGCTACCTAGGTTAATTGGCCTGCTGAGTAAATTGCCCCCAGTGCCTTGCGATGTACGGGCATCACATCATGGATATAAGCCGTCTTGCATCCTCTGTCTGCCGAGACAGACTCCAGCCTACCCGCAACCCTGTACAGGATTAAGCGGGTACTGATGCTGAACTGGGTGGTACCGTGGCCCAATGGGTAGCGCTGTCTCCTCACAGCAAGAAGGTACCGGGTTCGAATCTCGGCTCGGGTGCCTTTCTGTGTGGAGTTTGCATGTTCTCCCTGTGGCCGCGTGGGTTTTCACCAGGTACCACGCTTTCCTCCCACAGCCCAAAAAACATGCTGCTGCATAGGTTATTTGGCTTGCAGACTAAATTGCTCTCAGTACCCAATGATGGACTGCTGTCCAATCGTGGGTGTATCTCTGCCTTGTGCCCTGTGTCTGCCGGTATAGGCTCCGGCTCACCGCGACCCTGCACAGGACTAATCGGTTTCTGACAATGGGATGAGATGATGCGGAACTGAACTCAAAGTTCAAATGCAGTAGCGCCCGAGTGGCCGGCAGGTGTCATTGTTAATCTTTGTACCGATGGACGTTTATCACGGCGCGATGCGTGACGATGGGTTTCGAAAGCTGTTGTTTAGAGATAGCCGGGGCGAGCGCTCCTCCTCGTTCCTTTGCGACGTTTCACACACACCCCCTCCCATATTGGAGGCATCTTCAGGCTTTAAAAAAATAATCATCACTGTTAACCTCTTCCATTCCCACACCCATGTCGCTTCGTTCGGCTCAAGCGTGATCCAGATGTCTTGTGACCCCCGTTTAAGTGACCTCCCCCCCCCGCACAGATCATCCACTATTGACAAACGACCTCTAGTGAGAAGCGTATCGGCTCATGAGCGGTCACAAACCCGAGGAAGAGAAAACAAACTATGACATTGGGGTCACAAGATATTTGGACCACCCTGTACATTGTACAATTACAGATTAGTTGTTACACTGCGAAATTAACCCTCCCCACACAACATGACAGCCATAGCGGTATTATGGCCATACTTCACCACGCTGGTAAGTTCAGATTGCTGAAGGGGGGGGAGGAGGTGATAATGGTTAAAAACATCGAGGTTGGCCAGGGCCCGGAATCGACTCAGCATGCATGGCCACTGAGGGCCTGATCAGACTTGTCTGCAAGGCGCAGACCCGCAAGGGCGGTACAGTGGCTGTGCAGCGGTAACATCCGCGCTCACGTGGGGGCGGAACGGTGGCGCAGTGAGTCGCGCTGCTGCCTTACAGCAAGGAGGACCCTGGTTCAGTTCCCGGTTCGGGCGCCTTTCTGTGGTGGAGTTTTCGTGTTCTCTCTCCCCGTGTCCACGCGGGTTTTCACTGGGTAATCCGGTTTCCTCCCACCATCCACAGACACGCCCTTGTCTTGGTTAATTGTCCTGCTGAGTAAAGTGCCATTGCCCTGCGATGTACTGGCGTCACATCCTGGATATAGTCCGCTTTGTCCCCTCTGCCTGCAGGGACAGGCTCCAGCCCCCCCCCCACCCCGCGAACCTGTACAGGATTCAGCGGGTACTGATAGCAAGTGAGTGAGTGAGATAGATAATCCTGCCCGAGGCGGTTTCCAGCTCAGGCGCCTCTCTGTGTAGAGTTTGTATGTTCACCCCCCTACTCTGCAATGGCTTCTTTTGGGTTCTCCGATCTCCTTTCGCAATAAAAAAAAAAGCTCATTAATTAATTAATGAGCACCATTAATTGGCGCCGACTGACCGTCTGGCTCCCCCCCCCCGTCTCAGCGATTTCCTCTCTACGCCTCTGTGTCCGTGTCTCGTCCGTAACCAGGCGTGGAATTATATTTGTTACAAATTATATTATTATTATCATGCTTGGGTAAATAAAATCCGTGCCGACAAGATCCCAAAAGGACCGCCTCATGTTCCATCGTGTATATTGGTGTTTTATACGAATACACACGCGCTTGTTTGCAAAGCTTTATTGCATAATATATACACATTTTTTGGACGGTTTTGTAGCCGGTGCATATTTATGTTTTACAAGGCACTGGCTTCAGCCCATCACATTCTTACAACTACGCGCGTACCTGGCTTACGTAACTACCTACCGCTTATGTTTCCACGCACGTGTTGCACGGCTCTCCGATATGGTCATGGCTGTTGTTATGGGCTAGGTGTCTGACGTTTCGCCCCACGTTCTGGGAGTCTTCGTCAGGAACTGGATTGGGTAGCACTGCCCGTTCCTGGTGGGGCTGTACGGTGGCGCGGTTGCGATTCTGGCTCACTGTAGAAAACAAGACCTTAGTTCAATTCCCGGCACGGGTGCGTTTCTGAGTGGAGTTTTCGTGCTCTCACGGTTCACATACACGCTGTTGCCTAGGTTATTAATAATAATAATTGGACTTGTAGAGCGCTTTTCACCGGGGGGTCACAAAGCACTGCAAAGAGCCGTGGACAGAACGGCTGTCAGCAACAACACTGACATATGAACGGCAAATCAATATCAATAACATTTTGGGGTTATTTTTGTTACAAATACGAGCTCTGGAGAGAACGGCATGTCAGCAACAACAACAACACCATTAGAGCAGTTTCACTGACAGTCAAGTAATGGTTATAATTTAGAGAAGGGCATGAAATAAGCGATAAAAATTATTGTTAAAGTAAACGAAGGAAAGAATAAGTGTTCCCGAGCAGGCACTAGTAGGCAGCGAGCCATCATCCCAGCACGACAACAGTGAGGTTAATTGGGATGATTAAATTAATTTGCTCATGGTGCCCTGCGATGAACTAGCGTCCCATTCTGAGTACAGTCCTGCCTTGCATCCTGCGTCTGCCAGGATAGTCTTCGCTGCTGACGTCGGTTTTCAACGCCGATTTCCCCGGCTCACTTTCGTTCATTTGTTTACTCAAGAAGCTTCCGACGCACCGTGCAAAACGTCGGCCAAGGTCCCGAATAATACGCGGTGTCAACTGCCACGTGGTCTGCAGAGTCAGGGAATGTGGAAATTTCATGAACGTTGAAATCATGTTTAACACGAAGCACAACACTGAGCAGAAACTCGACAACATAAATTAACAAACCCCTTTGCCAACTGGCAGAGTGAGAGCACATATAAATGTATGAAGTCTGTTTCAGTAGGACCCGTGCTGAGACTCAAGTCTACATTTGGCATGAAAATTTGAGATGATTGAAAACAAGATTCATAATGATTGCTTCGAAAAGCTGCTCTCTCGGGACAGCCACGTCGATCACTCTTTCTCTTCATCGCGATGTTTCGCCTCACACTTTCGAGGCATCCTCAGGCGCAGTGTGTGTGTGTGTCCTGTGTGTGACTCCTATTTATATGTAGGTACTATGTTTATGTTAAGTCTCTTCTACAGTATTACTTTCTTCCAGGAACAATGGAAGAAGATCAGGGTCCATCAGAAAGGGTTCCATTTCATAGCTCTATAGATGTACACTGACCTCCAGGTTTGGCTAAGCTTTATTCTCATTTCTTGCTTGCGGTTCATAGTCTGTTCTGTCTTGTGAATCTCTATTGCTTCACAGATTAATCTCAGACTTTTGTGGCGGATCGCCGCTAATACTCACATATTGTCAAAATCGGTTCTGTGTTGTTTGTCTACACTAGGTGCTGCCATTGCTGATTCATCCGTTTGCAGCAAACGCACTGATGCCTCATGCTCTTTCTTTCTTCTGGCCATTGTTCTTTCTGTTTGCCCGATGTACACTTCCAGTCTTCCACAGTTTCTGCAAGAAATGCAATACATGCCTTCTCTCTGTTACGGCAGTGTATCTTTGGGTGATTTGAGTATGTCCTGTATCCTCTGATGGGTTGCGAAGACTGTGCTAATTTTGTATTTTTCGAGATAATTGCTGATATTGTCTGTGGTGCCTTTCACATATGGCAGGAAAGTAGGGGTTTTGGCATCTTCCTCCTCATTTTCATGCTCTTTCTGTCTACGTTATTTCACACGTATTGATGACTCTTTTGCCAGCAGCAATATCTCCAAAGGACATTAAGAAGAAATGCGGGTCAATGCAGCCACGTCAGCAAAAAAAAACTCATCAAAGAGAAGCGCCAAGAGAACGTGTCACACGCTTCAAACAAGATTTCACATAGGGCGGGTACTCTGCTAGCAATAATAACAATGTCCTTTACGTGTTAAAGGCTCATCGATTCTCCAGTTGAATTTTTATAAGGATCCTGCATTAGGATGCTTAGCCAATTTAATTCGTGCAGAAGGCAAGAGCGTGCTGCATGGTGTCACACATCGGAGAGCAACTCTCAAAGCCTCTACATGGGCCGAGTCAACATCTCTGCTGCTACCGGCTGCCCAACTCACACACAAAGGGACCAGCATCTGAAATTATCAGACATTCTTCCATCCATGTTCACACCAGGTTCCACCCAATTTAGCCTCCAAGGTTTGACATTGGGCCGGGTCATGTGGTCGCAGGTGATTAAATAGCAATGTCCTAATAGTCGTTTTAATATTTAACGATAATATAAGTTCAGCTTCTGGAATGAGGGATACTAATAGAGTAGTAGAATGGGTATAAGGAAGACAGGTACACTATGTGTCTACATTGTCAAGTCAATTGCACATTTTAAGGACCAATTAAATCTAAAAGTTCCCAGGACTTTTCGTTTTTACTGTCGTGGGAATTTTTAACGGTGTTTAAATATTCATGAAAACATATTGTACGCTATTACGTTGGAACTTATGCATCCCTGTAATTTCGCACCGGCTACTTGCGTTGGTGGAGTCGAACATTTGTTGTGTCGCAGGAATCCCGCATTCACAGCTTGGAGGCTCACTTGGTTCTTTCTTCTATAACAATAAGCAATCGTCCTGCGCAGTAAATTGCTCCAAAACAGTGCCGTCCGATGTCCTAGCGTCACATGCTGGGTATAGCGGCGCCTTCCGCTCTCTGCGAGATGGGCTCGCGCCCCCCGTGTCCCTCTGCAGGATTAAGCGGATATCGATGATGATGACGATGATCGATCTACAGATGAGGAGGCTGCCATATGTGATGCGGCCAATGCAGAGGGGAACCTGGAAGTCTCGCGGCGCAGGACCATCTCTACCTTTTGACGTCAGGTTACGAGTGATGATGCTTCAGATTTTTTTGAAAAACAGAAAAAAGTGCAGCCCTGTAATTACTTGCTCGCACCACTGCTGGCAGAAGACCCAGGTTCGATTACCGGCTCGGGTGCTTTTTGTGTGGAGGTTGTATGCTCTCCCCTTGTCCACCTGTGTTTTCGTCAGGTACATCGGTTCCCTGTTAATTGTCTTTACTAAATTGCCCCAGTACTTTGAGATTTTTTAAAACTTGCCTAATGTCTTAGAATAGGCAAGTGTACAGTCACATGACAACTCTATTTTCCACCTCTACGCTACTGAACGCTTTGGAAGCTTTCTTAGCAGTTCGTCATAACAGCCCGCACCGTCTTACTTTCACCTTTGGGGAGCACCCATACTTTGCCATACCACTCCTGATTTCACGATCGACTAAACTGTGGCGCACTCATTTATACTGCTAGGCGGACAGAGGCAGGAACGTTTACTAAACTCATCTCATTGTCAGAAACCGCTTAGTCCTGTACAGGGTCGCGGTGAGCTGGAGCCTATCCCAGCAAACACAGGGCGAAAGGCAGGGATACACCTATGATGGGACGCCAGTCCATCACCGGGCACTGCGGGCAATTTAGTTTACAAGCCAGTAAACCTATGCAGCAGTATGTTTTTTGGACTGTGGGAGGAAACCGGAGTGCCCGGCGAAAATCCACGCGGACATGGGGAGAACATGCAAACTCCACACAGAAAAGCACCCGAGCCGAGATTCGAACTCGGGACTTCTTTCTGTGAGACAACAGCGCTACCCACTGGGCCACCCTCCCGCTTCGCGTTTACTAAACGCGCCGTATATTTCGAATGCCACGCTGGAAGATCAAATTGACCTCTGGATCGCAATTCCAATGTACTCACCGTTAGGCCACAGTAGCGTCCACGTGTTCTTGTCTTCCATTAAAAAAAGAGGTCACGTATTTTTCAAAAGAAGGAGAGAGGCAATGTCCCTTTCTCCCTTTTGTTATTTATCATTACAGCTGTAATCATATTTCGTCAAATGTACGGCCAGGGAAATCATTGTATTGGCAGAGAAAACTCATGGATTTCACTCGGGGGCATAAAGGGAATAAGTCATCATATTGGCAGCTGAGAACACTTCCACGAAACGAATGCAGTTGCTAATAGAGGCTGATTGCTCCAATTTGCCTCTCGCGAGCCCCGAACCCCATTCTGAGTCCTAGACGTTTTATATAACGTATGTATAATACGTGAAAAACAAGGACACATGGGCCACTCGAATTTCCTAAAATACCTGACCGCTTGAAATGTAGGGGCGGATTTTGGAGGTGCAGACCATAGTGGACGTGTACATTCTGGAGAAGCGTTAGATATGGGCGGCAGGGTGGTGCAGCGGTAACATCTGCGCCTCACAGAAAGTCCTGCCCGAGGCGGTTCGACTCCTGCCTCTGGCGTCTTTCTGTGTGGAATGTGTGTGTTCTCCCCCTGTTCTGCGTGGGTTACCTCCGAGTTCTCCGGTTTCCTGTCACAACTAAAAAGCACTCGTTAATAAATTGGCTGCTATCATCACAATACATAGGACGCAGTGTTTGGCAAATGTTGGTGCCAGTTAACCGCATGGCTGCCCGACCCCCTAGCTCCCCCGTGTCTCATCTATGACCAGACGTGGAGTTTGCGCGGCGAGTTATGAATTGTATTGTCATCATTATCATTATTACACTGCTGCGGAGACTGGGCCGCTGCGTGGCTCGGCGAAGAGCGTTCGGGCCGTGCCGCACGACGCGCGGCACGGTGTCTGACGTTTCGTCCCACGTGCCCGGAGCGTCTTCGGGGAACCCACTGGAGCTGCTCGCTGTCTCCCTCGCTTTGTCGGTGAGCGGACGAAAGCGACCGTAAGAAAAAGAGCCAACTACGCCAACAAGCGAAGTGAGAGGACTCGGTTCCCCCGAAGAAGCTCCGCCGTTGTAGTTGCTGACGTGCCGTTCTCTCCGCAGCTTTGTGCAGCGCTTTGTGACCTTCGGGTGAAAAGCGCTCTAGCAGTGCAATGATTATTATTATTATTAGCTGAGCCAAAGATCGACCCCGGCAGTAGCCGGCGGAGCCGCATAACTGAGAGAATACGTAAACTCTTCAGTGACCGATCGAGGTCTCAGCAAGCGCAGTGAAATGTCGAACGCCATTCCGGACGGCACGTGACACGGCCTGAATACATAGATATTTATTATTATTACAGCAGAGAGCACCCATTGAGCTTTGCGAGCTCTCGACGCCGGATTCCTGCGACACAACAAACGTTCGAACTGATCAATACAACAGCGCATTAAATCAAAGGGAAGCTTAAGCGCTGGATTGATGCACCGCTTGTGTTCTTAGCGCCGAGGTTAAAAAAAAAGAAGCTCAAATAGGAACTGCAGAAATGTCCAAAGCGCGAATCTGCTGAGACAAATTAGTACATTATTCATATATAAAGAAGATTCTTAGATAAACACGAGGAAAACATATGTGAACATAAGTCGAGCTCTCAGGGTTTCGCAGCGTTTTGTCTCGTCAGCAGCTCCCAACAAAATGTTTATCCTGGGATTGAGTGTGGGCAGCCACCCAGACTATAACTGGGATCTCAAGTACACAGAGGGTGATGTTCTCAACGCTGTCACCCAATGTAGCACAGACACACGTCTTACATTTGATTTTTGGTCACAAATTTGTGCACTCCAGCTTCAAAAAGCAGGAGGTGAGGCAGAGGCAGAATTGGATTGGGTTAATGTGATTCCAGTGTGCGAGCAAGACAATGGAACCTTTCAAATGGACCCCGACCTTCTTCCATTGTTCCTGGAGGAAAACAATGCCGTGGAAGAGACTTAGCATATACATAGTACCTACATATAAATAGGAGTCACACACAGGACACACACATACTGCGCCTGAGGATGCCTCGAACGTGTGAGGCAAAACGTCAGGATGGAGAGAGAGAGAGCGATCGACGCGGCTGTCCCAAGACAGCAGCTTTTCGAAGCAATCATCATGCATCGAGCCGTGAAAACCTACATCGTCACAACAATATTCATAGTTGCAATTGCAATCTCTGAATCCCACTGCTACTTTTCTCTGCCTGTTCTTGAATCACTTCGTACTGCGCGTAATCTCGAGTCCTGCTGTTTACTTAATGATTATGGTTGGGGTTTCACCTTTGTACAAATTGGTGCTGTGAGTTTATTTACCCGTTGGTTATATGCGCTATTGCGTTGGTCAATTCTGAACGTTTGTTGTATCTCAAGAATCGCATCTAGAGCTTGCAAGCTCACTGGGCACGTTCCGCTGCAATCATAAACATCTATCCCAGCATGAGAAAACACATTGCTCAGTTTGACAAGTGGCAAAATCCTCGTTGCAGGACACCACCACGGTGTGACCACGGTATAATTAACGTGAATTCAGAGCCACTTCCGTGGCAGCAGCGGATCTCAGGGGAGTTGTTGTCTGACAGGGTGGTGCAATGCCAGCTGCCAGAGTTCCAAATAGACACGTAGTGGGGCACGAGCACAAAATGATATTTCTTACATCAGTGTTTCTCTTTCTTCACTGTAGGTGCCATTTGCAAATAATTTACTTCAAATTAACTTTTAATTCTGCTCTTACGGCTACCCAACATAAGCTCTCTACAGGGTGAGTATAGACGCAAAGCACAGTATCGTCTACCAACCACGTCATGCGTTTCTTTGCTATCCTTGCCAGCAGAGGTCACTCGTGTACAACATAGCGGACACGTGCCTGGCCAGTCCGTTTATGTTTAAGCTGCAAGGAACCGTTGAGCTGTGCAGCTCTTTTTAACAGTTGCCCAGCGGGGAGGGGTAAGTGAGTTGTAGATCACCTGGGCTATACTCGGGATTGGACGCCAGTTCATCGCAGGGCAGCGGGGGAGATATAGTCAGGGACAATTAAAACTAGGCGGAATGACTTTGGACTCTGTGTTCTCCCCCGTATCCGCGTGGGTTTCCTCTGGTTTCGCCCCACAAAAGTTAAGTCATTAATTATCTGGCTGATAACATAATATACAGGACGCAGTGTCTGGAAAATGTTGGCGCCGGCTAACTGCATGGCTGCCTCCCCCCTGCCCCCACCCCGGTCCGGGTGCGACTATGACAAGGTTCCAAAGGAGCACACGTAGACTCCAACCTAGATCTGGGAATATGGAGGAGACCTGAGTCTGCCGACTTCAGAGTCCGTGTTTGAGCGCAGGAACTCAGCAGCAGCAGCTTCCCAGTGTATGGGTGGCAGGGTGATGCAGTGGTATCATCTGTGCCTAGCAGAAAGAAAATCCTACTCGAGGCGGCTCGATTCCCACCTTGGGCGCCTTTCTGTGTATAGTTTGTGTGTTCTCTATCTCTGTTCTGCGTGGGTTTCCTCCGGGTTCTCCAGACAAAAATAAATCTGACTGAGTTATTAATTCACTATTGGCCGATAACATCATCATACATAAATTGCAGTGTCTGGCAGGTGTTGGCGCCGACTGACTCCATGGCTGCCTTCACCCCGTAGCTGTGGTTTCCTCGCTACGCTTCTGTAATGATGTAAGTCGCCCTGGAGAAGGGCGTCTGGTAAACAGCAATTAAAATGTGCGAGATCATTCAGCGCACCGCGAAATGCACCGCGGAATGCAACCAGTGTAGGTGGCAAACAGTGTAGGTGGCAACCAGTGTAGGTGCTTGCTCGTGATGCAAGAAAACGAGTGATGTGTTCTAAACGAACACGTCGGGTCAGCACCCAAGCAGCTGGATTCTGATCGAACCGCAGCGGACAGAGCGCCTTTCTCAAGGTTTCAGACAGCAATGCGTTGTAGTCGTCGATCCGTGGCACAATTGCTCCGCACCTACTATGAGTCTTCTCATAGTTTACTGCTAGACTTGTACCACGCATGTTGCAAAACTAGATTTGAATGCAGCAATTTCAGAAGCCACTTCTGCTGGGAGTGCAATAACCTTTTAACAATAACGTAACCTTCATCTACGCACATACAAACACACCAGCAGACAATTTCGCAAACTATCTTTGCACATCTGGTCATGGAAACGTAAGCGAACAAAAACTTCAATTTGATTGTAAGACGTATAAATGGCTTTAAAATTTAAAGCTGATGCCCTCAGCAAAATAACTACAGTCTATCCAATACTAGCGCTACAAGATTGGGGGAATATGTAGCTATAAACAGCATGGTAATCCAAGGAGGGGTCAAGGCTACTGCTGCAACAGGCTTGCTTTATGAACAGGCCAATAAAACACCAGTAGCGCAGGCCCTGGAAAGGTTACAAACAGGTCAGACGAGAAATATAAAAGTTGTTCTCGAGTCGACTGCAGGCCACAAACTCAAAGACATATTCAACAGCACAAGGAACAGATGGAATTTAAGCAAAAGCCCCACGAATCCTCTTATAGCGTTGATTTGCATCACGTTATTTCAAATTAACGTTGCCATTATATTATGGAGGGCGGCGCGGTGGCCCAGTGGTTAGCGCTGTCGCCTCACAGCAAGAAGGTCCCGGGTTCGAATCTCTCGGCTCGGGTGCCTTTCTGTG
>JAZEWT010000006.1:11377254-11390286 GCA_036362905.1 Mordacia mordax
GGATAGGTGGAGGTGGGAGGGAGGGGAGAGGGCTGGGTGGAGGTGGGAGGGAGGCACAGGCTCCGTGGTGACGTCACCGGCACTTCGTGGCGAATGGCCGTTGTTGTTGTATGTGTGTGGGTGTGTGTGTGTTTGTGTACGTGTGTGCGTGTGTGTGTGCGTGTGTGTGTGCGTGTGTGTGCGAAGCGGTGGCTCAGCGGTTCGTGCGCTTGGCTGAAAGACCCGGCGACCCGAGTTCGAATTCCGCTCACGGCCAACACCAGTGACGATTTTGTGAGCCGGTCCTGGGCCTCCCCTAGGTCGACTCAGCCTCAAATGGGTACCCAGTGCAATGTGTAAACATTGCCACTCGGGCGACAAAGGCGGCTGAGCGTGGTGCTGGTCACCCATCTCCTCTTGTGCCGTGTCGACCTTCATAGGTGCTCCCTGTATGAGGGATCTTCGCCTTTGGCTCTGTGTGTGTGCGTGTGCACTTGTATTTCATATTCAGTAATTATTGTGGAACTGAACAAAAAACAGGTGTCAGCGTACTGCGACGACTAATACATTTCACACTGCAGCCACTGTACTAAAAATAATTATTAATTTCTCACCCGCAGAGAGTTCGATCAATGTCCGTGGTATTTGTTCAAAGGCATAACGACTCAAACGAAACCGCAGAGGCGGAGATGGGGAAGGCAGCCACCCGGTTAACCGGCGCCAATATTTGACTGACAGTGTCCCCTGGACATGATGATGTGACCTGTCAGTTAATGAGTGTTTTCAACTGTGGGAGGAAACGGGAGAACCCGGAGAAAACCTACGCAGAACAGGGTCAGAACACACAACCTCCACACAGAAATGTGCCCGAGCAGGGAATCGAACCACCACGGGGCAGAACTTCTTTCAACGCACGTCCAGTGACTTGATCACAGACAGGATATCTAAGCGACTGTTCAGACGCGGCGAGATGATGTCTCCGCTGCGCCACTTCGCAAGGGTCGGGCGTCCCGAGCAAAGCAGGGACGGGCGGTAACCCAGCGAACGTCGTCCGGGTGTCACGCACGTCTCTCCCCCGAGCCCACGATAGCGACACGCGCGTGGCGTGACGACAGGACCGCCACCTGCTGCACCTGTTTGACACCACGTGTTTGTGCAGACGATGGCTCACACATCGCGCTCGGCGTTTTGCCAACGGAGCAGGTAATTGGACTGGCGCTGTCAGGTTTGACAAACACGTGTGCGCGTCTGTTTATAGGTGCTCGCTAACAGTACTTGACCCTACAGCCTGTTCAGGCTATACGGGGGAACTTTGTGTGCACAGCCGTGGTTTCACTGCGCGCCGCGCTAAGTCAAAAGTATCGTCAATGACAGATATTCAAAACAGTGCTGGTTCTCCCCTATGTCAACTCAGCCTTAAACGGGTATCTGGTGCACTGTGTAAGTACATCAGCACTGGGAAGACAAAGACGTGCTGCTGACCAACCCCTCGTGCACCGCGCAGGCCTTAATAGGTGCTCGCTAACAGCACCTGCTCTCATGCAATCATTGTCTATGTGCTACAACATAGTTTCGTGACCTCAACAAACTGAACTGATCGCCCACGACTTCCAATCAGCCAGGGGACACTGATCATGAGCATTTCCTCTAGGTTCCTGTTTCACGCGGCGAGCTGAACTCAGCGCTTCGCTATAGAGTGAACAAAACACATTCCCCAAGGCCACAGCCTCGTGTTCACAAGTGCATCTTGAGAAAGCAGCATAACTACATAACTCTGTGTTTGCGGAAAGTGAATGATACGCCTGTATCGTGTGACCTACCATTTCCGAGATGTTGAGAATAACTTGGCTCACTGTTTTCTGGCTTCATGAACTCACGGAACCTTTATACAGATTTCCGATTCGGTCCGTGCTTACGCTTAATAGCCTCGCTGCCTTCCGAGATGAATCTGTCGTTAAAATGTCCAACACATTTATCAAGTTAAACTTGCAGCCGATGTCTCACCATGCAAAGGGTATTAGACGTGACTTTTTAAGCTTCCAAGCACACACCACTACTTATCAAATATCTAAAAGTAACGACAACGTTGAATATTTTCTTGCTTTGAAATTTTTTTGGTCATATTATTTGATTATCGTTAAAGATGTATGTTTTCATGGCTCGACGCATGAGAATCGCTCTCGACAGATATTCTTTATGGATAGCCGTGCTGCGTATGCCTCCTTGCCGACGTTTCGTCTCGCACGTTGGAGGCATCATCAGGCTTCTTAGTGGCTTGGCTGAAATTCATTCATTCATTGTCAATATCCGCTTATTCCGGTGCAGGGTCGCGGGGGGATAATCAGGATGTGACGCCAGCATATCAGAGGGCACACTTGTTTTGGGGGGAGGGGGGCTATTTACTCAGCAGGCCAATTAACCTAAGCTGCAGCCGGTCTTTGGACGGTTGGAAAAAACCGGAGTACCCGGCTAACACCTACGTGGGCATGGGGTGAACACGCAAACTGCTTACTGTAAGGCGACAGCGTTGCCCACTGCGCCACCGCGTCGCCAGGTTTGGCTCTAATGCTTTGGTTACGTTTGTACTGCATGTATATGTACTGTCTTGAGAAATTACCATTTAGTCCATAGGTACTTTTTGCCAATATTGTTCCGAGCTAATTTGCCTTTTCACAACATTTGGCTACCACTTAGACGAGGCTGTAAAGGAACCTGTCTCTCGTATGGGTCAATCAATTTCAAGGACAACACATGCATTATCAAAGATTTTTTATTGTCACAAAGTGTGTGGTTTTTGCAAACTTGATTCTTGACGAAGAATGTCTATGTAGTGTTTTAAGATCTTAATACTGCATCTTTGCCGAAAAACGACAAAAACCTCTTATTTTTAACCGCTTTTACTTAACTTACATTGGGGGATGTGTGTAATGGTTAAAATCTTTAAGCACAAAATTAAAGTATTTCCGATAAAGCTGGAGAGCTGAAATTTTGCACGCAGGCATAACTCGGATGACAATGCAATCTAGTGAACAAAGTTTGAAGACCGGTGACAAGCCGATTCTGGGCCCGCCATAGATACGATCCTTTCAAATTACTATTCTTTTTTCAGTCTGATGGGGGCGATATTTTCCCGATGCCAGACACGCACTGAGCTGACTTGACATTTTTACGTGGCTAAGACTAAAAAATGTAGAAAATAAAATAGGATAAAAATTAAAATTTTAACTGACCCGCTTTTACCACACTCAAAATTAGAAAATACATTTTTTGACACAAGATCAATCTATCTAGGGATACAGGGATACAGACAAAAAGCGGGTGGCCAAATACTGACCGTATAAGACTACAATAATCTTTTTCTTTAATGAAAACCTTTAAACCATACTGATATTAAGTGATCACTGTTCCTTTAACAAAACATTAGAAAAACACGTATTTATGACAAATGCATTAAAATGTAAATATCACTGTATTATCAGTGAATCGTAAGTAATTTATTGTCAGTGTTTGGCCGTTGGCTTTTAGTTTCTATCAATAGAGAGATTGATTTTGTGTTAAAAAAAATATTTTCTACTTTTAAGTGCGGTAAAAGCGGGTCAATTATTTTTTTAAAATTTGTATCCTATTTTATCTACACATGACTATTTACTTATTGTTATGAAACAGCTGGAGTAAGGTTATTAAGTCCCCTCCCTCATTGTGCACGCATCAGGATATATGGGTACAACTATTAACGGTTAGTTACTATTAATATGTGTCACATATGATGGAGTCTAGTGTGACCACGTCCACCTGTCAGCACGCCTCAGGATGCCTTCAAAGTGGGAGGCCAAACGTCGTGAAGGAGACAGGAGGAGCGCTCGACACTATTATGCCGAAAGAACAACTTTGGAAAGCAATCATCATGCAGTGGGTCGTCAAACCTCAAGCCCAGGGTCGCCTCGTTGGTTTCAATTTAAATGTCTTTATGATTCACCGTATTGAAAACTCCGGTGGGAAAGACATTTTTGGGTCGCCGGCTTGAACATATATTTTCAACTGGGTCACAAAAAATAAAGTTTGAAAACCACTTCTCGAGACTAATTTGATGCAGCTCTTCTGTCAGCCGCATGGCGCGAGCGTGGCGACGCTGAACTTAATACATTCTCACACAAGACGGTCTCCAGATTCCCTGCACGTCGCGTCAACGAGCCACGTGGAAAAAAACCGCGCCTCATTCAGAATTCTTTTCTTCACCCGTTCCACCCTACAGCTCTGTTTAATTTTCCGTGACGCGTCGGCTATTTTCAGAAAACATTTGTTTACAATGGCAATATCATCGGTCCACAATAAATAAGCGGAGGAAATTGGGTATTTCTTTTCCCTCGTGTAAAAATATGACACGCTGCGCGTGTACACGCTCGCTGTTTACCCCCAGGATCACATTGCTTTTTTCCGCGCACACGCGTGCCAAGCGATTGGTAGGCACGAGCGAAGATAGGCAGGGTCGCCTCCGCTCCGGCTGTATCGCGACGCTTAAATTCTTGATGAGCAATTCTGGTCAAACCAGCTCCACGTTGTCCTTACAACCAAGAGGCATCGCCCAGCAATGTGTGCGGCGCAGAGCAGCACTCGGTGAGGCTCTCAAGCTCGACGTAGGCATTGCTTATTCGACAAAGTATTACATGTGCATGAATAACTAGTAACATGCGTAATTCATCATCATTATTATTAATAGCAGCTCAATCCTGTACAGGGTCGCGGGGGGCAAGAGCTTATCCCGGCAGACAGAAGGCGCGAGGCGGGGGAATACCCAGGATGTGACGCCAGTACATGGCAGGGCACTTGGGGAAATTTACTCAGCAGGCCAATTCACCTTGGCAGCAGCGTGTCTATGGACGGTGGGAAGAAACCGGAATACCCGACGAAAATCCACACACACGCGGAGAGGGAGAGAGCACGCAAACTTCACACAGAAAGGCACCCGAGCCGGGAATCGAACCCGGGATTTCTTTTCTGCGAAGCATCAGCGCTACTCACTGCGCCACCGCGCCGCCCACATATGTAATCGGTAGCTCGTTTCCGTCTTGCAATGTCTCTCAACACCACTCAGTGCTGCTAGAACACATACAACGAAACATCCATCCATCCATCTTCTTCCGCTTATCCGGTGGAAGATGTTTGACCATCGGGTATCACGATGGTCGGCGTGGAGTGGTGGAGGAGCGGAGCAGGATATCTTTACATCTCATGCGATAGCCGTCACTGAGACTTTACTCACGTGACCAACATACCATGCATCGGCCTTCGTCCAGCAGGGCATTGATAAAGGATTATTGTGATTTGCTCGCGGCAACTTGACTGTGCAGCGGTAACATTTGCGCCTCACAGAGAGAAAGTCCTGCCCGCATGGGTTTGATTCCTGCCCAGCGCGCCTTTCTGTGTGGGACTATGTGTGCTCTCCCCCTGTTCTGTGTGGGTTTCGTCCAGGTTCTCCGGTTTGCTCCCGCAGCTGAAAAATATACTCATTAATTAAATGGCCAATGACTTCGTAATTTATCGAACACAGTGTTCAGCACGTGTTGGCGCTGGCTCACTGCATTGACTGCCTCCCCCCCCCGCCTGTCTGTGGATTCCTCGCTTCGCCTCTGTAATGATGTAAATCGCCCTGGATCAGGGCATCTGCTAAATAGTAATTAATTATAACGATTGATAATAATAATGAGTGATAATAATATTGGGCGGTGCGGTGGCCCAGTGGGTAACGCTGTCGCCTCACAGCAAGAAGGACCCCGGTTCGAATCTCGACTCGGGTGCCTTTCTGTGTGGAGTTTGCATGTTCACCCCGTGTCCGCGTGGGTTTTCGCCGGGCACTCCGGTTTCCTCCCACAGTACAAAAAACATGCTGCTGCATAGGTTAATTGGCCCGCAGACTAAATTGCCCTCAGTGCACGTGATGGACTGGCGTCCCATGGTGGGTATATCCTTGCCTTGCGCCGTGTCTGCCGGGATAGGCTCCGGCTCAACGCGACCCTGTACAGGATTAAGCGGTTTCTAACAATGAGATGAGAAAATAATATTAACAGCTACCCACCCTTTCGCGTTTACTCCTGACTCGTCAAACACCTCCGTCGTTGGAGCGACGAGGAACACTCGACACGAATATCCGGAGAGTGCAATTATCATACATCGAGCCGTGCAAACCTGCATCAGTAAATTGATAAAGTACATAGAACAATGCAGATCTGTTTTGAAGAGTTACCCAGCGGAGAGGGGTAAGAAGGTTATAATATCTCAGGGCACGAGCGAGCGATTGTTTTCAGGACAATTATCCTTGGCAGTAATGTGTCTTTAGACTGTGTGAGGAAACCGGAGTACGCGACAAGGACCCACGCGGAAACGAACATGCAAACTCCACACAGAAAAGCGGCACCCTAGCCGCGAATCCAACCAAGAACCTCCTTGCTGTGAAATGGCAATGCTACAGTGCCACGACAGCAGCAGCATGAGACGACTTTCTACCGGTTCAGTCCTTTTTGGGAATCATCAGTGACCAGCTGCGTTGTGCCCCAGGGGCTTTGTGGACACGCTCTCTCTCTCTCTCTCTCATCGCTGTGGGTACAGCTTGGCACTGCCGAGGGCATGGATCACTGTCCGGAGGGCAGCATGAACGCTGAGAGTGGCAGCGGTTATCATCTGAGTCTCACAGAACTTCTTGGTACAGTTCCATTCCCGTCTCTGGCGCCTTTCCGTGTATTATTTGTGTGCTGTCCCTCTATTCTGCGTGGGTTTACTCCGGATTCTCCGATTTTCTCCCACAACGAAAATACCCACTCATTAATTGGGCGATACCTTCATTATATCGTGACGCAGCGTCTGGCTAGTTGGCGCCGTCTATCAGCCTGGCTCCCCCCAACACCTCTGTTTCCTGCACCGCTCTGGGGCCTCCGGTTGATATGCGCTACGATATAATTGTAATAAAGTATTATGGCTGTTATCAACAGGCAGCGTTAGAATCGATCGATTGCGTGATTCTTCGCATTGCCTTCCACTGTGCTTCCCATCGGCATTCCCGAGACTGCGTTGTTGAGAGAGCGCCGCATTCTCCGCGGGAGCCAGAGATCCAAAGAAGTCTCATCGTCGCCGCGCCAGCATCGATTTCTAAACATCGATCGCAGCCGTGCGCAGGGAATCAGTCTTCATGAAACCACCCAGCTGTTGATTAGATTATCCCTGCACTGGCCGTTTTGCCTGTATTGGCCTCACCTGCTTGGCCAGCTGCTAGTGACAGGGACAGGTGGGAGCTATGATGATAATAATAATAATTCCACTTCCAGAGCGCTTTTGGAAGTGCAATTACAAAGCGCTACACAGAGCTGTGGAGAGAACGGTATGTCAGCAACAACAATGACATATGAACGACAAATCAGCAACAATAACGTTTATTTTGTTACAACTCTGAGCTGTGGAGAGAACAGCATGTCAACATGCAACACGTGTATTGAACATGATGGAGGATACTTTGAACACCGTTAGTAATGACGAATAAATATTCCTTACTTAGTGATGATGGACGAAACGTAAACATGTTTGTTTTTTTCAACAGAAACTTCGTTTTCCGACACAACGTGACAGGATACTGCTTAATTCATGGAGTGGCCAAACATTTGAGCGAAGCCACTCTTCAAAGTAGTGTCGAGACATATTTGACGCCTTTCTGGGTATGATGACTAGACGATTACCATCATTAATGACCACGGCACGGTGGCGAACGATATAGCGCTACTGCCTCACAGCAAAAAGTTCTCGGTTCGATTCCCGGCTTGGGTGTCTTTCTCTGTGGGTTTATGTCCATTACTCCGATATCCTTCCACTGTCAAAAGACATGCTGTCTTCGTTAATTGGTGCGCTGACTAATATGCCCCGGTTCCTGTGCTGGACTGGTGTCCTATGAGGAGTATAGCCCTGCTGGGATAGGCTCTGTGAGGCAGTAGCGCTACTCACTGCGACGCCACCGCACCGCCAGAATCTGAAGTTGTGCAGAAGTCTCATCTCCTCATCTCATTGTCTGAAACCGCTTAGTCCTATATAGGGTCACGGTGAAGCCGGAGCCTATCCCGGCAGACACAGGGCGCAAGGCAAGGATATACCGACGATGGGACGCCAGTCCATCGCCGTTGTTCAGAAGTGATTTATTTTACAGTGTACCACATGAGAAATGTTGTCAGCTAGAGAAGGCATTCATCCAGCAGTGGATAAAACATGAAAATCCATCAGCCCCTGTAACTTAAAGTTGCTCTTATATCTTGTAAATACACTAGTTTCCAACGATTATTACTTTAAAAAAATAAACCTAGTTCTCAAGGACTGGGATTCAGGTGAATAATATTTTAATAATGAAAAGTGTAAATCATCTTTAAAAACGTTGCTATAAATGAACAAATCCTACAAAAGTATAATTTACGTTGACATATACAGTGCATTCATTCATTACTAATACCAACTTTATTCTGTATAGGGTCGTGGGGGCCAGAGCCTATCCCGGCCGACAGAGGGCGCACGACCGAGGAATACCTAGGATGGGACGCCAGTACATCGCAGGCCACACTTTTTGCGTGAATTAACCTAGGCAGTACATATTTTAAATTACGTACATACTTTAATTGATAGCTCCCAGAAAGTCCATTTACGATGAATAATTTTGGCATGTTGTAGAATCGATGTAAATAAAATTTCAGAATCGCACCGAAAGCCCGTGGCTGGACAGCCGTTTGGATCTGGAGAGCATAGTCCTGCTGGTAGAGGATCTGACCGAGGCAGATGGCACAACCAGGAAGTGACGTGGGCTCTGTAAAGCTGACGTGCAGTGACCAAAATCTGGTGGGTCATCTAAAAATAGCCCTCTCGGCTTGACTCATGTCCCGAGCCACGTGTTGGACTATTCTTTTTTTTATTTTTTTCCTTGCTGATCAGTCAAAACGTGAGTTCAGTGTCTGAGAACTTCGGCTTAAATCATCCTTTCAGCTTTTTTTTACGTTTTTAATGCAGATAAAAGACCCACCTATTATAACCCCCACCCTCTCACCCTCAGCTTCAGTCTCTCCCACCCTCCCCTCTATCCTTCTCCCCTCTCCCATCTCTCTGCTCCCCCTCCATCTCCCCGTGGTTGTCCCACCGCGTGCCGTCGGTCCCACCACTCGCCTACGCTCAGAGTTCTGTGCGCAGCAGTTCCCCGGTGTCCGTCGCCGAGCACACGGCCTCCTGCAGCACCCAGCGCTCCTTGAAAGCCGTCACTGAGTGCGTCGGCACGCCGTGACAGAACTCCAGCTATCATACGTATGTGACCACCATATACTTGTGAAGGCAAGCCAACGGGTTCGCTCCCTTGCCATCAATCGGCCGCCCGCTGAGATGCCCTCTCTGTCCCGACGGCAAGCGCGGAACATGGCAGCAGCTCTGTAACTCCTCAGCATACATGCGGCAGCTACTCCAGAGAGGCGACGGGAGACTTCTCTATTTCAAGCTCTTTATTAAACCCACACGATCAACAACTCACTAACACACAACACCACAACACTACTTAACACACGACTGTACCACCCCCCGCGCATCGCGCGCTAGCGACTCACTTTGACTACATTGGACGTCACTCCGCTGCCATCTCCCATGCAGAACTCTTCTCCCTCGCTTCCGCACATCTCTTTATATATCTCCCTCAGACGTCACCCAGCCACGAAATATCATTCCACGTCCGTCAGCTAATCCCATCATCCCACGTCTCGCCTTATATTCCCCCTCAAACCACGTGTTGTTTACGACCCCTGGGAACCTCACCTTCTTGCTTTCCTCCTCCAATCAGCACTACCCCCGGCCCTGTCCAACTGACCCGAAGTAACCTGGCGAACGACCTGATCCGACCCCAGTGCGGGCTTCAACATGTACCCAGCCTGGCACGGCGCGAGGCTTGGCAGCACATACACACATCACTGACACATGACGGTACGTCATTCACCGCTGGAGTAATCGCCACCATCATCACGAAGAATATTTTTAAGTTTCCAACATTTCCGAGAGATCGATACAATTATTTGAAAAATCTGCGGTGTGTTTCAAAACTTGAGGATGCCTCCAACGTGGGAGGCGAAATGTCGCGAAGAAGAGAGAGGGAGTGATCGGTGACGCGACTATCCCAAAGCAGCAGCTTTTGAAAGCAACTGTCTTACATAGATAGAGCTGGGGTGTGTTGTCGGGAACAAATGTTAAAAATGTACTTTGTCATGTAAAGCCAATACGTGTTCTGCCTGCTTTGAATTATGTCTATAATAGTCTCATCTCATTATCTGAAACCGCTTAATCCTATATAGGGTCACGGTGAGCCGGAGCCTATCCCGGAAACACAGGGCGTAAGGCAGGAATACACCCGACGACGGAACGCCAGTCCATCGCCGGGCATTGCGGGACAATTTTAGTCTGCGAGCCAATCAACCTATCCAGGAGCATGCTTTTGGACTGTGGGAGGAAAACGGAGTACTCGGCGAAAACCCACGCGGACACGGGGAGAGCATGCAAACTCCACACAGAAAGGCACCCGAGCCGAGAGATTCGAACCCGGGACCTTCTTGCTGTGAGGCGACAGCGCTAACCACTGGGCCACCGTGCCGCCCGTCTATAATAGTATTAACGGCTATCATTAAAATAGTAGTTATCATCATCATCACGAATGGTCATTCATTACCACGAGCAAGAGTAAAATGTGACAATCACCTTTGAATGGTTGAGCATCATCATTGTACTTAGTAATTCTCGTATCGACGCACCTGCCATATGCTCAGAACACGTGGGCTGGCCTGTCTTCTGGGACAAGTATCCACGAGCAGTGGGATTGTCCTTTCATCCCTCTGGACATAAAGTGATAATGGTCCCAGAAGCACGTCGATTTACATTGTCATTTCATTCACCAGTTTGCGGCGACTGAAACAGAGATCAAATAAAATCCGTCTCGACGGTAGCTTAATGCTCCGCAGCTCCGCGTTGCGATGGCAGAGCGCTAGGATACAAAGGCACGCACAGGGCAGTACTGTACGCCACCCATCAACGCACTATTAATGGCAACACGCATTAGGATGCGCTCGTGAAAACACTTGGGATGACACTAGGCTGTCGGTATGAGGGTTTTAAAAGGTGGGGCGGGCGGAGAAATTGTAATGCTGTGGAGGTGAGCGCCTAATCTATGCGCTCAGTCTTCAATGGGAGATATTGATTAGACCGGAGCAGGATCCACTCGCATGTGACTAATGCTGTCTGGGGGGGGGGGCGACGTGAATGCCTCTCAGCAGACGGACGCGGCTGCTCCGGTGTGCGGCTATCGAAACGGGGTGGCAGCCTGCTTGATGATCAATCAGCGCTGACATCGTGCACCGACGCTTGGCCCGGGTGGGTGGCATTTGTTCACAGGAGGAGATGCGCGTGTGGCAGCTCGAACCCGGGATGGGCCCCCACATTGCTCGCTGGCTTGCTGCGTCTGCTGCCGAGCCGGTTTCTATTCGGGGTCAAAGATTTAATCCCTAAAGCCGGTCAGCCCTTTGACGTACGCAGAGGAGCAGCATTGCCCGGACACTGGCTGTCTGTTTTAAAGTTCAAATCGAGGTCTGTCCGGGTCGCCACGTGGCTTGGAGAGCCCTGAACTTCCCGTACCTCTAACCTGGTTTGGAATCCGGGTTCGCGAGTGAAGTAGTGAGTTCAGCCATTTTTTCAAAACTTAAAACTGGAAGGAACCGTTGAGCTAAGTTGTTAATTGTAAGTCATTGTAAGCATCTCAGGGTACGCGGGGGAAATTTCGTCAGGACAATCAATCAAGGCAGCATGTGGGCTCACTCCGCTAATCAATGTCTACACACAAAACACATATGACAGGATAGGCTCCGACTTCGAGTCAGCGAGACCCTGTAAAAGCAGGGGTCTTAACATTTTCCACCTGAAGACCCACTTAGCACTCTTGGCTCTGATCTCCACGAATCACTAGATGGCGCTCGCGGCTTACCGAGGGGTGGAGAATGGCTACTGTAAAGGATTAAGTGGGTATTGATCGGTCTCATCTCATCTCATTATCTGAAACCGCTTAATCCTATATAGGGTCACGGTGAAGCCGGAGCCTATCCCGGAAACATAGGGCGTAAGGCAGGAATACACCCGACGACGGGACGCCGGTCCATCGCCGGACATTGCGGGACAATTTTAGTCTGCGAGCGAATCAACCTATCCAGGAGCATGCTTTTGGACTGTGGGAGGAAACCGGAGTACCCGGCGAAAACCCACGCGGACACGGGGTGAGAACATGCAAACTACCACACAGAAAGGCACCCGAGCCGCGATTCGAACCGGGGACCTTCTTGCTGTGAGGCGACAGCGCTGCCCACTGGGCCACCGTGCCGCCCTAATTATTATTATTACCTTTTTCAGAGTACAAATGTGGAACAAAAAAGAATAAAGATTTTACAATTTCTGGCAATAATAAAGTGTTCAGGTCTGAAAACACTAAATATACACCTTTCACACGGTGTCATGTTTGCAAAAAAGCCATACATGATTATGAGAAAACATGCAGACAACAATGCTTTGATCATGTATGCTTTGTCCTTGAAACTGATTGGTCCACACCAGAGGCGGCTTTCTTTAGAGCCTATGGTATTGATAATGAATGAATAAACATTTGTCTCTGCAATTCCGCCAAAATCCAGCTCTGATTGTGTCAAACATTTGTTTCACTGTCATGTGATGAACATTACTCCTTATGGCAGGGTGCCTGGAAAGTCTGTTCAGTATCCATACCCACTTAACCCTGCACAGAGTCGCGGGGAGGGTTGTAGAGCCTATCCCGGGAGACATAGGGCGCAAGGCGGGGCTATGCCCGAGATGCGACGCCAGTGCAGTGTTTATTTGGACCGTGGGAGGAAACCAGAGTACCAGGCGAAAACCTACGCGAACACTGGGAGAGGACACGCAAACTCCACAGAGAGCAGGGGACCGAACCCGGCACCTTCTTGCTGCTGAGTAGCTGCACCACCAGGACCCCCC
>JAZEWT010000006.1:11390301-11416085 GCA_036362905.1 Mordacia mordax
TGTTATCCGAACAGGAGGCAATTTGAATGGGTCTTGGAGGTAGCCGTGTGATTCAACTACTTTCCCAGCAATCTGGCTGATACCTGTGATAAACCCAAGATCCTATTCGCGACCATTAATCGGCTCCTTCGTTCCATCAGTCACCCACCTTCATCTCTCTTCATTAATAAAAGTCATGCGGATCAGTTGATTCATTTTTTCTCAGACAAAACCGAAGCCCACCGTATCTCTACCCAGTCTCAACCACCAACCTATACCTCAACAAATTTTACTTTCCCTACCTTCATCTCAATACTCGTGGAATTTTCCGAGTTACGGAATCCGATGTCTCTTCCTTAGTTACCAGATCTCGGTTTACAAACTGCTCCCTGGACCCATTCTCATCTAAACTCATCCGGGCAAATTCAAATCCGTTGTCACCTTCGTCACTAATCTCTTCAATAACTCACTTCACTCCGTTCGCCTATTATTCAAATGTGCCGCAATTACCCTACTGCTCAAAAAACCTATCCTTGATAGCTACATCCCTAATAATTACTTTCCCATTTCAAATTTACCATTCCTGTCTAAGGTCCTTGAACGTGCAGTAGTCGTGCAACTCCAGAAACACGTTCTTAACAATGACCTCCTTGATCCCTTCCAATCTGGGTTCAGATTGGGCAATAGTACCAAAACTGCTCTGGTTAAAGTAGTTAATGACCTACCTGTCGGTGCTGATTAATGCTTTTCAAGTATTCTTGTCCTCCAGGACCTGAGGCCTGCCTCAGATACCGTTGACCACTTTACCTTACTTGTCGACTGGAGAGCATAAGTGTTTCTGGCTGTGCCCCGCACTGGCTAAGTCCTATTTCTTCGACCGTAAGCAGTTCATCAGCCTCCGAGGACATACCTCAGATCCATCCTGTTTTGTTTGGAGTTCCTCAGTGTCGAGTCCTCGGCCCTCTCCTCTTCAGCATCTACATACAATCACTTGGCCTTATCCTGTGCAGCCTGAATCGAAGCTACTATTGCTATGCCGATGGCATCCAAATCTATATCCACGCAAAACCATCCATCAGTGCGTCTGGTCTCTGCATGTCGTCCTCACTGCATCGCGAGAACGCAGACGCACGTATATCTGCGGATGATTGAGTCGTGTGGCCACATGCCAGCGTTTGTAAACATCCGAGGTTCCCAAGCGATTACGTATGCTGTCCATGAAACACGATCTGATGTAACAACACGAGTGTCTGTTGTAACAGCTCATCATTGCTCAAAAACAAATGAACACGTCGCGATACGATGTGTTTACTCTACAAAAGTCTCCCGTTGACAAATATCCTCAAGTAAGAGGGGTGGGCAAGAGTGACGTTTACTCAATTAAAGTCACGCGGACCATTTCGAGTAGTCATCATAAGTCTTAAGAGAAACGCCCTACTGCGGAAAATGACAACACGCGGCATTCGCTCGTGGCGTGTTTACAGACTACTCTTTGTAACAAGGAAGCATATTGTGTCTGAAGGTTTACCGCACATTGGTCCAGATGGCCCAATGAGTCAAGGGACATTAAACAAATGTATTTTAGAAGCCGGGCAGTCGTCTCATATCGGTTCGCCAAGTTGCATTTCAAACACAACCTGCACAGCAGAACCTCTGTAAGCCATATTAGGCAAGAAAACGCAAGGTCTCCCACCAGCAGAGTGCGTGGTAGACAGATGGTTGAAATGAAAGATGATTCTACAACGTTGGACCTATTTGGACAAAAGGTCTGTAATTTGCAAGCGCCTGACAGTGGTTAATGGGGCTAAGAAGACACGAGCGTCTGCTGATCATGATGTAAAAATGGGCCACGCGGTCATGAGATCCATGTGATAAGCCAGTCTATGGATCTGTTTACATTTGTGGACTCTCGTTAATTTAAGGCAAGTGCTCACTGACTATGCATCATCAGCTTTGATCAATCCACTGCTCGATGAAGGCAATAAAAAAACCTCTGCATCTCTCACAACCCTGAGATAATCATTCACCCGAACAAGCAGCCGCGCGCGACCCGACTCCATCGCTCCATCTCCTAGATGACGTCGCGTCTCAACAAATTCGCTCGGCGCTCGCCCAGCCAGGGGGGCTCCGCACCTCGGCGCTTCGTTCAACCGCCTCCTCCGGCCCGGAGCGCGCGGCGCCGCGCGACCGAGGCGCGCCGACGCCTCGCGCCCCGCGGCCGGCGGGGACATCGACGGGCAGCGATTCGTGCGACGACGATCATCGGGGATGAGGAGGAGAAGCTACCTTGCCAACTGGGGTTCGTCCCGCGGTTGCCGCGGCAACCGGATCCCCCTGGCACTGCCTTTCTGCGCCGTGCCAGGGGCTGCCAGGGAGGCACCGCTGGGGGTAGCTCGTTATTTTGATGCTCGTTAACGCACTAATGAGGCCACATATGGTTTCCTATTTCGGTTTGAGTTTGACGTTTCGGTTTTTTTTTCGTCGTCTGCTTCTCCGCATTCTTCGCCAGGGTGATGCGGACTCTTTCCACCGCGCGCGCGCGCCATGGATTTTAAAGTGAGTGCAAACACGCGGTCTTCACGTCATTTGAAACCGGCAAAAATAGATTTGGTACAATTTCGGAAAAATTGCGGAATATTAAAATGTTCAGCTGTGTCCTTTTGTCTTCGAAGCAATGTTGAATTGTGTAATTTTCCAATCGCTTACAGCCCTCTGTTAATACGCTGCTGGATGAAGGCCTCAGCATGCTTTGTCATTCACGAGTGCTTCACAATGCTGATCATTGTGAGTTCGTAACTGCGGCTAGGAGTCGAAATCAGGTTCCTAGCTTCATATCGCTTTGCTTGACTCTATAGAGCTTTATCGAGCTGTGCGCCACTACTCCCAATTGTACCAAACAGGATCTAGAATCAAGTTCCAGTTTTTAATAATTATTAATTAGTTTAGAAAAAACACATTTGCTAAGGCGCCAGTGACATCGGCTCCAGTGCAGGCATGAGCCAGATTGTTACATCGCATGACCATGAGAGATGGCAGCGGCTCGGGAAGGTCATAATCCAGCAGTGGATTGATCATGGCTAATAAAAATAATATAATATTTGCATTTCATAAAGCGCTTTTAACTCGAGGGTCACAAAGCGCAGCACAGAGCTGTGGCGAGAACGGCATGTTAACAACAACATTAGAGTAGATCAATTAAGTAAAGCAATGACTAGAAATCAATGAAAGACGTAAAATAACAAATAATTTTATTGTTAAAACAAATGGAGGACGAAGTAATAAAAATAATTAAACTTCTCGGGGGCTTTTCACTCGAGGTTCAGAAAGCGCCGTGTACCTGAGCAGGCGCAGGTCAACAGCAAGCCATCACTCAAGTACACAGCAGTGAGAAGAATCAACAGTCCAAGCCAGAGCACTTCAATGGCCTTATGGAAAAAATGAGTTTTGAGATGGGATTTAAAGATGCCCAGCGACACATTCATTCATTCATTATCAAAACCCGCTTGATCCTGTACAGGAACTCAGCTTACTGATGATTATGAGGGTGTTGAAAGAGCATGCACTTAACACGTAGCCTTCAATTTGTCAAGAGCATATTCACGTGGGTTATTGCCACGTACTCTGGCTTCCTCACACCGTCCAAAGACACGCTGCTGCCTAAGGTAATTGGCCTGCAGAGTAAAATTGCCCCCAGTAAAGTGCCCTGCGATGTTCCTGCGTCACATCCTGGGTATAGACCCGCCGTGTGCCCTGTGCCTGCCGGGATAGGCTCCAGCCACCCGCGACTCTGTACAGTTTAAAGCGGGTGCCGATATTCACTGACGTTGCGTGGGATTTCCCAAACACGAGTTTCAGTCTTTTGCCGGAGGTGAATCATGGACCTCGACGTTTGAACTCGTGGTACAACGCGGTCGAGTCTTGCGCTGCAAACGTGCCGGGCACACGACGACATTACTCAATTAACAAATTAATGAATGTTCAATTTATTTATTCATTATCAATACCCGCTTAATCCTATACGTGGTCGCGGGAGGCACTGGAACCTATCCCGGCCGACAGAGGGTGCAAGGTGGGGGAATACCCAGGATGTAACGCCGGTACATCGCAGGACACACTTTTTGGGGCAATTTACTAAAGAGGACCAATTAACCTCGGCAGCGGGGTGTCTTTGTACGGTGGGGGGAAAACGGAGTACTCGGCATGAGGAGAGAACACGCAAACTCCACACAGAAAGGCGCCGCATACATTTCCCTTCATCACAAGTCAAAACGCAGCAGCCCCGTGCGTGCCACCCAGACCCAATTCCATACCTCGTGCATTCAAACTTCCGTGTGTTTTTTGAGCAACAAGATTCGAGCATCGTGCGTAGCAGGCTTTATAAATGTAAATTATTATAATTTAGTTGTTTAGAATTGTTATTATGGCAGCAGAAATTACACAGTGAGCCCTGCAAGCTCTGTACACGGGATTCCTGCGACTCGACAAACGTTCCCACTGACCAACCCAAGAACCAGATAGAAAAACCTGCGGTAAATAAACAAACTCACAGGGGTGCTCACAACACGGTGACGCGGTGGTAACATCTGCGTCTCGAAACAAGAATGTCCTGCCCAAGGCAGCTGTAATACCGCGCAGGCGCCTCTGTGTGTGGAATTTCTGTAGAATCACATTAATTAATTGGCGGGCGGCACGGTGGCCCAGTTGGTAGCGCTATCGCCTCACAGCAAATACTAATCTCGGCTCGGGTGCCTTTCTGTGTGGAGTTTGCATGTTCTCCCCGTGTCCACGTGGGTTTTCGCCGGGCACTCCGGTTTCCTCCCACAGTCCAAAAAACATGCTGCTGCATAGGTGAATTGGTTTGCAGAGTAAATTGCTCTCAGTGCCCGGTGATGGACTGGCGTCCCATCTTGAGTATATCCCTGCCATGCTCCTTGTGTCTGCTGGGATAGGCTCCGGCTCACCGCGACTCTGTACAGGATTAAGCGGTTTCTGACAATGAGTTGAGATGAGATTCCCACTACCCGCCTCTGTGCGGATTGCACTCATTTCCGAGGGTGTTACCGTCTCTTGCTCTGACCCTATCATTCTCTCACGCTCTCTGTACTTTCTCTTGCAGTACAAAAACTAAAATTGGAACGATAGCGAGAAGATTAGCATGGCCCCTGCGCAAGGATGACACGCAAAATTGTGAAGCGTTATGCAAACAGTTGTGTATATTGCATACTGTCTTGATCTTATACATTTTGACGTGCCACTGCTAATGATAAATTGCTGTCCTTCTTAGCAGGGGTATATATACTCGTAACTAATTGAAAGTGTACGCGTTATAAATGATAAACTCTACTAAAGGGGACGTGGGTCACGGGGTGTTGAAGGGTTGTACAGATGTTAGATGGTGTTGTGTTGATTGAAAATGTGCTCGGAGGAGGAATGAGAGCGAACGTTGCCTCGACATCGTTGCCTCGACATCGTTGTGTCCTTCAACGAACACCGCCGTCATTGAACAAATATGCGCGCGGTATGAATTGTAATTATTTACTTACGTTTCATAGTGGGGGACGAGTCTGAGATGTTGCTCTCTTAGGAGATAACGCGATAAAATCTACTCGTGTGCAGCTGTTTTGTTTCTCCCTCTCAGGATCATGAGAACGAGAGGAATCTTGGAGATGCTTTCGTCCAGCAGTGGATTGACCGTGGCTGATGACGACGATGTCTAACATGCAATCAAAGCTAGAGTGGTTCCTCACTGTTAACAACAGATGATGACAGACAAGATAGAGAGATGTTAATAATGGGGCGGCGCGGTGGCGCAGCGAGTAGCGCTGTCGCCTCGCAGTAAGAAGGACCCGGGTTCAAGCGCCGGCTCGGGTACCTTTCTGTGTGGAGTTTGCATGTTCCTCTCTTTCTCCTCGTGTCCGCGTGGATTGTCGCCGGGTATTCGGATTTCCTCCCACCGCCCAAAGACACGCTGCTGTCTATATTCATTGGCCTGCTGAGTAAATTGCCCCCTGTACTCTGCTATGTACTGGCGTCACATCCTAGGTATCCCCCCGCCTTGCGTCCTCTGTCTGCGGAGATAGGCTCTGGCCCCCAGCAACCCTTACAGCATTAAGCGGGCATTGATAATTACAATTTTGTAATGATGTAGGTTGCTTCGAAAAGCTGCTCTCTCGGGACAGCCGCGTCAATCGCTTCCTCTCTCCGTCTCGTGAGATGGAGAGAGGAAGTGATCGACGCGTTATCCCGAGAGAGCAGCTTTTCGAAGCAATCATAATTACAATGATGTTCGTGGTTATAGGAGAAAATATCCATTAAGCTTGCAAGCTCTGGATGTCATTGTATCTCACGACCGAAGTAACACATACATAGCACATTCTCTATACCCCCTTTCAATATCAAGCCATCTCATCCATTCGTTTTTCGGCTGAATAGTGTTTTTCTTTCTTCCGGAGGGATATGCGTCGATGTTAAAACACGATTTGAGAGGCGGACGTGACTGGGGTTAGATATAGATTACCGCTGCGACATCAGAATTGCTCGTGTGGATTTTTTTTTACTACTCCAAGATAGGTGTCACCCCACACTCAGCGGTAACTTAGCTCACTAATCACCATTGTGCGAAAGCGTCCTCTCATTTTCTACAATGTCATCCCGATCTTTATTTATTGAGTGCGTGCGGATTCGGGGTATAGTTCCATCCAACTTAAAACTTTGCCATCCCCACTTAATGACAGCTTAAATACTGCCAGGGAGGAAAGTTCATGGGCACGAGTCAACAATGTGGGGCATTCATTCATTATCAGTACCCGCGTAATCCTATACGTGGTCGTGGGGGGCCTCGCAGACAGCAAGGCAGGGTTATACTAATGACAGGACGCCAATCTATCACATGATATTTGTGGTAGTATTATAGTTTAGTCAGCAAACCAATTAACCTAGGCAACAGCAGCATGCCATTGAAATATTCGTAGAAAACGGATTGCTCTGTAAAATCCACGTGGACACTGGAAGAACATGCATGCTCCACGCAGACAGGCATCCGGGCCGAGAACCGAACCCAGGCAATTCTTGCGCTTGGATGCGGCACTGCTCATTATGCCACCTTGCAGAATATGAGACGTAGTTTGTGTTTATCCTTAAGGACTTTGGCCGTCGTGCCTAAAATCCCAACTATGTTACAGAATCATATCGTAGAATGAATACTCCTTGCCAAAGCTGTTTCTTTGTTTCGGAATAGCAGTGTCACTGAACACTCCTCGCGCTCTCCTTCGCGAAGTTTCGCCTGTTGGAGGCATTTTCAGGCGTGCTGTATCAGAGGTTAACCGTCATCATGGATCGAGCCATGACACCCGACATCGATGCACAGAAGATCGAATCTGTTCATAACTCTCATCAAAGAGTACAATGTCCTTGTATTACACTAAAGGTCACGGAGCCAGTTCTCACAGAACTTATCTTGAGATCCATTCAAGCAGGATTGTATCCACTCTAGGGCACAGCACATCTCTACTCGCCTTGCTGCAGAGTAAAGTTCATCACATGACAGTACAAGCAAACATTGTTATAAATATCAGAGATAAAAGTTTGGCTGGGATGGCACGGTGGAGCAGAGGGTAGCGCTGTCGCCTCACAGCAAGGAGGTCCTGGGTTCGAATCGCGGCTCGGGTGCCTTTCTGTGTGGAGTTTGCATGTTTTTTCTCTCTCTCTCTGCTCGTGCCCGCGTGGGTTTTCGCCTGGTATTCCAGTTTCCTCCCACCGTCCATAGACACGCTGCCGCCTGGGTTAATTGGCCTGCTGAGTAAATTGCACCCTCCCCCCCACCAGTGCCTTGGGATGTACTGGCGTCACATCCTGCGTAATACCCCGCCTTGCGCCCTCTGTCGGCCGGGATAGGCTCCGCCCCTTCTCCCCCCCACAACCCCGTACAGGATTAAGCGAGTATCGACAATGAATTTAAGCGAATAATGTGAAAAAACATATTTAGAACTATGGATTTTTTTGAATGTGCAATTATTGGTTACCGAGCAAAAGGCCGACTCACTCGATGCAGGTCAGAACCAACTTCAATGACGGGAGGATGAAACCTGGATTGAAACCCATTGTCCCTGCAGTAGCAGATTTAACGTTCTAGCTCAATCGACATCTGGCAATTGTCTGAATTCAGAAGCATTTGAATGTCACAAACTATAGTCCAATTTAAAAGTAAAACGTTTTGAATAGCCTCTGCGAAGAAAAACTCAACAAAATTGGCAGAGAAAGCTCCGGTCGAGGCCACGGTTTTCCAGCGCGCATCGAGCGAGCGAGTGAGTCACCGACCAAGAGCCAAACGCATGACCGATTCAAAACCCATAGCTTGGCGAATGCACATGAAACCGTGTAATTAGAGTGTACACGCGTGGCAACACACACACATAGCCACGGTGCACGAGGCGCTGTCATCATTACAGCGGTGCCTGGCAGTAAACACTTTGCTAGTAATAGTAATTGCATTTATAGAGCGCTTTTCACCCGAGGGTCACAAAGCGCTGCACAGAGCTGCAACACTAGTGCAGTCGAAGGCAGCGTTCTCTCCAGTTTCTCACAACACACACATACACACGTGTTAACATTCATGGTTTGATTAGTAATAATAATATTTGCATTTCGAGAGTGCTTTACACCCGAGGGTCACAAAGTTATACACAAAGCTGTGAAGAGAACAGCGTGTTAACAACAACATCAGAGTGGATCAAATAAGTCAAGTAATGACTATAAATACGTGAAGGACGTAAAATAAGAAATAAAATAATTGTTAGACAAGTGAAGGAAGAAAGAAACGCCCCTGAGCAGGCGCAGGTCAACAGCGAGCCATCATCCAAGCACACAGCAGTGAGCAGCATCAACAGTTCTAGCGAGATGACTTCAATGCCTTATGGAGCAAGTTAGTCTTGAGACGAGATTTGAAGATGTCTAGGGACTCAGACGACCGAATTTCCAATGAAAGGGCATTCTAAAGTCTGGGAGCAGCACGCGAGAAGGTTCTATCACCCATCGAATGGAGGTGCGATCTGGGCACATGCAGCAAGCCCGTATTGGAGAACCGAAGTTATGTTGAGGAGGGTGCCTGAAGTAGGTCACGAGTGTATGTCAGAGCAGCGCAAGTGAGAGCCTTGTAGGTGAGAAGGAGGATCTTGAATTAATTCCTGGATTTAACCGGTAGCCAGTGGAGAGATGACAGCACTGGGCATATGTAATCGTGGATGGGAGTGCGGGTGAGAACTATAGTAGCCGCATTCTGCACACGTGGGAGACGATTGATGAGGTAGGCAAGGATGTCAAGTAGTGCATTGCAGTATTCGATTCATGAAAAGATGAAATGTGTATTAGCTTCTCAGCGTCGGAGGGGAACAGGATGTTGTGCAGTCTGGCTATGTTTCTGAGATGGAAATGGGCTACCTTCGTCACCTTGATGATGTGTGTCTCGAACGTGAGGGACAAATCAAGAATCACTCCTAGATAACAGACTGCCTTAGAAACTTAAATGGTCTGGTCGTCAAGCATCAAAAGACTGGTTTCAGCCTAGGACAATTGCTGCGGGGTCCGACAAGCAACATTTTTGTTTTGTCACAATCTCATCTCATTATCTGAAACCGCTTAATCCTATATAGGGTCACGGTGAGCCGGAGCCTATCCCGGAAACACAGGGCGTAAGGCAGGAATACACCCGACGACGGGACGCCAGTCCATCGCCATTTAGTTTTAGGAAATTTGAATTGAGCCAGGCTGTCACAGTTGACAGTGAAGACAACATACAAAGATAAGGAGGCATTGATGGACGGCTTTGTGAGGATATAGATTTGAATGTCATCGCCATAGCAACTGTAGCTTAGATTGAGGCTGAGCAGATATGGCCAAGTGGCTTCATGTAGATGCTGAATAAAAATGGGCCGAGGATTCAACCCTGAGGAACTCCAGACAAAGCAAGATGGATCTCTGAGTTGCATCATCCGAGGCTAATGAATTGCTTCTGGCAAGAGAGGTAGGAGCTCAGCCAGTGGAGGGCACAGCCAGAGACCCTATTCCATCCAGTCGCTCAAGTAATATAGGTTGTTTAACGCTATCAGGTCCAGGAGCACAAGAATACTTGACAAGCCTTTATCAGCAGCGACGAGTAGGTCATTCATTACTCTGACCAGAGCAGTTTCACTGCAGTGGCTGTACCTGAGCCCAGATTGGAGTGTTTCCTCCGGAGAGGAACAGAAAACCGGGAGATGTCGTGGAAGTCAACGGACTTAACGAGCGATGACTGTGCGTGTAACCGGCAAACCCAGACTTCGAATGATGACTTTTCCTGAAAGCTTAGAGATTACTTGGGACAGCTGCTTCGAAGCAAACGATGGCCATGGGAAAAAAATAGGACAGGTGGCAATCCTACCTTGATAATAGCCAGGGGAGTAAAAAGATCTCTGAAGTAATTCACAAGAGTAGGCCGTTGTGTGTCGGCGTCAGGATCAGAAATTAGCTATTTTTAAAAAGTACTCAATTGAGAAAATACTGGGTGACCATCAACTTCTCCTGGCAGGCTCGTGCCCCAGGTAGCTCTTGCGTGAGACTGATCCCGGTCTCGTGACATCTCACCTGGTCAAACAAAACCAACCTCAAACTTGAACATTTTCGCACCCGCTCGCTCGTTTCACATGAACGCGATCAAAGAACACCAGCACTGCACACCGCTTAACAACCAAAATGTACATTACTTTCAACATACCGAAGTACAAAATTGATGTGAGAACTCAGCTGATCTCAGGACCAGGACAGAAACGTCTAAAATGGATGAAAAGCAACCAACTTCATTGTCGCCATTGTCTCTCCACTGCTGGAGGACGGCCTCACCCTGCAGCTGCCACCGTTCACTTGTCTTGCGACGCCGCAATCCACCTGATTCCTGCACGCCATCCGATCTCGTCGCTCCATCTCCGCACAGGTCGTCATGGCACTTGTGTGTTCTCTCCTGCAGGTGCTACTCTGGTACCAGTCTCATTCTTTTCAAATGAACCCAACCAACCTTCCGAGTCACTTCATCTTTAACAGGCGCGACGGCATGTCTCTATAGAGTGTGCCCTTTGCCGCTGCGTATGATTCACAGCCTGCATCTCTCCACATTTCTCTCCATAATTCTCAGAATTTGCACTATTTGTTTTTTTTCTATTGCCAACGCCTCTGGTGCAAGTCAGCGGGTAACGTTCACTGACACATTTGTTTTCTGCTTTTCGTTGATTGAATGCAGTTTTGCAAAATCACTTCATCGTTCTATTTTACGCCTTTTCGTTGCTTTCACCTTTTTTCCTGCTCCAACGTTAACGAATCTTGGCTCGGGTGCTTTTCTGTGTGGAGTTTGCATGTTCTCCCCGTGTTTTCGCCGGGCACTCCAGTTTCCTCCCACAGTCCAAAACACATGCTGCTGCATAGGTTAATTGGCTTGCAGACTAAATTGCCCGCAGTGCCCAATGATGGACTGGCGTCCCATCGTGGGTATATCCCTGCTTTGCGCCCTGTGTCTGCCGGGATAAGCTCCGGCTCACCGCGACCCTGTACAGAACTAAGCGGTTTCTGACAATGAGATAAGATGAGACATTAACGTTCACCCTAGGTTAGGTGAAGCTGTTAACGCTATGGGTACTTTTTTGCCAGTATACATATATAAGATTAGAAAGATTTTACCGTATCTGGCGATTATGCAGACACATTTCACAATGTGTCCAGTTTGCTAAAGCCACACGTACTAGTGGCAAAATATGCAAACAGGTAGCTTTGATAACCTATGCATTGTCCTTCAAACTGACCGGCCTTCACCAGGCAGTGACTTCCGTTTGAGCCTAATTGGCGGTGTGAGCCGTTTCCAAAAGGCAGTCAGCTCAGAACAATGCAGTATCAATGTTTATAGCTTAGGTGGAGCTGTTAACGCTATGGGTACTTTTTTGCCAGTATACATATATAAGATTAGAAAGATTTTACCGTATCTGGCGATTATGCCAGCGATTATGCAGGTGTTAAGATTTTATCTTTCTAATCTTCACCCTAGGTGTTCATATTCGTCTGATCTTTCCAGTTGTGCCAGTCTGCAGAGCCATTTTCTCTTTTCGTCAAATGGAAACAAAAATTTGCCAATCAGGCACAAAATTTGACGACTGCGTTTCGGTGAAATCGTTGGCTCTCTTGCGATGAAAATTACAAGTTTCAAGAATGTCGCACCGTGTCGAGCAGACGTGACCTGACTGCGTTGCATGACTCTGCACACCGGAAATGGAATAATCAAACAAACGAGTGGCGATGTCTCAGGTGAAGCGTGTTGGCCGGGTTTTTTTAATTTTTGTGTGAGGAACAAACTAAAAATAAAACCTGCCAATGGAGGAGTGTGATGCACCGCACGCGCAGCTGTAAGAGCAGCGCGCGTGATACCCTGTGATGATATTGGTGCTGGGACGCGGGGATATAGTAAAAACATAATATTATTCATCTCATTGTCAGAAACTGCTTAGTCCTGTATAGGGTCGCGGTGAGCAGGAGCCTATCCCGGCAGACACAGGGCGCAAGGCAGGGATATATATGCACGTTGGGACTCCAGTCCATCACCCGGGCACCGCGGGAAATTTAGTCTGCAAACCAACTAAACCTATGCAGCAGCATGTTTTTTGGACGGTGGGAGGAAACCAGAGTGCCCGGCAAAAACCCACACGGACACGGGGAGAACATGCAAACTCCACACAGTAAGGCACCCGAGCCGAGATTCGAACCCAGGACCTTCTTGTTGTGGGACGACAGCGCGACCCACTGCGCCACCCACTGCGCCACCCACTGCGCCACCCACTGCGCCACCCACTGCGCCACCCACTGCGCCACCGTGCCGCCCTAATTAAAGATCGACAAAGTCATATGCAGTGTACTCGTCAATATGCACTGATGGAAGTCATCATGGCTCGAAGTATGAGAATTGCTCTCCACCTGCCGCTCTTTCGGAATAGCCGTGCCGAGTGGTGGAGGAGGAACACTTGTCAACACGTGAAAGGTTCGCGCGTAGATGTTCAATGTGATCACAAAATGCATTCGTGTTCGGAGACAGGCGAGGTGTTGAGTATTTTCGTCTGAACGCACGATTTATTGTCGGTCGGTTTTTATTAAGGCTGACAATAATTTAGCGCTTTTTTTAACAGTTGTCCAGCGGCAAGGGGTTAGCAAGTTACAACTTCTCGGGACACCCAGTGAAACTTGGTGAGGACAATTAACATCGGCAGTTTGTCTCTGGACTTCCTTGAGCCTGGCAAATGTGAACTGCCGGCCCTACGACTCCACCTGGCACGGTTCGTGAAAGATGCACGCAGTCGGCGCTATTCCACGGGAACCATCTCGTGCCTTGATCTCGACACTGGAGGCTTGGTCACGTGCGTCCGCGTGTCCACAAACGAACAAGATGAGATCAACAATCCACACGGAATGCTCACGCCGATGCTCCGAGAGAGAAGAAGCACGAGAGAAGCAATGCAGTCAGCATTCATTTGCGTCGCGGGGTTTAGCGACCACACAATTGACTGAGGTGTGGCTTAGTAAAAAAAATGTGTGGCTTTTTTCTCCTCTCCGCGAAGCGCAAAGATTTTGAGGAGATACATTTTATTGTTGTTGTCACGTCATACGATTTGAATGCATTTTTTTGCTTTTGAACGCCTTTTTGTTACGCACGCAGCAGCCGCGCGAAGTGTTTCTGCAAAATAATAAAACGCTTGACATGAACACCGGCAGAAGAAGAAAAACAATCCCCAACGCACCCGAGAAAACAAATACAGCGAACACACTCGGAGGAAAATAATATTTCCACTGTTTGTCAATTCCGAGAGCGCAGTGGCAGGTGTCGCTTTGCATTTACAGCAGGCGCGCAGTGGACAGCCGTAACGACGGACCATTAACCCACCGCCTTGAGGGAGCTCGGGGAGAACAACCGCCGACCTTCTCGACCGCATGCAGCCGCTGTCGATTCGACGCTCTCGCTCGCAGCCTTCAACAGCCGCCTGCCCAGATGCCCGCCGCCGCCTTCGCCGGCGGCGTCCGATGCGGCGCTGCTGATGAAAGCGCGAAACGATCTCCTTCCCAGGGCTCAGTCTGCGCTCAAACAGGCGCTCGTAACGCACCACCATTCCTCAATCTCGCTTCTCCCGAAACGGCAAAGGCGCAGCCCTGAGATTCCGCGCGCGCGCCACCGCCGATGGAGGCAAGGCATCTATGGGAGAGCGTGTCTGAGAGTCGCTCTCGACACTCGAGCAGTTATTCTCGACCTTTTCCACCTCAATGTCCAGTTGGCTCTGGTCTCCATGGACCGCTTAGTGGCGTTCGCGGCCCACTAATGGGTCGCGACCTACCGGTGGAGAATGCGGCTCTAGAGGGTATTTTGGCCGAGTCGTCTACGCTGGAGAAACGTCTGAGTGTAGAATCTGCACACACACACAGGCACACGCTGCCCGCGACCTGATGGAGCCGCTGATACCGCTGCGTGCACAGAGGCGGTGAACGCTGCATTGTGTCCAGTTTGCTGACCATTCAATCGCGACGGCACTCGTGTCACCTGTAGACAGCGGCAGATTTGTCCAACTGTCATCTCTGGCCAGCAGTGAACGAAAGAAATTTAATGTCTTCCCGGTACAGTCGCATCCCCCCCCGTACACCGATACTGTATCAAATGCTAAATGCTTCCGCCATATTTACCTGCATGGTGCAGCATACCGCACCGGCTTACTTTCACCTTTGTCCCAAACCGTGTAACTGCTCGCATGTGGGGGAGCGATGATGCTGCGTTCTGAACCCGGTGACCTGAGTTCGAGTCCCAGCCACGGCTATCATCTGTGGCGAATGATAACTGACACGGTCCGGGGGCCCCCACCTCCTCCACCAACCAGTACTAACCAACGTGGTGAAGTATGTTCATAAAACCGCCATGTATTTATTGATCGAGGTTTTCACGGCTCAATATCAGAGAATTGTTCTCAAGAGCTGCTCTTTCGGGATAGCCGTGTCAAGCATTCCTCTTTGTTACATTTCGCCTCCCGTACTGAAAGATGCCTCAAACGTGGGAGACGAAGCGTGACGGAGAGGAGGAACGCTCCACACGGTTATCCTGAAAGAGCAGATTTTGAGAGCAATTCTCACAATCTTCCATGACCAACATAAACATTCAAATTCCTTCATCCAGCAGTGGATTAACGAATGGCTGCACAATGCATTTTACCTGTACGTACATTGCGCTCTTCTTTGCTCTTGCCTTGTACCTCACATCGCGCGTTCGAGTATAATCATCACCCTTTATGATTTTTATTCACTCATAATCATCTTGTTGACGAAAATAAAATAACAAATACTTGGTCGATAAAATGATTTAGGTACTAATTGTTATAAACCATGAGCGGACGATCATCACTCATGACCTACGCCTGCTCAGGAACAATTATTCCTTCCTTTATTTGTTCAACAATTATTGTATCTGTTATTTTATGTCCTTCATTGATTTATAGTCATTATTTTACTTTATTGATATGGACTGATGTTGTTGTTGACATGCCGTTCTCTCCACAGCTCTGTGCAGCGTTTTGTGACCCTAGGGTGAAAAGCGCTCTAGCAGTGCAAATATTATTTCACGTAATCATAATAGTTTTGGCAATTATGCGCTCATTGAGAATTCCTTTCCATACCGACTCTTTCGGGATAGCCTTCTCTGTCGTTCCCTCCCTCTCCTTCACGTGAAGATGCCCCCAGCATGGGAGGTCAAACGTCGCGTAGGAGAGAGGAGGAGAGACACGGCTATCCCGAAAGAACAGCTATGGAGGACAATTATCAAGATAACAATCATTCATTTATTTTGTTCGACCTGTGACCTCCAGGATATAATAAATAGCACAGTGAATACCGCTGCGTGTGTATATGGGCGTGGCGTGGTGGCGCAGCGAGAAGCGCTGTCGCCTCACAGGAAGAACGCCCCGGTTCGGTTCCCGGCTCGGGTGCCTTTCTGTGTGGAGCTTGCGTGTTCTCTCTCTCTCCCCTCGTTTTCGCTTGGGTTTTCGCCGGGTACTCCGGTTTCCTCCCACCGTCGAAAGACAGGCTGCTACTTAGGCTAATTGACCTGCTGAATAAATTGCCCTCATTGCACTGAGATGTACTGACTTCACATGCTGCGTACTCTCCGTCTTGCGCCCTCCGTCTGCGGGATAGGCTCCGCTTCCCTGCGGCCCTGTACGGGATTAAGCGGGTATTGATAATGGTGATGTACGCATATACAGATTCTGCATATTTGACAAAAACTTTCACATCCATTGATGCAATACGCGCAGTGTTTAAGCGAAACCAAAGGCATTAGTTTACACCTTCCCCCAATCTTACCCCCACCAGCATCACCTCTAAATCGTCTTCCTTCCATCACGATGTCGCGCAAATTCGCAGAAAATTGCTCCGACCTGGTTTTTTTTTGCCGATGCGAGCTGTGAATGCAAAAGTGCATCGCGTGGCGGTGGCAGTGGCGGTGGCATTGTGTGAATGCAAAGCGCCCTCTTTTCCACGCAAATCATGGGACGTGAAAGACAATGAGAGGCATGGCTTTGCGCACAGTACGACTACAAATATATATTTACAAATTATACGAATTGCAGCGCGCGCAAAATTCCCCACTTGGCCATGGATGAGACATAAATGCGGATGTCTGAGCAGCCATGCAGTCGGCCGGCGCCAACATTTGTCAGACTCTGCACAAACTCCGCGCAGAAAGGCGCCCGAGGCGGATTGTAATTACGATGATGTGAGCCTGCGAGACGTGACAGTGTGTGATTACGCACACTACCGTCCTTGGAAAAATCTTCTGCAAAACTATGCTGAAATACAGCACAATCCATTGTGCTTCGTTATCTCTGTATAACTAAAATGTAAAAATAACATAATTTAAAATGCGCCGCGCAAATGCCACGCCTGGTCATGGACGAGACACGTGTAAGGGACGCTATCAACGGCCCCTTGCTCTCGTCCCGCTGCCGACAATGGAGACTCATGGGGCACCAGCCGGGGGGATGGGCGCAGGGGCGGCCCCTCCACTCCGGCCTCCCCACTCCGCCAACGAGCGCCACGTGTGTATCCGGGGAGAAGAGGTACGGCCGGCGATGGGCTCCGCCCCACCGCAAGGAGGCATGGAGATGCCCCGCCATCTCGCCGCGGTGCTCCATCCACACCGCGGCGGTTACCTGTCTAGCGAGTCCCACCCGGGTAACGATGGACTTCATCCAAGCCCACTGCCCGCAGCGCAGCAGCTCACTGTCTACCCGACACTCTCACGCTACCCGCCGCCCGCCAAATGCAGTGCCACCGCTCCCCACATCTACACGGTGCACCGACCACTCTGCGCAACCTGATCACACTCACCAGCGATAAAATGACCGTACGCAAGGTAAATGATGCAGCCAACTCTTTATTTCTTCATGCCCGGTCCTCTCCTTGTCTCTCCCCGTACTTTCCCTAACCTCTCGATTCATCTCTCGGTGTCTCCCTGTCTGTTGTCTCTCTCCTCGCCATCCATCAACCCCCTCGCTCCCCTCTAGCCTCTCCGCAATCGCCTCGAACAATGGCCACCGCTCCCTGTGTCACCCCCACACACACGTACGTCTCACTGTGTCTTCCTGCTCTCCCCTTTCGGTCGTCTCTCTCTCCTGCCTCACTCGCTGTCAACAATTGCGGCTGTACCTGTCTCTCCACCTGCCTGCGCCGAGAGGGCTCTCCTCTCGTCTCCTCACAATGGCCTTCGCCACTCTCTCCTCTCTCTGGCCCTATCGCGGTCGTGCCGCTGTGTACCTCCCCGCACACACTCACGGTCTCACCTCCCTCCTCCTGTGCCTCCGCCGACACTTTGTGTCTCTCCCCTTCTCTCCGTGCCTCTCCTCAGTGTCTCCCTCTCACTGTCTCTGTGTCTCCCTGTGTTTCTCGGCTTCCTGTAGTCTCTCCCCTCTCTCTCCCGGGCTGCCCCCGGCTCACCCGCCGCGCACTCTGGCAGTGGCTCTCACTTCCGCTTACTGCCTGACCTCTCCTGTCCCCTTTGGTCTTCCCGTCGACAGCATCCCTTCTCTCAATTGGTCCCCATTCTCTGTCACTTCTGTTCATCGCCGCTATCTTCCCTCCCGATTGGACAGTGTAACCCCGTAGTCCCTACATGCAGAGGTCTGATCCAGGACACACCGTGCTCGCAGAACCGGTGCCGTGAAGATGCCCTCCAGGCTACCAATTCCACTCCCTGGAAAAACGATGAGATTTCTACCTCCTCATGAGGCCTCTGGGTGAAAACCCATAGGCGTGGCTTCGAGGTGCATCCATGTGGACCTCTAAGTTCTAAGCTAGACGTGTGTGTGCGTGATATTATTCGATATAGGCACCTTTTTCTAACATAGAGATAATGAACAAAGAGAAAAGTTTCACTCCTTATTTTAAGATAGGGTAAAAGGTTTTCAATTTAAATTTTTACATCGTATGAGTATATATATTCTACATATATAACACATATATATTCTGCAATTGCATTAAAACGTCATTCAATCCCTTCTTTATGACCGGCTGAGAACCAAATGACATCAAAACAATCCCAAGACAAAGATAGCTTCACCATCATAGAGTTCGTCGCAAACAGGAGCTTTGATATTTTTATTAAAGCAGCAAATTGCGCTCGTGTACACACACACATAATGACAACAACAACCGCCATTCGCCACTAAAGAGCACCTGTGCCAGGCCATATGCACCTTGAGGCCACGTGAAGTGTCGAAGGCTCGCTGACAGGAGGTCACGGGACAGACCCAGGTGTTATGGGCTGCCTGACTGAGATGATTGACTACTGTGCCAACTTGCTGTGTTTTGGCCGCCCGACGCTCCGCTCGTTGTTGTGAGCGTCGCTCCTCCGCCCTCTGTTGTTGTTGGAGGGCGACTGCCTCCAACTGCCCTGCAGCGTCCTTCACGATCCTCCTCCACAGAGGTCGATCTTGACACCACAGGTACCACTCTTCAGCAAGTCCACTCAGCTCCAGGTCCTCTTGTGCCACATCGATCCATCTCTGCTCTAGCCCGTGCCGTGCACGTTGATCCCACTCTATCTGGCCAAACAGCAACTGCTTGAGCATGCAGTGGCTGGCCATGCCGGCTACATGACCCAGCCACCGCAGCCTTGCCTGCCAGAGGAGCTCATCAATAGGACCCTCTCCACCTCTCCAGATCTTTCGAGAATTTGTGAGCTCCTCACACAATCCAACCTGATCAAACCCAGGATGAATCGTCGGCAGGCAAGCCGGAAAGTTTCACGGTGTAGATGTTCCACCAGGGGTGTCAACGTTTCGCAAGCATAGAGAAGAGAGGGCATGACTGCAGCTGAGAAGACCCGAAGCTTCGTGTGGAGCGACAGGCCAGGCAGCTTCCACACAGCGTTACGTAGCCGCTGAAACGATAATGCTGCCCGACTGATTCGGAGCGAAACCTCCGGTTTGACACATAATGACACATATAACAGCACATACATTCACAACGACACACAACAACAACCGCCATTCGACACTAAGTGGCGGTGACGTCACCACGACGCCTGTGCCAGGCCATATGCACAACGACACACACGCACAACGACACACACACATAACGACACACACACACGCACAACAACGAGAAGAAATTATCTAATTATCGGCGCCGTTTCAAAGCGCGTGCAATCGCGATTTATATCCGCAGCATGACGCCACCGCTGCTGGAATGACGTCATCTCCGGCTCACGAGGGAATACCACACGGGGTATTAAAAAAATCATAATTCCTGCACATTAGAGAATAGGACAAAAAAGATGGCATTAGTATGTCACGCTTGGCACCGAAACATAGTATGAAGATCCTTTAACACAAAAGCTTTGCATAATCAGCATTGATTTCAGACATTCTGTTGTTAAGTGCTGATAGGAGGGTCCAGCCCGGCTCTCACGTTCACATTATAAATGTTGTTCCAGTCTAGGGTTTTTTTTCCAGCCCAGTCGTGACTGCACAAGATGTATACTAACCTGAACAATTTAACCGTCACTCGTTTGAGATAATTCTGAAAATAATAGGTTTCAGAAAGCGAGGAAAAAAAAGCACACATTCTGTGCTTGAGATTGAATTACCTTTAGGCACCTGAGGTCATGAGCCTGGCTTTCATAGAATGTGCTCAGCTGTTGAGCAATCAGGAAACCTAACCATCCTTAACCACTCATATTTGATGGGCTGGAGCGGTGGGGCACTGGTTAGCGCACTGCACTGTGAATCTAGTGACCCGAGTTCGAATCACAGCCACAGCTAACATCACTGCAGAGTTATATATGTCAGACAGATGTTAGGTGTTTCTTATTACAGCAGAAAGTACTCAGTGAGCTTGCAATCTGTAGATGCGGGATTCCCGATACACAACAAAAGGCCAAACTGACCGAGGTAACAACGCATAAAACCAAAGAGCAAATGAATGCATAGCAACATGTACGCGAATGAAACGATAACCGTAACTATGCAAGTACATGGTAAAACTTAAGACTGCACGAACAATCAAACTCACAACACCAACTTGTACAAAGACGTAACCCCAGCCATTATCATGAAGTTAACAGTGGCGCTCAAGAATGTACAGCGCAATAAATTAATAACAAAGAAGAGCAACGGTGGTGTGGGGGAAAATTTGTGTTTTTTGATCAACAACATGAGCATTTGGCACCAATGAATTTATGCAAAGGCAACAGGGCCGAAATGTTGATATTGAGTTGGGATCAACCAGTCCTGGTCCCTGTCCCTCATCCTTTATGAATCACCCCGACCGGCAAGCTGAAGAGTGATCAACCCACATGACTGACAGAACGTGTGGATGCCTCCATGACCAAGGAGAGTCGTTTTTAGACCGTCCAGATATTTATCGATGCATGCATTCACCGGTTGATGTATACGAGTTGCCCGCAAGAGCTGGTTTAGGTGTCTGGATAAAACCTGGCTATCCGCTTATTTTTTGTCATTCTATAGTTTGTTGCTGCTTCTCATCTTTCGGTTGGGCTGTCCTGGTGTTGTTGGTAAAAAAAAACTCCAAAGAAACGTTGTTGCTGATTTGCCATTTGTCTTGTTTTTGATGTGCCGTTCTCTCAGCAGCTCCGTGTAACGCTTTGTGGCCCTTGGGTGATGAGCGCTCGATAATGTTCTTATTATTCTTATCTCATCTTATTATCTGAAACCGCTTAATCCTATGTAGGGTCACGGTGAGCCGGAGCCTATCCCGGAAACGTAAGGCAGGAATACACCCAACGACGGGACGCCAGTCCATCGCCGGGCATTGCGGGACAATTTTAGTCTGCGAGCCAATCAACCTATCCAGGAGCATGCTTTTGGACTGTGGGAGGAAACCGGAGTACCCGGCGAAAACCCACGCGGACACGGGGAGAGCATGCAAACTCCACACAGAAAGGCACCCGAGCCGAGAGATTCGAATCTGGGACCTTCTTGCTGTGAGGCGTCAGCACTACCCACTGGGCCACCGCGCCACCCTCTTATTATTCTATAAATGTTAAATTAAACCATTTCCTAATATATGCATTATGTTCACTGATAATTTTGCATTTTAAAATTATATTTCAAAGTCTGATTATATTTTACTTGTTCTGTAACGATGTGTATATTTAAAAAAAAAAAGTTCTTGCTGCTGATTTTCCGTTCTGGTGCCATTGTTGTTGACGTGCCGTTCTCTCCGCAGCTCTATGAAGCGCTTTGTGACCCTCGGGTGAAAAGTCCTCTATAAATGCAATTATTATTTTTTTTTATTCTCATCCGGAAAGAGTAGCTCTTTAGAGCAATTGTCATCCAGACACGTTAATACTCAGCCACGCAGTCACTCCACCACTAAGACACCCACGCACCCATTTACCACGCAGCCGCAGCAAACCATTCACTCCACCACCAGGCGCACATTCCCCAGTCGCGACGGTGCTGCATTGTTCCATGCTTTTAAAACAAAAACCCGCTGGTCCCCGTATTTCCCGAGATGAATGGGAATTTTGCCCGCATTGAAACGCACGTGGGTTCTGCAATCGGTGTCGGAAAATGGGAACTAAGTTACATCTCTAAATAATGATAATACATCTCGAATGCTCTTAGGGCGATTGCGCCACCAGCACGCGCTGTGCGGATTTGTAAACGGACCGCGTCCAAGTGTTTTACTGCCACGTTCATTTTCGAAAGATGCGCTCTTTTGTAACGCAGCGTGCGCTCCGTCCGTCAACAGAAAGTCATCGGCGTTCCGTAAAACCGTCTCGGAGCGAAGGCTGGTGGCGCGGACGTCAGGGTAAACAAGCAGCGCGCAGGGCGCCTCGCGGTCCCGATCGCGCGTCCATTAAAAGTGTCGAGAAATCTCTGAGATAAATGTGGATGCCGCTACCGTTCACGTCCAATTTGTGCTCGACACCGCATTAAATTTCACTCGCCCAATGCCCTCGGGTCCCACGGCCGCCACACGTCAACGCGAACCCGACGAGGTGCTGGGAAATCAAGGAACTGTAATGAGTGAGGGGGTGGTGACGCAGTCGCGTCGTGGTCAGCGCCATCGCGCTGCGTGCGATGACGCTGACCCCTGGAGGTGCAGCCTTGAGACACCCGGACTGCGGGTCTTGCGTAATAACCGTCACGTCACCGTACGCCATGATATGTATTATGAACATCCACCTCTGGTCCAATATCGGCCCATGGATCGTGAGCTTATCGTGTTTGGAGGGGTATGTTTTGTTCTGTGACACCACGGCTTCCTCGCCCTGCAACAGCAGGGCGAGGATCAGCACCAACTCCGCAATAGATCAGCCAGCGACCACGGATGAGCAGAGACTTCTTGATTTTAGATGCTTTATTGAAACCAGCAGTGCACGAGGCCGGAGTAGCGGCACACAACGAGCTCCTTACATCGTGACGCTCCCTCCTTCTGCTCGTTCCCCCAGGAGACCCTCTCCGTCCCTCCAACCCCCCGCCTATATATCCCCGCGGCCCCTTCTAGCAAGTTCTAACCGACGTCACCCCACGTGGCTTTGTCCCCCCTCTACAGTAAAAGTCCCCGCAGACTGTTCTGCTCGTACCCCACGTGGCATTGGTACCCCTCTACAGTAAAAGTCCCCCCTCCCCTATTCCTTAACTCTGCAGTTCCAACGAACGCCAGAGCTATATCGCGTGGGGCCCTGCTAGGGTTTCCTTTTAGTAAACGGATCTGGGAAGAGATTTCAGACAATAAACCATCCGAAGACACTCCGACTAAAGGAGGTTGGCGTCAGGAAGGACATCCGGCCGTTACATTCTGCTCCCACACCCCCAACATTGGGGGGCAATCGGTCAACCCAGGTTAATCTGGATAGCGGTCGCATAAACCGGCAACGGCAACAGCACCTCTGACCCAAAATATGCCGGTGTGTCGACCTGCCTGTGGGGCCGAGCGGGGGTGCTACGGTTCGCCCACTGTGGTCTGAATCTAAGGAACTGAGTTAGATCCCTGGTCACGGCTACGGCCCGCGGTGAGTGATATACTAACGAAAAACAGTTGACACGAAAGTGCAGCGACTTCAACAACGGCTTAATCAGCAGAGACGGTCGATGCCTTCGCCAGCGTACGTGCGGCCGCATGACAAAAATCAACGGTGGCTTCGCGACTGAGCGAACGCAATCGCCCACCTGTGTGGAAGAACGGTGACGCACACACGCGCGTTTAAATCCGCTTCAATGGGTACCACAGCGCGGTTGATTCACGTGCGCTGTCCTTCTGGAGATAACACAATCAAGCAGAGATCTCCACGCCACTAATCTAGGAGGGCCAGACGTCGATGCATTGCTTAATAGACGTTTACGGACACTGCCCGTGGCTGTATCCAGTTCAGTATCAGTACCCGCGTAATCCTGTAGAGAGTCGCGGGGAGGGGGGGAGCGTAGCCTATCTCGGCAGACACAGGGCGCAAGGCTGGGCGATAACCATGATATGACGCCAGTGTATTGTAGGGGACGTTATTTTTTGGGCAATTTACTCCGCAGGCCAATTAACTCAGACAGCAGCGTGGATTTTGACTGTGGATGGAAACGGGCTGCTGTAGCCGCTCTCTTATACAATATCTCCGCGGCAGCGGTGGGTCGCATGCTAATGTCACAGACAGAATAATTAAGTGTTTCCGCTTTAATTGAATTGCCTGCGCAGACACATTCTGCATGTAATGATCGTCGTGGAACGTTATTATAGATTCCTTAATATTAAATCTGGAGCGGTCTTTCATTGGTATCACGATCATTACTTATTGCCTCGTCCTTCCCCGTGTTTTTTTTTTACCCGAGCGTGATATCGAAGAGAGCAACGTTCGTTGAACAACATTACGATTGGGATTTAATTCATTCTCCGTGCTAGAATTAAGCCGAATGCAGGGGCAGAAACGCACTGATTGTGATGGTTTTGTTGTGCCGCCACTGGTGAACGAGATGACGAGACCATGAACTCGTTTGACTTTGGTTCTTGCTACATGCACGGTTCTCCGCTTGTGAATTAACCGAGGCAATGTCCATCCATTAAACAATTCACTCTCCACCTCGCACCCCACACATGCATGCGTTGTCATGCTTTGACGTAGTAATTCAAAGGATCTTTTTTTTTGCAACAGATATTTGCAACAGATATTTACGGTCAATTGTTGCGTTTCATTAGCACAGCTTCGCTCGCTCGACTAACCTGCATTTGACATTAGCATATAATTTTCTCTAAGAAGAAAATAATCAATGCTTTAAAGACTTCATTCGATGCGTCTGTCTGTCGGTCTGCAGTGAGAGAATCTTTGGCTAATGGATCCTCTCCAGCTACTCGTTCAGAAGAGAGGAATTGGCTGAGGTGGTTCGGGAACAGGTAACAGTGCCCCCTCCCCACTCCCGCCCGCTAGCCTTCCAGTGGATCGATACCTCGAGGTCGGCCCGGGACCCGCTGGTGGAACTGTGTCTCTTTATAGTAATTGCACTTCTCGAGCTCTTTTCACCCGAGGATTACAAAGCCGCTGCACTGATCTGCGGAGAGAACGGCGTCAACAACAACAGAACACTTCAATTGAAAGTCAAATAATGTTATAATTTAGAGGACATAAAATAAGCGATAAAAATTAATTATCAACAAACTAGGACTCTGTCTATCGGACACGCTGGTAGAACTGTGTCTCTCTAGACTGGAAGTCTGTCTATCGGACACGCTGGTAGAACTGTGTCTCTCTAGACTGGGAGTCTGTCTATCGGACACGCTGGTAGAACTGTGTGTCTCTAGACTGGGAGTCTGTCTCTACGACCCACTGGTGGGACTGTGTCTCTCGACTAGGAGTCTGTGTCTAGGGAGAGAGAGAGAGAGAGGTCTGCTCCTCTTTACTCGTCATGCTGCTGTGTGACCCTTGCGAACCACCTCCGAATCAGTATCGCATTCGAGCCATTCCATAGTTTGATGGAATTCCCCAGCGCACAATGCTACCAGCCTCCTTAACGAATTAAGGTAATAATAATAATAATGGTACAATTTCTAACGCGACGTGCAAAATCCCACGCCTGGTTCTAAACGAGACACGGATATGAAGCCGCGATGATCCTGCAGAGACGGGGGAGGGAGTCAGGCAGTCAGACGGTGCCAACCAGCCAGACACTGCTTCCTATAATATATTGATGTTTTCGGCCATTTATTTTGAGCCATCCATCCATCTTCTTCCGCTTATCCGGTGCCGGGTCGCGGGGGCAGCA
>JAZEWT010000006.1:11431409-11449923 GCA_036362905.1 Mordacia mordax
GTTGAGTGAACCCGGAATAAGCACGACACGGAGACAATGTAGTGTTTACCCGCAGCACACAGAGAAATGCCGCATAACCTATTCATGCGTCTGTGACTGTAGCTGAGAGGTGGCGGAGAGGGCAGTGTAAATACAGCCTCCCGTGCCACGGCAAGGAACGGCGATGTATCGACATCTACGGGAGAGTGGGGGGCTAATACAGTTTCATTGGAGCATTGGGAGAGCTTGTGGCGGTCGGACGCGGATGACTCAACTCTCGTATTTAACCCTCTCGTGATCCGAGAAATCATGCTGGAGCCTACTGCACGACATTGCATTGCGGGCGGTCACGCGTTGAATTGTCTAACTCATCATCACCATTATCATCGGCAGTGTCGATACACTGCTAGGTGAAGTCCTTTCCCCGGCAGCCCCCACTTCTCACAAGATGTCGCATTGTGGAGGAGTCGTTGTTTCGCACGCGATAGCTCGTGTTGCCTTCAAGCAGCTATGTAAAAAAAAATTGAATGTGTTTAAAAATATTCTTTATTTTAGACAGGAAAGCCTTCCTGGACCACAATGTCCTTTTTTTTTTTCCAGGAGTATCCTGCTTTGGGATATCTGGCAAGTTCTATTTACGAGTATTTAATATGTAGGAGGAAACCAGGATGGGATGAAAGCCTCCTCAACCCGCCGCCATCTCACGAGCTGATCGTTTCATCTCCTCGGCACGCAGCGTCCATTCCTTTTCTGCCACTGCCCCCGATTATTTTTGAAAATTGCCCCTCATCCCTTAAAGCAGCGTTTCCTCCTGGACACCTTCAGCATTGTTCGGAGCGTGAATGCAGTCTCTAACTAACGTGCGTTGCTTCTCTCGAGTGGAAACATGAAGCAAGTTGTGAGGCAGTCCTGAATGTAAAACTCGAGCATGTGAAGTGCTTCACGCAGACTTTCCATGTTGATTTGTGGACGATACAGATGCCACAAGTTTCTCTAGTTTAAAAAAAATGCTGTATTTCTGCCTCCATTAACACGAGTAATGAACACATCTGTGGTGCCCAGCCTCGCGACGTGTTAGGCTGAGTACATGTTGCCACTCACGCTGGGGTCGGATCGGGTCGTTTGCCAGATTACTCTGGGGTCAGTATGTAAGCAGTCGTGGGTAAATGCTCGTTGGCTAGCGGAGTGGGGTGATATCGCGTGACCGGGTGACGTCAGACGGGACCGGGAGTGGGGGCTGAGAGTATATAAGGGGCTATGCGAAAATAGGAGGATTCTGTCGAGGAGTTAAGAGAGTCATCGTAGAGTGTGGTCATAAAGCATCATCGTAAAGTGTCGTGGTAGAGAGTCGCGCTGAAGGCGAGAGTTCCTTCGTGTGCCCGTGAGTTGATCACATGGTCGTGGTTTGGGTTCGCATTGGTAAAATAAAGCACACCTCGTTTGTTGAGAAGGAGAGTCTTCGGAGTCACAGTATGTCTGTGCTGGAGAGAGAGGATGAGTGGCCACCAACGAAAGCGCGATCATCGCCGGTGCATGAAGGTCAGCAAGAAGAACCCACCCTGGGGAAATTCACGTGTCGCGATAGTTTGGTGTCAGAAGCGGGATGCTTAACCAGGCCGGGGGAAGCAGTGTAAAGATCGTGCTGACATATTAGAGGTGCGCTTCGGAATCCTGGAAAGACTTCCAGCGACACGTGGTCAGCGCACAGCGTCTGGGAGGCTGGTCGGACGAGGAGATGGCGATGCAAGTCCACCTTAAGCTACGGGGACGTGCGGCGCAGTTCCTGGGCGGGCTGGAGGCGAGGATAAGGAATGATTGGCCCCTATTCAGACAAGCGGTTGAGGAGCGGTTCGACGGGATCATACCAGTGGCCGCACAAGAAGAACTGGCGCGGCAACACAGACGACTGGACGAGCCCCTGCACGACTACGTCGAGAGCTTAGCGACGATCGTTGAATGGGTTCACTCGAAGGAGGGACGTTTCTTTGCCCAGAGCCTGGTCAAGATCGAGCTACTTGGGACGGACTGGTGGCAGGAGGACATGGAATTCCCTGAGCTGACCCTCGCGTAGATCGAGGCCTGGGCTCCGGCTTGCGAGAGTGCGGAACGTGGCCGGGCCCGCCAATGCAGGGAGCGCTACTGGCCTGCGGAGACCCAGAAGAGGACGCAGGGGACGAGGCAGTGGTGCAGCATGGCGACTACAGAATGAGCCCAGCGGACCTGAGTGACACGTTCAGGAATATCCAGCATCACCTAAATTCACTGGAGATGAGATCCATTGGAGGATCCTCGGAGCGATGACTACGAACACTGGAGGGTCGTCAATCATCGGGATTCCGGTGAAGCGACGGAGATGGCCCAAGTCCAACACCCCGTGCCCGCCCGCGGGGGGCCCGAGCGTTACCGGTGTCGCCGAAGGGGGCATGTGCGATGGGATTGTCCACTCGAGACCTCGCACTCCTCTCGGTACCCGTTAAAACAACAATGGGCCCTGGTAGTCGGGAGTACCAGGGGCCGAAGCAGGATCCCGAGGCCAGTGGGGCTCGTCCCAGCGATTAGGAGTGACGGGACACTATTGGGACCGGCTGCAGTGGTACGAGGGTCGGTAGAAGGGCAGACAACTTGGATCCTACTGGACATGGAGAATACCGTTTCGGTAGTAAGCCGCGAGCTGTGTCGACGTGCGGGGGTCGACCCATGGCGACTGCATTCTCTAGACCACGGGCTAATGCAAGCCAATGGTGGTGAAATACAAAACATCGGGTGGCTCTCGCTGGAGATCTGGATAGGTACAGCGAGGGGTCATCTCAACATGTATATGGTGACGAGACTACGGTATGCCTGTGTGACGCCTACAAATGTATGGTCACAATTGGGGAGTTTAAAATGACTATTTTGTGTTATTTGGTGAGAAAGGCCAGATTTGTACGTGTTTTTTGTTAAGGGGTTGTGTGGGGTGCACTTCTTTAGTTTCATCATGACGGAGTGTCCGCGGAAGTGAGCATTTGTTGGCTGCATCACGTTTCCGGTTCTCAGAGAACAGCCTGCAGAACCAGCGCAATGAATGACTCATGTCTCTGCCTTTCCTGCACAAAACAGGTTAGCAATGGGTGTTAAGTTAACACAACTCATTTCTAAGGACTTTTAAAGCCTTCAGAGGTTGTTTGAACCAAGTTAGAGGTAGAAAAGATTGTTAGAAACTTTTAAGAATTTATATAGAGTCCCACGTGCTGTGGTTTGGAATGAGTGAGCTTCATGGTTTGCATATTGTTGTTGAGATGGTAAGTCACTCATTCAGGTCAGTGCATTGTGTTTGTGTGGTGAAATGGTTAGGCGTGATGTTGGGGAGGTGTGGAAAATACCTTTTGTTTATATAATGCGTTTATGATTATTGTGGAATTTATGTAAAGAGTAATAAACAGCCTGCAGAACCATTACAACGAATGACGCATGTCTCTGCATTACCTGCACAAAACAGGACACATCATCTGTAAGCAGGTAACTCATGCCTGAGGCCCGTAACACCTGCATCCTCAGAATGGGAGCACTGGAGGCCCTTGGCATGACCGTGAGCGTCCTGAGAAAATGTGCGCAGGTTGGTACGGGATAGGAAAAGGTTCCGTTCTGCGGGTGGGAGCTAGTGTGCATGTCGGGTGGGAGTGTCTCAAACAAGGCAATGGAGGTGACGTCAAATCCGGGAGTCGTTGACATGACATCAGCTCCCGGAAGTGCGGCCGTGACGTCAAACTCGGGGGTTGAGGACAGTTCCTGGGTCAAGGGGTGGGGAGCTGGATGTGGGAAAATATGGCGTCGGCTCCATGATCCGCCGAGTGCAGGTGGGCCCAAACTCGGAAAGGCTGCTACACCTCGCCACCCACAACAGAGATGGGACCACACTCATCGGTGAAGTTCTGCTGACTCCCCATCCAGAACTTGCTCGCCACTACGGACTAGTGGGCACGGCAACAGTAGTGGCCGCTGAATGGTGTCTGGTGCTGAGAGTTTTAAATCCCCACAAAGTGTCAATACGGCTCCGTGCCGGAACGGAGATCGCAGAAATTCGTCCACTGCGGGCACTGACCGATCCGGGAGCAGTGTACACCCTGTGGATCGGGGAGGTGGAACAGTCCACAAAGGATGATCCTATCACAGTGACTTCGGGGCCCTGCGCCATCATGCAGAATCTGGGAGAGGCCGATGAACCCCGGATGGAGCTGATCCGGGAAGAGGTAGGCTGCGAGTTCCCGGGAATGACAGAAAAGTAGCTACGATAGGCCCAGGATAACGATGCCGAGTTTGGTGGAGATCAGGGACACCCTCACCCGGGGCCAGACAGCTATCACGGAACCATGGGTGAGTTTCTATCCCTAGCTGGGCCTCTGGGAGGGGATAGTTCGGGAGTGGGGGCCCGACTGGGAAGCCGGAAGGGAGTGTATCCTGGCCACAGCATGGCCACAGCTGTTACGCCTGGTGCACGACCACCCCTTGGGGGGTATGACGGCGAGTGATGCACCAGGCTAACGCTGTGACAATGGCGCCTGTGGCCTGGCCTGAACCGGGACGCAGCCACCTGGGTCAAGAGGTGTCAACGGTGCCAGCAGGCCGCAAAAGGACCACTCACTATGCCGTTCCACTGCAGCTGCTACGGGGTGAGCCAGGTGAATAAACTGGTGGGGATCGACCTGCAGGGGCCACTTCCCACGATGCAGCACGGTAACCATTGTGATGGAAATATGGGAGGTGCTCGCTCAGTGCCTGGAGACCCCGCACCAGGCATGTGGCCTATGAGGCCCAAGAGGAGGCCCGCACGAGGCAAGCAGCGGCGGTGTGACCGAGGGGTGAGGCCAGGACTATTCACTGGGGGGGAACTGGGGTGCCAAGCCTCGCAACGTGTTAGACTGAGTACATGTTGACACTCATGCTGGGGTGAGATTGGGTCGTTCGCCAGGTTACTCCGGGTCAGTATGTAAGCAGCCGTGGGTAAATGCTGGTTGGCTAGTGGAGTGGGGTGATATCACGTGACTGCGTGACGTAAAACGGGACCGGGAGTGGGGGGCTGAGAGTATATAAGGGGATGTGCAGAAGTAGGAGTTCTGTCGAGGAGTTAAGAAAGTCATCGTAGAGTGCGGTCATAAAGCGTCATCGTAAAGTGTCGTGGTAGATCGTCGCGCTGAAGGCAAGAGTTCGTTCGTGTGCCCATGAGTTGACCACGTGGTCGTTGTTCGGTGCAGCGTGGCCCAATAAGCATTCTTCATTTGTAGAGAAGGAGAGCCTTCGGAGTCCCAGTATGCCTGTGCTTGAAGAGAGAGGCTGAGTGGGCCTCGAACGCAAGTGCGACCATCGCCGACGCGTGAAGGTCAGCTATAAGGACCCACGTGTCGCGACAGTTCAAAACGTTGCACTCGATGGAAACAAGAAAATACGTGATCACTTATAAAAGAGGCCATCTGCATCCTAACACAACGACTGTGAACAATTAAATAAGTACTGTGGACCGAATGCCTGTTTTCCATCGTCTGCACATGAAAGTACGTTTTAAAAATCGTACCGGCCCCATGGCTTTCTAGGAGGGCAACTTTTCAGCAGCATTGGATTAATATAATCTCCGGACTGGTTTTGACATTCAGTGTTTCATCGGTAGTGGTTGGCTGACACCAATGCTGTTGAACTGCCAGATTATAAATATTCAGAGGACTAAATTGAGAAAAACTACCTAAATGCTTCCGAGCAGGAAGGAAATCGATCATACATTTAAGTGGCATCTGCTGGTATATGTTGCCTCCTTGTGCCACGAAAAGGTAACAAGTGCAATGTTTGCGTTTCATATTATCTTGCACATATTAGACAAATGTGCTAAACATTGTTGTCACGTTGAAATGTGACTTGTACATTACAGCAATTAGGGACTATTTCAAAATGTATCATAGTATATTAAGATCACACCGTCTCAATCCTGGTATTGGTTACAAATACTACACGTGCACGTATTCATCTGTGCTAACGTTTTTACAATCGACAATACGTGGGGTTTGTGCTAATACACTTAACGACCCGATATGGTACATGTTAGGGCATAACCATTTCAGGAGTTTGGGTTGCAGAGTATTGAATAATCGTCCCCTGCCGTGGTGGGTGCAGCCCCAGAGTGAATGCTCTCTCCTTGCAGCCTTTAATAAACAACAATAGCCGTTGCCACGTGGCCCGAACAGCTTTGACGTCACGGACCTTACAATTCACCGCACAGACCGTCCTCTCGGCTGAGGTTTTAACACAGCCCTGAGAAATAAGGCGAGGAAAATGTCGTATTCACCCTAGTAAATGTTTCCTATGAAGCGTAAATGATGATTGTGGTTATGTTAATCGCATACTGTAAGTTTCACCGGAAAAATCCAACGTTTTCCTCGTTATATTCACAGCGATTTATTTAAACGATGGCAAAGGGGCTTCAGTGTGGAGATCGATGACCGTTCATATTCATTGTTAAAATACCAGCACGTGTATTTAAATATATTTCTTGTATTGAAAACCACAGCGCGATGTGCCTACCCATGTGTTGTGTGCACAGCCACGAAATGGAACGCGTGCCAGGAGATGTCCACCGGGAGACGGAACGATGAAACCATCATGCGTGCAGCTGCTGAAAGGTGAGATACTGCGTGGCCGTTTTGTGAGCGGTGTCGGCAGCTTGGGGATAGGTGTTTATTATAATAAAATACCCAGTGAGCTTGTAAGTTGTAGACGTGGGATTTATGCGACACAACAAACGTCCAAAGATGGGAGGAAGCCCCCATCGAGCAGTGGATTTACCGTAGCTAACGATGACGGTGGCACTGCGTGTGGTGAGATTTGTGATTCCAAACAAAGGAGAGCGGGATATGAGCAACGTTGCCGCGGGAACATCTTTTCGAGGCAGTACGGTGCACTCGTGAATGGCATGCCCAATGTAACCTTCCCTCAAGCGCAAATCCCTATTCGTCACACAATCGATGCACGGAATAATGCGCTGCTGCTGTTCCAGAGACGGGGGGGGGCAGAGGCATCCCAGTTCGTTTCACACGGCAGAGATGGTCCCCGGATGAATGAATGATACGATACCACGATTCCTCCGCAGCAAACGGCGCGATAGCGTTAAAAATACGCGTTCTACAACAACCATATGCGTATCTCTTAAACACTCACATTTCTATGTAATACTAAATTATATTTTATATAAGAGAGAGGAGCCTTCATTGATATATGCTGTGTCCTGTGGTGTTTACCATATGGATATTTGTCTACGTTTCACGAACATATTGATATTTATGAGATTTGCTTCTGTGTTTGGAGACGGTAGCGTTTTACGAGTGCATTTGGGAGCTGGCAGATTTCCAAATCACATTAAACATCATCCCCCTCCCTTTCCCTGCCCAGCCCCATCCGCGTCTCCCATTGTGTGACTGGTCGCAAATATCTCAATGGACAAACCAAATCCTGCACACAAAGCCTGCGCGCAGTGGGAGGTTTCAACCTCGACAGCACGTGGTCCAATGCGCCATTGGCTTTGCAGGGCGCAAGCATGAACCATGCAAGATTATTGTTTTTTTAAATAATGTACAGTTTCAACCCACTGCTGGATGAAGGTCTCCCGACACATTGTTAGTCTTGATGGTTGTTTGACCATGTTTCACTAGGGCCGAACGATGCGAGTTGGTGAAGGGTGGAGAATTTAAATGCAGGTTATCAGGTTCATAGTTTGCTAACAAGTGCCACCACTCCACGAAATGTTTTATAATAAGCGTATAACCTTTCTGGTTATAATTACTGTGTAGGAGTAACTCAAGGACATTTATTCTAAACGACTCGTTTGTGGAATGATTTGCCTTCGTGTTAACATTGCCTCAATGAAAGCTGTTGTAAATGTAACATTTCGTATTTCCAGTTATGCAATGGACTTGCAAACTCTGCATCTTCTTGTGGAGCCATTCTCCGGGCACAGGGTGATACACTGCTAGCTGCAGGGTTCCATATGATTTTCTATCCCATCTTTAGACACCATGCCCATAGTATACAAATTGATATAAATGGCTGGAGGTAGTCGGGTGGGGATAATAATCATAGCAATTCTAGAGCGCCTTTCACCCGTGGGTCACAAAGCGTCGCACAGAGCTGTGAAGAGAACATCATGTCACCAACAATAACAACGACATATGAACGGCACATCAACAACAATATTTAGTTTTTGTTTCGTTACAAGTCTGAGCTGTTGAGAGAACGGCATGTCAACAACAACAACGACATCAGAGCAGTTCAACTGAAAGTCAAGTAAAGGCGATGGGAGGAGGGAATAAAAACTGGGAAAACGAGAAGACACAACTGGTTGGACGGTGCTCCGGTGAGGTGGTTGCATTGGAGAGTAAACCCACAGCATTTACAATAAAATAAACTCGAGTCACCAGGAGGGACGGGTGCCAGCAGCCTGGCCGGTCGAGTGCCAGAGTCATAAATAAAACAAGCGCGTGGGTACCCACGGTCATGCAGTCGCTCAAGCACTGAGCGAGGGTCCGACCCCGCGGCGTTCATTGTCCGCGTCCATGGCGCCGCGCCTTTGTGTCGGGCGTGCGGTGACCGCACTACTACTCGGTCAGGCGCGTGGCGATGCCACGTGCCGTGAGGGCCAGACACGGGGCAGCGTGGGTCGGCCACAGGGCAGCGTGGGCCAGACACGGGGCAACGTGGGCCGGCCACAGGGCAGCGTGGGCCAGACACGAGGCAACGTGGGCCGGCCACAGGGCAGCGTGGGCCAGACACGAGGCAACGTGGGTCGGCCACAGGGCAGCGTGGGCCAGACACGAGGCAACGTGGGCCGGCCACGTGGCAGCGTGGGCCAGACACGGGGCAGTGTGGGTCGGCCACAGGGCAGCGTGGGCCAGACACGGGGCAACGTGGGCCGGCCACGTGGCAGCGTGGGCCGGCCACGGGGCAGCGTGGGTCGGCCACAGGGCAGCGTGGGCCAGACACGGGGCAGCGTGGGTCGGCCAAGGGCAGCGTGGCACGCGCGCATCATTGGGCTGGCGCCCCGCGTGTCGTAGCAGGGGGGTAACAATGGCACGTGCTTGGAAGAGGGCATTGTTACCCATTGGGCACTGGAGAGCAGTGGCTCGTGAATCAAGGCACGTTGTGTTATTTAATTAGTCTGCTTCTGCGTCCCATCGACAAACGGATGGGACAGGCCCAACCGGAAATAAAGTGACCAACCGTTGTTGTGGACAATGTTTATATCAAAGTAAACAATGCCTCCTTGCCATTGTTCGTCTCCCTGTGTGGAATAAAACACGTATTTTCCCACGCAATCCTTCCGCTCCTGGAGATCATAGGGGTGTATGTTCTTTGCAGCAGTCGTTCAGTACATGCAAACTATGAACCGGTTTCAACATTCGTTGTGAAGCGCTTTGTGACCTTCGGGTGAAAGGCACTCTAGAAGTGCAATTATTATTATTTACAGGCCAGGACTTTTGCTGCTCGAAGTTTATATTTATCAGTTCAGTATCAGTACTCGCTTAATCCTGTACAGGGTCGCGGGGGGCCACAGCCTATCCAGGCAGACACATGGCGTAAGGCGGGGCTATACCCAGGATGTGACGCCAGGAAACCGAACCCGGAGCCTTCTTGCTGTGAGGCAGCAGCGCTACTCACTGCGCCACCTCCGTACCACCCCTCGAACTATAAATATTATATTTGTCATGCCCAGCCAGCACTCCGTCATCGAGTGGCGAGTGCTCTTGCGCTGGGCTGGGCCCCGCCACCTCTTCTTCACTCTCGCTCTCCGAAACGTCGTGGAGCGTGAGACGAGGCACCGTTTCCTCCGGCTGCCGGGTCTGCTTGCTTAGTCGTGTCTAGGCCATTCCACAAAGTTTAGCGGGACTTGGTCTCGAACCAACAGTCTTTATTCCGGAGATAGCAAAGTTCACTCGGTGTTGCGGCCCCACACTCTCCTCTCCCCATGCTCACACACCCACTCTTGCACGACCGCCACATATATCACCTTCCCTTGCTGCCCATTGGCCACACCGAATCCACTAGACGGCATTATTATTATGCAGACCCGGGACGCGCAGGGGCCAATTGATAACGTTCACGAGCCATTCAACCTGCCACTGGCCCAATCTCGACTTTGCATTAACGGGCACCACCCAGCCACTGTTTGGTAGGTGATCAGGTGGCGCCACAGTGAACGCGCAGGGGCCAATTCATGACGTCCGCGAGCCATTCAACCTGCCACGGGCCCACTCTCCTCTTGCATTAACGGGCAATACACAGCCACTGTCTGGTAGGTGATCATGTGGCACCACAGATTATTTTCTGACTCACTTTCTCCGTCTCCAACCCTGTTTTCTCTTCAGAGCGAATTAATCTGTCTCCAACAGAGGCCTTGGTGTACGAGGCGTAACCTCGCCTCATGTTTACTCTCGTTTTCGGTCACCGTCATGCACGTCTTCCCTCCCGCTGCTTAACTTGCAATCCCTTCACGTTCGTGGCTGTGCTTCAAAGCAGCTCGTCTGGCACGGCCGCATCGAGAGCTCCTCCTTCCTCCCTCCTTTGCGACGTTTCGACCCCCCCACGTTGGAGGCATCTTCAGGCGTGCTTCTGGAGCGGAGCGATGAGTGTGCTTTGCTCTTTATGTCAAGGCAGTCCACGGCGTTGTCCAGCATCGCTTTGGAAAGCCGGCGTCGGAACAGTTATTTCCTTTTCTCATTTCCTCAACTTGTTCAAGAAACGTATTCACACCGCTATATTAAACCTCGAGTTCTGCGCGTGAGCGGACACTTGGTCATTTGAATCTCTGGTTCTGTACTCAGCAACCATTGCACAAGGCTATGTTTGTCAACCCACTTTCACGTACATGGACGCTCCCCGTGATTGCCACTGTATTTACAGTGGTGATTGTCAGACATGATATGTCAGTGCATCTCGAGCTAAGCAACTTATTTATCAAAACTATGCTATCAAATAAAATACTGAATAATTACCCAGCAAAAGCTAAAATAGCAGACAATGAAACAATCAACAACTGTGTGTGTGACCTTTACATTCATACCGCTGACAATCTCGTGCAGTACATTTATGTAATAACACAAATGTAAGTTTATAAATGTACTAATTTCAGAGTCTATGGAAAATACTCAATGCAGTCGTTCAGACTAAGAATATATCACAATAATCTCAGTATTATGCTTCTTGTGAGGCCGTCAGTATCATCTTATCTGAGTTCGAAAGCCAAGTGGCTTTGGACCTGGTTAGTACAGTTCGCTGCGTGGGAGACTGCCTGGTAGAATAATAACAATAGCTACATTTTATAATACGCCCAGCTTCTGAGGTATTTGTTTCAAGAGAGAGTGTCTCAGACGCATGAGAAAACAGAAAAGAACTAGGAGAAGGCAGTCATAGTTAGCCAGCGCCAACATTTACCACGTACTGTGTGCTATAAGTAATTAATGTGTTTTCACAGTGGGCGGCGCGGTGTCTCAGTGGTTAGCGCTGACGCCTCACAGCAAGAAGGTCCCGGGTTCGAGTCTCTCGGCTCCGGTGCCTTTCTGTGTGGAGTTTGCATGCTCTCCCCGTGTCCGCGTGGGTTTTCGCCGGGTACTCCGGTTTCCTCCCACAGTCCAAAAGCATGCTCCTGGATAGGTTGATTGGCTCGCAGACTAAAATTGTCCCGCAATGCCCGGCGATGGACTGGCGTCCCGTCGTCGGGTGTATTCCTGCCTTACGCCCTGTGTTTCCGGGACAGGCTCCGGCTCACCGTGACCCTATATAGGATTAAGCGGTTTCAGATAATGAGATGAGATCTTTCTGTAGAGTCACGCTGTACTCCAGGTGAGATTCACTTGGAATTCGAGGCGGAAGTGACGTTGGCAGTAGACATATGGAATCTTGAATTTGGCTGCGGGGCACTTTGGGTGTCACCCTCTTATATTTGTGGTTGATTTTCTCCAGGTACTTTGGTTACTATCCATTTACGAAACATCCATGCTTTAACGGGAATTCATTATTATCAACTTGTTTTCTAGTCCTGTAAAATGTGAAGCGGTTGCTGACACTTGCAGTTTCTTTCGTGACCTGTGTGACCATGATTGTAAGAAGCGTCCATACTTATTTAGCATCAGGGCTGTCGTGGAACGCCCATGAATAAACAATTATAAATTATTATCATACCATTTATAACGCGCCTCTCAAATTCCATGTCTGGCCATAGACAAGACACGGATATAGAGGTGTAGCGGGGAAACGGCAGTCAGCCAGGGAGCCAGCTGGCGCTAAAACACCAGGCACTGCTTTCCTATACATTACCATGTTATCGACCAAATAAATTAGTGAGTGTTTTTTTTTAGTTGTGGGAGGAAACCGGAGGAAATCCACGCAAAACCAAGGGAGAACACAAACTCCACACAGGAAGGTGCGCGCAAAGTGGGAATTAAACCGCCGCGAGAGGACTTTCTGTGGTGCAGTGGTAACATCTGCACTACCCATTAAATAGAGACTAACAGCTTGCTAGGGCCTTACGCCTGAAATAAGTTAAATATATCTATGTATTGATGGGCCACACATCTCCAAGTTGAAGGAAAAATGAGTACAACTTTCCTGGATAAACCAAGGCCGTTATTGTTATTATTAGTTCACCTTGCTTTTTTTCCGATCAAGTGGAAATGTTTAATGCGTTTCTCCAGTTCTAGATTTATAATGCACCATAAACCATCCATGTGCGCTCGGCATTATCAATCACATGAACATCAGTCGCTCCGTCACTTACCGCAATAAATCCTTAATGGTATCTCGAGATGACATAGCTGTCAGGTGCGCCTTCCATATATAGAATGGCTGTTAATGATTAATGCACAAGTTAGCAGTAACGCAAAGTCTTGCCTTGGCTATCATCCCACTCCGCGTGTCTGCAGGCGCACATTCACGCTCACACTTCCATGAGAAATGTGTCTCAAGACATTTCAAAGCTGTTCAAATGAATTGGTGGCGACTTGTTTATATATTTGGATGCAAAACATTTGAAGGTGGGCGTGTGCTTGTGGTCATGAACTCGTGCTGTATTTCAAACGAGGAAACCAATAATGATGACCAGAGCAGCGGCGCAGTGGTCATCGCTGGGAACGTGGTGATCTAAGTTTGAGTCTCAGCCACAGCAAAGCATCGGACGAGGGTGATATCTGAACTGGTGCAGAGCCATCCTTTTGCACCTAATCACACTGGTCAGTGTAGTGAAGTATGGTCAAACAAAGGCAAAGTACGGCAAAGGCTTCAATGGATTATCAAAGTGGTCAAAATTGTGACACGTGACTGTAAGCCTAACATGTGTGTTAGTCTCATTGCATATACTCTCTTGCGCCTATAGTTTGTATGTGTGTGTGTATTTGTGTTTGCGTGCGTGTGTAAGGAGCCGGCCTTAATAAGCGCCCGCTAACGGCACTTGTCCCAACAATCTGTTAAGGCTATACGGGGACCTTCGTCTTTGCAAGCAGCATTAACTCATCGGTTTGTCACACTGCCGCGTGAACTCGCTCACTTTTATTCACAGCTATTTTGCCAAATTTATTACCGAGTAAGGGGGTGAGCATCGGCACGGGAGAGGCAAAGGTGTGGTGCTGGCGACCACCCCACCCCCTCCTTGCGCCGCACCAACCTTCCTCCTCTTCTTCCTCTTCTTCACATGGCTGATGATGCATCGTGACGCCTACAATTAACCGCGGACCGTGTGCGAGTCACGTGATTGCGTGTGCAGTTTCACCGTCACCGGTCCGCACGGTGACCTGCGGCCGCAGTTACCAGATCTGTTCCGACCGCCAGACGAGCATGATGATGCGGTCAGCTTCCAGCCGAGAGAACAGCCTGCAGCTTATTGGCTCTGTGGAGTTGTCACGTAACGCGACAAGCAAAGAGGAGCACTGAACGACTATGGAAAGACACCACAACTGCCGCAATATACAGAAATAATAACAATTATAACTGCATGCCTACAGCGCTTTTCACCCGAGGGTCACAAAGCGCTGCACAAAGCTTGCGGGTAACGAGCTCCTCATTACAAGCGGGGTAACACTTTCTTTTGGTGTCCGGATGAGCGGTACGAAATGGTTGCCTCCTTCATATTTATAAATCAGTCATTGGTCGCTATCAGTTCCGAGGTCTTTATTTTCCACTTGCGCATCAAGTTTCCACATCTGCCGTTTTGACCACATGTGGTTTACGGTTGGTGACCATAAGCTTCGTCGACGATCCAAGTCTGATATCTTCTGTGCCTTGTGTGTTGGCATTAATAGGTGCTCACTAACATCACTTACACCACTTTTCTTTCACAGCTACACCGGGACCTTTGTGTGCACAGGTGTGGGGTTTACGTCTCTGCGTGCATAATAACGTGTACACCGAGTCTGTCACGAAACACCGTCATCGTATTCGGGTATTGCCATCACAGAGGTCAGGCTGAACGCCATTTCCGACGTTGTCACGATATCGTTAACGGAGACGGTAACCACTGTTTTGTAACCAGAGAGGTGAACACGCCAGCTTTGAAAGCACATCACGTCACAGCCATTGTGTGTCGCGGGATGATAATCATAACGATACGGGAGCCCAGGCTCGATCCGACCAAACCTGTCCGGTGCAGCCATCTCCTCCCTCCCCCTCGGGTCATGCAGAACCTCAGTGGGAGCCACGGCGGCTACATCCAACCACTTCTTCTCGGTGACAAGCGGTGCGGTGACAGCAGACGTGTGGAATTTATCGAATGGTTCGGGGTTTATTTTTAGGAAACTTATTTTCGTCAGGGGTCTTTAAAACTACACGTTGCCACATTGCCACAGTTTGAGGACTGTGGCAAAAATGATTCCCGTTACTAAATATAGTAATGTAACAGCATAACACTTGCACGCACATTATTCATCAGCGATTAATGCAGTCCTATAAATGAAAGTATGAAACTAGCTCAAAATTAAGCTACGTGTACTTTTGCCAGTATACATATGTAAAAAAAATAGAAAAGGTTTTTACTATGTCTGGCAATTTTACAGATGTTAAGACCTTCATCTTCAAGATCTTCATCTTTAAGATCTTAAGATCTTTTACCACAAGTATGTGTGGCTTTATGTAAACTGGACACTTTGTGATAGGTGCCTATTTCGTGTTTTAACGTCTAAACGCCTGTATAAATGCCAGAAATGGTAAGAGCTCAAAATTGTTCTTCTCAGAGGGAGCATCGCCCAATCATTGATAGCCGTGCCTTGTGATGTTTGGATAACTCATTGTCAAGTCGATAAAAAAATGGAATTTATCGATAAAATTGGTCACGAAAGTCTTCGAATTAAATGTCCGGATGCTGTTGTTGACATGCCGTTTTCTCCACAGCTCGGATTTGTAAAAAAAAAGTTACCGTTGCCGATTATCCATTCTCATGTCGTTGTTGACATGCCATTCTCTCTGCAGCTCTGTACAGCACTTTGTGACCCTCGGGTGGAAAGCATTCTATAAATGCAATTATTATTATAAGGGCAGCATTGGCTGTATAACACTGACCTGTTAAGCCAGCATACACACGTGGGCTTGTCATATGTTTGCGCCCTGGTGCCATTACGAAGACAAACGTGTTGTTTTTTATTTGTAATTGTATAAGCGCTCCATTAGCAATGCATACAATTTTAAACCTTATCTTGTAATAATAGTACAAAAAAATGTATATTTCACATCGGAAGACGCCATCCATGACAGCCACGTTACTGTAACGAGGTACAGTCGACCCAAACAGTGAACATACACAGACGCACGCACAAATATAACCACACAAAACACAAGTTGAGTGACCCAGTCAGCGCGAGCTCAACGCGAGCCCTCTCGATTCTCCGATTAAACAGTGACAGCGTCGTCATCATTAAAGCGCCAGCAAATCATAAATCCATTATCACAAGAGCCTCGTGGTTGCGCGGGATATCACCTAGCGCAATAACGAGCCCCTCTCGTCCTTCGAGCTCACCTTGGGAGGGAGGGGGGGAGGTCTGCGTTATTCGTCACCGTGTCGCCGGGACGGTTATTGATGCTCGGCGGCTGCGCTCGGCCACGTGGACTCCAGGAGCCTTCGCTGTAAATGGAAAAATAAATACATTTCAGCTGAGCGACCTGGCAAGTTATGTTGGCACGGGTGTCGCAAGTGCGTTCTGATTTTAATTGACGAGCAACGCACGCGGGTGTCCCAAACGCCTGACGATGCCCCTCCAATGTGGGAGGCGAAACATCGGAAAGGAAGAGGTGATGAACGCTTAACGCGGCTGTCTCGAAGGAGCGACTCTTGTGAGGAACTTCCTTAGAGTCGAGTTGTGCAAACCTACATCAGTGTGTGGATATCTGTGGTTCTGTGCGGGTGTGCTGTACGGCTGTCCGATATACCGCACGTGGTTCAGCATGACATCCAGCTCCTGAAGAAGCATCAGCACGTGGAGTAAAACGTTGACCATCAGACCTAACAATCGCACGATTCAGTTCAGCATCAGTACCCACTTAATCCTGTACAGGGTCGCGGGTGGCCGGAGCCTATCTAGAGGACACGGCATGCACGGCGGGGCTATACCCAGCATATGGCGCCAGTACATCGCAGGGAAATTTTTTTGACGATCGCACGGTCTCATCTCATCTCATTATCTGAAACCTCATCTCATCTCATTATCTGAAACCGCTTAATCCTATATAGGGTCACGGTGAGCCGGAGCCCATCCCGGAAACATAGGGCGTAAGGCAGGAATACACCCGACGACGGGACGCCAGTCCATCGCCGGGCATTGCGGGACAATTTTTAGTCTGCGAGCCAATCAACCTATCCAGGAGCATGCTTTTGGACTGTGGGAGGAAAGCGGAGTACCCGGCGAAAACCCACGCGGACACGGGGAGAGCATGCAAACTCCACACAGAAAGGCACCCGATCCGAGAGATTCGAACCCGGGACCTTCTTGCTGTGAGGCGTCAGCGCTAACCACTGGGCCACCGCGCCGCCCTCAGGTGGATATAATTGTCACATAATTATCTGACAATAGTTCAATATTACACTCAAACAACTATCAAGGTTTTACACGATGAAGAACTATGTTGAGCCGCTCGGTGCGGTGGGAGGGTGGTCTCGCGCACCTTAGTGAGCGCATTGTCATTATTTGTGCGGTATCAGTCGATGCGCCCGCGCACGAGTCTGAACGACGCATTTCGGGCTCGAGCTGGAGTCTAAAGGTATGATGCGTCCGCGCGTCACCCGCGTCTGCTCAGCAATCGCCGCGTTGTCACCAAGCCACGTTCGACGACGGGAATCACCCCCCTCCACTCCCTGCGAAATCCAGTCAACCGAACAATAAAGTGACCCACGGCCAGCCATTGTGACTGTAACTCAGTTACCCTCACAGTATTGCGCAACACAGCGTGCGGGCAGGTGGGCAATCTCAAACACGGATCGTTCGCTCACACACACCACCGCCCTGTGCTGTTAGCGAGCGCCTATTACGCCCTGCTCGGAACATAGTGTGGTGAGTGGCCAGCGCTAAATCCGGCCGCCTTTGTCTCCCATGCGCCCATGTTTACACGAGGCACCAGGTGCTCATATGAGGCTGATTCGACCCAGGGGAGTCTTCACTTACGTTTCCCGTCAAGCGGGAGATGAACTCAGGTTGTAGCAGGGTTTGTGGTAACCACTGCCCCACCGCCTGGGTGGCGCGGTGGCATCAATCGGAGACAGAATCTTGATATATAAGATTACAACGGGTGTTAAGATCTTAACACCTGAATAATCGCCAGATACGGTAAAACCTGTTGTAATCTTATATATGTATACTGGCAAAAAGTACCCATAGAATCTTGATAGGGCGGCGCGGTGGCGCAGTGGTTAGCGCTGACGCCTCACAGCAAGAAGGTCCCGGGTTCGAGTCTCTCGGCTCGGGTGCCTTTCTGTGTGGAGTTTGCATGCTCTCCCCGTGTCCGCGTGGGTTTTTGCCGGGTACTCCGGTTTCCTCCCACAGTCCAAAAGCATGCTCCTGGATAGGTTGATTGGCTCGCAGACTAAAATTGTCCCGCAATGCCCGGCGATGGACCGGCGTCCCGTCGTCGGGTGTATTCCTGCCTTACGCCCTGTGTTTCCGGGATAGGCTCCGGCTCACCGTGACCCTATATAGGATTAAGCGGTTTCAGATAATGAGATGAGAGATGAGAGAATCTTGATAACTTACACTTCATGCAATAAGCCATGGTCTCAAATGGCCCTGACACGACAATCATTAAAGCGTTTCAAGTGTTATTATATTTAACATTTTGATCATTAACATAAGGGCGGCACTGTGGTGCAGTGAGTTGCGCTGTCGCTTCACAGTAAAAAATTCCCGGTTCGATTCGCGGCTCAGGTGCCTTTCTGTGTGGAGTTTGCGTGTTCTCTCCCCATACCCACGTGGGTTTTTTGTCGGGTGCTTCGGTTTCCTCCCACCATCCAAAGACACTGCTGGCTAGGTTAATTGGTCTGCTGAGTAAATTGCCC
>JAZEWT010000006.1:11497829-11510867 GCA_036362905.1 Mordacia mordax
CGGGAACATTTGTTCCTTCATTGTTTGTTGAAGAATTATAGATTTTTCTGCTGACTTTATGTCCAATTATTTATCGCTACTGTGTGGGTTTCAGTTGAACTGCCCTGATCTTGTTGTTGACATGCCGTTCTCTCCACAGTTCGGATTTGTAAAAAAAAAAAGTTGCAGATTTTCCATTCTCTGTCGTTGTTGTTGGCGTGCCGTTCTCTCCGCAGCTCTGTGCAGCGCTTTGTGATCCTCGGGTGAAAAGCGCTCTATAAATGCAATTATTATTATTTTTAAGACCGGCGTTCACAAGCGGATTGTGTTACAGGGAAACAAACACTGCACCGGTTTAGACCTTCTTGGTCTCATCAGCACTCTCACGCTTGTTAAAGTATTGCTGCGCATTGCTGTATACATTCACCGGATCGTTCGTATACACACGTTACTGAAACTAAAAATCGGGCACTGATGATGCGTACGCATTCTATTCGGTATCAACCTGCACGTGGTGAAGTATGGTCAAAGAGCCCCCCACGATCCGCAGGCGGCCTGCGCAAGCCCTCTTGTTATGCGGTGACTGGGACCTCTACATGAGCACGGGTATATCGTACGAGACATCTCTACCCCTCAGTCTTATCGTCATCATCAGCAGCCGCTTCAATCAGGAGGCAATTGTAAAACAACGCTTTCATCAACCTTAACACGACGCTAGCGGTGGCTGCGAGATAGACATAGCTGCAGTTTGGGAAACAGAGGAATACCCCACAAATAAGAATACACTTGGATTAGAAAATCACGCACTGTTCCTGCTTCTTAGTGGATTCCCAATGGCAAGGATGCTGGGCAAGGGCTGTTAACTTCAGGTCATCTCCCTGCGCGATCATCTTTGTGTGCCTTGAGTTTCACACACCACGCCGGGTAGTCATTTATGGCTGAGTCGACCTACGGGAGATGAGAAAGCATTTGCTACGTCATTTCAGCCGCGGTCGGAGAGGGGGTTGGGGATTGATCTCGGGTCACCGGGTTCATAGCACAGTCCGCTAATCACAGCACTACAGTTCCACACAAACATATCCTGTACAGGGTGGTCCAAAACTCTTCTGACCCCTATTTCATTGTTTTCTTTATATTCTGGTTCGTGATCTTCCATAAGCCAATACTCTCAATAATAATATTTGCACTTCCAAAGCGCTTTTCACCCGAGGGCCACAACGCGCTGCACAGAACTGTGGAGAGAATGACATGTCAACAACAACAACATTAAAGTAGATCGAAAGTGTGTTGATGGGGGTGCTTGAAGTAGGTTACGGATGTATGTTGGAGCAGCGCCAGTGAGAGCCTTGTAGGTGAGAAGGAGGATCTTAAATTAAATCCTGTATTTAGACTGTAACCAGTGGAGAGACACCAGCACTGGGGATATGTGATTGCGGATGGGTGTGCAGATGAGGACTCTAGCAAGCCGCATTCTGCACCCGTTGAAGACGATTGATCAGGTAGGCAGGGATGCCAGGGTGTAGTGCATTGCAATAATCAATACGTGAAGAGATTAAAATTTGGATTAGCTTTTCAGCATCGGAGGGTGACAGGATGTTGCGCAGTCTGGATATGTTTCTGAGATGGACAGGTTACCTTCGTCACCTTCTTGATGTTAAGACAAGCCTATCTTCAATAGCATATGATCTCGTATTGGCCATCATAAATACTTTTCACAGAAATGGTTTAGCAAAGTTTGAATAGATAAGAGATAGATGTTTATTATTAGAGCAGAACATACCCAGTGAGCTTGCAAGCAATGGATGCGGAACTCTTGCTATACAACAAACGTTCGAACGCACCAACGCAACGTAATATAAAATCACAAGGTGAGTAAACCAACTCACAGCACTAATTTGTAGAAAGATAAAACCCTGATTACAATCATAAAGCAAACAGTAACACGTACAATTGCACGGCACAAAATGCAGTAAAAAATCCACAGCACAATAACAATGCCACGCTCCAAAGTGCTGTATTGCCTGTAATGATGACAACAATGCCAATTATTTACCGAATAAATTCTGCCGTTTTGAGGCTCAAAGCTTTCAGGAAGGTGGTAGCTACGACCTTTGGAGTTGTAGTCAATGTCATCAAATAATGGAATGCATAGACTGTGAGCTATCATTATCAATATCTACTTAATCCTGTACAGGGTCGCGGGGGTCCAGAGCCTATCCCGGCAGACAAAGGTTGCATGGCGGGGCTATATCTAGGATGTGACGCCAGTCGATCACAGGTCACACTTTCAGTAGGCCAATTAATCTAGGCAGCACCGTGGCTTTGCATGGTGGGAGGAAACCGGAGTACCCGGTGATAACCTACGCGGACACAGGGAGAGAACACGCAAACTCCACACAGAAAGGCACCGGAGCCGAGTTCGACGCTAAGTGCTGTGTGCTACATAGCGCAATAACAGCAACACCCGTTTGCCACTAAGTGGCGGTGACGTCCCTACAACGCCTGTGCCAGGCCACGTGCACTTTGAGACTGTCACGCGAAGTGTCGACGGCTGGCTGACAGGAGGTTACGGGACAGATCCAGGTTCCATGGACTGATGGACAGATGACTGGCCGAGCCCCAACACACAAAGACACACAATCACCTCTCTCGCATTACAGCCAACACCTTCCATAGAGGGCGGCGCGGTGGCGCAGTGGTTAGCGCTGACGCCTCACAGCAAGAAGGTCCCGGGTTCGAGTCTCTCGGCTCCGGTGCCTGCTCCTGGATAGGTTGATTGGCTCGCAGACTAAAATTGTCCCGCAATGCCCGGCGATGGACCGGCGTCCCGTCGTCGGGTGTATTCCTGCCTTACGCCCTGTGTTTCCGGGATAGGCTCCGGCTTCACCGTGACCCTATATAGGATTAAGCGGTTTCAGATAATGAGATGAGATGAGACCTTCCATAGAGGTCATCGACAGCCTTCTTCGACTGGAGGCCGTTCTTCCAGCAGTGGCGTGCGCTAGCAACTTGCAGGGCTCTCTCCAAATCGTTTTATTTAATAGCCAACGCAGCGCGCCCCTGCTATTGTTATGGGCTTAATAACGAAGTGATGGCCTGTGAATATTAAGTCACGGGTGACGTTTAAAGTGACACCGTGGCCCCTGAGCGGTATTCGAGGCGAGCCGACGGGACTGTGTTCCTTAATTTCAGTTTTAAATTTAATTCCCTTGCCATCCACGTGGATCTGGCTGTGACAAGAACAGGAAACCCACTCCCCTCCCCCACATCCCACCACTCCACCCCCCATCTCCTTGCTCCCCCCTCCATACCCTCCTGCTTCCACACTCGTCCTCATACCCATACATGGGCATCACATCCGGATCGCTCAGGCTGGGCCGGGAGCAGATTTACTGAAGGATGATCTCCGCGTCAGCGCAAGCGCCGCCTCCTAAATCCGCATTCATATTTAATTCGCTTCGACGGTTTATGCAGAAACACAGTAGGCAGTCTATAAGGCGCGCTTTGCTCGCTGTCCCTATCCCAAGAGGACACGTCGTGTCAAATGTATGTATTGTGGCTCGGTTTATCAAACCGCTTAGCACAGACGTGACCGTGTCATTATCGCGCCCAGGGGGCGTTAGGACTGCCGAAGGCGGGAGTATAGACGTAGAGTACAACGTTTGATTTTGCGACCACTGCGCCTCTGATGGGCGCAAGGTGCCGGTCATGCGCGCTTTGTTGCGGAGATCGCGGCTCCCATCCACATTGGCTTGGTGACAGTCGTTCGGTGAGCAGTGTACGGTAGTCTATAGGACACGCGGACACGCGGGTACACGGAACCGTGCACTGCAATTTCCTGCGGCGCGTCCGTGCTAGGGATGTACTGTATCCGCAACGTCACTGCTAACGATTTCCCGATTACCTCATGTGCAATGTGTAATGAAGAAGGGCTGTTGTCCGAAATGTCAGCTATTATAGAGTGTTAGTACTTGGATGGGTTACCGCACGGACTTGCCAGGTGTTGCGGTGTGTGTGGTGTGCCCAGGAAATGTCCGGTTGTCCCCCCTCGAAATGCCTGGTGGGTTTTATTTGGGTTGTCACGTTCTTCGGTGCCCTGCGAGCGATGGACTGGCCTCCGATTATGGGTATAGCCCTCCCTTGCACTCTCTGTCTTCCGTGGTAAGCTGCGCCCACCCGCGCGACCCTTACAGGATTAAGCGGGTGGTGATCATGAAAAATTATTAATTATTGTTTAGCGGACGCATTTATCCTGCGCGACTCCCTCACGCACATATGCATGTCAAGTAAATAAATAAATACCAAATAAATACTACGGGTTGAACAACATTACAGTGTCAAAGTGTTGTACTTTTTTATGAGACCTATACGTCATAGTTGTATCAAATAATACTTGCACTTCAAGAGCGCTTTTCTTCCGAGGGTCACAAAGTGCTGCACAGAGCTGCGAAGAGAATGGCATGTCAGCAACAACGACATAAGAACGGAAAATCAGCAACAATAACGTTTCTTGAGTTCTTTTTTTACAAATCCGATCTGTGGAGAAAACGGCATGTCAACAAAGGACAGTTCAACTGAAAGGCAATTAGTAGACAAAAAATGAGCGGAAAAAAAGACTTCTTCACAAACAATGAAGGAATAAATGTTCCTGAGCAGGCGCAAGTCGGCAGAGCCATCATCCTAGCATGACAACATTGAGCCGCATCAACAGTCCTGGCCAGTAGGACCCTTAATCTGTTTCCTAAATCACGTGAGTCCCTTTGTAATCCTGATTTCTATTGAGATGTCGTTCCGGCATGATCGGAGCAGAGGCAGGAGGGGATGTAGGGAGAGATGATAGAGCAGAGATAGGAGGGGGGTTTCTGAGGAGATGGTGGAGCAGAACGATAAGATGGAGCTGATAGGTGAAGACAGTGATGGGTAGGAACCAAGATTCTGAATTTGAATGTCCCGTTTCCTCCCTCGAGAATCAACACGTTCGTGAACGGAAGCAGCCAAGCATCCCGACGCGGCACCCTCCTGAAAACGAGTGTTGAGACTCGGCGACATCTCCTCTGCAAACCAGAGACATGTTATGTTTTTTTAATGAACAAATTGTTACACATTTGAGCGCCATTATCTGGTTTAAGCATGCATTATTAATCAGGACGCAACATTTCTAATTAATGTTTACACACGTGTGTATGGAGCGATGGCGCGAGTAACCAGTACGCCGCGCTCTGCACCGGTCCGCTCAAACGGATTCCCGATCACAGCAAACATCATCAACTGCCGATTAATCCTGTGCAGGTTAGTGGGGGGCTGGAGCCTATCCCGGTCGACAGAGAGCGCAAGGCGGGGCAATACCCAGGATGTGACGCCAGTACATCGCAGGGCACACTTTTTTTTCGGAGTGGGGGGGCAATTTACTCAGCAGGCCATTAACCTAGGCTGCAGCGTGTTTTTGGACAGTGGGAAGAAACCGGAGTACCAGACAAAAACCCACGCGGACACGAGGGCGAGAAAGAGAACACGCAAACTCCACAGAAAGGCACCCAGCCCGGAAACAAACCCGGGACCTTCTTGCTGTGAGGTAACAGCGCTACTCACTGCGAACCACCCAGCCGTCCTGATTGTTACATTTGGATTGTTTTTGTCTCTAAAATGTTCCCGAGAGGGCGCTTACGTTAGCAGTTCTCAGCCTTTTAAACCGCAAGGTCCGCTTAGCGCTCGGGTCACAGTCCGCTGGTGGGTCGTGACCTCGACACCCTTGCCTCTACCCTCCCTCCCATCATATATATTTATTATTACAATAACAACAACAATAACAAACCACCACTGAAATGCGGGGACACAGACATTTATCTTCATAAAGAGAGGGGGGATATCTCCTTCGATCCCCAAATTGTGATTGTATGCGATGTTGCGTTGGTCAGTTTGAACGTTTGCTGCATCGTTGGAATCCCACATTCAGATCTTGCAAGCTCACTAGATATGTGCTGCTGGACTAACAAACATTTATCTAGTGTTAGAGACAGGAGGAGTGTTAAAGACAGGAGCCAGCGTCGAGACAGAAGCCAGTGCTAGAGACAGGAAACAGTGTCAGAGAAAGAAGCCAGTGTGAGAGGCAGGAGCCAGTATTGTATCGTAAGAATCCCACATCCAGCGCTGGGTATTTTCTGTTGTAATAATAATAAACATCTGTCTATCACAAGGTCAACTCTAACCATTTCTGCTTTTTTTCCCGATAAGGATCCTCCTGCTCGCTGCAACGTGGACCTTGCTCCCGGCTGCATTCACAGTTATTAGTTTTTTCACTTCCACCGCTGACCGGAATCAATCTCGCGCCACCTTTTCGCTGAACCTAATCCACAAGACTGATTTTCGCCGGGTACTCCGCTTTCCTCCCACCGTCCAAAGACACGCTGCTGCCTAGGTTAATTTACCTGCAGAGTAAATTGCCCCAACAAAAAAAGGTGCCCCTATGATGCACTGGCGTCACATTCTGGATATAGCCTGCCTTATGCCCACTGCATGGGGGTATAGGTTCCGACACTCCGCGATCCTGTACAGGATAAAGAGGGTTCAGTACTTAGATACTGACTGACTGGTGTTGGCCGTGAGCGAGATTAGAACTTGGGTCGCCAGGATTTGGAGCCCAGCGCGCAAATCGCTGAGCCACCACTCCTCACTGATAACGAAACTCACACAAGTACAACAATGAAGGCCGCTTAGCGAGTGTAATGTTTGCGAGCAAGCACGGTTCTTTAAGAGCGACACGCGTACAGAAAACAAGCACACACACGACTTCTTGTCCTGATCTAGGTTTTCACGGCTCGATGCGCACGGTTGCTTTCGAAAGCTGTTCTTTCGGGATAGCCGTGTCGAGCGCTCCTCCTCTCTACTTCCCACTTTGAAGACATCGCCAGGCGTGCTGATGCCTAAACCAAAATAACAGCTTTGGAAATCAGCCATTAGGTAGGGTCTCGTTTCTGAAGCTTAAAGGTTTTGTTGAAATTGTTCGGACATTTTGCGTATTTAAGGCCAAACGATAAACGTCAACTTCTCTCTTTGCAAGGATACTGGGGTTGAGACGTTGCAATGTATAAGCATCGTTTTCATTTGCGCACATTTGGTCAAAACCACACAATCCTATCTATAAACATTGTAAATATACCGCATTTGAAATCGGCCCAACGATCATTTCAAAGCATACTAAACGAGCGTACAACTCTATGCAAGAACCTAGCAATCGTTACGTAGAACACGTATTCAGCGACGTACTACTGACGAAGGTTGCTTCACAGATCGACGCGCAGAATCGTTTCGCAAAACCGCTCTTTCGGGAAATCCGTTCTGTTTCATTGTCACATTTCTCCTCCCACGTTAGAGTCATCTGTAAGGAGAGAGAGAGAGAGGGGAGGAACGCTCCACACAGCTATCCCGAAAGAACAAATTTGCGAGATAATTGTCGCATTTAACTGCGTGATGGTTAAAGCAGACCGTCTGAACACTAATGCTGTTTGCCTTATATGTTGTCATACGAACATGCGTCGTTGCAAATTCTTGTTTGTTAATTATTACCTTCAGTATCGACTACTGATGCTCCTTCCTCTTTCTTTATTGCACATTCAATTCCATAAACGCGGGTTTCGCGAACTGCATACCTAGTGCCTCACCACGGAATACCTCTCTCTCTCTATTTACAAATCTTAATCATTCGTGAATTGCACGCTATACGCGGCGGATGATGACTAATACGTCCCACGGGTCGTGACAGCGCGCGTTATTGAATCAGCTCTCCCTGCGTCACGCGGTACGCAAAGACAAAGATACCCCGTATAGCCGTGGCGGAATGATGGGCAAGTGCTGTTAGCGAACACTTATGAAATTCGGCATGGAACACGGAGGGGGTGGGTGGCCAGCAGCACGCGCGGCGCCTTTGTCTCCCCCATGATTAGTTGGCGCAGTGAGTAGCGCTGCTGTGTCACAGTAAGGAGCCTGGGTTCGGTTCCCCGATCGGGTGCCTCTCTGTGTGAAGTTTGCGTGTTCTCCACGTGTCCGCGTGTACTTCTGTTTTCCCATAGCACAAAGACATGCTGTCTAGATTAATAGGCCTGACCACATTTCCACCAGTGCATCCCCTCCCGGGTACAGCCCGGGTTATCTACGAACTTGCGTACCCCTTCCCGCTGGACAACTGTTAAAAAGAACTACAGTTCGAATAAAAAAAACTGACAGCGTGACCAGGAGGCGGTAACGACGGCAAACCACCTGGTCCCCCTACGTAATTCGTAACGTTAACACGAGAGGCTCAGCCCCATTACACGCACGTGCGTCCCAGGGTGGGGGTGCACCCTCCAGCCTTTACGCGAGGGAGGACGCAGTCACATGTGGCTAATTTAATGGGTATTCGACAAAAAGCCTAACAAATCTGCGCTGCTCACCCTTCCTCCTCTATTGCCGTGTACAGCGCTTTGTAACCCTCGGGTGAAAAGCTCTTTAGAAATGCAAATATTTATTATTGTTGGCCAGGCATGGTGGCCCGGTGAGCAGCTTTTGCCACCTCGCAGTAAGAAGGCTCAGGTACCTTTCTGTGTTGGACTTTGCGTGTTCTCTCCCGTGTCCGCCTGGGTTTTCGCCGGGTCCTCTAGTTTCCTCCCACACTTTAACCATATGCTGCCTAGGTTAATTATCCCGACAAAATTGACCTCGATGCCCTGAGATGTTGAAACTTACTTACCCCTCCCCGCTGGACAGCTGTTAATAAAATATCTACTGAGTGTACTGATACAGGTTTCTTACGGCAATGAAAATTCCAAAGCTGTTCTTTCGGCACAGTCGTGTCGAGCATTTCCACTCTCATCCTTCGTGACGTTTCGCCCGCTACGTTGGAGGCAGCTTCAGGCGCTTTGGCGTGTTTTGAGACTCAGCACGCCTGATGATTCCTCCAACGTGGGAGGCGAAACGTCGCGAAGGAGAGAGGGGCAGCGCTCAATTCTCAGAACGACAACAGTCCCTTCCATTTATTCATTCATTCATTATCGATACCCGCTTAATCCTGTACAGGGTCGCAGGGAAGGGGGTGGATCCTATCCCGGCCGACAGAGGGTGGAAGGTAGGGCTATACCCAGGACGTGACACAATTACATCGCAGGGCGCAATCTTTTGGGGCAATTCTAGCTTAGATTAAAAACAAACTAAATATGTCGAGATCATCGCGACAGATTATTAGAAGCCAGAGATGAGCGCATATATGGAGTCAGGGAATGTTGAACACGATTAAACTCAGCGAGCAGCTCACGTCCGCTCGTCTACAGCTGGGGCGCGCTGTGGTTACTATCAATTTGTTCTCGCTCTTCGAGTGATTATTCCGTGAGATTTTTTTTCTCTACTTGCCACCGTCAACCGCGATCATGTTTAACATGCGCGGAGAAAGAAAACTCCTTCGCTGGAGCGATTGTCTGTAGCGCACAGCCTCGTGTCAACGTGGCTCTTCTGCAGCTATGCGTAGTTATGTGTTCTTTCCGTTCCTGTTGGGTACTCCGGTTTCATCCCACAGTCAAAACACATGCAGCTAGGTATTCACTGCTGTTGTGCTTGGATGATGGCTCGCTGTTGACGTGCGCCTGCTCAGGAACTCTTATTCCTTCTTTTGTTAAACAATTATCTCTCATCTCTCATCTCATTATCTGAAACCGCTTAATCCTATATAGGGTCACGGTGAAGCCGGAGCCTATCCCGGAAACACAGGGCGTAAGGCAGGAATACATCCGACGACGGGACGCCAGTCCATCGCCGGTTTAACAATTATTGCATCTGTTATTTTATGTCCTTCACTGATTTATAGTCATTATTTTACTTTAATTGATCTACTCTGATGTTGTTGTGTTGACTTGCCGTTCTCTCCACAGTTCTGTGCAGCGCTGTGTGACCCTCGGGTGAAAGCGCTCTTGAAGTGCAAAGCTGTTACGATCATTGTTACGTGCCACGTGTTGTACGCGTGACCATGCTGCACTGGTGATTGCTGTGGCCCCCAGGACCTGTCGAGCTGTCACTCGCCGCTCGAAATACAGCAGTCGTGGTGCGAATATCGAACGGTGCCGCAGTGACAGACAGCGCTGCCGCCTCGTAACAAGAAGGTTCCGGGTTCCGTTCCCTGATTGAGCGGCTTTCTGCGTGAGGTCTGCGTGTTCTATCCGTGTCAGCGTGGGTAGTCACAGGGTACTCTGTTTTCCCCCAACCCTCCAAAGATACGCTGCTGCCTAGATTAATTAGCCTGCTGAGTATATTGCCTCCCGGTGCCCTGCGATGGACTAGTGTCTCATCACGGGTATAACCGTACCTTTCGCCCTTCGCTATCAAATTAATGCTGTGAGTTTATTTTGTTGCGTTGGTCAGTTCAAACGTTTACTGTATCGCAGGAATCCCACACCCAGAGCTTGCAAGCTCACTGATTTTCTGCTGTAACAATAAACATTTACCTAACCCCCCCCACCAAACAACGGTGAAAAAGAGCCACAGAAATGAGCGGGGTCCATTCGAGCTTGAAAAGAAAGTGGCCGACAACTCAGGTTCGTACCATTGTGCGCTAACCACAGCGCCACCCGTCCTATAGTTGCACTGGGTGGAGCGGTTTCCCTCCCACACGAAGTCAATCTCCAATCAATGGCATTGACGAAACATTCCAATGGAGCAGGACCCTCTTGAAAAACATTCTTACGTCTCTCCGAGGCTTTCCTGGATAAACAAAGGGGCATTATTATCGCGGCTGTTATTGTTCCCTCGATAAATGCCGATCAACAGACGTTGTAAATGCTTTCGCCCATGTTACAAAGTGATCGGATCGAATAGATCAGTTGATATGGAAATGGGAATGCCTGTTGCCTCGGGATCTGGAGTTGCATTTACGCTGCTGTGCCCGAATGCAATTTACGGTCACCGGAGGGAATCTTCGTGGGCAGTGGGCAGAGGCGCTTGTGCTACGTCAACAGTTACCCACCGTGCGATGAGATGAACACGCCAGTTTATCCTCCCCTCCACAAAGTAAATAAATAAATCGATGTTCACTTTTCAAAGATGTTCTTTCGGGATGACCGCTTTGGAAATTAAATCTTAAGGCATCTAGCCTTGAAACATCAGTACAATAAATATGTACGTCCCTCTATCTATTTGCTTTCCAGACCAATATGATGGTTCGGCATTAGTCCAAGCAAACTCTGGAATGATTTCATCGTACCAGATGAAACCATTCCAGAACCTGTTAACCACAGGTTCGAACAACAAGGAAAATACAATCGAGTACATACGAGGATTTGTGCTGGAAGGCCCAGCGTTTTCACGGCTTTGAAAAGAAATCTCATCTCATCTCATTGTCTGAAACCGCTTAGTCCTATACAGGGTCACGGTGAAGCCAGAGCCTATCCCGGCAGACACAGGGCGTAAGGCAAGGATATACCGACGATGGGACGTCGGTCCATCGCCGGGCACTGCGGGGCAATTTAGCCTGCGAGCTAATTAACCTATGTAGCAGCATGCTTTTTGGACTGTGGGAGGAAACCGGAGTGCCCGGCGAAAACCCACGCGGACACGGGGAAAGCATGCAAACTCCACACAGAAAGGCACCCGAGCCGAGAGATTCGAACCCGGGACCTTCTTGCTGTGAGGCGACAGCGCTAACCACTGGGCCACCGCGCCGCCCTGGAAAAGAAATGTTTCTTGATATTATGTCTGGCAGCAAGATGCAAGATGTTTTATTTACTTGTTTATGCCTGGGGTGGGGGAGGACGCAAAACGGAGTTTTGCTAACAGTACGTATACTGTAATCCTTCCACTCGTTTATGATTTTTTAAAATTCTTAATGCCCCGCGGCAACGTGTGGTGTCTGCTGACGAAGAGGGGGGGCATGAGGAGGAGCAGGAGAGGAGGAGTGGACAGCTGTTGTAAGTTTGTTTACTCACTGTTTGATTCCACGCGTTGTGACGTTGGTCGCTTCGAAGGTTTATTGCGTTACAGGAATCCCGAATGTAGAGCTTGCAAGCTCACTGGGTACTGTCTGCTGTAAGGACAAACATCTACCTGTGTTGTGTCGCGCGCTGCTGACAAGCAGTCCAACTGTCACTCTTTGAACGACCAATGGCTATCGGATTTTGAGCTTCCGACATCAGTCTTCAATCTGTACACGGCCAGGAAATCCAACCTTAATATTTTAGAGCCGCCATTTTCAACCGGTGGGTCAGTGCCACCTCGTGGTCCGTGGAGACCAGACCCAATTGGACCAAGTAGATACTGAGGAGCAAAATGTTGAGAGCCCCTGCTTTAGAAGACTGATACTGCTACTCCACATGTCGCCTTTTCACACTTTTTAACGACATGTTAGGAAAAAAAATGTTATTCTTGTTGATTTGCCGTTCATACGTCGTTGTTGTTGTTGTTGGCATGCCGTTCTCTCCGCAGCTCTGTGAAGCGCATTATGACCCCGGGTGAAAATCGCTATAGAAGTGCAATTCTTATTATTATCCTGAATAATAAATATTTGATGGAGCAAATGTACATATGTGTGTATTTTCACAACGGAGGGTACCGCGACGGTGGCTCAGCGGTTAACGTGCTGGATTACAAACCTTGGCGACCCGAGTTCAAATCCCCCTCATGATCAATGCCAATGACTATAATCTGAACCGGTTTAGGGCATTCCCAATGTTGATTCAACCTCAAATGAGTACCTAGTGCAGTTTGTAAACATTGCCACTTGGGAGACACAGGCGGCCGGGCGTGGTGCTGGTCACCCACCTCCTCTTGTGCCGTGTCGACCTTCATTGGTGACCCTACAGTTTGTTAAGGCTATGAGAGGGATCTTTGTCTATGTAGAGGGTTCAAAACCTCCAATAGCCTTATTTCAACTTTAATGCACACGTATTGATTACTATTCCCAAGTCAGTCATGCAAACGGAAAATGTCATCAACAAGAGATGTCAGAAGAACGTGTTGTATGCTTGGAACGAGATCTCCCTTGAGATCGGACACTCAATGTTGGGTCTCTGGTGTACAGCTGTGACATCAAAGAAGGGGATCTTCACA
>JAZEWT010000006.1:11555653-11570183 GCA_036362905.1 Mordacia mordax
CGGGTGTATTCCTGCCTTACGCCCTGTGTTTCCGGGATAGGCTCCAGCTCACCGTGACCCTATATAGGATTAAGCGGTTTCAGATAATGAGATGAGATGATAGAGAGATAATGATAACAGGAAACGGGGTTGAAGAGAGTTCCACAAACTGAAACTTGCGTGATGTTTGCAAAAGGCTTTTTTAACAAGGAAGATATTTTCCCTCTTCTCCGAGAATCCCCGACGTGTCCGATACACTCGAGGCCCCCGGTTATATTTTATTCAAACCTCGTCCGTCAGCCTATTAATGAATCACTGCCTGTCTCGCGCCCATGGTATGCAGTTGTTCCAGCTCGTGATGCGTACGTTAATACCATCATCTCATATCATAACCTAATACAATCTGTTTCTGCGGGACAATAACAATTAATGTACTTTTGCATGCAAATACTTGAATATTTTGATTGACTGAGAGATAGTGCTTATGTGTGTACCTATTTACAAGGGTTATTCCTATAGCAATTTTAAAAAAAATCTCTTCATTAGCAAGAACGCCCGGGTTCGATTCCCAGCTCAGGTGCCTTTCTGTGTGGAATTTGCGTGTTCTTCCTGTGTCCGCAAGGATATTTGCTGGGTGTTTGGTTTCCTCCCACACCTCAAACACATGCTGCCTTGGTTAATTATCCCGACTAAATTGCCTCTAGTGCCCTGAGATGTTGTAACTTGATTACCACTCCCCGCTTGACAACTGTTAAAAAGAGCTACATAGCCCAACGATTCTTTCCAGCTTAATTAGAATCTGACTGCCTACCGTGGCAGTGGGAGTCCTTTACCCAGCAGTGCATTGACAAAAGTTCGTAAATTATCTTTGATAAAAAATATATTTAGTGCATTGGATGATCATAATTATCAGTACCCGCTTAATCTGATGCAATATCAGGCTGGATGAAACCTATCTCGGCAGCTACAGGGCGCAAGGAGGGCTATACTCATGATGAGACATCAGTCTATCGGAGGGCATACGTTGGTTGATGTAAAAAAATGTAACAATTGCATTCTTAGAGCGTTTTTTACCCGAGGGTCACAAAGCGCTGCACATAGCTGTGGAGAGAACGGCATGTCAATAACAACATCAGAGTAGATCAATTAAGTATTAATTAATAATCCATATTAAAGACCGAGGTCAATTAAAATAATAATCTTCAGTCATTGTACACACATTATCTGTCTTTGATGAGACTGAACATTTTCAACGAAAACACCATCCCAAAAATAAAAGCCATTTCCCAACCAGCGAACTGTGTTGCCTCACAGTAAGCAGATCAAGCCTCAATGCACGCTGCAAGCCTTTCAAATCTCACAACTTTGTGCGCACTTATATGCAGCTTAGAATTGTAATTCATTTAGGCATCGGCATAGCGGCCAGCGGTGAGTCACGGATTGTAATGCACAGGCCTGGGCATGCGGTCAAACAGCTGCCTCTGCCTGCCGAACGGTGAAATGTGAATCAGAAGAAAAATATATATACACACAAATAATATATATGCAGCAGCGGTAGTAATAATTTAAATTTACAGCCGTTTGTCAGTCGGCTGTTGTTTGAAGGCCTCGGCAAGGTCGTATTGGTGATAGTCGTTTAAACATACTTCACCACGCTGGTCAGTGGCGGATGTACGTAGGTGGTCGTGACGGTCGCTTCGACCGTTTCAGATATCAGCTGATAGTGTCCGTGCCTGTCAATCAAACTCCGGTTGCTCGGTTCGTGGTTGAGCGCCACTGCTGCATCCCAGAGAGTGTTCGCGCCGCGCGACCTTACGCCGTGTGTAATGGGGGCAAGGCGATGCGCCTATTCAGTTCGGTGATTCAGGATCCACGAGTGAAATCGCGAGTAAGAATCGCCGTTGTTACCATTGGTTTCCATCGGATGCGATGGGTTCCCGTCACCTCTGCAGCCACAAAATGCGTCGCCATTCGCCACGATTTCTAATCTGGAACACTTTTTTTTAAGTGAGCAGCGATGCTAAATTGTCACGATTTAGTCATTTTTTTAATTTAAATTGGAATGAACAGTTGAGCTGTGTGGCTCTTTTTAACAGTTATCCTTCGGGTAGGGGTAATTTTGTTGATTTTATTGGGGCGGTGGTGTATGGATGGTTGGGTGGTGTGGTGGGGTGGTGGTGTGGGGGTCGTGGGTGGGGTGGTGGGCGGTTGGTATAATAATAATGTTTGCATTTCTAGAGCATCTTTAATCCCACGTATACTTATGCGGTGGGGTGGGATGGGTGGGTGGGCAGGATGGTGCGTAGATGGTATGGTGGTGTGGTGGGGGGGAGGGGCTGGGTGGGCCGGGTGGTCGTGGGTGGGTGGGTGGGGAGGGAGGGAAGGTGGGGATGGGTGGTGGTGGCATTGGGGGAAAATAGGAAGGGCATAGTTGTTAAATACCCCGGGTATGTAACATCTACAGCCACTTCAACATGATCCAGCATGCATTCGCTATGACAAATAACATTGCAATTGTCAGCAACTGGTGTGCAACCAAAGTGACACGAGAGTGAAGCGCTACCCCTCCTTGCGGGAGCGTGATAGCCTAGTTCGTAAAGCAGCAAGAGTCCCCATCTTTGAAAGCACAAGTTCACAGTCTGTCCGTGGTGGAATTAACATCTTAATGGGAAATGTTGTGCTGACTTTGACAACGTATGCCTGTAATAAAAGCTTTGTTATGTAGTCGCTGTACTGATGCAAGATTTCACGGCTCGATGTATGAGAGCCACTCTTTCGAGAGAGCCAGGGCCATTGCTCCGCCTCTCTTGCGTTGTCACTCATTTTGGCTGAGGTCACACCGGCAAAAGAGGCTTCACGTCTCAATGCTTTTCCTACCGACGAAAGAAAATCTCATCTCATCTCATTGTCTGAAACCGCTTAGTCCTATACAGGTCACGGTGAAGCCGGAGCCTATCCCGGCAGACACAGGGCGCAAGGCAAGGATATACCGACGATGGGACGCCAGTCCATCGCCGGGCACTGCGGGGCAATTTAGCCTGCGAGCCAATCAACCTATGCAGCAGCATGCTTTTTGGACTGTGGGAGGAAACCGGAGTGCCCGGCGAAAACCCACGCGGACACGGGGAGAGCATGCAAACTCCACACAGAAAGGCACCTGAGCCGAGAGATTCGAACCCGGGACCTTCTTGCTGTGAGGCGACAGCGCTAACCACTGGGCCACCGCGCCACCCACGAAAGAAAATCAATCAATCAATTAATTTATTTCTCAGGCATCGCTAATTTTAACAAAACCCGGAGACGCTACACGGTTTGGTGGGAAGTCGACAGTGGTTTCCACAAGTAAACAATGATCACGAACATGCGATCATGGAATGTATCCATCCCTGGCTGAAACCTGCGAGCTGAGATGAGCGCTGCCCCAAACCTTGCTTGAGCTAACGGAGTGATACTGACATTTAAACATATTCCGAATGCCGTAATGAAATATACACGAGATGAAAAAAACCCATCCTAATGCAAGAGAGTGTCAGACAGTAGCATCCGGTGATGGAGATAGTGTGATAGGATCAGCTCCTACGCAGGTGATCTGCTTGAAACAGACACAAGTGTCCGTTTTCATTGTTACTGTCATAGTGAGTCATGTACACTGACAGGAAGAGAGACACACGCGTTAGGCGATAGGATAAGGTGAAGGCCGTCCGATTGAGGATGTATAAATGAAGCGGGTTTGGGCAAGAGATGTCAATGGCGAGACGGAGGTCGAGACTAGCGACGGCTGTCAAGGGCAGAAATACGCCTGAGGACAATGAGATCGGCTCCAGCGCAGGCGCTGGGTGCCTCTCACGACACGTTGAAGAATGGCGATCATCGACGGAAGATTTTACACAACAGTGGTTAGATCACAGCTACTATTGCCGATGAACGCAATCTGCATCCTTGCTGTCAATCTGCTCACCAATGTGCCGGTTTTGACGGCTCGATCTGTATTGAGAACTGCTCTCAAGAGCTGCTCTTTTATGATAGCTGTGTCGAGCGTTCCTCCTCTCTCCTTCAACGGCGTTTCACTTCCCGCCTTGGAACTGGGTCCTGCAGAGCAGGCGGACAGGAACCACGTGTGTGCCTGTCCACATCCTGTCTAGTTTTGTTCTACTCCACGTGGCTGAAGTGTGGACATATATTTTTTTTTAAAAACCTCTCATCCTGCATTCACTATTTGCACAAACACGTCCGCTGTCCCATTAGTCTAAAAGCATTTCGGTAAAGAAAAACATACGAGCATGTTTACGGCATGGGTAATTATAGTAGCTCGAGATGTACTTGCACGGTTCTGTTTGCCTTTTGGTTTTCTTGCATTGTGCCGTCGATGTGTGTACTTAAGCCCCAACTGCGACATGACTGCAGATTGTCCGCCAGCACCGTAACAAACGACATCAAAAAGCGACAGACAGCTGCCCCTGAGAACTCCTGGGGAGGTTGGCCGCAGTGCATTTGTGATCACGAAAGCGTTGCTTGTCAATTACGATGGCTTTTATTTTCATGCCAATAATTGTTGGTGCACAGGTAATCAATATGGAAGAAAGTAAGTGTGCACACACGTTCTGTGAATTGCATTGTGATGCGATGCTGCGCGCTGTGTTCCAGTTTCCATTTGCTGCTGCGTGTTCATTCTCTTCCTCTTCCTCTCCGAACTGTCGGGCTTCCTCACCACGGAAATGTGAGTTTTTGCTGCACACGTTTCTCCGGCACCTTCACGAAATGGCTGACACGTGGGTAACGACCACCAGGGCTTGCTGGGTCTTGTATATGTGGAGCTGTGAAGTGTAGCCAGACATTGGCTGTGTTAAATGTCTCTCCCTTGTATGCATGCTCACTTCTCTCCGGATTTCTCCTGTCTCCTCCCACATGAATCGTAATGTTCATTCATGGGATTGGAGAAAGTTTCCAATTCAGGACCCTCTTCAAAGATAATGCAGACTCCGGTCAGCAACTGGCATTATGTACTGTATACAATGTGATTCAATGTAATGATGTAGGTTTTCACGGCTCGATGCATGATGATTGTTTCGAAAAGATGCTCTCTCGGGACAGCCGCGTCGATCGCTCCCTCTCCTCTCCTCGTGACGTTTGGCCTCACACGTTAGAGGCATCCTCAGGTGCAGTATATTGCGCCTATACTGCGCCTCGGGATACTGCGCCTGAGGATGCCTCTAACGTGTGAGGCAAAAAGTCACGAGGAGAGGAGAGGGAGCGATCGACGCAGCTGTGCCGAGAGAGCAGCTTTTGGAAGCAATCATCACATTGTGATTCTTTATAGATAGACTGATAAAAATCTAATAACACTATTGGAGAACAATGACGTAAGTTTATGTGTCATCACATGTCGCCAGTATGGTTGAGGTGGTGAAGCGGCCTAGCGGTAGTGGGTTCACCACTTTTATAAGAGGTTCACGGTTCAAAACCAGCGGCCACCCTGATTAATACTGCGGGTATGATCACCCTAATGAAATATGTGGCCTCTGTTTCACAGTGGACGTTAAAGATCCTCTGACATCTTTTGCAAGACTAGGCCATTGTGTGCCACCATTATGGTGCAAATTTGTCAAAGTTGGGAAATTGCCCAGATGTTACTAAATTGGAATAATACACATAATATTTATAGCCCTCGATTGCGAAAACTTAGTAAGCCCCTCGATATATAACAGCCATCAGATTCAGTAAGGTTTGCCTGGGGGGTAAAAGAGCAGTATAAAATAAATTATAACACAGGATAAGTTGAACATTGCATGCCAGGTGAGTGGTTAAATTACTTCGTGCTTTGAAATTGGTCTGAGAAATATATGAGATTGAATTCAAATGTTCGACGAATTATGTCTCCCCATTATTTAGTGGGATATCTGCAGATGGATCACCTTTTTAAAAAAACACTCACATCTTGATGACTCAACATCAAACCGATAAATGTAAATGTATTTTATTTGACTCAGCAGCCTATATATATTTCTTAGTGTTAAAGTGAAAAATGTGCTGACGCTGACTGAACCCACCTGTTTTGTGGTAAATGATTCACACTCGTGCTTTCGCTGCTGCTCTCGTTTTATTGGCATTTCCTGGGAATATTTTGTGCCATTTGTATTGACGGGTGGCTTTTCGTTGTTGTTTTATGTTGGCGTGTTGTGTTCGCAGCGTGAGCGAGCTGTACGTGGACAACCCAGAAAAAGACAGCACGGGAAAAATAGAGGTCAGGCTGAACATCAGCCTTCTGAATTTACAATGCGATGGTCAGTAATAATGCACCGTGCGTGCCCACCAACGCGCGCACACACGCACTTGGTGCATCGCGAGGCGCAGCATGAAAGGTCAAGGGAAGGCAACAGTGGGCGCAGCGGTGGTGCAGTAACGCTGCCGCCTCACAGCAAGATGGGTTCTGGGTTCGATTCCTGGCCCGGTGGGTGCCTCTCTGTGTGGAATTTCCATGTTCTGCCCATGACTGCGTGGATTTTCGCCGTGCACTCCAGTTCTCACCCTCCCACCCACCAACCGCCAAAGACGTAAGATGCAACTTAATTAGCCTGCTGACTAGCTGACTAGATTGCCCCTGGTGCTTTAAGATGGACTGTCATCCCATCCAGAGTGTAGCCCTGCCTTGCGCTCTGTATCTTGAGCCTGTACTTGATTCAGTGGATACTGATGATTGCTTCGAAAAGCTGCTCTCTCGGGACAGCCGCGTCGATGGCTCTCTCTCCTCTCCTCGCGACGTTTCACCTCACACGTTAGAGGCATCCTCAGGCGTAGTGTGCGTGCGTGGTTCCTATTGTCTCTTTATATGTGTGGGCGTGATGCATGTGTCCATTGTTGTGTGAGTCCGCCTGTGAGTCACCTTGACACTAATTTCCTTATTCCATTTCCACCCTGGGAACTCTCATTACCCCCTCCCTGCTTTGTCTGTGGCTAGTCCCCTGATTTACATCTCATGAAAAGATACCCCTCACACAATTAGACGATCCCCGTCTGATGTCCTGCATTCCTGACTTCAATAACTGGCCTCCAGGATTGGCTAAGTTTTATATGCATTTCTTGTTTTCGGTTCATGATGCTTTTAGTCTTCTGAATCTCAATTGCTTCACGAATTAATCTTGGACCTTTATGGCGGATGGCTGCTAGTATTCGTATTTTATCAAAATCGATTTTGTGTTGTTTATCTACACTATGCGCTGCTGTTGCTGATTTATCCGTATGCCGCAGGCGCACTGCTGCCTCGTGTTCTCTTTTTCTGGTGGCTATTGTTCGTCTCGTCTGTCCGATGTAAATTTCCTCACAATTGCTGCAAGGGATGCGATATACGCCTTCTGTCTGTAACGGTAGTCGGTCTTTAGGTGATTTGAGTACGTCCTGTATCTTCTGGTGGGTTGTGAAGACTGTTTTTATTTTATATTTTTCTAGGTATTTGCAAATTTTTTCTGTGGTGCCTTTCACAGACAAAATTAGCAAATACCTAGAAAAATATAAAATAATAACAGTCTTCACAGAGAGAGCAGCTTTTCGAAGCAATCATCATGCATCGAGCCATGAAAACCTACATCATTACATCAGTGGATACTGATAACAATGATGAAAAGTGAAGTCACAGCCCCGCAATTCGTTGCGCGTGCCACCGCTGACAGATGGACCGACGCTGACCGAAGGTCCAAAAACATGCTGCCTAGATTAATTGCCCTGAGATGTTGTAACTTGCTTATCCCTCCCTGCTGGACAACTATTAAAAAGAGCTGCAAAACTCAACGGTGCCTTCCGGCTTAAAAAACAAACTGACTGACTCACGACACTTATATTGCTCCTCTGAATCAAATTGTCGAACCACAAAATATGCAATCAACATAATATACGGTTTGTACAACTATTTACAGCCTGTTTGACCGACATTTATTTGAATTACAATTTAAGCTTCAGAACGCCCAAACTAGAGAGCTTGAGAGTGCTATGTGGGCCTTCTCCACCACGCTAGAGGCATGGGAGTGCTCACATTTTCCCCCACCGCACGCGACCTGGTTCCCCCAATCGTGCTGTTGAACGGGGAGAGAATTAGTGGCGACTGGCGGATTGAGACGGCGAGAGGACCCGGCGCCGCGTGGCGTCACCACGATCACTGGACCGCTTGTAAACCGGCCATGTAGCGCTTTAATGGAGCCGCCGGGTAGAATGCTTTTTGAGCGCAAAGCAAACAGAGCCACCTTGTTAACGAGCTTTTCCCAGTTCAATGGACCTACTTGCGTGTAGTCAATGGAAAGCGAACAAGGGATTCTTGTAAACTACACATGACATGAAGCTTAATGGGAGCACAAACGCAGACTTATAGTCTGAAGAGTGGTGACTCTTGCGTTTGTGCCCTTAATGATATATACGTCTATTTAAATGGCATTCACGCTGTAGCGGATATAAAAATAGTAATTATAATGCCCTTAACTCAGAACGACCTCATTGAGTGTTGAGACTCACTTTTTATAAGGTGCGAATTGAGATGTTTGGCCAAATTGACACATATGGGTTTATGGCTTGTTTGAGCAAACTGTAGTAGCCATAGATCACCCACGGATTTTAGAAAGTAACACTCAAAGCGCCAGATGGATTTAAATGTCATCGCTTGAACAGCCATCTTCTGGCCATTTTGGAACCCAAGGCTACTTTAAAAAACTATGTGATGCATAAATCAGATGAAGCTGAGTTAAAACCAAATTAAGTTTAACTAAGTAACGAGCAAAAACGTGTTCTTCAGTCTACACGCTTTTTCTGCAAATACCAAATGTCAAGACTCTATGGCGACTGGTTCTCAAAAAGGTGCTGAGCTTACACTAGTATCTGAATTGGCCTGATCCACAAGCCCGAGGAATCCCAAAATGTAATCGGTCAAATTGTAAACAGTAAAGAGTCAATCTGCAAAATGTCAGCTCCTCTGTAGCATGTCTGTGACTGGAGATGTAAGGGCTTAAAATGTGTCAAGCAAAATATATAAATATATATGCGAGGTAAACTTAAATAATAGTGTGTACGTATATCAGGCTGCGTTTAATAGTACGTCTTATTACCGTTTAAGGCAAAATAAAACTGAATAAAAAGTGTCTTTATTATTGCTAATGTTTTTGCCCCTTTTTAAATTTTACGTACAAAGGCTCAATTATTTTTGTGTCATTTCATCTTGATAGCCCTTGTAGAACTTCGTTAGAAATGAAATTATGTGCTCAGTCTGTCGTGATTGCGAAAACATTTGCTTAATCGGATAACTTTATTTAAATATCACCGTGTTGTAAATAGATCAATTGAACAGAGACCAGTGTAAAGATTTGAAACTCACGATTGTCTATGCCTATAAAAATCATCATCGTGATCATTATGAAGACCCTCTCAATCCTGAACAGCGTTGTGGGGGGGCCGGAGCCTATCCTGGCAGACAGAGGGCGCAAGGCGGCGCTATATCCCTGATTTAACGCCATTACATTGCAGGACACTGGGGGCAATTTACTCAGCAGGCCAATTAATCTAGGCAGCAGCGTGTCTTTGGACCGTGGGAGAAAACCGGAGTACCTGGCGATAACACACGCGACCATGGGGAGAAAACCTACGCAAACGCCACACGGAAAGGCATCCGAGCCAGGAATAAAACCGGAGTCCTTCTTGCTGTGAAGCAACACCACTGCACCACTGCACCACCGCACCACCGCACCACTGCACCACTGCACCACCGCACCGCCATGTCGATAAAATGCTGTTATTGAATGGGGATTATTATTGGAAACATCTTGAGTATCTCGAAAATCTGCATTTTGGGACAATTATGCTGTGACTCAGACAGCATACTTTTATAATTCTCTCATAGCTTAAATTACGTAATATACCTAAAATTACTAGAACGGCTGAGGAATATGAAATGATGTTTTAAACATAGTCGTTTTCTCATTCCCATAATTAGAACTGGTGATGTCTCGTTTCAAAAATACAAAAACCAGTTTTTGCACCTCCACTTATGAATCACGCCACAATCAAGAACATCGTTGCTGTAAGCTAGTGAGCATGATGTCACTTTAAAAAAAAGGCAGAAGGATAACGTTGAAAGGCGATAACAACGACACGCTAAATAATGACAGCTGTTTAAATGAACGCGCCACAAAGGCGACACACCTAGATGACTGGAATCTTGGTCTGCGAGTCGACGGCTCTTAGCTGGCGTGCGATTCCGCCACCGTTCGCGCACGTGGCAAGCAGAGACCTGCTCAAAGACAAACCCCCGAGCATCCCCCCCCGCCCGCGTCCCGCAAAAGAGAGTGCCACTCTTCTGACAGTGACACACCGCGCCTGAAATAGCAGCAAACAGCAGCTTCGGATGACTCAACGTGTTTCGGCATAATTAAAGAATTCCTGTGCAACTCCACCCAGCCGGTGCTGTGGCTTCCGAGGTTCTGCAGACTGACAAGTCGAGAGGCATGGAATGAACTCAAAATAGATCTTTGCGTCGCTCGCTTTAGTCACCGTGATCGGACTGTGACAAACAGTCCGTTCACGTGTGGCGCAAAGCTTAGTTCGTTGGGTCCTCGAGCGTGTTCTTGATTTCTGGTTCAAGAACCGGTTGTCTGTTTTTAACGGTGGTCGAATCGGTAGTCGGACGCGGTTGCCATGATCCCGGGACTGATCGAGAAAGGTCAAATGACCCGGCGTGACCGTTTGTGAGTGGCCCGTGCCTACCCCTTAAATAACACGTGCGTGTAAAAACTTGCAGCTCCTAGCTTGTGAAGGGCTCGCCTGACCGTGTTGTTCATTGCCATGCGTCTGAACTGGGTTGCACCTCAGCGGTCAGTGTGTGTCGGTGATTGTTGCTAATTTAATTGTAATTATATTGTGATTAGTGTTGCCCGTTTAAACGGCGGCTATCCAGGGTGACTCGAATTGATATAGTTGCCCCTCAATGGTGGTGATATGGGGGCAGAATGTTATGGCAGGATGCCCTTCCTGATGAAAAACTCCTTTAGTCGGAGGGCCTCTGATGGTTGTCTGGAACCTCGCCAAGACCTGTTCAATCAAGGGAGACTTTAGCATGAGTGCTAGACTCCAAACATGTTCACCAAGGGAGACCCTGGCAAGATTGTTGGACGCCAGGTGACATAGCTCTGATGTTCACTCAAGCACACAGGTGCCTCTGCCACGATACATTTTAAATCCATGGTGGGGAATGTTGGTAATTCTCATCTCATCTCATTATCTGAAACCGCTTAATCCTATATAGGGTCACGGTGAAGCCGGAGCCTATCCCGGAAACACAGGGCGTAAGGCAGGAATACACCCGACGACGGGACGCCGGTCCATCGCCGGGCATTGCGGGACAATTTTAGTCTGCGAGCCAATCAACCTATCCAGGAGCATGCTTTTGGACTGTGGGAGGAAAACGGAGTACCCGGCGAAAACCCACGCGGACACGGGGAGAGCATGCAAACTCCACACAGAAAGGCACCGGAGCCGAGAGACTCGAACCCGGGACCTTCTTGCTGTGAGGCGTCAGCGCTAACCACTGCGCCACCGCGCCGCCCTGGTAATTCTTGATAGTGCTAAAAACTAAATAAGCACCCATAGGGGATTACCAACTCTGGATCTCTTGAATGCACAGGATCTCTTGAATGCACAGAAGCAGTAGCTCAGTGGTGAACAGATCTGGAGTCCAGCACTCCTGCTAGGATTCTCCCCCTGGGCTACAACCTGGCGACCCGAGTTCGAGTCCCACTCACGCCCAACACCAGTGATGATTTTCTAAACTGGTCCTGGGCCTCCGTTAGATCGACTCAGTCTTAAATTAGTATCTTTGTGCGGCGTGTAAACATTGCTACTAGGAAGACAAAGGCGGCCGAGTGTGGTGCTGGTCACCCACCCACTCCTTTATCATATCCGTATTCATAGGCGCTCGCTAACGACACTTGATCTGACAGTCTGAAGGATAAGCGGGGGATTTTTTGTATTTTGTCTCTGCACAGATGTGATATTGTTTTTGGAGGTAGTTGTCACACACCACATGTGACCTGTAAACCTAGAACACGATAAGGATTTTTGTTGCAGAGACCAAGGCCTCACGTGACCCTGTGTCAAATGTACAGAGCTGTGATAAACTGATATCTCCTTTCGATAAAGTATGGTCCTGTGGATTGTGAAATAGCAAACGATGTTTTTATAAACGCTTTGCAACAACACGTGATTAAATTTAAATGAATTCATGACTGATAGCATATTAATATATAGAAGGGACAGTGATTGGGAAATATTGGCAGCGGCTTACAACGTAGCTTGCTTCCCCATTCTCTCCACTGTACTTCGCGCATTTGAGTCATTCTCCTCACACTTACACAGTGAATGAAACCTCACGCATTATACGTGGTGAATCATAATTATTATTCCGTGCAAGGTGTGCAAGGTGTGCAGGGTTCAGATGCATTGAGTTGCTCTGTAAATCACAGTGGTCTTGTGTTGGCTTACGCGGAGCGTGCCGCTGAGCTTACCGCGCAAACCTGGCCCGCGTGTCCTCCAGGATGACTCGGCCTCTGGTGATTACTCGCCTCCAGCAGGAGAAGAGAGCTGTGCAACACCCGCTATCTCCTCGCTGCTCGTAGTTGTGCCGCTCGCTGTGGGCTCCGGCTCACAAAGCACCGGCCCGGGACAGCGTCTCCGATGCTTAACCCGGAGCCCGTCACGGGGGCTTCTCCTTTTTTCCAGTGGTGGGCTTGGACATCCAGGATGAAATGGGGCGGCACGAGGTGGGGTTCATCGAGAATTCGATGAAGGTCCCGCTCAACGACGATGGCGGCTGCCGGTTCGAAGGCGTTTTCCTCATTAACAAGGTGTTCAAACAACGCAGCATCACTTTCCGCAGCCGTATAAATAAGGATGTCTTTGCTTGATCATTAATGATACGGGCCAAATGGAGACATCAAGAAATGCTTTCGGCTTCTGTGCCACCGGCATTCATCAAAGCCTCATGTAAGGAATCAATTTTAATACAATAAATATTTAACCACTGTGGAGAATAGAAATAATCTTATCATATTTGAGAGGGCAGCATTAAATATTAGGTAATGAACATGCAGCGTGAACGCCACCTTTTCCTTTATAAAATACATATTTTAACATATGGGCTTATGCAGTTGTTTACCAGGCTGGCCTGCTGATGAGAGCCTGACTTCCGAAATCGGTCCAGAGTTCATCCATCTCAGCAAATACTGCTGAAAAACATTGGCCTTGAAGTGTCATAGATCGATGGACAGTAACGTGATTATATTTTACATGGAGCTACAGATGTGTTATTGTTCATGATCGCATTAATCACCGTCATCAACTACAACACAGTATGGAATATATACGGCAAAGAGCTTGTTCGTCACTTGATGGCTGTTGGAGTTACGGTGCCTTGTGGGAATACAGCGACTGCACACTTTAGAACTATAAATCCTATCAGCTTGTAGTCACTATACAACGATGCTGCCAGTTCAGATATGATAGCCACAAGCCAATTCTCACGGTGTATCTCTGTCCAGTCTCCTTATCATTCATTCATTCATAATAATAATAATTGCATTTATAGAGCGCTTTCACCCGAGGCATCATCAATACCCGCTAAATCCTGTACATGATCGCGGGCGGGGCCGGAGCCTATCCCGGCTGATAGAGAGCGCAAGGAGGGGCAACACCCAGGATGTGACGACAGTACATCGCAGGGCATACCCCTTGGGGCAAATCACTCAACAGGCCGATCAACATAAACAGCAGCGTTTCTTTGGACGGTAGGAAGAAACTGGAGTACCCGGCGCTAACCCACGTGGGCACGGGGAGAAAGAACATGCAAATTCCGCACAGAAAGGTACCCAAGCCGGGAATCGAACCCGGGGAACCTCTTGCTGTGAGGCGACAGCGCTACCCACTGCGCCACTGCGCCACCGTGCCACCCCAGTCAGTAATCCTTATTTTGTAATTGATAAGGCTGACTTTACAAGCTGTCTCGTGTCTGTAACAGGCTCTCTACACGGCGGGGGGGCGGGCGGGTGGGCGGAGGGAGGGGGGACAGAGAAAACAATAATCTTTCAGTTGGGAATTAAATATGAATTACAAATAAACAAAAAAAACACCAAAGCATCTTAGATGTGTTTTTTTGTTTGTCATCAATATACAGCTGTATTAATTGAACATCTGCACCACACGCGTCCGATTTGCACAGGTCCCCGGGAACTTCCACGTGTCGACGCACAGCGCGCTCATGCAGCCCGAGAAGCCGGACATGACGCACATCATCCATAAGCTCACCTTCGGAGAGAAGATTTATGTAAGCACAGGAAGACGGGGGAGGCAGGGGGGGGCGGTTATCTTTGTGTGCGCAGGCTGCGTGTCGCCTGCTCCCACTACCACCTATCGGGACAGATGTCGGAACGCAATGGCGATGCATGACCGGAGTAATCGCAAAGGGTGATATTGTGGCTTCCGGATGAAGTGGTAGGCGGTGGATGGTGGGTGGTGGAAGGTGCTAGTGGTG
>JAZEWT010000006.1:11578918-11599277 GCA_036362905.1 Mordacia mordax
CTTTGATGCACAGCAGCGGGCCCGGAACCAAGGGCCCCTGCTTCACTGGGGATGTGAATTGGCTCGCCTGCGAAAACGACCAAGTGCTTGTTGCCAGATGGGGACGTTCGTCCAGGAAGTGTCCCCACTTTTTTTTACAGGCGCGGGCCATCAAAAGGGAATGGCTCGTCCGTGTGATAGTAACGGAGCCCTGATAGGTCCCATGGGACGCTGCCTATATCTCGAGCCAAGATTTCAACGAGTGCTGCCGAATACAATTAGCTTCTGCAACCAAATTGGTGAACATATAGTTACGGAGTCATCTCAGTTTTTTTGTTATTGCTTTCGATCTTAAAGCCGGTTTTCGAAGTTTCACTGAAAAAAAAATCTAGAATTTTCTCAGGCTGGCAGAATGTCTGCAACGTTACATTGCATTGGTCAGTTAGAACGTTTATTGTAACGCAGGAATCCTGCATCTAGAGCTTGTAAGCTCGCCGGATATTTAATGCTTTGAAAATAAACAATCTCTGTTACAGCATTGTTCTCCCTTGCACTTCACAAATAATTCAGTCTATCTACACAGGCGACAGGCACAACAGACGACAACTGAGTAAGTGGGTGAGTCAGTAACTGAGTGGGTGAGTGATTGGGTGAGAAGGTAACTGAGTGAGTGGGTGAGTGATTGGGTGAGTAGGTAACTGAGTGAGTGGGTGAGTGATTGGGTGAGTAGGTAACTGAGCGAGTGGGTGAGTGATTGGGTGAGTAGGTAACTGAGTGAGTGGGTAACTGAGTGAAGAGGTGGGTGAGTGGCAGGAGTCAATCAGCCAGTTTTAACGTAATTTGGAAGCAACTATTAAGCTATGTGGCTCAATTCAACAGTTGTGCAGTGGGGAGGGGTAAACCAGTTACAATATTTTACTTAATTGATCTACTCTGTTGTTGACATGCCGTTCTCTCTACATCTCGTGCAACGCTTTGTGACCCTCGGATGAAGAGTGCTCTAGAAGTGTAATTATTATAATAATTAGCAACACGCGCTGCTCCGTATTCGAGAAACCGCTCAGCGCAGGATTGCAGAGGCAGCAGCGGACGGCAGAAGACTTATTCAATCGGAAGGATACATTTTTACCGGGGAGGCATTTGCGACCGGAAACATTTCCAATTATCGTTATGGTGTAAGGAAACATTTAAATCTATTAATCTGCTTAGCCCATAAGGGGATTAAGCTGAGCTTTTCTTGGTTCCATTCCGGCCACTGACGGAATAGCGGAGTCGTTTGCGCACTTGCCTGCGTGTAAAACAACCGCGGTGGCAATCGCGTGCTCGTAGAGGTGTGCAGAGGATGACACGTGCCACGCGCGGTGCTCGTGCCACCCTGGGTGCCATCGCGCACGTATCATTGCATGAGCACATGCGCGTGTGCCAACGTGCGGCGCGGTAGCCCAGCGGTTAGCGCTCTGGGTTACAAATCCGGCGACCTGCGTTCAAATCCCGCTCATGGCCAACACCAGTGACGATTTTCTGGACCGATCGAGGGCCTCCCCGTAGGTCGACTCAGCCTCAAATGAGTACCTTGTGTGGCGTGTGAACATTGTCAGTGACTACAATCTATGGGGGCACTTGCTAACAGCACTTGATCCTACAGTATGTTAAGGCTTTACAAGGAATCTTCGTATTTTTTACGGTTAGGACGTTGCTTTACAATTCCGGTCACCGAAGTTGAATTCACGGCCATGGCTCACATCAGTGGTTATTATTCAAACCGGTCCTGGGCCTCCCGTAGGTCGACTCAGCCTGAAATGAGCACCTGGCATGGTGTGTAAACATGGCCAGTAGAGACAAAGTTAGCTGGGCAGTGGGGCTGGCCAGGCCACCTCCTCGTATGCCACGGTGGCTTTCACACACGGGCTTGTTGTGACTTTGCCCACACCCCCCCCCACCCCCGTGTGCTCAGGAGTACATGGCTTACAGCCACACGGGCCGCATCATCCCGGCCATCTGGTTCCGCTACGACCTGAGCCCCATCACAGTGAAGCACGTGGAGAGGAGGCAACCCGTGTACCGCTTCATCACCACGGTGAGCAAACGCCAACCGCCGCTCTCCTGGACCTCGGCTGCCGTTAACGGCACGGTGTCTGTGCAGCGGTAACGTCCGTGTCTCAAACAGAGAAAGTCCCGCACGAGGCGGTTCGATTCCCGCCTCTGGCTCCTTTCTCCATTGAGTTTGTGTGTTCTCTTGCCCTCTTCTTGCGTGGGATTTCTCCGGGTTCCCCAGTTTCCTCCAGTAACTGAAGAGCACTCATTAATTGGCCGATAACATCGTATTACATAGGACGTAGCATTTTGCAAATGTTGCCGCGGCTTTACTGCATGGCGGCACTTCCCCTACCTCCCCGGATTTTGTTTTCATACCCCTGAGTCATTCTCTCTTCAAAACAATGCCTTCGACAATGAACGAACATTGTGCGCAGCTTATATTGTGTGTCACTTGGTTCAATTAAATGTGTCATGTTAAAAAGTGTCATGTTTATGGAGAGAGGCGATAGGGGATAAAGCGATGTCGGTGAGCGCCTATTTCGGGCGCTGGCATCACATCTGACTTAGACATCCACCTCTATGTCACCCAAGTATTTATATTAACATAGCACACCAGGAACCTATTGATGTCTGTGCAAACCTAGCGCCGGTCAAAGGACAGGTTCCAACACCACTTTCCAACTGTTAACCACTGTTCGGAATCCAACTTCGATTACCGAGTGTGTCGGCCCGAACACTCGGTAACCGCTCACCGCAAGCACACAGGTACCCCTCCATCTCTTGCACACACTGACGTAGGAGCCATCGGGAATGATGGATTCTAGGCCAGCAGTGTTGACGTGTGCATCCTGCTTGAGCTAACAAATCCCTTCTCCGGTTTTACGATTGAAAATTAATTGCGAATCGAGGGAGCCGGTGGAAGTGCGGCGAGGAGGGGGAGGTTTGTTGGGAGGATTTGTCCAGCTCAGAGATTGACTCGGGTGACTCATAGTTGGATTTTTTTCATCCGGGTCAGCGGGGGTTAAGTCCCACCATCCTAATGCATCGTGCTGCAGCGCTCCCCTGTACTTTAAATGGAGCTACACATCCTGTCCGAGAGAATGCGCTGGACCCTCGCGCACCCCCGCCAGTGACTTCCCTCCCATTTGAACTCTGGCGCAGAGGAGCGTTCGTTCCCCGCTGAGCCTTCTCCAATGCCATCTGTAGTCACCTGACATCACCCCCCGCCCCGCCCTCCGCCCCCCGTGCTGTCACCCATCCCACCCCTGGCCGGGTTTGAAACCTGCTTAGCTTGAAAGATGCCAATGAGGTCGGGCTGCAGGAAGATATGCCCTCCGTGCCTGGACCTCTGGAATAGGAGACGTTGCCGTTAGTGGGAGGGAATCTAAAAATTGCATATTGGGGGAATGTGCCGTGGCTCTGGCCATCTGCACCGGCTGGTGACTTTTGAAAATAAATGCCACGGGCTGAGCTGTCACATCCTATTCTCACTTCCGACTACTTCGAGGCATCCGAAGCCTCCTCCAGCACAGATAACATTGGTCTCTAGACACATGAACAGGCGTTCATGTGTCAGCCCGCAGAGGCACTGCTTCTGAGGCAGCAGCTGAACAGCAGCAGCAGCCTATCAGTGAGCGTTGTGTGTCACGACTTTGTGTGTGTGTTTATTATAATACCGAATAACAGGTTTACTTGCACTTAAGACGTTCATAGGAGTGCTGGAGTACACAGTAGTTGTTAGCCATCATCATGCGAGTGACGTGCTTGCCACCGCCGTCTTCCGCCTGCATCCCGTAACGTGCCAAAACCTCTCTTTTGTCCTGTGAATAAAATAAAAATGCCCTCAAATTGGTGCCTTAAACGAAAACGATACCATGCCTTCCACCAACCGACCGGCAAAATCACAATATCAGTCCAGCTCTGTGTGTGTTTCTGAACGCACATCGTACAGGACATTGACCCTTTTCCGCTTAGGGCAACTCCATTCTACCTGACCCCATGCCTGCTGGTGCAGCTAAACCCACACGGAGCCCACCGTCTTCGTCAACAAACAGCAACCGCGCGTGTCGTGGATGCCATCGTTTGGCAACAACGCCCGGTGACATTTCCGTCTTGAATTTTCAACGGTAGCAAGTCCTGGCAAATACCCGACCAAATGTGCGGCGCAGTTGCCAAATTGCTTTGTTTTAGCGCGCGCGCACCTGCTTCTCACGCTGCCGCTATAAACCGCTGGGTGTGAGACGGTAGTGTGGATTAGCACAGTAAGGAGCTTAAGGTGCTAGAGGGGGTGCCGGAGGTGGTGGGTAGGATGGGCGACAGGGCAGCGCAGCGGTAACATCTGCGCCTCGCAGAAAGATAGTCCTGCACGAGTCACGAGTCGATTCCATTCCAGCTTGAAACGCCTTACTATGTGGAATTTGTGTGTTCTCCCCCTGTTCAGTGTGGCTTTCTTCCAGGTTGTTCGGTTTCCTCCCACAAAAACAACAACAAAAACACTCCTTTAATTAGTCGATACCATCATAATGTACAGGAAGCAGTGGCTTGCGGGTTGGCGTCGGCTGACCGTCTGGTTGACTCCCCCCCCTCCCCTCTGCGGTTTCCTCATTAGTGATGGTGGGCCTAGTAATGAAGCTGCTGCTAATGCTGGTGGTTGTGGTGGTGGAGTGGCGTCGGCTGCTGCTGGATGTGGTGACGGTTTGGGGAACGGCAGTGTAGGAGTTAACATGCGGCCCTATGATCTCAGTGGCCAACATTAGTCACGATTGTCTCAACCGGTCATGGGCCTCCGCTGAGTCGACTCGGCCTCAAACGAGTCACGGCTGCGGTTAAAAAACATCGCCATCATGATGTGGCGATGTGGCCCACCGACTCGTATGCTGTGCCAGCCTTCATAAGTGCTTGCTCACAGCACTTTGCTCAACAGTCTGTTGAGGCCGTACTGAGCCGGGTATCTCTCTTTGGCGGGGGTGGTGGTGGCGGCGGCGGCTATGCTGGCGGCGTTGTTATTGGTGCTGGCAGTGGCGCCGCTGATCGTGGTTGCTCTGCTGTTGCCGACGCTTAGCGAAATTGTGGGTGGCATCCGGCGGCCGGGATGTTGACGACCGTCGACCTGCACCTCACCACCACCCCCCTACCGAGCCGGCGAACTTCCTGTGACAGAACCGCAGACTCGATGACGGGCGGCGGTGCGGTCCCCGGGGGTGGGCGGACCGCGTGCCGAACCCGATACGGGCCGAGCTGGCGGAGGCTCCGGTGCTGCGCTTCTTGTCCTCGGCTTCTCCGGATCGAAATCCGATCCGGCCGTCGGGCACGCGGTGGGGTCGCGGGCACGGCAACATAAATAATAAAAATAATAAGAGCACGCAGCTTCCGTCCGCCTCCTCTTTGGAGGTGTTCATTGGCTCCTGTTTTCATGCGGATGTTAAAGATTCCATGACACCCTCTGTCAGACTGGTCCGCGGCTAATTTCGGATGCTTTCTGTGAGCAATACATTATTTATGGACGCGAGTGTGCAGGTTGTGGCTTTGTTTACGGGTGTGAGACCCAGCGTGTGTGTGTGTGTGGGATGCAGTGTGTATGTGTGTGGGACCCAGTGTGTGTGTGTGTGTGAGACCCAGTGTTTGTGTGTGGGACCCAGTATGTGTGTGTACTCTCCATGAGTGATGGAGCAGTTGTGGAGACAGTGGAGAAGTTTCCATACCTAGACAACGTGCTTATGGCTGGTTCTAGTTTGACAGCGAAAGTCTCGCTCCGAATCAGTCGGGCAGCATTATCTTTTCATCGACTACGTAACGCTCTGTGGAAGCTGCCTGGCCTGTCGCTCATAATACGAAGCTTCGGGTCTTCTTAGCTGCAGTCATGCCTTCTCTTCTCTATGCTTGTGAAACGTGGACCCCCCTGGTGGAACATCTGCGCCATCTTGAAACTTTCCAGCTGGCCTACCTGCGATCCATCCTGAGTTTAACCAGGTTGGATTGTGAAATATCTGGACAAAGTCCCATTGGTGAACTCCTCCGATAGGTGAGGCTGTGGTGGCTGGGTCATGTAGCTTGCATGCTCAGCCACCGCATGCCCAAACAGTTGCTCTTTGGCCGGATAGAGGGGGGGGCTAAACAGGTGCGGCACGGGCTAGAGAAGAGATGGACTGATGTGGCACAGGAAGACTTGGAGCTCGGTGGACTTGCTGAAGACTGGTACCAGCGGTGTCAAGATCGACCTCTGTGGAGGAGGACCGTGAAGGACGCTATGGGGCAGTTGGACGCAGTCGCCCTCCAATATCAACAAAGGGTGGAGGAGCGACGCTCACAACAACGAGCGGAGCGTCGGGCGGCTAAAACACAGCAAATTGGCACAGTAGGGAGCATAGGTGGTGCATCTGCCAGTCATCTCAATCAGGCAACCCATAACACCTGGGTCTGTCATGTGACCTCATGTCAGCGAATCTTCGACACTGCATATGGCTTCGAGGTGCATATGTCCTGGCACAGGCGCCATGGTGACGTCACTACCACTTAGTGGCGAATGGCGGTAGTTGTTCTTGTATGTGTATGTGTGTGGTACTCATTGTGTATGTGTGTGTGACCCATTGTGTGTGTGACCCAGTGTGTGCGTGTGAAAAGCGGTGGCTCAGCGGTTGGCGTGCTGGGCTACAAACCTGGTGACCTGAGTTCGAATCCCGCTCACGGCCAACACCAGTGATGATTTTTTTAACCGGTCCTGGGTCTCCCTAGGTCGACTCAGCCTCAAATGAGTACCTAGTGCAATGTGAATATATTGCCACTAGGGAGACAAAGGCGGCCAGGCGTGGTGTTGGTCACTCACCCTTTCGTCTGCCGTGTCCACCTTCATAAGTACTCACTAACGGCACTTGACCCTACAGTCTGTTAGGCTGTATGGGGGATTTTTGTGTGTGTATGTGTGTGGGACCCAGTGTGTATATGTAGGACCCAGTGTGTGTGTGTGTGTCGGACCCAGTGTGTGTGTGTACATGTGTGGGACCCAGTGTGTATGTGTGTCGGACCCAGTGTGTATGTGTGTGGGACCCAGTGTGTGTGTGTACATGTGTGGGACCCAGTGGGTTCATGCGTGTACGAGTAAATTATATTGATTCGTCTACTTTATAAGCAGGGGAGATCCCATGCGCTTGGCACCCTGGGAGACCCTAGTCAGGAGAGCAGTGCGGTAAACGCATGATAAAGGTCAATATCAATGGCAGACCGAACCTTTTCTTATATAAAGAAGATCAACGTCAGTTTGATGTTAAAGTGTAATAAAAATAGAACTTTAGGTAAAATATGTTCTGCTTTGCCTCTGGTGCCCTGTGATGGACTGGCGTCCAAACCTGGGCATAGCCCTGCCTTGTGGCCTGTGTCTGTTGGGATAGGCTCTGGCTTCACCGTAACCCCCATACAGGATAAAGTGAGGACTGATAATGAATTAATGAAAAAATGGCTTGTCAACAACCCACACTGGTCAGCGTGGTGAAGTATGGTCAAACAACCCAATAGAGTACCAGAGGTCTTCATACACAGATGGGGTGATGCAGGGCTGCAGATTGAGTTAAGTTTGATACATTTTATATGTGGCATCAAGTAAAAGTAAAAAGCACTTCCATTCATAGTGACTCAGGATTTAGTCTAAATTTCCAAGACATGTAATTGACAATGGTTGAATATTAACCGTACGAGACGCAACGATATTCCACATATTAGAAGGCACTATTAAACGTGTTTCACAACGAAGGAATAGTATTACTCAGATCAAATCTTACGTTAATACCATACTAAAGTTGTCCTCTAAAACCTTCATTATCAGTTAAGGTCATTCCACTGCTGGATGATGGCCTCCCAATCCTAACGAACCTGTGACATAATAACCCAATGGGCACTCTGTAATGGGACCCATTTCTCCGAGTAAGGCTCGCGTCTTACCCGGAGAATTGTTTACGATGCATCCATCTTCGAGATAATATCTGTTGGAGAGACGTTACACCTGCACGCGAGCTTTGTGGATCGCTAGATTTCCAAATTCCTTGGCCCTCACTATCTTAGGACAAATCCTACCCAAGCGTTCAACGATGTCATTAGCATGCATACTTTGTCTCCTGTGCACTAATTTAGCAAATGCAAAAGTGTGTAACGTGTACATAGATAAATGTGTATTATTACAGAGAATAAAATACTGAGTGAGCTTGCAAGCTCTGAATGCGAGATGTCTGTGATACAATTAATGTTCGAACTAACCAACGCAGACAATTCAATAACATTTGTGAATGATGATAACTAGAGCAATTAGTTGGAATCTGCATATATCTGGTTTGTAATAACCGTTCTCAAAACGTTGATAAACAGTCGGTAACATGTTTCTAGTTGACAGTTTATCTGCGCACATGACTGTTTATCAAATGGGTTCCGGTGGTGAAGCTCGCATTGTTTTAATGGGAGGGAGATAACGACTGGATACAATCTCGCCAATGCAAGTAAAGCATTTCTTCTCATGAGCAAATAAATTTTCATTTTTTTATTATATATATGAAAGACAGTGAAGTGAGTGTGTTGATTGTGTGCATATTTTTAGGCAGGGTGGCTAAAATTAATCTAAATTAGTGTTTTGTGTTGCGTGGTGAAAGTGACTTACTGGAAAAGAGCAAGACTTTGTGTACATCAGGGCTCTCCGCGGGAAGACCTGCAGTGAAATTGAGCATTTCATCATGTTTATACAATTTCAGAGCGTGTACCGTCCAAATGTACACGCTGGCTATTTATAATTCCGTGTCTTGTTAGCTTGCATAGTAGCGCGTGTGCCAACGCAACCTCCAAGGCATCCCCAAGCCTGCTGTTATGTGTGCTCGTTAGTAGAAGGGTGGGATGATTTGATGAATTGCTGCAATTCAGAATCATGATTCTCTCGGGGCGGGAAGGTGGTGCTTTTAACTGTTCGGTGAATGGCGGCAGTGCCTCTAATGGCTGTGGCTGTGACGTGAACCAAAGACATAAAACCTAAAAATAACAATTTAAGTACGGTTTAGTCACCCGGTAGGATGCGTGTGTGGTGGGCTTAGTGTGAGTATTCCCTACCTCTTTGAAGACATTTATCCTCTGTGGAAGAGTAGGCCAAGTTGTTGTTGCTGGTTTAAACGGTGGAGTTAGCTGGCTGTTTTGGACATTTGTGCCCCCTCAGTCCTCAATGTTGGGAGTATTGGAGCAGAATTTAACTGCCAGATGTCTTGCCAGATGCAAACCTCATGTAGTTGGTGTAGTTAGAGGCACCTCAATCGTTGTTTTTGTCTGGCTCCTCCGCAAACACCTGTTCACCAGTGGTGACAATAGCAGGGGTGCTGGACTCCAGACCTGTTCATCAAGGGAGAACTTAGCAGGTGTGATTCAAGTGACATAGTTCTGGGGTTCATTGGCAGATGGAAGCCCTTCCACTACAAGGTTAAGATTTGTGAGGAGGAGAAAGAGTTCACCAATGACTGTTTAGAATATTCTGTTAAGAGTGGCGCCGTGGCACAGTGCGTAGCGCTGTAGCCTCTCAGCAACAAGGTCCCGGGTTCGGTTCCCGGCTCGAGTGCCTTTCTGTGTGGAGTTTGCATGTTCTCCCCGTGCCCGCATGGGTTTTCACCGGATACTCCGGTTTCCTCCCACCGTCCAAAGACACGCTACTGCCTAAGTTAATTGGCCAGCTGAGTAAAATTTGCCCAAAAAAACGTGTGCCCTGCGATATACTGGCATCACATCTTGGGTATTCCCCCGCTTTGTGCCCGCTTTGTGCCCTCTTTCGGCCGGGATAGACTCTGCCCCCCCACCACCCATGACCCAGGATTTAGCAGGTGTTGACAATAAATGAATCAATTAAAAGTCTCTTAATGGAACCTCTTCAGCCAGCAGTGGCACGAGCAAAGAATTGTAGGGCCTGCTAGCTTTCGTCTCAATTTTCACCAATAAATGCTGCGTTTCTGTTTCCTCGCCAGATATGCGCCATCGTGGGAGGTACCTTCACCGTGGCGGGGATAATCGATTCGGTCATCTTCACTGCCTCCGAGGCGTGGAGGAAGGTGCAGCTTGGCAAGATTCAGTGACATCGTCAAGCTTCGACATGCTCCAGCTCTGCCGCTGCTGCTCGTTGCTGGGCTTTTATTTAAATCTGACTTTTCTGGGACGGTAGAGGGAAGGGAATGGTGAGCCTAGTGGGTGGAGGATAAGCAGTAAAATAACATTTCTCTGTAAGGTCTTTTTAAAAAATTTAAATTCCCCGTAATGGGAATAAAAAAACTCTTCCATGAAATTGGAGCGTCGTCTCAAATGAGAGCGTCACAATGCAAACGGTTCTGTCTTTGCCCTGTGACAATTTTTAAAATATTGAATTGGCTTCTACATGAAGTAATTCGTAGAAATGGGTCTGATGCATATAATAAAACATTGTTGAAATGTACCTGTTTTCATGCCAAATGAATGTTGGCACATTACACTGCAAATGATATCAGTTCACTACAGTTGAAATTGGGGAGCACTCGTGTTTCAGAATTGCATTGTGTAAATAATAGATAACCTAAAATTAAGTTTGGTTGCAAGCCATTTGGCTATTCTAAACATAGTTTGTTTAGAGAAGTTTGTGGCTGTGTTCGAAAGTCGGCTTCTGTTATATCTACATCACTACGATCGATTTATAAACTTTAAAGGCTGTTTTTTTTCTTCCGTTTAGAGTGGTAAAAATAAATCACGTGAATATTTGAAAACGGACATTAAGCGGACACATTATAACAACCTTTCTCTCGTTCACAGTTAAGCCGAGAGAAATGTACTGTGTCTGGCAATATTGTCCTACGTGTAAATTCGACAGCACGAGGTATTTATTTGAGAGGTTGGAAAATTATAATGGTCACTGTGGAATAGCTCCTACCTTTCATAACGCGCCACAGTTTGATTCGAACAGGTGCACAGAGATAATAATAATAATATTTTGCATTTCCAGAGCGCTTTTCACCCGAGGGTCACAAAGCGCTTCACAGAGCTGTGAAGAGAACGGTATGTCAACAACAACAGAGTAGATCATTTAAGTAAAACAATGACTATAAATCTGTGGGAGCATTTCTTCAAAACCTAACCAGACAAGTGGCTCAGTGTGAGAGCTAGTGGCTCGCCAATGGAAGGGTTGTGAGTCCACATTGTGGCTCGGGGTTTGGCAGCCAAAATACTTCCCAGGTCGATAAATTGGTACCCACTTTGTGGGGCAGTCAATAGTGGTTGGCTCTTGGCAGTGGTCCCCATCCGTTGTACACAAGGTCACTTTTATAATCGAGTGTGGATCTTTACAAATCGACAAATCAATTCCAGGATCGACTCCCGAATCAATTTCCCCCTTTGATACACGTTTAACACTACATGGGAATGCGGTAACACATGCGACTCATTACAATGTTTCCCCCTTTGGCTACATGAAGATCGGTTGTTCAAGACCGGGATTGATCTGTCAATCGTGATCGACTATGTGTAGACCACTGGCTTATGGGCGGACTCATCCCCACCATAGGGCAGTGGAATGTCCACACATCGGTAGAGCTGCCAACAGGAAATGAGCACTGCCACAAATCCCATTAGAGCAGGAAATCACTTTTTGTAATTACACGCGGAATCCCACGAGTTGGGCGTGCGTTTTTTTACCCCAATGTTAGTTTTGGTGAATGACGAATCACACACACACACACACGTATGCCATGTTGGTGTGATGTTGTGAAAGAACAGCTTTGGAAAGTAGTCGTCATGTATGGAGCCGTGAAAACCCCACGTCAGTCCACTGGTATATACGTCTAGCGCCGTGACTCGTTGAGCAACGATTCGTTTGGCAATGGCGACCCTGAGAATCACAACAACATTGCTTTGGTAAAGCCATTGGGGGGGGTGGATCTTTTTCTGTCTCCTTGACCTTCCCAATGATCTTTTAATTCTCCGTTTTCGCCCTCACAGGCTGATTTTAATTAAAAAGCAGGATTATTTAATGACTACTTTTCTTCCCTTTCACCTCTTATGTTTATTAAGTAAAAGTGAAATTATCGTTAATCTGGAGGAAATTAACTTTAACCATGGCAATCACTGAGTAATTCGACTGGTGCTCCTGCACAGAGAAGGGCTTGATTGAAAGTGCTGCGTTACATTCCCAGAGTTGCTGGGTCTACTGATATAAACCAACCATCAAGAATGTCAACTGACCGCTGAGATTGCACCACTGAGAACCTGGGTTTGAATACAGGCTGCCGCCTGCGATTGTACTGAGTCCTCATGTGTAGTAAATCTACACTTCCAGTCTCCTCACCAATGACTGCACAAGCGGTTAAGTGTGGTTCTCTACTTCACGTGGAGAAATGGGCAATATCTGACAGTCGCGTCACGAATCTTACTCATATGCAGAGCGAGTGAGGCGAGGTGCCCTCTACCGTGCGTGGGTCAGAGGTCATTTGCAAGCGATGAGATCTCTCGGGTGGCTTTGCGACGTCTTTTGTCTTGGGCCGCCCTCCAGCACGAAGGGTTGCACTGCTCAGCGAGAGACCCGCAGGAATTCATCCTCTTGAGGCGACGATAGCACAGTTTGGATATAATTGGGGTGGGGGGCAGTACGAAACTGAAAATGTGATGGTTTTTACAACTATTTCTAGCTGCAAGATGCATCGGTGAAAATTTGCGTTAACTTTTGCGAACTTTTTGAGCATAGGTCGCTCACTACGGTCCATTTGTTTAATTTTATTCTCGCCACTGAATATGGTCGGGTTTTCGTGAATGGTCACGGATTTGTGGTTTACCTGGAAGAGCTCGTTCCCTTGACAGTGCGTTGAGGTCATGGAAATAATTGGAAAATGACTACGGTTCACCAGCCTTGTGAAAGTTTGTTTTTCCATTTCTCTCTGAGAAGCAAACACTGGGCTATTATTTAGTTACACTGGTCAAACACTTCTCTTCACTGTTTGCTGATTAACAAGGAAATGACTGGCTCGAAGGCTAGTGACAACTCTACCAAGAGAAATCAAATATTTAAACGCAGGGCTGACATAAATATGTACCAATCAAAACCATATTTCGCGATAAACTTAAAATGCAGATTGTACTTAAACAGGGTAATGAGTTAATTTTTGGGCATTAAAAGTCGACGTGGATGTCAAATATTTAGTTTTAAACGTAAAGCAATTGATAGTTAAAACATTTATTAGTATTATTATCGATAAACTTCTATTGTTATTTGGCTTCTTTTACGTCGTCCATGCTATGGCGAGCGGTTTATGAATAACTATTGCATTATTTTACCGTCAACTTTGTGAAGAACTACTGGCCACAGCCATTGATTGTATCATCTATGTATCTGACATTAAGACGTGAGACTGACTTTCCTGTTGGTCACAGTTGTGCTGTTACGGGCTCATCGTGCGTCAGCCGTTGCTGTAAACAATACCGAGTTGTATCCGTACACATCTCTTGCAAGGGAACTTGTAATCACTGCGGACTGCACGCTCCCCTTCTTGTCGTTCCTACGTTTCTGCACTAAAAGGCTTGTCTTTTTTTTTATCCGTAAAGACAGTCCAGGTCTTTGGCAATGAAATGTGCAGTCATGTTCATGCAATTTTTCTTGTTTTTGGTGGGGGTTTTTTTAGTGGTGTGCCTTAATTATGTTGCCCTCAATAAACAGTGAGATAAAGTCGTGTTCGGTTTGAATGCTTGTGCGTTCGATTTGAATGATTCACACGTGTTAAAATTAAGGTGGTATTTCAAATTGCATATCACTTTATCAGACTTAAGAGTGTGACAAACAAACATTGCTTGATTATGTTGGTCCGAGAAACTAATCGGTCGATGGTCTATCAACTATACATTTCATTCATGTGTGGAAAATATAACTGAATATTGCTGATGCAAAATGAGATTGTGCACGTGACTACTGAACTAAGCTGCCCTATTTCCGAGTCTTAGTGTGGTTTAAAGCCACGCACCTCCATCCTTGCCATTTCGCTCGTTTATGTAATAACATTGTTTCTGTAATAACATTGTGCCTCCCACGTTGGCCTGCTGATGCATCCACTGTGGGAGGCGAAACGCCGCGAAAGAGAAAGGAGGAGCACTCGACACGGTTATCCCTAAAGAGCAGCTTTTGAGAGCAATTATTTTGTGTTTGTCACTCTCCGTGTTTCTGGGGCGGTTTTTTATGACAAGGAGACGAACGTGGATTAACAGAAAGTATGTAGGTTTGAAAGACATAATATCGACTGAGAATAATTGCTTGGTTGGGGTATGACAAGCCACCAAATGGAACGATAGCCGGTAACCAGGAATGGCGTGGCAACGCTTTGTAATCCTCGGGTGAAAGACGCTTTAAGAAATGTAAATATCATAACCAGAGGAGAGGAACTTCTAACGGTACCGTCCAGCATGGAGATGTAGTGATTAAATCGGTCCTGTGTATGCGCTGGACGGATTGGTACAATGGGCGGCGCGGTGGCCCAGTGGTTAGCGCTGACGCCTCACAGCAAGAAGGTCTCGGGTTCGAATCTCTCGGCTCGGGTGCCTTTCTGTGTGGAGTTTGCATGCTCTCCCCGTGTCCGCGTGGGTTTTCGCCGGGTACTCCGGTTTCCTCCCACAGTCCAAAAGCATGCTCCTGGATGGGTTGATTGGCTCGCAGACTAAAATTGTCCCGCAATGTCCCGCAATGCCCTGCGATGGGCTGGCGTCCCGTCGTCGGGTGTATTCCTGCCTTACGCCCTGTGTTTCCGGGATAGGCTCCGGCTCACCGTGACCCTATATAGGATTAAGCGGTTTCAGATAATGAGATGAGATGAGATTGGTACAATGTCGTGAGACCTTCAGCTATGCCGATGACTTGCGAGGGAGGCGAGAGCCTTCATCAGGCAGTTGATAAATCACGAATGACGATGATGTAAATGTTGCTTTCACGACAGTGATCTCGCAGCGAGGAAGTTTGCGCAAAGCGTTCGAGTTTGTAGCTCGCCGCCCATCACAAACTCACCCACGCGTTGGTGCGGTTTTTTTTCTCAACCTTTGCCATTCTCGGTGCTAAGAAAATCTTTCCTTTGCGGCCGAGCCGCGGATGGGGGGGGGGTTTATCTGTGCCGACTTCCACCGCGGCCACAGCTGCTCGGCACGGATAGATGTGCAGCGAGTCCACGCGATATCCGCCACCCGCTGAACACGATCCCGTGGTGAGCAGCCCCCCCCCCATCCTCTCCCAACGCCTTCCGGACGTCCACATAACATGGGTGCTTCAAGGTTGGGGTGCAGCCCCTGCACGTTTTCCGCTTCTGACACTATCGCCGCTAAACGTGAAACGCGCATTAATTGGTTGGGGTGCCTGCCTGCGCCACATTTTTCTTTCCGGATTTATTTTTAGAAGGGGGCTTGTGCAGTTCAAGTTGCTACAAAAAAAAACCGTTATTGTTGCTGATTTCCCGTTCTAATGTTGTTGGAGCGGCACGGTGGCCCAGTGGGTAGCGCTGTCTCCTCACAGCAAGAACGCCCGGGTTCGAATCTCGGCTCGGGTGCCTTTCTGTGTGGAGTTTACATGCTCTCCCCGTGTCCGCGTGGGTTTTCGCCGGGTACTCCGGTTTCCTCCCACAGTTCAAAAAACATGCTGCTGCATAGGTTAATTTGCTTGCAGACTAAATTGCCCTCAGTGCCCGGTAATGGACTGGCGTCCTATCGTTGGTATATTCCTACCTTGCGCCATGTGTCTGCCGGGATAGGCTCCGGCTCACCGCGACCCTGTACAGGATTAAGCGGTTTCAGACAATGAGATGAGATGTCGTCGTTGACATGCAGTTCTCTCCGCAGCTCCGTGCAGCGCGTTGTGGTGCTGCGGACCCGCTCACACGGGGTTATTTCCGTGAATAGCTCTGGACTTGAGCGAGTGGCGACACGTGGACCCGGTGCTGAACCGGTGCAGCTGTGCGGAGCACGGTCACATCGCCCTTGTGAGTAACGTGGCATGGGGAGGCGTTCATCCAGCGGTAGGATACGGAAGGGCTAGAGATGGGTACGTTGATAATTAATCGTCTACGGCAAAATCACCCCGAATCGTTTCTATAAACTCCGTGACGATCATCACATCTGCAGAGGCATTCACGGAACATTGATTGAACGAAAAAGAGTGAAATGAGCGTACATTCATTCATTCCCTGTACGTACTTCATCCTGTGCAGGGTTGCGCTGAAGCAGACGTTGTGCACAGGACGTCTGTACCCAATTTGAGACGCCAGTCCATCGCAGGGCACTGAAGGCAATTTGTTTAGGTCAATGAATGTAAGCAGCTTGTCGTTGGACTGCTGGAGAAAAATAAAGCAAAACAATACGAAAGTCCCGGTGAAAACCCATACCGCCCCATCGCGCTACCGCACCACCGCGCTACCGCACCATGACTTCACCGCACCACCGCACCACCCCGAAACGAGCAAAGGAACTTCTTTCAATAACAGTTTTTTTTTAGTGTGCAGAGTGTCACGTGGTGTTAATGCACATCCCAGTGCAGTGCCGCTTTGTAGCAATTCCTCCTCATCACTGGGAAGGGAAATGCCACGTGGTTAAACACGCCGTTCAATCCTCCTGGGCCCGGAAGCTGAAATTACACGTGGCCTTGCGGTAATTACGTGCCTGGCTGCTGTAAAAATTGGGATGAGGTCGAACAGAAGGTCATTGCGAAAGGCCGATGTGTAAAAGAGTTTGCGCGTTAATGCAACGCCGAGGTAGTTGCTTATTGTTACATTTTTTGCATTTGTCTCGAAGGCTTGAATTATTTTCTCCTTCCTATCCTAACCCAATCTTCCGCATCTTCTCCGAACGACAGCAAGAAAAGGATGTACGCGTGAGACGCAGCTACGTTTCCGGCTCGGCGTCGGCTGTCACTGCCCCTAAACAAACCCGTCCGCCAATAATCGTTGTATAATTATAGACCACATTGTACAAATAGAAGTGAATAACACCATTTTATTAGCAGGAGCCGCAAGGCTTGTTCTTCACGAGGGTCCTGCTACACGGTGGTGGTGAGCCGCGAATATTGCAGGCGATATTGTTCCAAGCTTGTAACACGTTCCTGTGACGTTTTTTCTGATGACAAGACTGTTTTTACCTCGATTGCCTCCTGATGCACTTTCGGGAATATTGCTGTTGGCTCTCTGAGATTTCAGAAGTGGAAGAAATAGTTAATTAATTCGTTCATTATGAATACCAGCTTAATCCTGTACAGGGTCGCGATGGGATAGGAGGGGGCGTAGCCTTTCCCAGCCGACAGAGGGCACAAAGCGGGGCTATACTCAGGATATGACACCAGTACATCGTAGGGCACACTTTTGGGGGAAATTTACTCAGCCGGCCAATTACCCTAGGAATCAGGATGTTTTTGGACGGTGGGAGGAAACCGGAGTACATGCAAATTCCACGCAGAGGCACCTGAGCCAGAAACCGAACCCGGGGCCTTCTTGCCGTGAGGTGACAGCGCTACTCACTGCGCCACCGGGTCCATAAGCAATAATGGGAAGTAAAGCTGATATAAGACACACAAGCGTTGGTGTTGTGCAGATTTTTAAAAATGTGGTTGTAAAGGATTCAAACCCAATACATTCAGTGTGGGGATGGATATATACAAACACTCGCTCCATCATTACATATCAAATGGCCAATCCCATTAATGAGTGTTTTGGCTTCGTGCGAGATGAAACCAGAGGGTGCGGAGAAAACCCACCAAGTGAGGGGGAGACACTCTGTCCTGGCAACTCCCGAGCACAGCACAGCTGCGCCCTCACAACATCGAGCAGGTCCTGATGGCCGTGCATTTAAGGACTACTGCCAGGTGACACAGTAAGTAAAGCGGGGCGGCGTGGTGAGTAGCGCTGTGGCCTCACAGCAAACAACTCCAGGTTCGATTCTTGGCTCGGGTGCCTTTATATGTGGAGTTTGTGTGTTCATTCCCATGTCCGCGTGAGTTTTCGCCAAGTACTCTAGTTTTACCCCACCATCCACAGACATGCTGCCAAGGTTTATTGTCCTAATGATCAAATAACGGGCGGCGCGGTGGCGCAGTGGTTAGCGCTGACGCCTCACAGCAAGAAGGTCCCGGGTTCGAGTCTCTCGGCTCCGGTGCCTTTCTGTGTGGAGTTTGCATGCTCTCCCCGTGTCCGCGTGGGTTTTCGCCGGGTACTCCGGTTTCCTCCCACAGTCCAAAAGCATGCTCCTGGATAGGTTGATTTCCTCGGAGACTAAAAATTGTCCCGCAATGCCCGGCGATGGACCGGCGTCCCGTCGTCGGGTGTATTCCTGCCTTACGCCCTGTGTTTCCGGGATAGGCTCCGGCTTCACCCCATCCATCCATCCATCTTCATCCGCTTTATCCGATGCCGGGTCGCGGGGGCAGCAGTCTAAGCAGCGATGCCCAGACTTCCTTCACCGTGACCCTATATAGGATTAAGCGGTTTCAGATAATGAGATGAGATGAGATGATCAAATAACCCGAGCGGCGTTTCATCCCAGGCATAGCCAAAAACTTGCTTATCTCTACCCCCTAAACAACTGTTAAAAAGTGCTACATAGCCCAACGGGTTACTTCCAGGACGTTTCCATTGATAATCTTATGTTCAACTAAATCGAACTTAGTAAGGGTGTACCACAAGGTTCCACTCTGTTCTCCTTGTTAATCAATGACCGAGGCACCTCACTCATATTGCAGATGACACTGCATTGTTCGTGATTGGAAATTTCCCAGAAGATGTAATTCGCAAGTTACAATGTGTCTTCATTATCCTACAAAATTAGATTCTCTCCCTAAAACTGGTCCTTAATGCCAATAAAATTAAATTCATGTTTTCTCGTCAAATAAAACAACATATCTGCTTCAGTTATACACACATGATAACCAACAGATTGAACAAGTAGATGAATACAAATTTATTGGCTTCATAATTGATTCAAAATTGAAAAGCACTCCCCACCTTGATTTTATTGCAAAAAATATTTTAATAAAAATTGGCTTTCTCTATAGACGTAAACATTGTTTCCCAACTATGTTCGACCTAGACTTGTGAGCGGAAACTATTCTTCCATTGTTTGATTATTGCGACGTTATCTATCAATCAGCATCCAACACCGCATCAATAAACTTAACCCACTATTTCGTTCTGCTCTTAAATTTGCTTTGGATGCCCGCTCCCCGCCCCCATTGTGAATTGTATATTGGTTCTAAATTATCTTCACTAAATAATCGTTAAAGAATTCCTTGGTCTCTTTACATACTTAAGGACTTACTTTACAAGTCAGCAAAATATTTGACGGATGTGTTGATCATACAGATTAATAAAGTAAGCCTCAGAAGCTCAAGATACTTTCTGCTAAATGTTCCTAGGTTCACATCAAGATATGGGGGAAAAGCTTTTGTGGTGGCTTCCCCACGTGTTTGGAACAATATTGCCTTGAGCTTGAAGCTGCAGTCACTACCTTCGATGAACAACCTTAGATCCAAATTAGAATATCTGCCTTGTTGTGATTGCAACTAGTGATTCGCGTTTGAAATGTTGCTGATGTTGCGTTTGTTCTCTCTCAATGTGCAATATGCTGCCCAGAATGTTGTTTCCCCATGCAGTGTTTAACCGTGTTTTTATTTATATGGTTTATTATGTGTCATGCTGTGTGTAAATGTTTTTTTCTTTTTTGTTTGTTTAATTTTTGCTACTCGGGTGTTTGTTGTGTCGCAGGCATCCCGTAAACAGCTTGCAAGCTCACTGGGTATTTTTCTAATGTAATAATAAACATCTATATCTCTAAGTACAAACTGAGTGACTCGCTAAGCACAGCGTCTGCTGGGAATGTCGTTTTGGCACAAAGAGTGACATCAATGGATGCGATAATATCGTTACAATTAATCATCCCCCTGCATTTTTGTTCTTATCGTGTGCATAAGTGAAATTCACATATCTTCTTGTAGGTACCATATGCTACAGGACGTTGGTGATAATGGTCTTCCACAAATCTCTGCTCTTTGAACTTCATAGAATGTCCATTGTTGAATGTTCATCCATCTCGACTCTTGACATCAGTCAATCTATGTCGTTCACGATCTCTCTTTCCTTCAAAAATTCCAGTTATAACCAGATTTTCAATTTCCTCTTTCCTCATGATATGCGCGAGAAACATCAACAGTTTCCTTCTCATGTCATTCAACACCTTCTTTCTACATCCCATTCGTGACCAAATGTCCTCATTTGAGGTGTGACTTGTCTAAGATACCTTCAAGATCCTTTCTAAAGAATCACATTTCTCTCATCTCATTATCTGAAACCGCTTAATCCTATATAGGGTCACGGTG
>JAZEWT010000006.1:11612259-11631176 GCA_036362905.1 Mordacia mordax
GGGACTGTGGAGTTAGAGTTTTACGAGCGGACAGTGCGATTGCGAGAACGGTGATTCATCGAACTCGTGTTGTTGACTCATGGAATCTCCTGTTGATTACCCATTGTCTCGCTGGTATTTGCATGAGGTCATTTGGGAGAGAGGCGCCATAAGGTGAGACGGGGGGGAACGGTTGTGATTGGTGCTAAGAGAGGCGCCGTAAGGTGAGATGGGGGGGACGTAAGGTGAGATGGGGGGGACGGCGGTGATTGGCTGGGATCAGAATTTAAGCAAGCACGGAGCAAGGAGAGAGGAGTTGCTGTTCGGGTTGCTGTTTGGAGACGGAGTGAGGGAGTCATCAGGGAGAGTTCAGTCGTCAGTGAGTCATCTGGGAGCCGGGAGTCGGATGGAGATCGGGGAGTGCTACGCGTGGTCTGCGGAGAATAATGGATCCTACGTTCGAACTTCTGCTGGAGATATGAGTGACTCGGAGGCCCGCGAGGTTGGAGGAGCGTGGGGGCAATCGGAGGGAGGCCGTCGGTGAGCTGTGAGCGAGGAGGTGAGGATGCCGGCTCGGTCTCTACTGATTCCCTAGTAACCATCTCGGCCGTGCCTTACCCAGCGCGGAGGCCGGAGCCTCGACCCAGGAGCCGGACTCTGAGCATGCTGTGGCTAGTGAGGGAGGGTCGTGGGGCGCCTAGCCCAGAGTCACGACCGGTGCGCCACAGCTACACAGTAGACGACCTGCTGATTCGCTAACTCTGGTGGTTAATAATTGTAATAATTGTTTTTACAAAGCGTACGTTTGTACGACTTGCTTGTGACTCTCGGGTGAAAGGCATACGTTTGGACGACTTGCTGGAAAACTTCCACCGTTGTTTCAACTGCCAGTCCGGGATAGCCAATTAAATCAAGTCTGCCAACTAATGTCCCATGGCATCATTATCATATGATTTTGTAGGAACATTATTTGATGCATCGAGCCGTGAAAACTTACATCAGTACAGTAGCATTATTTGACCGCAGACTGCCTGGCAAGAGTCTTTCTTTTCGGGTTCACTGTCACCTAGTATTTTAAAATACACACGTTCCCTAGTCATGCCTAATATTAGGGCAGTGTTTTTGGACTATGTTTTATTCATAAGATTTGTCCTCTTCGTGCTCTCCCAGACCAATAATAACGATGACATTATTCAACGAAATTTCAATTTAAATATATTTGATGTTGACCTCCACCAATAATCACGAAGCCCCGTATTCAATTTGTCGACGCTGGATTAGTAAACCCATTAGAACGGACGGAGCCCAGAGTTCCCCAGTGCAATCCACACATTCATGCTTTCTTCCTCTATAATCATTATTGTCTTGTGCACTGGGCGTTAAAAATGCAGCTTGCTAAGTAACGCGTGATGGCTCTATTAAGAGTGTAACGATGCATAGATCCATTGATTAGTATCAATTAGGTCCACCATAAAAAGCATCACGTTGCGAGTACAAGTATCGCTGTTTGTGCGTTTGAACTGTATGTTGTATAAAATAGGTTCAAGTGACCCCCTCAGGCCACTACAAGCGCTACTTTTCACTCAAATAAGGACGGAATTGTTTTTTAAATCACATTTCGAGACTGAATTGCAGCAGATGATTACATGGCAAGGGGCGCATCCTTATGCGGCCAATTTTCAACACGCATCATAGAAATCATAGTACATAATTATTATTATGGTCAGGATTATTAAACAGGACAGTGAGACATAGTGGAGGCCTATCAAGTAGTGGATTATTTTTGGCTGATGATAATGATGATTGTGAAAACATTCTCTACAGCTGAGATATCTTTTTGTTAAACAATTTAAAAAATATCTATTATCCATCCCATTACTAGACTAACAATGCACATAAATAACTGGGGTAAATCTCACGTGTGCTGCTGGTTGGGAGGTGATGGGTGGGGTTTTTGAGCGTCATTGGCATCATGGGCCGCATGATGCTGGGAGTGTCTACAAGAGGTTTCCTGCCTTCGGGATGAATGATGTCAGTGCGGTCACTGATTTGACACGTGCCCAACTAAGCGACCACGAGCAAATAGATGATCACAATTACGAGTCAAGTAATTTGCTCAACTCTTTATCCAAGCTCTAACATCTCAACATGATCATTTTCCAAACTTTGGGGGAAATAATCACTTGAAATGAGCCAGATGCCCATTACTTTGTTTCCTCTCCTCCGTGGTTTTGCGCTGCGCTGCTCGGAGAGTGTGAGCACATGCGAGAGGACGTTAGCCGCACGGTGCGGTGCGTCCTGGTACCAAGTGTGCAGCTTGGTTCATGTGCCATTGCCCATAAATGCCATTGCTGTTCTTTCATTTCCCAAGCACCGGTGTCATTAACCGTGCAGACGCACGAATACCAATCCCTGAGGCCCGTTGTTTCAAATGCTGCTCTTGCGTATTGAACCACTGGATCGGTCCAGCGTGTAGCTCATTACACCAAAGTGGTATCTATAATAATAATAATAATTGCACTTCTAGATTGCTTTTCATGCGAGGGTCACAAAGCACTGTACAGAGCTGTGGAGGGAACGGCATGTCAACAACAACAACATCAGAGTAGATAAATTAAGAGTAAAATATTGTCTATAAATCAGATAAGAACATAAAATAAGAGATAAATATAACAGTTAAGCAAATGAAGGAAGGAATAAGTGTTTTTGAACAGGCGCAGGTCAGCAGCGAGCCATCATCCAAGCACAACAACAGTGACCATCATCAGCAGTCCTAGCCTGAGGACTTAAAAGCCTTACGGCACACGTGAGTCTTGATATAGACCTGTTATTGACCATGAACCATAAACGTATACTAAATTGTGGGTGCATTATTACGCACAATGGGTCTCAATGTACACACATGGACATTAAGCAGACTGAAGTTTGCAAATCGCCTCAATTATGCCACTTATTTCCATAAACTAGGGTGGCACAGTGGCCCAGTGGGTAGCGCTGTCGCTACCCACTGGGCGAGTTCGAATCTCGGCTCGGATGCCTTTCTGTGTGGAGTTTGCATGTTCTCCAAGTTTCCGCGTGGGTATTCGCCGGGCACTCCGGTTTCCTCCCACAGTCCAAAAAAACATGCTGCTGCACAGGTTAATTGGCTCGCAGACTAAATTGCGCTCAGTGCCCGGTGATGGATTGGCGTCCCATTGTGGGTATATCCCTGTCTTGCGCCCTGTGTTTGCTGGGATAGGCTCTGGCTCACCGCGACCCTGTACAGGACTAAGCGGTTTCTGACAATGAGATGAGATGACATCAAAAACTTGGGACCAAACGCAAGTCGGTCACCGTAGTGGTAACGGTTGAATGCTATAGTTTTAAACACGTGAGCATTCCATGCCATGATATGGATTAGAAACAAGGGCAGTAATGAGGAGGATTAAATGCGAGCATAATAATCGTGGAGAGGTCCGAACGTGAAATTGCGATGAGACTGAAAGAGGGGCGACGTGGTTCAAAGAACGACCGATATTAAACTGATAAGAACAGATGCTACGCTTGAACCTTAGCCAACAGGCCGAGAAGCAATAGAAAGAACAAACGCGGGTTATAGACGTCAAGAAAATAAGTGAGCTTGGAAATGACACTGCCGGTGGTCGAGGCTATAAAAGGAGCGGCAGAAAATGGAAGGAGCGCTCAAAAGAGTACGAACAGAATTGGAGGAGCGGTGAGATGCGCTGATGTGTGGAAGACATGTTGATTGAGAATCGCTCTCTAGAGCTGCTCTCTCGGGAAGGCTGTGTCGAGCGTCCCTCCTGTCTCCGTCTGATGATGCCTCCGACGTCGGAATCAAAACATCACGAGGGAGGAGGAACGATCGACACGTCCATCCTGAAAGAGTGGGTCTTAAGAGCAGATATCATGCAAAACCTACATCGCTAGATCGTTGCATTCAGTAGTGGAAAACGCCATGGCTGCTGCCGACAACGATGCCGATGCTGACAAAACACAAATGCACTAACAACTGGTTACCTTCCCCCATCCACATCATCGTTGCTTGCTGTCAGTAGATAAGACAACGATTCTGATCGTGTTGCACACTTTTATTTCAGTTCAACAGTGCTCGAATCGTGATTAAGGTGTCTTAAATTAAGGCTTTCTCTGCTAACTTGATGTTAAATTCAAGGAAAGGAAAAACCCAGGGCACCGAGTGGCATCGCCGCTGCCTCGCATGGAGTCTTCTTTCATTTGTCGTGTTTGGGGAAAGATTAAAAAGAACACCGAGAGGGAGCAGAGCTCCGTGCGCGGCCGGCGGGCAAGCTGTGAGTGAGTTTCCCGAGTGACGAGTATGGTTTGTGTGTTGTTTACAGCTCACCCCATCCCGGGGCTGACGAGATGCGATGTGACTTCACTTGTCAGTTCATATTGCAGCCAAACATCAAGTTCAATGTTGCCGTAGCTCAATTTTTGATCAAAATAACATCTGTCCTGGTAAAAAAAAATCGTATTGCTGTGTGTGTGTGTGTGTCAAAAAGGTTCAATCCAGCCTTTTGAAGTTAGCTTGATTCATATATTCATTAATTTATTTTGGAAATCAGCCCATTGTTTGAGACTAAAAGATGCCGAAAAATATCAGACTGCCATCCAATATAATTCAAGCAGCACAAAACATACGTCATGCAATTTGCCATTTCGTCTGTGACAGTTGTTTGTAAGTCAAATAAGTTCGCAATTTTTTGCGGTACCTACATGTTTCGTCTTTCAGCAGATTTCCTGTATAAAGCTAGTGTACGTTTGCCCAAGGGTTTTGTATTTTATAACAAAATCCATGCTCTTCAACAAAATCCGATTAATTTAAAAAACAAGATATATTTCATTGGGCGGCACGGTGGCCCAGTGGGTAGTGCTGTCGCCTCACAGCAAGAAAGACTCGGGTTCGAAAATTGGCTCGAGTGCCTTTCTGTGTGGAGTTTGCATGTTCTCCCCGTGTCTGCGTGGGTTTCGCCGGGCACTCAATTTTCCTCCCACAGTCCAAAAAACATGCTGCTGCATAGGTTAATTTGCTTGCAGACTAAATTGCCCGCAGTGCCCGATGATGGACTGGGGTCCCATCGTGGGTTTATCCCTGCCTTGCGCCCTGTGTCTACCGGGATAGGCTCCGGCTCACCGTGACCCTGTACAGGACTAAGCGGTTTCTGACAATGAGATGAGATATATTTTATCATGGGCGGCGCGGTGGCCCAGTGGTTAGCGCTGTCGCATCACAGCAAGAAGGTCCCGGGTTCGAATCTCTCGGCTCGGGTGCCTTTCTGTGTGGAGTTTGCATGCTCTCCCCGTGTCCGCGTGGGTTTTCGCCGGGCACTCCGGTTTCCTCCTACAGTCCAAAAAGCATGCTGCTGCATAGGTTGATTGGCTCGCAGGCTAAATTGCCCCGCAGTGCCCGGCGATGGACTGGCGTCCCATCGTCGGTATATCCTTGCCTTGCGCCCTGTGTCTGCCGGGATAGGCTCCGGCTTCACCGTGACCCTGTATAGGACTAAGCGGTTTCAGACAATGAGATGAAATGAGATATTTTATCACGCGGGTTCTCATACGCTCATTGTTTACAACTTGGCGATTTTGTTTTTCCTATCACAGCTAAAAAAACCCGTACCCATGTTGCACGTTTCATTGTTGTAAAATTGTTTGCGTCCACATGTGGCGGCACTATACATTCTGCAAGCCTTCGACACACACATAATTGGATAACACAGTGGAGTGTTTGATTGAAAGTGCAGTGAGTGCAATTATAGTCTTATTCTCGTTAAATGCACAACGCACGTAACAATGGATTGCGCAAGAGAATAGCGTTCTTTTCGGATTGTGCAAGTGTATTGTCAGGATCCCAATAGTTATTACTTCAATTTCCTCCAGGACCTTTATTGGATGGGTTTGTTTTGTTTCCCAACGACGCACACATTCACGCCTACACGCCCCTGTAAAATAGAGCGAACAAATCGATTCGTGACGGCAAAAAAGCAAGGGAAACTCTTGCATTGGGCTTCGTTGCTCTGCATCGCAAACATATCCTCCGCGTACAAATACCCTCCTCAGCCCTTCATCTCGCCGAGGCCCCTTGGCTCACCCGAGCTCTACCCACGCACTGCTATATGCCATCAAGTGCAGCTCACTCAATCGGAGGCAACAGAGAGAGGGAGGAGGTGGCAGGAGGAAGAGGTGTTCGATGCTCGCTGAAACCTTGATATTGTGGAGAACAAACCACCCTCTATATATCATTGAAGGTGCGCGTCATGAGCCCGGCAAAAAGTTGCTCAAACACCAAGAGGTGATGTCGCACACGACACTCACTTCTCAGCCATCTCTCCGCCACTTTACAGTAGTTGTTATTTTGCACTCTGGATTTTGAAATATAGATGTCGTTGTTAATTTACAAGGAGTTATCTATAAATACTCGCCTTCAAATCTTTCATTTAGCTTTGGAATGCTACCTCTCCACCTTAAATCGTCTTACTCGCTCATTAAAATATAAATAAAACTAAATTCAGCAACGTGCAAATATGGTGATGTTATTTAATTGCATTACACAACCGTTATCACATCAGTCATGCGAACTAAAATTTATTTTTGCAATAAAATGCATGTCCATCTTAAAATTCTACCTAAATTAATTCAGGTTTCATCTGGCACATTTAGGGCTTTCGATTGGCAATTTTCTATATTAATATTATCCTTTCACTAGGTGGGGCGACCCGGCGTTGCCCAGGTAAATTTGGTGGTTGATCCATGTGCGTTGTCCGGGTAAATTTTAGGACTCGTAACGACAACAAATAAAGTTGACTTTGTTTATGCAAGCGACGCCTTTAGTAAGCGGCTACTCCTCTGTGCACAGTTGGGCCACTCTGTTCAATCTTGTTGTTAAAGTGAACGAGCCGATCCGTCGCGTCTTAGCGGACCTCTCGGCGCGCGCTAAGGCGCCAGAGACCCGTGTGGGACCCAGTGGCGTCGTTGGACGAAGGTCTGGCGCGATGTGGTTGCGATTTGTCGGAGTTAACTGTGATGACGCAAGCGTAGCTTATAGATAGATAGATGGGGATTGTAATAGCGGCCCCGATTATCCGAACTGGAGATTGTAATAGCTGCGGCCCTTATCCTATCTGGGTAATGTAATTGTAACTGCGGCGCCGCTTACCGTACCGTGAGGGCACGGGCGTAAGCACAGAAAGCGGCCCCGGTGGCCAGGGAAGGCCCTGTCGGCGCGCACTACGGCACCAAAGACCCGTCTTGGACCGGGTGCCGTCGTTCTGCGAAGGTTCTGTGCGATTTGATTGCGATTTGGCAGAGTTTACCCTGATCAAACAAGCAAGCAAGCAAACACAACTTGTTTTTATATAGATAGATAGATTACGACACGAACATTGCCTACATCATTACAATGCATACTGCGTTTTACAAATATACACTGCATGTAAGTAAATAATACATATTTTTTAAATCTCACATATATGTCATTGCGCTTAAGAGCGATACACAATACATATTTTATTTTGAGCTACAATGTTGTGCTACCATGTCATGGGATGGCCTTCATCCAGCAGTAGATTGACCCTAGCTTATGATGATGGTAACTGTTGTAGAGATTTCATATTAATATCATAGAACAATGACAATATTCTCTACATTCATAAAACAGCATCGCGTTTATATGCGGGAACTATTTTTTTACAAGAAAGAAAACGGTTTTGTTGAGATCTGATTATTTTACTAAAGTTCTTGTTCCTGGTGCTGAGTGGTGGTTTAGGCTAAGCCGGCTATTTTTGTGACCATTTTTATTTTATCCTCAGACAATCGTGACTTATTATCAGTGAGTCCCGGCAGACTTTGGCTTATTAACGCATCTTATCGCATCTCAGCCGTGCCTCTCTACGCGCTGGTTTCATATATATATTTTAATCTGTGCCTGTTTCACTCAAACATCTGATTTATTGCAAAAATAATAATATCCTGTTGCCGCACACACCTATGTGACAAGAAAACGATAATAAATCCACACAATGTATTTTACGGAGTAATTATGCCTATCAGTGTAGGATTTTAAAGGATATGTGAACTTGAATGGATTTTGTTGTTGTCTCTCCATGAAATTTGCCGTTCGCAGTTTCACCATTGGGTTAAAAAGCTGAAATCCTAATAATATATATAGCGCTTCCACCGTCAATCTGATGTACAACCGCTGGATTTGGCATTTAGAGGAAATGTGCCTTCAAAATCGCAATTTTAATTCTGGGATTAGCCGAGACAGATAACACTGCTGTCAACAGAGAGGCGTTTTGAGTGGAGATCGTATTCGATTTGCAGTGCGGTTCAACATCCTATCGCCACGAGCCTATTGCTTTGTATCCAAAGCTTTGAACCGACATGAAATACTGAAGTAAAATATAGCTGAGACATAACAAACAATATATCACCTTTATTTTGACAGTTGTCCCGAATTATACTTTAAGCCCAAACTCCTGTACGGAACCACCATTCATCAGCATTTGTTTTAAGAACGCATCATCTGCAAAGTGGAACAATGCATACCAGATGCACACCACTCATGTACAGGGGGCATTATTGTGGCGTATTTGTACATGCTCCTTGTGCTTTCTTGGGGTGTTCCCAGGTCAGCAATGGCGGAAGCGGTAGTCGGGCCATTTGATCTGCCCGACCAGTTGCTGGCGCGGATGCCTGATGATGTTGAACTTAGTTGTCAGCGAAACGTCGTGCAATACATTCTTTGTAAAATATTGTGGGGTCGCTTTTCAACACACCGGTGTGCTGCGTCTTCTGTTCGAACGTGACAACCCCTTGCTGATTGGCCGTGTCGGGTGGTGGAGGGTTAAACGACACCTTTATAATTTACAATTTTCTATGTGACCTGACCCAAAAAAAATGGATTTCATTGATAATATTGGTCACGAAAGCCTTCGAACTAAAGTTTTGCATATGTTGCTCATAACCACAGTTAAGTCTGAGCCAACCACATGTGTCATAGCTCGCTTGCATACGTTGCATATTTTACCGCAAGTACGTGTGGATTTAGCAAATTGAACACTTCGTGAAAGGTGTCTATTTGGTGTCTTAAGACCTTAACACCTGCATAATTGCCAAAAATGGTTGAAAAAAGTTTTCTCTTTTTTACACATATTTACTGACAAAAGTACCCATAGGTTAACTTAAGTGATTTTGGAATGCAGTATGTGTAGAATAGTGTGGTAGCAGTGATGCAGTGGTTAGCACATTGTGCTGTGGAACTCCCATAGCTAAATTTCGACCACGCATAACATCAATAGTGATCGATGTCTGATTTTGAATTCCTTGTCACAGTATGTTACAATTGTCTAGGCATGTCAACTCAAAGTGCTCTAAAAACGCTAATTATTTCAAACAACGACTCACGAAGATCAGTTGACGTACTAAATACAGTTGTTAAACATCTATCTCCACACTGCAGACTCTAATGTAGGCTTTTTGGATGAACTCTCAAACACTTTGTCATACTTCACCCATCACTGCAACCTCTACTTGAATTCCGGTCTCTACTTCCTGGTCGATAGAAAAAATTCACATTATCTTTGTTCATTTTTAAGATAATATCTAGTAAATATGTAGTGTACTTAGTAAATAAACTATCTCCCTTGAATAACCCAATAAACCCAAAGAGTCCATCAAATTGCATGCTAACTATACGGAGGCCCAGAAATAGGATAAGTGATAAAGTTTTTAATGTAGCTGCACCTACTTTGTGGAATAACATTTACGTGAATATTCATTTTATCAATTGGTTAATGACAAACACAGCCACACTTCTAACTCTCACTTGAGTCTATGAACAAATTCGCAAATATAAATACTGTGTAGTAACCTTAGATGGCAGATTCAATTGTGAAATCCATTCTTCTGGTTCAGGTCGCACAAAAATAGTGTCGTTTAACCCTCCACTACCCGATTCGGCCAATTAGTAAGGTTTGTTTATGTGAACAGAACGTGCCATTTCCTTCACGTGAACAGAACGCGCCAATTCCTTCAATGACACATTCTGTTCACGTGACAAACTTTACTAATTGGTCGTGTCGGGTGGTGGAGGGTTAAATGACAATATTTTTTACGTGACCTGACCCAGAAAAATGGATTCCATGGATAACATTGGTAACAAAAGCCTTCGAATTAAAGTAGCTTCAATTATATAAATGATCTCATCTCATCTCATTATCTCTCATCTCATCTCATTATCTGAAACCGCTTAATCCTATATAGGGTCACGGTGAAGCCGGAGCCTATCCCGGAAACATAGGGCGTAAGGCAGGAATACACCCGACGACGGGACGCCGGTCCATCGCCGCATCTCATTATCTGAAATCGCTTAATCCTATATAGGGTCACGGTGAGCCGGAGCCTATCCCGGAAACACAGGGCGTAAGGCAGGAATACACCCGACGACGGGACGCCAGTCCATCGCCGGGCATTGCGGGACAATTTTAGTCTGCGAGCCAATCAACCTATCCAGGAGCATGCTTTTGGACTGTGGGAGGAAACCGGAGTACCCGGCGAAAACCCACGCGGACACGGGGAGAGCATGCAAACTCCACACAGAAAGGCACCCGAGCCGAGAGATTCGAACCCGGGACCTTCTTGCTGTGAGGCGTCAGCGCTAACCACTGGGCCACCGCGCCGCCCTATACAAATGATTTAGAGTGCAATGCTATGACAGTACTATATTCTGCCTATTTTTGAATGTAATTGATTGCACAGTTGTTTGTAAAATTTAAATATCTGTGCTTTGGTTGACACTTCTGGTGAGAATTAGTTAATTTTTTGGTATTTTTGATTCAACTATTTTTTTTACTTTTCACTTTTATTGTAGCTTTTGGTTGAGGATTCGAATTTGTGGGGTGGCGCGGTGGCGCAGCGAGTAGCGCTATTGCCTGGACAACTGTTAAATAAAAACTACACAGCTCAACGTTTCCTTGCAGCTCACACAAACACTGAATTGATGTCAGTGAGTGGCCAGAGTCTGTCCCGGGAGGTAGAGGCCTTAAGACGGTCTATACCTAGCATGTGACGCCAATAACGAGGGCTATGTTTGAATGCTATCAACATAATTTCCAGCAAGACAAGAGCACGTTGGAGTTTTTTAAAATAAGAATTAAATAGAACATCCCAATGTGCCAAAGGAAGAGCTTATATAATGTTTACGTGTATATAACGTGTTTCACTAATACACGTTATATACACGCAAGACAGGGCTACACCCCGATTGAGGCGCCGGTCCTTCGCAGGACACGGGGCGATTTAGTCAGAAGACTCTTTCGCTTCGACAGCGGCAGTGTGTCTACGGACAGGAGAGTAAAAAAATAAAAGACGAACACGCAAACTTGGCCCAAAGTGGCACCCAAGCCGGGAATGGAACCCGGGTTGTTTTTGCTGTGAGACAGCAGCGCTTCTGACCACTACTGTCATCTTGACTACTCGCAAAGGCGTGGGACCTATAATTACTGTGCAAGTATATGTCATCATCGAATAATTTCACGAAGATGGCTGGAGAGTGGATCTCGGGATTAAATGCTGACTTAAATAAAATAAAATCTGTCAAAGGGGCACAACTGGTATAACAGCACGAGTCGTTTGGAAACAGTATCAATATTATAGAGCCGGGCATGAGCAAGTTGGAGTGCTTTTTTGGAAAATAAACTTGAGAATTAAATACAGCATCCCAATGTGCCTAAGAAAGAACTTATTTATACAATAATAATAATGAATTATATGTATATAGCGTATTTCACTAATATGTACCGAGACGCTGCATGGCACCGCAGTGTTAGGAGGCAACAATGAGGTCAGCCGGCACCATCCCTCCAGACACTGCGTCCCATATATTCCGACGGTCTCCTCCAAATCATTAATGAGTGTTGTTGAGTCGTGGGAAGAACCAGGAAAACACAAAGGAAGCTCACGCCGAACAGAGAGAGAACACACAAACTTGGCACAGAAAGGCGCCCGAGATAGCAATCGAACTGCCTCAGGCAAGACTGTGACGGGCCGATGATACTACTGATCTCTCTTGTTCAACAGAACACAACGTATTTATTTCTCTGAGAAAAGCGAGTTTGGGCAGGGATTGTGATCTCATCTCATCTCATTGTCAGAAACCGCTGAGTCCTGTACAGGGTCGCGGTGAACCGGAGCCTATCCCGACAGACACAGGGCGCAAGGCAGGGATATACCCACGATGGGACGCCAGTCCATCACCGGGCACTGCAGGCAACTTAGTCTCATCTCATCTCATTGTTTGAAACCGCTTAGTCCTATACAGGGTCACGGTGAAGCCGGAGCCTATCCCGGCAGACACAGGGCGCAAGGCAAGGATATACCGACGATGGGACGCCAGTCCATCGCCGGGCACTGCGGGGCAATTTAGCCTGCGAGCCAATCAACCTATGTAGCAGCATGCTTTTTGGACTGTGGGAGGAAACCGGAGTGCCCGGCGAAAACCCACGCGGACACGGGGAGAGCATGCAAACTCCACACAGAAAGGCACCCGAGCCGAGAGATTCGAACCCGGGACCTTCTTGCTGTGAGGCGACAGCGCTACCTACTGGGCCACCGTGCCGCCCCGGGATTATGATCGGTGGTTGAAATGAATTGCGTTGTTCCAGCCAGAGCAGAGAACATCCAAAGGGGATTCCCACTCGGAGGACGGGAGCTATAACATTGCCTGATGTGAAGATACTATACGATGAGGGTTTTGATGTTATAATAGTAATAATTGCATTTCCAAAGTACTTTTTTACCCGAGGGTCACAAGCGCTGACCAGCGCTGTGGAGAGATCGGCTTGTCAATGTAACCGGTGGCTTTGGTATGAGTTGTACATATTCATGGTCGCACATTAAAATGCTGGCGTGTTAGCATCGCACACGCCCCCACGTACAGGGAGACACAGCCCACCCTTGCGGAAGCGTTCCTCAGTGTGAGTGCTGACGTGATTGAGGGCTGTGGAGTTTTGATGTGACTACGTGTGTTTCGAGAGAAGATACTTGTGGAAGCAAGTCCTTGTGGTGGAAGGGAGTGTCGAGTGTCGGCGAACCAGGAGCGGTGCCTGCGAAGCGCGAGGAGGGATTTAACAAAAACACAACGCAGAACTTTACCATCCGAATCTCCTCCTCGCCACGTGTGCACCCGCGTGCGCCGAGTTCACCTGGTTATCTGACATCTAACTGGCCCAGGCACCGGCCTGTAGTTCCTCGTGCGTTCGGCGGCCGCATCGTGGGTGTAGAGAGACGGTGCATTTTGGCGCCGGCTACAACAACGTCTGAATAGATCAATTAAGTAAAATAATGAATATAAATCATTGATGGACATTAAATAACAAATTAAATAATTGTTAAACAAATTAAGGAAAGAAGAAGTGTTTGTGAGCAGGTACGGTGAACAGCGAGCTATCATCACCCAAGGATACAGCAGTGGGCAGCATCAACAGTCCTAGCCAGAGGATTTCAAGGCCTTATCGAACAAGTGAGTCTTGCGATGGCATTTAAAGATGCCCAGGGACTCAGCTGACCGAATATCCAATGGAAGGGAGTTTCAGAGTCTGGAAGCAGTGTGAGAGAAAGCTCTCTCACTCATCGAACAGATGTGTATCTACAGGATAACTTTTGAAAAAGATCCACATAGCGCAACAGTTCCTTCCAGCTCGAATAAATATCTCACTATGACAGTCACACGGATCGCCTCGTGTATGCCGACAGCCTGGGCACTTCTGACACCATCCCGGATACACCAGACCAGAAACTCGTCAGCAATCTACTCGGCAACTTAATCACCTTCCTTAAGGAACAACCCACACATTTGATTGGCCATTAGCTCAATGTCATCTGTGAATGTCCTGTAACCACCCTCGCGTCTAATATTTCTGTTGAAGGTTCTACCTCAGACCACATTGCAGTTTGATTTCAATGTCCTTATGCTGTGTCCCGTCGCTCCTTGTCACCAGCGCCTACAGGAATGTCTAAAACATCCACAGCAATCTCATCTGCGCCGCCACCAGGAAATGTGCTGCTCTCGTAAAGCAAGGTTCAATGGACTTCCGACTCCACAAGCTTTGACGCTGACCGCCTTGCACGCAGGATACACGACGGCCCAGCAGACATGCGAATCATGTACTGAAGACGCAGGGCGCAAGGCAGGGATACACCCCGATTGAAACGCTGGTCCATCGCAGGGCATAAGAGGCGATTTAGTCAGAAGACTCTTTAGCTTCGACAGCGGCAGTGTGTCTATGGACAGTGTAAAGAAGCCGGCATAACTGCAGAGAAATAAATAGAAGACGAACACGCAAACTTGGCCCAGAGTGGCACCCAAGCCGGGAATGGAACCCGGGTTGTTTTTGCTGTGAGACAGCAGCGCTTCTGACCACTACTGTCATCTTGACTACTCGCAAAGGCGTGGGACCTATAATTACTGTGCAAGTATGTCATCATCGAATAATTTCACGAAGATGGCTGGAGAGTGGATCTCGGGATTAAATGCTGACTTAAATAAAATAAAATCTGTCAAAGGGGCACAACTGGTATAACAGTACGAGTCGTTTGGAAACAGTATCAATATTATAGAGCCGGGCATGAGCAAGTTGGAGTGCTTTTTTCAAAAATAAACTTCATCTCATCTCATTATCTGAAACCGCTTAATCCTATATAGGGTCACGGTGAGCCGGAGCCACACCCGACGACGAGACGCCAGTCAATCGCCGGGCATTGCGGGACAATTTTAGTCTGCGAGCCAATCAACCTATCCAGGAGCATGTTTTTTGACTGTGGGAGAAAACCGGAGTGCCCGGCGAAAACCCACGCGGACACGGGGAGAGCATGCAAACTCCACACAGAAAGGCACCCGAGCCGAGAGATTCGAACCCGGGACCTTCTTGCTGTGAGGCCTAAGAAAGAACTTATTTATATAATAATAATAATAATAATGAATTATATGTATATAGCGTATTTCACGAATATGTACCGAGACGCTGCATGAAACCGCAGTGTTAAGGAGGCAACAATGAGGTCAGCCGGCACCAACCCGCCAGACACTGCGTTCTATATATTCCGACGGTATCCTCCAATTCATTAATGAGTGTTGTTAAATCGTGGGAAGAATCCTGAAAACACGAAACGAGCCCACGCTGTGCAGAGAGAGAACACACAAACTTGGCACGAAAAAGCGCCCCAGATAGAAATCGAACTGCCTCAGGCAAGACTGTGATGTGCCGATGTTACCTCCACTGCGCATCGTTCTTGTGGAACAGAAACATCGTATTTATTTCTCTAAGAAAATTGAGTTTGGGCAGGGATGATGGGCGGTGCTTGAGATGAATGGTGTTGTATCAACCAGAGCAGAGAACATCCCAAAGGGGATTTCTTCTGAGAGGATGGGAGCAATGACATTGCCTGATGTGAAGATACTATACATTGTGGCTTTTAGGACCGCACAAGATAAATAGATAGCAACTGCTTGGGGAGGCATTGATCCAGCAGTGGATTGAACATCGCTAATAATGTTGATGATGCACTTTAATATTAATCTACACATAGCCACTCACACATTACCCTTGACGATCAGTTCAATAATTAGCGTGTGCATATTTCAACATGGGCGGCGCGGTGGCCCAGTGGTTAGCGCTGACGCCTCACAGCAAGAAGGTCCCGGGTTCGAATCTCTCGGCTCGGGTGCCTTTCTGTGTGGAGTTTGTATGCTCTCCCCGTGTCCGCGTGGGTTTTCTCCGGGTACTCCGGTTTCCTCCCACAGTCCAAAAGCATGCTCCTGGATAGGTTGATTGGCTCGCAGACTAAAATTGTCCCGCAATGCCCGGCGATGGACTGGCGTCCCGTCGTCGGGTGTATTCCTGCCTTACGCCCTGTGTTTCCGGGATAGGCTCCGGCTCACCGTGACCCTATATAGGATTAAGCGGTTTCAGATAATGAGATGAGATGAGATATTTCAACATTGAAGTGGGTATATTTTCAAATGAACTGCATTGTAAATAAGAATAAGAATTTCATTTCTGGAGCACTTTTCAACCGAGGGTAACAAAGCGCTGCACAGAGCTGCGGAGAGAACGGCACGTCAAGAATAACGATACAAGAACGGGAAATCAGCAACAATAATGTTTTTTTTGGGGGGGGTGGGGGGTGGTGGCAACAAATCCGAGTTGTGGAAGGACGGCATGTCAACAAAAACATCAGGACAGTTCCACTGACGAAACAGGATGTATCTCTGAGTTACATCCTCCAAGGTTGACACAGCTTCCGGTCGGAGAGGTAGGAGCTCAGCCAGTGCTTGGCACAGCCAGAGACTCCTATGCCCTCCAGTCGCTCCAGTAAGGTAGCGTGGTCAACGGTAGCAAAGGCTGCACTCAGCTCCAGGAGAACACGAATGTTTAATAATTAATGTTTTAATCGAGGCACAGGTGTGCCAGCACACCTGTGCAGAGATAGAATAACATTCGATCTTTGACATCTTGTACCTCTGCTATAATCACTCCCTGTATCTGCACGTCAATGAAAGGTGATCCACGTTGTATAAAGGGAGCTTTTGTTTTTAAAACAGGTGGCTCTGCATGTGATTGCTATTAGCAGCATTGCAGCATTGTAAATGTCTTCACTTAATTGGATTCATAATTACACCCTGTAAATATCATTTTTTAAAAGCACCAGCTACAATCGCCGCATTTACCAATGAAAGGCACATATGAACATCCAACACTTGTTAGCGCTTATAAATGCCACACAGTACGGTATTTATAAGTCTTGTGGTGTCAAGCCTCGCGCCGTGCCAGGGCAAGTGTGTTGCGGCGGCCGTGCCAGAGTGAGCGGGCGATGTTAAGGTGGGGGGGGGTCAGGTGAGGACGACTTGGTAGTGGGAAAACATCACGTGGGCTGGAGAAGCGCAGGAACAAGAGAGTGGACGTGGATGGAAAGGATTGGGTGAGGTGTGACGTGATGAGGTGACATTTGGAGAGATATAAAGATTGAAGTGCGCAAGCACAAGAAAGAGTTCTTGTGGGAAGACGGTTAAAATGTAGCACAGGATTGAGCGGTTAGAGCGCAAAGCACGGGAGGGTAGGATGTAATGTGTGGTGTTACCCGGGTCGTTGTTGTGTTATGTAGTGAGGTTTAATAAAGCATCAAAAACTCAGAAGCCTCTTCTCTGCTCGCTTGATGAATACTGGCATGTATGGTGTCACTGCTGGTCTCAAGCAGCCCGCCACATGGTCGCCTGTGCGCGTCAGGACCCGATACACTGGCGGCGGAACGAGTTCAACTCCTGGAGAGAGATGTCCCGGCCAGGGTATAACAGTTGGTGTCAGAGGTTGGGATGTGGACTCGCGCTGGAGCATGCAGCAGCGGGGTTCCGACTGCGGCGCACGGCTGCTGAGGAGACCAGCAATGGAACCAGCAGCGCGGTGCGGCGTATGGTGGCTGAGGAGACCAGCAGTGTAGCAATCGGCATGGAGAGAACGAGCATGACCAGCAGTGGAGCGGCAGCGCCCGCGGCACGGGTGTAAGCGGGGCTCAGTGTGCGGTGGGCACAAGCGAAGCTGCTCACCGCTCACTCCCTATCGCAGTTGGGAGGCGACTGTGCGCTGTTGATGAGATCCGCTGCTGGGCGATGCACTGCGGAGATGGTGCAGCAGGAGATGGCATGAGCACGCGCGACTGGCATAGCGGCAGCCAATGACTGCGTGGCGTTGGCAAAATGCCAACGGCGCAGCACGAGCCAGCAGAGGAGTGGGCGGCGCAGTGGAGACGACACAGTGCGACAGCGCAGCACGTGCCATTGCTCCATGCTGCGGAGGTGGCTGTGCACTGTGGCTGGCGGTACGTCCGGGGAGTGCTGAGTCAAGTTGCTGCGTCAGTGTGGCCAAGAGCCAGCCGCGTGGTTCGGCGAGACTCCATTTAGGTGGCGCAGCGTGGAGGGGCGTGGGAGCCCCGTCCCGTTACGAGGGGCAGAGCCGATGCTGTCCAGCTGCGGGTAAGAGCCGTTAGGAGGCGGTTCCTCGGGGTGGAGCCATAAGGAGGCGGTTCCTCAGAGTGGAGCCAGGACAAGGGCTCTCTTTCTGAGAGCTCCCGGCTCGTCGAACCCTAGAAAGGAGTGACCACCAGCGGTGGTGGTAAGTATGCGGGTGACCACAACAGGTGGCGGCAAGTGTGCGGGTGACCACCATAGGTGGTGGCAAGTGTGTGGGTGACCACCATAGGTGGTGGCAAGTGTGTGGGTGACCACCAGAGGTGGTGGCAGGTGTGCAGTGGAAGTGAGAGCCACCGAGACCCCCGCGTACCAGAAGGAAGACCGCTGGAGTGGGGTTTGGGGGGCCATCGAGTGCCCCGCCCCATGGGAACCCCAGGAGCGGTGTAGATGCCAGCGACAGGGGCCACAGGGGGCACAGCGGGCCAGTTAGTGTGGCGCGAGTCGGTGGTACAGCGGGTCGGTGGTATGGCGCGAGTCTTGGCGCAGCGGCGGCGAAAGGTCTAAGGGGAACTTCCCCCGCCCGGGGGGGTGGAGGGATTGTGGTGTCAAGCCTCACGCCGTGCCAGGGCAAGTGCGTCACGGCGGCCGTGCCAGAGTGGGCGGGCGATGTTAAGGTCGCCCTGAGTTACAAGGGGGGGGAGGTCAGGCGAGGACGATTTGGTAGTGGGAAAACATCCTGTGGGCTGGAGAAGCGCTGGAACAATAGAGTGGACATGGATGGAATGAATTGGGTGTGGGGTGACGTGACGAGGTCATCTCTGGGGAAATATAAAGGTTGAAGTGGGCAAGCACAAGAGAGAGTTCCCGAGGGAGGATGGTTAGAATGTAGCTGTGGAGGCCCACTTCGTGGGCCTCGGAACCACCAGGGACGCTGGCTGTGTTTTCGTTATGTCCGCCC
>JAZEWT010000006.1:11646487-11668408 GCA_036362905.1 Mordacia mordax
CACCTGCATAATAATTGCCAGGTGATTATGCAGGTGTTAAGATTTTAACACCTGCATAATCGCCAGATACGGTAAAACCTGTTCTACTCTTATATATGTATACTGGCAAAAAGTACCCATAGCGTTAACAGCCCCACCTAAGTTTATTGTTGCTGATTTTCCGTTCTGGTACTGTTGTTGTTTACGTGCCATTCTTTTCGCAGCTCTGTGCAGCGCCTTGTGACCCTCGGGTGAAAAGTGCTCTATAAATGCAACTGTTATTATTATTAATAATGATTTTGATGGAATGCATTTTACAGTTGCATTTAACATCCCCTGTATTATATTTTCGTGTACAAAATCACTTTAGTAGATTTACACGTGGGGTTGGTGTAAAAATATAATTTTTTCACGAGCACTTTATAACATACTCTAGCTATTATTTGTTATGAAATGTCTTTAAAATGCGTAACAATTCAAGCTGTGATTAAGTAATTTAACAAACAAAACTCTGCGAGTACCAGTAATCTGGTATAAAGAGATCAAGTTGCAGTCCTACAATTGCTTACTCACGCCCTGCTGGCAGAAGGGACTCCACTTGAGACTGCTCTTTTAGAGCTTCTCTAGAAAATGTGGCCAATTTTTCCACACTTACCATATGGTTTGGGAGATTTTGGAGTAGTGATGTTTTGATGGGATTACCGACGTATTGATTGACGTTTTATTTATGGCTCGATATATGAGAAATGCTCTTAAGAGCTTCTCTTTTATAAGAGCCGTGTCGAGACAGAAACATCGCTCAACACGGCTATCACAAAAGAACTCCTAAGAGCAATTTTCAGTTTGGAGCGCCTAAAACCTACCGGAGCATCCATGACTTACCGATTGGTTCACTGTGGCACGCTCATTTACACCCATGCGTGATAAGAGGAAAATTAGTGGGGGGGGGGGTGTGAGTGAGGGGTGCTGGTTGTAAAGCCTAAACTTGATTCTGTCTGCCGTGCCTGGAAATAAAATTCAACTGGCGACCTCGTTTACAAGTCCAGTATTCCGACCGATGCACCCAGGGCGGTGACTGAACGGACCTGTATACTTGAACCCGGTGGTGAACCGTGTGTGTTTTTTCCAGGGCGTTACGCCACATCTAATGATCGGCCATGCGGCCTAGGTCCACATGATAGGGGTCACAGGGTAACAACCGTAGGCTCTGGTTGACATTTCACGAATTGAGCCTCGTCAATGCACGCGGCCGGCGCTGCTCCATCGTGAGATGTTTCGTTACGAGAACGAAATGTGATCGCTCAACCGAGCGAATGGACTTCCGGCCCCGGGCGCCAGGGTTGGAAAACTCGCGGTGTGCGGCCTCATTACGAACGTTGCTTTGTTTAGTCTGAGATCGCTGCATTTTTTCGAAACGTATTCGTCAACAACGCTGCCATGAAGTGGAAATGTTACGTAAATTATTTGTGAAACGGTAGTATCATCGCTAACACCGGCCCTTGTTTAAAGCTCTCACAACCGTCTTCATAGCCGAGAGCTCTCTGGGCTTTTAATAATAATGAACACGAGTGACTAAGCGCGTATATTTCACGAATCGGACGCAAGGGTCGATCGATAACTCGGAGGCGTGGAACCAGAATTCAAAGTCCCTCATATGCCAACCTGAACAGGTGGGCGTTTGGACGGGTGAGAGCCTGAACCGGGATAGCCTTGAGCTGCTGTTTGAAGAAGGGCCATTTCCAGAAACGTCACCTATTATATATGTTTTACTCTTTAGGGCAGTGCTATTGATCGATATGCTGTGCTCCTATTATTTAGTGCCTGTACACCGCTCTCAGTGCGGTTTCACCAGATAATCCTTTCCGTTAAATTCGTCGGTCGCCTGCACTGAGCACATGCGCATATATCTTCCGACCAATGTCCTTTCAACAAAACACCATTGAGTCAACACTACACGCGGAATAGTACAACACTGGCGTCTCTCGTTAATAAATAAGCGACTCGGTTCGTCCTTTCGCGAAACGAAGCTGCAAAAGGTCGCGCATATTTCCGATAGATCTCATTTCCTGATGTCGCCGGTGCGAGGAAATGAAACAAACGTGTTCCGATCTCTGAGCGGAGTCGTGGAGCGCGCCTCTCGCCCCACGCGAACAGCGGCAGTCTCCTCTCTCGCTACCCTCTGCGCGCTCCGAGATGCCGAGCATGGTGCTAACAGCTGTTGCCTCGCATTATTTATCCAGCCGCCGCTCCTTGTTCGGCGCAATGCATGGGAGAGAACGCCCTGTTACTTTCTTCCTCCGTGAGCGCGCCGCAATGGCTGGCGAACCCCAGCGTCAATGTTACCCCCTGCTCCCGTGCGTGGCGTTGCGAACAGAGGGCCTGGTCACCCAGTGACGAGCCCTCAAATATCATCTGCCATGTGCTGACGTCTGACCCCTTCGAAGGCACAGATCGTACACAAAGGTCGAAAATATTACAATAACTAAATGGAGAATGAACATCCATGGTATTTAAATGTATGCGTTTCTTAACTGAAAACCATTTTCAAACTTTACAGTGCTTTGATATGACCTAATCTTCAACAGAGATGACGTGTGCATGAAAACGAATGCGTCTCCGCGCCGCATGCAGGCTGGTTATCCGGCATCAGCACACACTATTAAATATATCTTGTAGTCAGGCAGCAGTTGGAATTGCGAGGTTAAAATGTCCGCAATGTTTTCCTTTCTGGTGACGTTGGCAGTGGTGCACGCAGACAAATAGCAACAACACTCACACATATGTCAACAACGCTGCCCTAAAAGGAAACGGCTACAAGAGGCAGCATTTAGCCGCAGGGTCCATCTTCACAGCTGAGAGATATCTGAAAGAGAAGAGAGGCTCACTCTCTTCTCTCTGAGCCGCATAGAAGCCTTTTTGATCTATGTGGACCAAAGAGGTCTCAGTGCGATGTGAGGAAGAGCCACTGCCCAAAACGTCGCCTCTTATTTACGTTCCATTTTCGGGCAGTGTTATGACTGATGTTTTCAGTTTCATGATTTATTTGTTATTACCGTGTTCAAGCTTTTAATGCCAAACCGGTTTTCAATGATCTCCAACAGTACCTATTACAACGACTTGAAATAATAAATAGTGTCATATGATTTTAATTAAGATGCCGCTAAACACCTTGTATTCTCATTTTACTTCAAATATTTTTTTTTCTAGAAGACAGAGAGTTTAATGTTTCATGAGTAAAAGGAAAAAAAACATAGTTCGTCTCAAAATGATTTCTATGAAAAGCCTAACGATCTGATCTTATACCCCGTGGCAAAACATCGGTTATTTGTTTTACGATGCATCTGATTACAAACTTAACATTAAAAATGTACTGACCGAGAACAGCATGTAACGTCAAATGCTGCACGCTGTGCCACATAAACCAGAACATTTACATTGCGGGTAATTTTACATCAGCGCTCAGTGTCACAGAAGCCCCATCTCAATGTGCTGTCAGCTGCTAGGTTTGTGTGGAGCTGTTAACGCTATGGGTACTTTTTTGCCAGTATACATATATAAGATTACAACAGGTTTAACCGTATCTGGCGATTATGCGGGTGTTATGCGGGTGTTAAGATATGTATACTGGCAAAAAAAGTACCCATAACGTTAACAGCTCCACCCAAGCTATAAAGCATTGATACTGCATTGTCTTGAGCTAACTGCCTTTTGGCAACGGCTGACACCGACAAATAGGCTCAAAAGGAAGCCACTGCCTGGTGAAGGTCGGTCAGTTTGAAGGACAATGCATAGGTTTTCAAAGCTACCTGTTTGCATACTTTGCCACTAGTATGTGTGGCTTTTGCAAACTGGACACATTGTGAAATGTGTCTATTTTGGTGTTTGGGATCTTAACACCTGCATAATCGCCAGATACGGTAAAACCTGTTGTAATCTTATATTTGCTAGGTTTGTGCTCTCCACGGCACAGTGGTTAGCGCATTGCGCTTGAACCCTGACTTCCTGAGTTCGATTCCTGACCATGATTAATAACAGCAGTTATCATATCAACCGTTCCTAGACTTCCACTAGGTTGATTCAGCCCTAAACTAGTACCTGGTATGTCTTAACAACTGCAGAAAAGAAAGACGGACCCGGTGAGGTGCCAACCCTACCACCACCCCTGGTGCATCCTGCTTGCCTTCGGCATGTCCTTACCCCAACGTCCAGACAAAGATCCCCTGTATAGCCTTAACAGACTGTAGGGTCAAGTGCCACTAGCGAGTGCCGATGAAGTTCGGCGCAGCACACGAGGTGGTTGGTAGCCAGTGTAACTGGTGGCTATGGTAATGACTTGTACATGTGCTTGGTCCCACATGTTAAAATGCTGATGTCAGCATGGACACGCCCCCCACATACAGTGAGCCACGCCCACCCTTGCAGAAGCGTTTTTGAGTGTGAGTGAAGCATGAGAGAGGCCTGAGGAAATTTGATGTGGCTTCGTATGTTGGTGGATATGTCTGAAGGTGCTGTGTCTGCAGAGTGAATAAACATCATTTCGAGAGAAGATGTGTGTGGAATCAAGTCCTTGTGGTGGAAAAAGAGTAACAAGTGTCGGCAGACCAGGAGCGGTGTATCCGGAGCTCGAGGAGGATTCACAAAAAAAAAACACAACGCAGAACTTTACCGACAGAATACCCCCTCCCACCCCCCGCCACGTGTGCACTCACATGCGCGGAGTTCACCTGGTTGTCTGACATCTCGTTGGCCGAAGCGCCGGCCTGCGGTCCCTCGTGCGATCGGCGGCCGTATCATTGGGTGTAGAGAGACGGTGCAGGTTGGTGCCGGCTACACCAACGCCATGCTCAGCCGCCTTTGTCTCCCTGGTGGCAACACCAGTGACAATCGTCACTGGTGTTGACAATCGTCACTGGTGTTGACCGCGAGTGGGGATTCGAACTCTGGTCACCAGGTTTGTAGCCCAGTGTGCTAACCACCGAGCCACCGCTTCCCATTTACCCCAACGTCCTTTCCAGGTTACACGGGGGACATTTGCCTCTGGCACCATGTGCGCCTATTGAAGGTTTAAGCCAATTGTGGCTGCACTGTTTGGTTGCAGTGTGTGTGAGGGCTCTCGCTAATGGGGCTTCACAATGCAACTCGCTTTCATTATCTTCTCCCCGAGGGCGGATCGTCTGCTGAACCCTTTAAAATAAGAATATCCCCGCATGATGCACACAGAGATTAAACATTCGCAATTACTAACGAGGGTGTGTGCCGTGGTTCATGCTCGCAGAACAACACTGCCTGTTTAAAGGTAAATTATACCTCGTTTTGTTTGCTTTACATTTAATGCGTAAGCGTATATTTAAATTACTAGCACGATCTTTCATGTATCTCATCTCATCTCATTATCTGAAATCGCTTAATCCTATATAGGGTCACGGTGAGCCGGAGCCTATCCCGGAAACACAGGGCGTAAGGCAGGAATACACCCGACGACGGGACGCCAGTCCATCGCCGAGCATTGCGGGACAATTTTAGTCTGCGAGCCAATCAACCTATCCAGGAGCATGCTTTTGGACTGTGGGAGGAAATCGGAGTACCCGGCGAAAACCCACGCAGACACGGGGAGAGCATGCAAACTCCACACAGAAAGGCACCCGAGCCGAGAGATTCGAACCCGGGACCTTCTTGCTGTGAGGCGTCAGCGCTAACCACTGGGCCACCGCGCCGCCCTCTATCGAGACACTAAAGTCGACCGCGTGACAGTATGTGTTAGTGGGGTAAATGGTGGGGTTGATTGTGGGTAACGCCCATCCCTTGCAAGTTGTCTGCCAAGGATGCCACAAGTAGGACAAAGTTCCCTCTATATAGGGATCCAATAGAATCTCTTTAACAACACGTGGTTTGAGCAATTGCAAGGCTGCACCTTTACCTATTGAAATGACCTGATGTGGACCATATCCATAGCTAGGGGTGAAAGTAACTTAGTTCTTAGCGATAGGGTCGTATCACAACCCCCTTTCTCACCTGTATTATACTGAATGCTTTGGCAACTTTCTACCCGGCATGTCTTACTGCACTGTACCGGCCTATTTTCACCTCTGTCCACAACTCACCAGATTTGCGACTGCATTGTGGACATTGATCCGTTTATTATAAGAAAGCAACAACAACTCAATGAACCATCGACACACGGCGTGGGCGCATCCAGTTTGGTGCACGGTTGTTTGAAATAACGTTGCAGGTCGCGCGTATGCCGCAGCACTCCACGGAACCCTGCAAGTCATCAGTGCGTGAACATAAAACAACACTGCGTTCCAAACACAAACATCAACCTGAACGTTTGCCTTGATTGGTGTCGTATAGTCCGCAATATCTCATCTCATCTCATTGTCAAAAACCGCTTAATCCTGTACAGGGTCGCGGTGAGCAGGAGCCTGTATCGGCAGACACAGGGCACAAGGCAGGAATATACGCACGATCGGACGCCAGTCCATCACCGGGCACTAAGGATAATTTAGTCTGCAAGCCAATTAACCTATGCAGTAGCATGTTTTTTTGACTGCGGGAGGAAACCGGAGTGCCCGGCGAAAACCCACGCGAACAAGGGGAGAACATGCAAACTCCACACAGAAAAGCACCCGAGCCGAGATTCGAATCCGGGACCTTCTTGCTGTGAGGCGACAGCGCTACCCACTGGGCCACCACGCCGCCCTTAAGCAATATGAATTAGATTCATTTTCCAAAATATTTAGTCGTATTTTGTAATTAATAATAAAATTGAGGATGGAAACGTGTCTTGCTATACAGAAAAAATAGCCAAGGGTGCGTCCGTTCACATCTCTATGGATTTGTTAAGAGCAAAGGTTTAATGATAGACATTTCACGTGATTTGCGGACATTCCAGTGACTTCTCATGGACAAATTGTTAATGATGATAATAAATTGTTTCTTATTAATGCGATCATACAGCTGTATAAAGTTGTATCAGTCTATGGAATATCACACACATTTTCCCACTGTGTTTAAAACAATTTGGTGGCGTCTTATTAGAGCATCGTATACGCTATAAAACATGGTGCAATTTCATATCAATCGTCAGTGATGAACATCAAATAAAATCTGTACCCTGTTTGCTTCCTTTGCCCAGGTGGATATTTCTCATCATTCTAGATTGGTACATTGGCATCGCTCGAAATGTTTAACAACCATTTATGAGAACATTTGCCTCATTAAATTAAGCTTTAAACACTAGACTGGGATTGATTCAATTATAATATGCTGCCTCTGCAGTTCGGAAAGCCCGTGTGAGCTTGTAAAATAATGGGCTTCTAAAACAGCACGATTATATGGAATAGTAATTGCCAGATCAAGATGAGTTGACTGCCTTCGAAGCTCTACGCAGCTCCCAACGTTCTGTAGACCAAAACAGCTTTTCAAGCCTTTTTCATTGATGTTCAGATTGTGCTGTTTCATATTTAAATCAACCCACGTGTTCTTTAGTTTAGATCTGAAAACTGCACCGTGAAAATCTGCATCACAATCACTGCATTATCAATGATTACCTCCTGTCCTCAAGACCTGTCAACCGTCCAGCTTTTCACATCTCGCAATTAACAGAATAATGAGATGAGATGAGATGTATTTCCGAATTTACAAACCGCTCAATACCTGCAATAAAGATTAATTTAAATGTGCCGGACGTGAAAATGAATACTATATTCTGTACGACGCTATGGCATCATATCTCCATCTCGTATACGTTAACCACCAGCCTCATAAATATATTTAACCGGCTCCTATTCACATGTCGCTGGTTATGATGTTTTCATAATTTCTCTCAAAAGCTGCTGTTTCGGGTTAGCCGCGTTGAGCGTCCCTCCTGCTTTCTTATCGACGTTTCGCCGCCCACGTTGAAGGCATCATCAGGCGTCTCAAGACGCAAAGTCGCAAATGAGAGAAGAGGAACGTTCCAGGTGGATTTCACAAAAGAACAGCTCTTAATATGAATTCTAATACACGGAGCCGTGAAAACCAACACCAATACACAGGCTACCATATTTATTGTAATGATGTAGGTTTTCACGGCTCGATGCATGATGATTGCTTCGAAAAGCTGCTCTCTCTGGACAGCCGCGTCGATCGCTTCCTCTCTCCACCTCGCGACGTTTCGCCTCACACGTTAGAGCATCCTCAGGCGCAGTGCGTGTGAGGCGAAACGTCGCGAGGTGGAAAGATGAAGCGATCGACGCGGCTGTCACAAGAGAACAGCTTTTCGAAGCAATCATCATACCATATTTATTGTCAAAAGCATGCCAAAGCATCCATTAACAGCAAAGGGGCAAATGAACAATTAAGGCAATGTGTTTCTCTCGCTTCGGGAATATGTGAATCTGGCTCACAACACATGGGCAGAGAGGAAACGTCTCCTTTCCACGCCATCCGCGTTTTGCTTAATAGATCCTAAAACGTGGCTTTGCATTGCAACTCCTTCATGACGCCCGCCACAAGTACCCCCTGCAGTGTGGTGGCACCTCTGGGCTGTTGTAGTGTACTCGTTCTTGTCTTACCACTACCTTCTTTGTTGGACAGAGGAAATAGTGGAAGAACAACCTTAGCTGAGTCTCAACGACCGAATTTACAAATCGAACCTCGTGTTTGTTTGCTACCGAGGGTGCAGCGGTGCTCTGTGCATTTGAACCTCTTATCCGGAGTTTTTGTTTAATATGTCTCTCATCTCATCTCATTATCTGAAACCGCTTAATCCTATATAGGGTCACGGTGAAGCCGGAGCCTATCCCGGAAACATAGGGCGTAAGGCAGGAATACACCCGACGACGGGACGCCGGTCCATCGCCATTTTAAAGCAAATGGAATAAGAATAATCCAATTCGTAAATCTCTGCGCAAATTTGCACGCCTGGTCATGGACCAGACATGGATATAGAGGTGTAGAGAGGATACCGCAGAGGTGGAGGGAAGGTAGCGATGCAGCCAGCCGGTGCCAACATTTCATAGCCAATGTTTTCCATATATTATGTTATCGACCAATTAATTAATGAGTGGTTTTGTTTGTGGCATGAAACCGGAGAACCCAGAGCAAACCTACGTGGAACAGGTGGAGAATACACAAACTTCACACAAAGGTGGGAATAAAACTGCCTAAGGCAAGAATTTCTTTCTGTGAGGTGTAGATGTTACCACTGCACAGACATCCTGCCGCCCAAACAACCTTTTCATTTGTATCCAAGTGTAGCTTAATCTATACATATCAGTGGTCTGAGTAGGGTACTTTGAAACGATTAGAAACGTTCACAAATAAAACTTCTACAATTCAACATAATCTTCGAAGTCGAACTAAACACGTATCCATAAAATCCATTTTTTTGGTTACGTCACGCAACAAATAATGTCGTAAACCCTCCTCCACCCTAAACACGCATCTTTTATTTACACGTATCAGCCACTCACCCCTTTCTCTCCCCGTTGCTCCCTATTACAACTCCCGGTTAAAAGTGACATTGTTTTTATAAAACATTAGAAGCCGTTGAAATAAAAAAGCATTACAACACGATTCAAGTCGGTTTGCCGTCAACATTCACAGGGCTTTGGAATGGATGTTTTGTCGCGAACGAAGCAGACACGCTAAGCTTGGTGTGTTCCACGTTATCCCCCATTACATTTCGTTTGCAGGTTTACAAGGCACAACATTCAATGCTTTATGCATTACAGACTTTACATGAAATTGCATGTGCAGAAGACATGTCTATAGGACGGTGAAACAACGATACAAATGGAATCAAAAAGAATTACGTTGCCTTCCAAAACCACAGGGCTAACATTTTGTTCACCGCGTGAGTCTTTTTCAAATTGCCGTAATTAAATATAACATTATGCAATCGATTTCCATATGAAAAACAGTACACCTAAATAATGAGAAGTGAAAATTTCGCTGCATTGCAGAGTTTTTGTTGGGATTTTCTTTGTTTGGGTCCGAACGGGTAGAGGAAAATGCGGGTAAACATCATGAAAGGAAATTGCTACGTTACAGGCCAACGCGACATTTGAACATCGATAAGAACAGATACACACAGGGAGTATATATATATATATATAAAATAAATTGTCCACAAGGAAAAAAAAGGCAGCTTCTATTGGTGTTTATATATTAATTAAAAGTCACAGCTCGCATTTGGAGGATCAAGTTTATGTTTGAAAACGCCACTTTGATCACTAGGACTCCTCAATGTCTCATGTCTTGCGATCAGCAGATCGTCACATGGCCAGGACAAACTGTCTGATGAGATAACATTGCATGCCGTCTAACGCTTTGCAACACGTCCAGCGTTCGAATAATTTTAATTTCCTTTAGCAACAAATAAAGCAGAAGCATTGCCCTCCACGTGGCAACCAATTCATCTGACTCAGTTGCTCAATAACTCCCATTTGCATTTGATTCCAAATAATTTTGATACCAATTTACTTCCTTACGCGTGTTGTCAAATTATGATGCGTGTGGTTCGGCATGATCTCCAACGTTACACTTCACGCGTTGACAGCTTCTCCCTGGCCAACGCAGTGTTGCTCTTCTCGTTTGCTATCGAAACATGTGAAGCGAAACGTCGGATATCACGCCGAATAACACGTGGCCACGGCCTGAAGACGCATCGGCAAGTTGCACAGCAAAAACTGCGGAAACATACGCCGTGCCAATTAACTAGACACGTGCAGTTCTTGTTAATAAGGTACAGCATTGTTTGTGATCTTCTGATGACACGAATGTATTTAACACTTGGCTTTGTCAAGGATCATCGAGCAGATGCAGAAACAGACGCACGCTATGGCAAAGAATCGATACCAATATTAATAAATGGACAATAATTTTTAATTCACATTTGTTTTGATTTTCCCAATTTATTAAGTTACGAGACACACAATCCGTTCGGAAATCTCACACAGCAGCGCGTCCCACGTGTTCGAGAATGGCGGTGAAAACATTTTACCCTGGACTCAACTGGCTTTTTCTCAATTACACTACAAGGGTCACACGTTCCAATACACTGTTTACCGTACGATAGACTAATATATATTACAACTGTCAGAGCCAAAGTTTTTGCCAAGTTCAGCATAAAATTTAATTTCGAAACGTTTTTCGTTCTCGTGCAGTTATTGGCAAACGGAGTGATGCCAATAGTTCCCTTGAGTGACAAGTACGGGGATGGGGATATTCAGTGTCTGTGGTCCTCGCCTCTGGAACAGCCTGCCAGAGGAGCTGAGGACATCACAATCTATAAACACCTTTAAAAGAAATCTTAAGACATACCTTTTTAGCTGAGCATTCTCTTAATCCATTTATTTTTTATTTTATTTTTATTTAATTTATTTTTGATATTTTTATCTAGCCTCTTCGACTCTGTTATACTGGTCTCTCTGTTTTACTATGTCTCTTGTTTCCTATATTATAATTTCCTTCTACAACGATTACCTTTACTGTATTGTGGTATTTTTATTGTATTGTTGTGTTTTTTTTTTCCATTGTATTGTTAGGCACCTTGTATTGGAACTTTGCACGAAAGGCGCTATATAAATAACAATTCATTTGCTTGAGAAACTGATTTAATCGTACGCGACGAAGCGTTGCCTGAGACATCCCCTGTTGGACATGATTCCGTTCAAGGCATTGTTCATAATGAGCGTGTCGAGTCTTTGTACCTGAACCACGGCTGTCTGATTGCCACGAACGCTCACAGGTGGTAGCAGTGTTCAAGTACAAATCACATCAGCCAAATCTACGTTCATATTCTTGGGAGATGCGAGGGTCGAACATATGCCAATTGTTCCCATGTCTGAGTGTCGCAGTAAATTCTAACACATTGATTGTCCTTTTATACTAAGGTTCCATTAATAGTTGTATACATTTTGTGACATAGTGCATTTGTTAAAGCGTTGTAACAAACTCAACGTCTCACGGACAGAGTTTCCGCTGCGGAGGAAGTGCAAACAACTTAGCATGGAAAAAAATAAACAGCACTCTAAAGTTCACGTGAGTTTAATCTCGTGAAATCCTGCTAACCCGCTTCGTAAAACCGGTTCCATTAAATGAATGCGTTGATAAACAATGCATGGGGGAGCATCGTGTCGTGCGGCTTTACTCCTGGCTCTCCTCCTCGTGTGGCCCAGCATCATCTCCAGACGATCTGGCTTGCACACTGCCCTGCGATGTGTACATGCGAGTTGGAGCCGGGCACTCTTCATTCATCAGGATGGCCTGCACACAGAAAGACAGAGGCCCCCCCCCATAGCCTGAATGGACTGTAAGGTCAAGCGCCGTTCGCGAGCACCTTGAAAGTGGACACGGACCGCGAGGGGGTGGGTGACCAGCACCAGGCCCGGTCGCCTTTGTCTCCCTCGTGGCAGTGTTTTACTCGCTGCCTGGATACTCATTTGAGGCTGAGGCGACCGAGGGGAGGCCCAGGATCGGTTCAGAAAATCATCACCGGTGTTAGCCGTGAGAGGGATTCGAACTCGATTTGCCGGGTTTGTAGCCCAGCGCGCTAACTGGTGGGGCAGCGCTTCCCACACACTCACACACACACAGATACACACACCATCAACAAGCGACATTCGCCACTGTGGCAGGGACCTCACCGCGGAGCCTGTGCCAGGCCATATATACTTTGAAGCCACGTGAAGTGTCGAAGGCTCGCTGACAGAAGGTATAGGGACAGACCCAGGTGTTATGAGTTGCCTGACTGAGATGACTGGCAGATGCACCACCTATGCTCTCTACTGTGCAAACTTTCTGTGTTTTAATCGTCTAGTGATCTGCTAGTTGTTGTGAGCGTCGCTCCTTCGCCCTCCGTTGTTGTTGAAGGGTGACTGCCTCCAACTGCCCCATAGCGTCCTTCACGATCCTCCTCCACAAAGGCCGAACTTGACACTGCTGGTACCAGTCTTCAGTAAATCCACTCAGCTCCAGGTACTCCTGTGCCACATCAGTCCATGTCATCTCTAGGCTGTGCCATGCCCGCTTAGCCCCCTCCATCCTTCCAACAGAAGCAGCTTGGGCGTACGGTGGCTGGGCATGCGGGCTACATGACTCAGCCACCGCAGCCTCGCCTGCCGGAAGAACTCACCAATGGGACTTTGTTCAGATCTTTCCAGAATTTGTGAACCCTTCACACAATCCAACCTGATTAAACCCAGGATGGATCGTAGCAAAGCCAGCCGGAAAGTTTCAAGACGGCGCAGATATTCCGCCAGGGAGGTTCACGTCTCGCAAGTGTAGAGAAGAGAGGACATGACTGCAGCTGAGAAGACACAAAGCTTCATTTGGAGCGACAGGTCAGGCAGCTTTCACAGAGTTTACGTAGCTGATGAAACGATAATGACGCCCAACTGATTCTCAGCGAGACCTCTGCTGCTAAAACGGAACCGGCCATAAGCACACTTGCCAGGTAAGGAAACTTATCCACTCTCTCCATAACTATCCCATCACTCATGGAGACCTGAGTGGGTGGAGTGCTTGATGGCCCAAAATACCCAGGCAGGTGCTTGGTTTGGTGGCGCTAATGGTAATACCCCATTTCTTTGGGGCATGCTCCCGGTTCAACAGCAGAGCCCCCAACTCCTACTTAGAGTAAGCAGCAATTACCAAATCGTCGGCATAAATAACATAGTTGGCCAATAGAGAATCTCCCTTGAGCGCACCCAGGCATCATTCAGCCTTCAATTGTACCTGTACCAGATGTAAATTCCTATGGTATATCCTTGGAAAGCCTCTCGAACTACGTGGTCAAAAAAGATGTTGAATAATGTAAGAGCACCCCAAGGTAAACAGGTCTTGACCAGGTCAATAAAGCAGAAATGCAGGTCCTGTTGGAATTCCCTACATCTCTGCTGTGACAACCAGACAGAGAATATGGCATGCAACACCATCCCAGCCTGAAACCACATTGGGGTTTCGCAAGCCACTTCTCAGTTTGCCTGGCAAGGCGATGTTGAATAATAATTTCCAGGACCTTTCCCGGCACAATGAGAAGTGAGATGCACATGGCGGCTTCATGCAAAACCCGTCCGGTGCTCCAGATGGTTTTAATGACGTCAGATAGGGAAGTCTGCAGAGAAGCACGACCTTCCTTCAGCATTTCTCTTGGACGGTCATATCTGCCCGGTGCTTTTCCTTGTCTCAGGCTCTGGATTACCTGATATACTTCTACAGATGGCACCTCCGCCAGCCACTCACAGGAGGTGGGCTACTTCCTCCATTATCTGAGGTACCGTAGCACCAGCAGGGTCACCCCCATGTTGTACCAAGATGTTATCTGAGCTGAAGGGGTTCCCCTCCCCCAAGATCTCACAGAAATGATCCGAAAACCTGCGAACTTGTTCATGGGGATTGAATATGGGAACACCATTTTACCCTTTAAGGAATGTTATCGGTGCAGCATTGTCAGTCTTTTGATGTAATTAAAATGATTTTTGCAACTGAGCTAGACTCCATCTTCTCAGTGGCCTGTGACCGCCACTCGTCCTTGTAACGCCACACAGCTCTCTGAACATCCGAGCAAAGGCTGCGGTAAGCCTCTTCATTCTCGAGCGTGAGATGTAGAAAATAGTGGGAGTGGACCCTCCGTTTTCTCCCGGATATCTTGAACACCTCTTCCTTCAACCAGGATTTATGAAGTCTGGACCGTGTACCAAGTGCTGCCATTTCAGCTGCATGAGCCACAGCCCTAAGCGTCACTAATTTTCCCTTGGCATCGGGAGGAGGGGGGGGGAGGACGATGTCAGCCCCAGCTGCAAACGATGATGAAATTCCCACTTACAGCTGTCATCAACTAGCTGAGACCAGGTCACTGGGTTTTAATAGGGCTCTTGGTGGACGCCCACCACTGCCATGGAAAAATGGCAGGCGTATCTTAAAGTTGACAAGCCCATGGTCAGAGGTCAGACTAGCTCCACGGTAGACAGGAGGTCCTGGTCTCAATGTCATGGGCCCTTATCCACTGCTCTGCCACTATGTAGTCCAGCAGATCTTATTACTTGGACCCAGCATGCATCCATAATGTGTGGATGCGCCGATGACAGAACAGCGTGTTGGTGATCACGAGCTCATAGGCTGCACAGAAGTATAGCAGCCTCCTACCGTTGTTGCATCAAAGTCACTTAGTAGGGGCCACTTGAGCCAACACCTGAGACAGGAAGTCATTTAATGCATATGACTGCATCTCTCCACTCCTGTTCATCTTCAGTGGAGGCGTAAGGCCACCACAATCACCATCCCTCACCTCCCATTTATATGGAGGTGAGCCCACAATAGCTTGAGATTTACAAGTTCCCATACCTCACCACCACATTCCCCGCCCCCTTCATTCTTTATTTCGAATAAGAGCCACTCCCTGTTGTTTGACAGTTTGCTGTCCCGAATGGACGATTGTTCACCCCTCCTGATGACTGGAACAAAAAACTAGTCCACCGGACCTCCTGTATCCCATAGAGATCCAGGCGGTACCAGTCCAGTTCCCGATAGAGGAGTGGCAACCTCTTTCCCCGACGAGCTTTCGAAAATTCCACATGGCCACAGGTAGCAGCTTTCTATTGTTTCTGGAGCATCCCCTAGGGTGGGTATTCAGTCTCCTGGCTCCACCAAATGGGGTTTGGCCAGGGGACATCATAAATGCATGTTCGCTCAGGGCCTCCGGCACAAACTTGAGCTTTTCTTTTTCTTTACATGGTATAGTGGTGGTAATTAAATTGATGGCAAGGGGGTTACCAGCCCCCCTCTCCTCCCGCACCCGTTCAGAGCCCTCTTGGTCACTGTAGTGGCTGTGAGCACAGCACCACAGCGTTACCGACCGACACAATAAGGAAGAGGGGGTTGTTTTTTTTCCAGCCACACACAGCCACACACAAAAGCACGTAGAAATACATACGTGCAAATATACAGAGATACACACTAAAACACACATGTAAACAAAGACCACCTTCTCTCCACAACTTAACAGATGATTGGGCAACAGAGAGAAGATCCTGCCCGAGATGTTCGATTGCTGCCTTTCTGTGTGGAGTTTGCGTGTTCTCCTCCTGTTTTACATGGGTTTCTACTGGGTTTCCCAGTTTCCTCCCATAACTACAAAAAACACTCATTATTTGGCTTATAACATGACATTATAAAAGACGCTAAGTCTGGCCAATGTTGCCACCAGCTAACCGCCTCTCTATGATTTTCTCACGCATCTAAGATCTTTCTTCGAACGAACATCTTTGACATTGAACGGATACTGTGCACGATGCGAATTGCAAATTTAAAATGTTGGTTATTGTTCTGGGGGGTAAGTGCTTTTGGGAACCTTCGATTAAGACCATACGGCACAAATGGAAGGATGGTGTGTGGCCAGCACCATTCCCACTCTCCTTTGTCTTCCCGGTGCACACCACCAAGTGCGTACATTCAGGGCTAAATCAATCTGTGCGAGGCCCAGGACAAATTTAGACAACACTTTATCACGTGCCATTCATTGTCAGTCAGTTTTTTTTAATCTAAGCTGGAAGGAACTGCTTACCCAAGCAGCTCTTTTTAACAGTTGTCCAGCGGGGAGGGGTAGGCAAGTTACAACATCTCAGGGCGAGGGGGTGGGCACGGGAGATGGGCATTTAGTCAGGATAATTAACATAGATAGCATGTCATTGGACTGTGGGAAGAAACCAGATTACCTGAAAAAACCCCACGTGAACACAGGAAGAACACGAACCCCACCCCGCCCCCCCACACACACAGAAATGCACCGAACCGGGAATCGAACATAGAAACTTATTGCTGTGAGACAGTCGTGCTACTCAACGTGTCACACTTATTATTGTAAGTCCATGGCTAGGAATGTAATTAAGTTGCCCGGATTCGCAGCCGTTGCTTACTGTGCCACTGTTCGGTGTGCCTTAACAAACAGATGCGCAATGAATGAAGCCTGAGACGTGATCTCCACGTCCCTCCCCACGCCAACCGACCATCAGAACCTCCAGAACCAATGGACAAACGTAATGTCTCAACACTCAATTGGGAGGGGAGCGTAAGTCTAGAAGTGTGTCAGACTCTGGTTGTTGTGCGCTCTCTTTTCTAACCGGAAGTGAATAATGGTAGTCAATTTTAACGTCCTTGTTGGATTTGGACATTTGTGGAAGGAAATACACAAACTAAAGCTGTTGAGTGACATGCCTTCGATGACCCCCTGTCAAATGCGTTGGGCCATAGCTCCAACGTAGGAGGTGAAATGCCACGATGGAGAGAGGAGGAACACGCAGCATGGCTTTCCCAAAAGAGAAGGCCTTAAGAGCAATTCTCAAACGTCGAGCCGTGAAATCGTACCTTAACATAAAATCCATGGAAAATTAAACAAAAGCCACTCAGTGGGAGGATTTCTGTTAGGCAGTCCGTACTTTGCATCATATATAATCGCGTACTATTCAACGCAATTTGATAAAGAGGCCCTAATGGAACCAATATTGCACGGCTTATCTAGAGATTTCATAACCAGCGGATATTTAAGATAAAGTTTTGATAATGAAACAATGAGCTCACCAATTTAATCACTGTCAACGATATTAACTTCGCGAGGAAACAATCGACGCAGCTGTCCCGAGAGAGCATCTTTTCGAAGCAATCATCATGCATCGAGCCGTGAAAACCTACATCATTACAATATTAACGCAGCCAAAATATTACCACTCAACATCGTTCCATTACATTTTATGCATTTACGTAAAAAAATTGGATCTTCATGATAAATTATATGATCTCAAAACTTAAGCATGTAAATCGCTGCCACCGTTCTTATTGCTTTGCGGCGAGGGATTGTTTTAAAATTTAAATAATCACTCTTACATGGACTGACGTAGGTTTTCACGGCTTGATGCACGATGACTGCTTACAAAGCTACTCGTGCGAGGGTATCCGTGTCGAGCGCTCCGCCTCTCTCCTGCGCAACGTTTCATCTCTCAGGTTGGAGGCATTCTCAGTCGTTCTCGTTCTGAAACTCAAAACGCCTGAGAATGCCTCGCCTGAGGTATGCCTCCAACTTTGAAAGTGTGAAATGTACAACTATACCTTGGTGTCTGGCCCTTTACCTCATGTCTGACTCATGATTCATCGTTAATCTATGCAGTGTACTGCTCTCTTGGAAGTTAAGATCGCGAAGAAGAGAGAAGCACTTGGCACGGCTATCCTGCAAGAAGTGTTTTGGGAAGCAATCATCCATCACTACTACAAATACAAGACCATTCGCTCAAGCTAGTCACCAGACATAGCCAACATATTGGAACTGTAACATCGTGTCAGATGTAGGATTGGTTGCTTTCATTGATGTATGTTTCATGGCTCGATGCATGAGAATTGCTCTCAAGAGATGCCCTTTCTGGATAGCCGTATCGAGCATTTCTCCACTGTCCTTCGCCACGTTGACATCCAACAGAGCAGTGCAGTATACACATTAACGCTGCATCAGTCACAGACACAACGAGACAGTTTGAAGTTTTACACTTTCAAAGTCTGATTCCTGCAGTGGTTAAACGCGTGTTGACGTTTTTTGGTGATAAGTAAATGGCTAAATGTTTGGCTAACCGCTCAGTTGGAGTGGTGCACAGGTCCAGACACTTTTGAGCCCATTTCGTAAATTAGAAACTATAGAAATGATCCCTGAAAATATGTGGTGCACAGGGAGTGGTTTGGAGCGTACCATCTTCTCCTCGCGGCCGGGGGGGCTGCGAAGGAAGTAGCACAGGGGAGCGAAGATGATGTCGATGATGCCGATGATGGTCATCAGCCAGGGAAAGCCGATGGTTCGAGCAATAGCCCCGCCGACAGAAGGACCTGAAGAAAACAAAGACACAAGTCTTATCCGCTGCGCTTGCATAAAACAATAGGTTATTTTCGAAGAGTTACATATAAATTTTAAACATTTCCCATGCCACTGTTGCACTGTTACTCTTCTTTATTATTAATTTATTGTGCTGTACAATCTTTGTGTTCCTTATTTACTTTATGATTATGGTTGGGGTTTCATCTTTGTACAAGTTGAGTTGTGAGTATGCTTACTTGTGGAATCTTGCGGGTTACTGTTTGCTTTTATGATTACAGCGAGAGTTTATTTATGCACAGATTGTTGCTGTGAGTACATTTATTTGCCTACTATGCGTTGTTATGTTGGTCAGGTCAGACCTGTGTCGTATCGCAGGAATCCCGCATCAAGAGCTTGCAAGCTCACTGGTTACGTTTTGCTGCAATAATAATCAACATCTATCTCTATTCGTACATGATCGACACTAAGTGACTGATATGCATCTTCATGCTGCTCTAGAAAGCACGGGAAGTTCAGGTTTGGAACAATATCAAGTCGAATCATAAGCTTATATAACTTATGAATTATCAGTGTGATGGACTGGTGTCCTACCATGCATATATACCTGCCTTGCGCCCAGTGTCGGCCGAGATAAGCTCTCGCTCACCATAACCCTTGCGCTGGATATCATTATAAGACTCATCTCATCTCATTGTCAGAAAACACTTAGTCCTGTACAGGGTCACGGTGAGCTGGGGCCTACCCCGGAAGACACAAGGCGCAAGACAAGGATATACCCACGATGCGACGCCAGCCCATCACCTGACACTGAGGGCAATTTAGCCTGCAAGCCAATTAACCTATGCGGCAGCATGTTTTTTGGACTGTGGCAGGAAACCGGAGTGCCCGGCGAAAACCCACGCGGATACGGGGAGAACATGCAAACTCCACACAGAAAGGCACCCGAGCCGAGATTCGAATGCGGGACCTTCTTGCTGTGTGGTGACAGCACTACCCATTGGGCCACCGTGCGCCTTCATTATTAAGACTCCAATGCTCAATTTATTTCCTTCATAAACTAATTGACGAGGGGTCGCTGGCCTTTCAAGACTCATGAAGAACGGTGTATTCACACAGGGACACCCACCGTGTTGCTGCTCCACAGTGCCAAGGTGGGAGACACCATCCCCATTCAGGTGGAAAATGAGTGAAAATATACGGACAAAATATTTGAGGGCTTCGTGATGACACAACGTAATTTCTCGATGACATTAAGGCAGGTCCGCCGTGTAAGAGATGTTTCGCTGTACAACGGTTTGCTTCACACGCTGTTATGGTGGCGGGATTATAAATGTGTCATTCCAGAAAGTGCCGGAACTCAAGTAAAAACAGGTGATGTTCAAAATGTTATTCTCAAGCAAGAGCGTACAGTTCCAATGACTATCTCATAGACCCTATCGTGGCACTTAAGGAAAATCCAATGGCAGAAATAATTGCATGCAGCAATAACCGTGTGTGCGGCCTTAAAGTGGCACTGCAGATAAAATGTGTCGCAGTTAAAATATATATTAAAATAGATGGCTTTCGTAATGGCTTACAGGGGGGTTGTTTAACCGCTCAGGGTATATGTCAGTGCACCCACCTATCCTACATTTTGCATTGGTGGTGTGGTACGGTAGGCTATAAAATGAGGGTAATCCCAAGGGCAGCTTGTAAACGCTCAGTGATAATGACAAAGAGATTGACATGCCACAATTAGCCACCAACTCACAATTGGAAAAGCCAAAGCATAAATTCTGCAGGATAATCTATGCACAGAGCAGCACGGTGGCACTGCCGCCTCATAGCAAAAATAAACTGAGTGTCGACTCCCAGGTCTGGTGCTTTCCTGTGTGGAATTTGCATGTTCTCCCCACATCTGTGTGGGTTTTCACCAGGTACTCGTTTCCTCCCAAAGTCCTAAGACACATTGCCTCTTCTCACCGGCCTAACTAAATTGCTCCTGGTTCCTTGCAATGGACTGGCAAATCATCCTGGGCGTTGTCTTGCCCTATGCCCTGCGTCTGCCAGAACAGGTTCCAGGCCCCCGCCACCCCGTACAGGGTTAAGCGGACACCAAAAACGAATGACTGAATCGATGCGCAGCGTATGGCCGCGGCGAGGCACCCCCGCCTACTCTGTGAGCGAGCGTGATGAGCGTTGTGTCGCCGAGGTGAGCGGTGCGCAGGGATCCGTACCAAGTGCAAAGCCCATGCAGAACGCGACATCGGCGATGGCGTAAACGCTGCCGTACACCGACACGTGGCGTAGGTCCACCAGGTACCCCATGAGTGGCATCATGGACGAGTCCACCATCCCTGGGCCATGTGAGATGCGATTGCAGATTGAATTGAAAAACAAATTGAAAAGCTAATTTACAATTCACAACGGCGCAAAGTATTCATTTAAAGTCAAAGAGAGAACGACTTAGAGGTCCTCCAGAGGGAAGCAAACCAATTGGTCAGCCGGCGCCAACATCATGACGTTATCGGCCCATGAATGAAAGTGTTTTGTTTTAGTCATGGGAGGAAAGTGGAGAAAATGGAGGAAATCCGTGCAGAATGGGGAGGGCACAAAAACGTCACACAGAAATGCACCCAAGGCAGGAGTCGAACCACCTAGGGCAGGACCTTTTTTCTGTGAGGTGCGGATGGTCGGATGGTACCACTGCACCACCCTGCCACCCAGCACCACTGTCATAGCTTTCTTCAGCAGTCACCCTTAGTAGCTACTCCTTTGGGAATAACCACGTGGAGGAGGAATGCTCAGCGTAGCTATTGCGAATGAGCAACTCTTAAGAGAAATTTGCATTACACATGAAAACGTGAAAAGCTGCATCAATATACTTTCATCATCATCCTCTTGTTTGTCATCATCATGTTCACCGTTATTACCATCATCATAACATATACGCATTATCAGAATAAGTATAAACCTGGAACTCCCGATATATAAAGTATGGAACGAATTAGACATTACAATGTGTGTAATGATGTAGGTTTTCACGGCTCGATGCATGCTGATTGCTTCGAAAAGCTGCTCTCTCGGGACAGCCGCGTCGATGGCTCTCTCTCCTCTCCTCGCGA
>JAZEWT010000006.1:11669859-11688508 GCA_036362905.1 Mordacia mordax
CTCTGCAGCACCGCCACATTAAGCTCCCTCCCCCCCCCAATTCACATCGCGCAAACCACTGCGCCACCACTTCTCCACACACACACAAACACACGGGCAGTGTGTCAACTGCTGTGCCACTGCCCCCCACACAAACACAGCCATGGGCAGCGCGTCAACTGCTGTGCCACTGCCCCCCCCACACAAACACCGCGCTAACCGTTGCACCACCTCTCCCCACACTCATACAGCGCGCTAACCGCTGCACTACCGCCCCTCACGCAGCGCTCTAACCGCTGCGCCACCGCTCAGCGCTCACACACAGCCACGGGCAGCATTTCAACTGCTGTGCCACTGCCCCCCACACACACACAGCGTGCTAACTGTTGCGCCACCGCTCCCCACACTCATACAGCGCGCTAACCGCTGCACCACCGCTCCTCACACACAGCGCGCTAACCGCTGCGCCACCGCTCCTCACACACAGCGCGCTAACCGCTGCGCCACCGCTCCCCCACACTCACACAGCGCGCTAACCGCTGCGCCACCATTCTCCCCCCGCGGCTATGGCACGAACCACTGCGCCACCGCTCCTCAAACTCATACAACGCGCTAACCGCTATGGGTACTTTTTGCCAGTATACATATATAAGATTACAACAGGTTTTACCGTATCTGGCGATTATGCAGGTGTTAAGATGTTAACACCTGCATAATTGCCAAGCAATTGTAATCTTATATAGCGTGCTAACCGCTGCATCACCGCTCAGAACTCACACACAGCGCGCTAACCGCTGCGCCACGGCTCACTCACTCACACACAGCGCGCTAACCGCTGCGCCACCGCTCCTCACACACACACACAGAGCGCTGACCACTGCACCACCGCTCACTCACACACATAGCGCGCTAACCGCTGTGCCACCACTCCCCCACACTCACACAGCAGGCTAACTGCTGCGCCACCATTCTCCCCCCCCCCCCCCNNGGCTACCGCGCCACCGCTCCCTGCGGCTACCGCGCCCATCTGCTACGCTACCGCTCTCCCCCGCGGCTACGGCGCTACCTGCTGTGCCACCACTCTCCGCGACTACTGCGCTAATGCGCTGCACTACCGCTCTCCCCCGCAGCTACGGCGCTACCCGCTGCGCGACCGCTCTCCTCCCCGCGGCTACCGCGCTACCACTCCCCGCGGCTATGGTGCTACCCACTGCGCCACCACTCTCCTCCCCACGGCTACCGCGCTACTGCTCTCCGCAGCTACCGCACTAATCCGCTGCACTACCGCTCTCCCCCGCAGCTATGGCGCTACCCGCTGCGCCACCGCTCTCCCCCACGGCTACCGCGCTACCAGTCCCCGCGGCTACGGCGCTACCCGTTGCGCCACCGCTCTCCGCAGCTACCGCGCTAATCCACTCACTTCCCTCTGGGGTATGACGAGCTGGGTAACCTCAATGGGCCCCCCTCCCCGGATCCAGCGCCGATGGGGTGCCACCACAACGGCAGCCCCCCATCACCGACAGCTCCCAGTGGCCTCCGGCACCACGCGCGGCCCGCTGAGCAACGCCAGACCGGCGCGGCGCGGCTAGCCGAGCCTGTCGCACAGCTCCAACTCCTCCTCCCGCCTTCACCGCCATCTCCTCCCAGGGCATGACGAGCCGGGGAACCTCAATGGGCCCCCACCCCCGGCTCCAGCGCCGACGGGGCGCCACCACAATGGCAGCCCCACATCGACGATGGCTCCCAGCGGCCTTCGGCACCACGCGTGGCCCACCGAGCAACACCAGGCCGGCGCGGTGCAGCCCACCGAGCAGCCGCAGCTCCGACTCATCCTCCCGCCTTCACCGCCACCTCTTCCCGCCTTCGCCGCACTCCGAGTCGCGCCGCCACCATCTCGCGACTCTCCTCTGCTCCGCAGCTCGCTCTCGCCGTCACAGCCCCTCCCTCCAGCCCGCGCCGCTCGCTCCACTGCTAGCTTGCTCACTCCACTCGCTGGCTCCGCCGCTGGACTCCTCGCCGCTCTCCCAGCCGCCACTCATCGCAGTCTCCGACGTGAGTTCGCATCACCACTTCTGACACCATCTGTGGCACCACGGCTTCGACTGTGGACTTGTGACGGCTTACAGCGGTAACACCACTGCGAGGATCAGCACCCACTCCGTGATAGATCAGCCAGAGACCACGGATGAGCAGAAGAGACGTCTTGATTTTGATGCTTTATTTAAACCAGCAGACACGGGCCAGAGTGTCACGACATACGACGAGCAACCTATATCTTGACGATCCCTCTCGTTCCCCCAGGAGATCCCTCTTTTTTCCTCTCCAACCGGCCCTCCTTATATATCCCCGTGGCCCCCCTCCAGCGCCCCCCAAATGACATCACCCCTCTACCGTAAACACATAACGAGACATCACGAGGCATCACGAGAAAGATGAGTCACCACACCACGAGTCGCCATATCACGAGACATCGCGAGACAAAAACAGAAAGCTGACATCCCCCCCCGCGCCTATATTCCTTAACTCTACAACCCTCCACACTCCGTCCTCTCTCCTCCGGCGTCTACCCTCTCCCCTCTCTCTCCCCTTTACCCTCCACCCTCCACCCTCTCCCCTCCACCCTCTACCCTCTCCCCTGTACGTGTGTACCGTCGGTCCCCACCACCCCGTCTGCTCTCGGAGTTCTATTTTTACGTCTCCGGTGTCCGTCACCGAACACACGACCTGCTCCTCCAGCGCCTACCGCTCTTTGAATGCCGTCACGGAATGTCAGCACGCTGTGACGGAACTCCAGCCACAGCCTGGCACCGAGCAGAGCTCGGACAATAGGGCCTCAGGAACTGACGTGAGCTGCTCATTCACTTTCGGAAGAAGCAGTCAGTTTGTGTTCTAACTGGAAGGAATCGTTGAGCTATGTAGCTCTTTGAACAGTTATCCAGTGGGAAGGGGTAAGCAAGTTACAACAACTCCACGGCACTGGGGGCAATTTAGTCAGGCGAGTTAACCTAGGCAGCATGTCTTTTAATAATAATAATAATTTCATTTATAGAGCGCTTTTCACCCGAGGGTCACAAAGCGCTGCAAGTATGGGAGGCAGCCAGAGAACCCAGCGAAAACCCACAAAAACAAGGGTAGACAATGCAAACTGCAAAAAAAGGCACCTGGGCCAGTAATCAAACCTAGGGGCTTCTTGTTGTGAGATAGCAGTTCTACTCACAGCGCCACTATGCCACCTTACAGCGGCGAGCTGCGAGAGCACAATTCATTCCAACTTTATAAAACGATGTTATGAAAAATGTGGCCACCAGCGTTTGGCAGCAGAACGAGACAGCCAAGGATGAGAATTTGACCACAGCAGCTTAAGGGTATGGCATTGGTTGATAAACTGGTGATGTATCTGTTGAATTGAATGTCTCAGAAAGCTCTGACAGTTCAACGTTTGCCCTTTTTTGGGAGGCATATGTTGTGATGAGATTTTGAGCTAGCACATTTGGAGCATCTTAATTCTGTTACGTACAACCGATTCTGTGCACCTGGGCTAGAAGAAAGCTGTGTGGTTAGAGGTTTGACCCTATTTATTTTTCAATTTGCTTTGCCCTCGCTTACATTTTTCACAGTGATGCCACGAATGTTGATTCAATTTAAGAGCCCCGTGTGCGTAGCATGCGACACAGCGCTCATACACACATGGCCTCCTTCAATAAATAGAATGTGTTTAACAGTCATCGATGAGTGTAAGAATATCATGCCCTGCTTTACATTCGTGTTACTAGATGGACTATGTTAATCTTTAATTGGTGCCAAGTAGATTACAAGAGACCACAGTGCAGCACAGTTACTCACATGCAATATCACCGTCCGCGGCACATTGCAAGCTGACATTACAGCATTATAATTATTTTTGCCTCTATATTATTATTGCCTTTATAGTTACTGCCAAAGCCATATTTGTGCCGACCGCTAGATGGCGATGTACGCCATCTAGTGGGCTGCTTGTGACGTCACAAAAGCTGTCAACCAATGAGAGGCTAGTATATTATCGGTGACCTGATGTACATCTAACCCTGTTATATATAGAGATTGGTGTCTTTGCCCACCAGGAATGACGGAGTGAAAGTATTATTTGTGTTTCGTTGATTAGCAATTTTTAAAAGCTTGTAATTTTTTTGCACACACAAAAATCCCAAACTGGTCACCAAAACATTGTCGGAACGTCTTTGGGATCTGAGTTTTGACTCGGTAAAGAAGAAAATCTGTACGAATCGAAGCGACCGTGATATTAAGTTTGTTTGGCAGCCGGTCATTCCCGTAGCTGGATCGGACCCAACATTTTGGAAACAAATGTTGCTATCGAAAAAATAACCAACATTGTAGGACAATCGGCCACGGTGTTAAACGTTGGAGATGTTCAAAGAGCGTTTAATAATTATAATTATAATTGCATTTATAGAGCACTTTTCACGCGAGGGCCGTAAAGCGCTGCACAGAGCTGAGGAGAGAACGGCACGTCAACAACGTGACATTCGAGCGGAAAATCAGCAACAATAAAAAATTAGTTTTTAAAAATATACACATCATTGCAGAACAATAAGTAAATATGATCAGAATTTCAACAATAATTTTAAAATGCAAAATTATCAGTGGTTATAATACATATATTGGGAAATAGTTTAATGTAACATTTATCGTATAATAATAATTGCATTTCTAACAAGCACGCCGCGCTTATATGTTATGTATAGAGAATTATTTCGGGTGATATCATCAGAGGAGGGTGGATCGATGCATTGTTTAACGCCTTACCTTCCCATTTTGTGAGCCAGAGGACCAAATATGTTTGTGCCTATCCAGTAGGAAATGCTAGCTGGAAGGAATGCAACTCCTGTACACACATGCACACACCACGCACAAATGTACCAAGGAGAATCATTATAACAAACAACAACAGGAATAAACTCTAGACATTTAAACCGGTACTTTGGGGAGGGACCAAACAAATCACTGGTAAGGCTTACAAATCAAGCAGCACCACTACTTAACGTGAATAATCATTAGCAAATGAGTTATTGGGTAATAAAGCAAAACGTCTAACGTATAAAAGTAATTACTTAACAATGTATGCGTGGTGTACAGAAATATGCAATGTACTGTATGCATTGTTGTGTGTTGCAGCGGCGGTTTTCATTTGCCTGTCCTTTGGTTTCCAGAGCAACTCCAGGACATTGTAGGTTACGGGGAAACAGCAGCATAAACAACAGCAAGGATGAGCTGTCTCTAACAACAGCCCTATGTTTAACGCAGCTGCTAACACAACACAGCTGTTACGATAGCCTGCCCCACCTGCTCCGCACCAAAGTGGGGCACAATTTACAAATGATTTAAACCACTTGCCGATTATAACAAAATCAGACCGTAATGCAAAGTATCGTTCATCATCATCATTAGCCAGCATTTATCCACTGCTGGGTGAAGGCCTGCGCGAAAATCCCACGCCTGGTCATGGATGAGACACGGACACAGAGACTTAGCGAGGAAATCAGAAGGCACCAACCAGCCAGACACTGCTTTCAAAATATATAATAACAATAATATTAATATATTATTAGTCAATTAACAAAATAAATAAGCACTCAGCTAAACAATTACTGCATTAAAGATTGGTTCATTGTTTGAGAAATTGATTAACTAATGTTTTAGTTGTGCGAGAAAGCCATAAAACCCGGAAGAAACCCACGCAGAACGGGGAGAGAGCACACAAATTCCACACAGAAAGGCTAACTGCCTCAGACAGGAATTTCTTTTTGTGAGGCGCAGATGTGACCGCTGCATAGACACCCTGCCATTATCCTGTGTGGTGATGCTTCTGATCCATGTGTCAAGGACCTGGTGTTCAGTGGAGGCAAACTGAGCGTGTGTAAAGCAATACAGTTATACGGAACTGCATGGTTAATTCCTTATACGTGTGCGCTGTAGTGCATACATCATGCGTTCACGTGAAAGTGGGATATAAATCATAACTCTTTGTTAGACTCGAGTTAAACATAACATCATATTTCAGAGGACTGATCACTGCTCAAACAATGTAATACATTACTCATGGTGAGACCTACTGACGGCGGGTTGTAACATCGTTCCACCTTTACGGTGAACTCGTTGCAACAATACATCCATCACCGTCAGAGGCCAAACTCCAACGTCGCTGGGCTGCGCTTTGTATTGCGATGTAAAAGACGGGAACACACATTTCCCCTTTTTAATCAAAGACACGTTTGACTTCCCGTATGCTTTATTGAGCATGTCTCCTCTTTAGAGTCCCATCCCCACCGAAGGGTGTCGAGGATGTGCGCGGCGCATAAAGGATGTAATTAAAGGCGAACGAGGACAGATGTAACCTGAATGCGATGCGTGCTTATTAAAACGTACCCAGCTGCCACTTCGGTGAGCACATGGTCTCCATCATCCATATAGGAAGCGCCGGTTCCAGCATTGCTATGCCCATGTTTGCAATGCAGATAGATCCTGCATCGCAGCAGACACCAAAACCACACTTCAAGGAATCTCATGGAGCGTTAACGCACGTCTACATGACAGAGGCGCGTGCCTGTGATCCAGTGCTGTCGAGGCAAGGTTGGTGGATCACACGAATGTGGTGAAACTTTCTCACCAGGTTGCGAGTTCTCTACACGTCACGGGTTGACACGCGCACTTAACGTGCTATTGTCCGCGGTTAACGATGGGATATGGTGCGGCACAGACCTGCTGTGATGAGTATGTACGGGTCTCGGAGCAGAGTGAGTAGAGGCGTTCCTGTTTGGCTCTAAAAGGGAATGAGCACAGCGTAAAGACAAGTATCCGTCATTGAGTACAATTCACAAAACCCGTGCTCTCAGCGAGTACCTGTTAAGGCCTGTAGTGAACGCGACAGCGTGGTGTGGCAAGTTCCACTCGCGACAGCCTTTGCCTCCCAAATATATGTTTCGAGACCACATCAAGCCCTCCACTAAGGCTCAGTCGGTCTTGGAGATACCCCGCTCAGATTCTCATTTCACTGAAAATCACAGTGGTAACAGTGGCTGGGAGTAGAACCCAGGGACACTGGGTTTGGTTCGCACGAAACAAAACTATTTTATTTACCAGGTAAAAACTCACCTAGCTAATGACTCTTTTTCAGAGGCGATCTGGTAACACGTGATCGCTCATTGCAGTGGCTGATGTCATCGTATGTTTACATTTATAGTAGCAGCCAAAACACCTGAAGGCTTGTTTATAAATATAGAGGGCAAACCCGGAGGACCCAGAATAAAATCCACGTGCTCACAGAGATATCATGGGAACTCCAAATAAACACGCATTGTCAGGGTCGGGATCAATCCTACGACCTGTTGCGTATCAGATCAGGCAGAGAACATCTCACATCCAAGCCTTCTAGCACCACGTGCTAGCGACACCACTGGTCACCACCTCTTCACTCCCAACATAGACACTTTGCTGGACTGACGATACAGGTGATCATTACAAGTATCTCTCAAAGCAATGTGTCGGGATTGAATTACAGACAATATGGAAATGTGTTTAAATCGCTGGACGTTCAATTAATTTACATTTAATTTGAAGCACGCAGTAGCATTCATTTTTTATTATTCCAAACTGAATATGATGTCCAATGATAATTGTTCTGTAAACTAATTTATTGTATCATTTATTAAACTCATCGATTGCATTCCAAAAAAAATTCTGTTCAGAAATTTGAACAAGTGGGAATTCTTGCCGCTATAATATACTAAAGAAAGGAATTGCTACGGGCGTGTGGCAATTATAAAGATATTTAAAAGGAAATTCCCTGAACTGCTGTTCTACCCAACAATGTGACTTTACTTTATCCATACAAAATCTCCGATAGTAGAGCATATATATGTATCTGGAGCTGCAACCATTTATAATTTGCTCACAGTACAAGAGAGTACTGATTTTAAATGATGCTGATCTATGTCCTTCATTGATTTATAGTCATTACTTTATTTGAATTGATCAATCCTGATGTTGCCATGCCGTTCTCTCCACAGCTCTGTGCAGCGCTTTGTGACCTTAGGGTGAAAAGGGCTCTAGAAATGCAATTATTATTATTATCATGCTGCAGGATGTCACACAGGCTGAAATGAGTTAAACCCCCTGAAAAAACCGACAACACTTTAACAGGTAGTGCACAGTAATATTTTGCACCTCATTCCAAATAGTTTATATTTCCAGTCATAAAAAAAATCTCGAAACCAATAAATTCCTAAGCCTGAATGATCATAACCTGCTGCCATGTGACAAACATGCTTATGACTCTATTATGCTTTAATAGCAACCGTATTGAAATTGAATACATCTGGCGGTGCAGCACATTTGCAAGTTAAATATGCTGCATGAGCCTTTGCCGTTCCGATTCAAGGAAGGCATATGTCTACAATTACTTTGAGATGCATTTGTAAGCGAGTCCCAATGTTAGCTCACTCTGCTGAAAAACACACAATGATGCTTTCGGTGAATTCGTAACTATTTGTATATCTGTCGGTGTAGTCATAAACACATATGCACCACAGTAATGTGTTAGGGATGAGTTTCAGATTTAAACATTAAGCATTTTTAAAGGGGAATTTATCAATCAGGAGGGATTTCAGATGTTCTTATCATTTAAATTATCTGAAATTTGAACAAACTTGCATGATAACAAAAGTGATATCATCCGTTGCTACGGGAGATGACTTTTGGCAGGAAAAGAAAGGTTGTGATGGAATGTTAGTAACATCACTTTCCCATGAAGATGGCATTTTGGATCAGTCGAACCAACAACAAAAATCAAAGTTTATTATCTTGGCAACAGCTCTTAACAGCAATTATTATACATCAAGCTGGAGGAACCTACATAAGTATTTAAAAAAATGTTTAGACAAACCTCTGGCTCCGACTTGCTAGGCTGTAACACCAACATCTGTAATGCTGCAAGAACAAAACAATTATAACATCAAAACACTTTTCCATCAATGTATGTGTTGATCCAGATACAATTCAGTCGCATTACTTACAAAATGCTTACAATGACTCTTTGGCTTAAAACAAAGCAGTTTATCGCCCAAATATGATATCCTTTTCAAAGCCTTGATCCAATTACAGAAATTCCCAAATAGCCAATCTATTGAACAAACATCTCGACTTCATACATTATGGTACAGTACTCACTCAAGCGCTTTCAGAGGGATGATGAGCTAGTTTCACCACTAACCAGGCCCTTCATTCAAAACCTTCTAGCTGCTATTTAGAAATATTAGCTGAATTATCCGTGACATTTCCTCACGCGATGATGTCATCAAAAGAAGCGCGTGGCATATGATATCTCCTTGTTTAATACATACATATTTTTAAAATAACCATAAATTAATTTGAGTCCTAGAACCGCTGGGACTAGCACACTTGGGACCTTCTTTGCCTGGATGTCGTCTTGCACTTCTGACCAGGAAAATATTGGTGACATTGAGAATTGGCCCAAATTACTCATCAACTTTATAAGCCGTGTGACGCGTGACATCATAGCAATAGACCAAGACGGCAATGTCCCTAGTGATGGGGGCCTTCTGCTACTTTTGGGTCAAACTTTTGACATATATGGCCAGTCATCTATAGAGTCCTTAATAGCAGTGCAACTTTAAAATAAGACCTAATTTACGTAAACATAAATATATGGGAGTTACTGTAACTTTTCATCACAGACGGATGGTTAGATGGACAAATCGACGGCCGGAGGAAGCTAATACAGCGACACTTTGAATCTCAGTTGGAAAGTGTATTGAGTTTAGGAGTCGCAGGGAAACTTCGGAGAGTAATCACATGTCTAGTGGCAAGAGCTCTGTGGAGCATTGTGGCTTCTCAAGGTGACACGGCGCGTCTGGGTGAGTGCAGAGAGCTTCGCTTGCCTCCGTCAAAGAGCGCCAGGCCAGCAAGCACTAAGAATGGGGCTGGCTTCCCCACAAAGTCATACATGATGCTGCCAAACGGCGGTCCCACTGGAACACAGCGATCAAGTGAATTGAGTTAACTCAATGCAATCTATACAGTCCAGTTTACACATACACATAGAGCAGTGCTTTCCATACCACAATAATATCAACGTGTTTACGGCTCAAGTGATTACGTAGGAAAAAAATAACTAATGCACTTAATCTTGGAAGGCTTAACTATTTTATAGGAGGATCTTGCAACATTGGAAATTTTATATGATTCAATTATTTAGTGGTCGTTGCACAATGATTCCTTACATTGCAAGTAAACAATGGCATTTAGCCTGTGAACGCTGGACCACTGCTTTAGACGTGTGTGTTAAAAGCCTCCATCCTCAACCGGCATGTTGCGACACTCAGTGGGCCGAAAGGACCACCCAGTGTTCCGTGGAGGCCATACCCAAGTGGGCCAAGTGCACCTTGAGGTGTCGAAGGTTGAGAACTCCTGTGTTAAATAGCTTTGGTCTTACCCAGCACTCCCATAGCAAGACCACCCAGTGCCACACCCATGGCATTGCCTCTCTCCTCATCATCCGGGTACAGGCTCGCCAGCATACCCATCCCTAGCAGGTCGAACAGAGCAAACAGTCAGTCGCAGCATAAGTGCCGCCTCTATCACATCGATTGCCACTCAGACACGATGCCTCATTGGCACTGGAGCTTTAGGAGCTGCAACACAGGGCCTCGGATTTTGAGAGGCCTCCAAAATGCTGCACTTACTGTTTTGTAATAGTTAAAATGCAGTGCTGTGGTAAATCCCGAAGTGGAATGCAGTAAATTGCTTTTTCATTGCCCCAATGTGTATATCACGACTGGGTGTATGGTGAATTTAAAATGTTTTTATTTCTTTAAGCTTTGATTGAGCTACATCATTCGCACATCACATTCAAACAAATAACAATGACGTAACGAAGGTGAACAGCAGTGGGGTGTTGAGCATTGGGCACAGGTGGTGGTGACAGTCAAGGGAAGGAATTGAAAAAACAGAGGGACCCCTTAAACTTCCACAGCCCTGGAAACCCGTCAAACGTAATACAGACCTTCTCATGGATGCTGGGCCATCACCCATCTACTTAAAAATAAATATTGAATACAGATTCTATTCCTTTTTCAGTGAAATACTTCATGAAGGCTTTCATTGGTGTTGCAAGCGAGTGTGCAGATGGTGCAACGGCACCAAGGCATCTGGGCCGGAGCGGCTGAAGTGCTGGGCTGCACTGAGAAAGAAAACTGGAGCGTGGGTCCCACCAGGACCCATATCCCGTATGATATACAACTACAGCCCTCCTCACTGTTCGGTTATGGGTGTAACACTGCACTACCCTCGATAGACTGAGTTGGAGAGGAGTGTCAAGAACACAATAAATATCACTGATGATAGCCACTAGGTTCGGAGTGCAGGGCGCTGCCCTCTACACGATCACTTCCTTGTGCACTGCTCTCCGAACCCAGCAGCAAGCTTGGTTTGGGGTCTTTTTCTGGTGTGCTAATGTGGGTTTGTCACGTCTCGATGAATGAGAATTGTTTCTGTTTTTTTTTTTGGGAGAGTCGTATCGAACGTTCCTTCCCTCTCCTTCACGACCAGTTTACATTTGTCACCGGCATCTGTCAAAATTCCTTTTCACGTCAGCTCATATCCACGAACAGCATCGCAGGAGGCGCAGGTTTTTGTTTTGTTTTATTTTACACCGGCGAAGCAGCTCACCAGCCACGGAAGAGCAGGAAGATCCGATGCCTTGCAGGGCTCGAGCCACGAAGAGCAGTGGATAACTCTGAGCGAACGCAAACACTGCACACCGGCGTGAAACAAAAGGCGATCGGCTCACGGTTTTATTTAAGAAGCATTATCTCTGCTGTTTAATTTTGATTCTGCTTTGGGGTTCATGTCACGAGAGGAGGTTTGAATTTGATTCTCGAGCAGAGGAATGCAACCGGTCATGTTTTGGAGACGGATCTGCGTCAGCGAATAGTGCAGCTGTCCCTGCAATCCTTCTAAGCTATTGCTGCCGCACACAAAAGGAAGCAGCACTTTCCCACCCAATGTCCCACTGCCAGTAACGTTCATTGCATGAAAGTCAAAGCAATGCACGGTGTTTTGAAATTCAGTGCTGAAATTTAGCCACATCAAGTACAGCACCAAAGTTTCCGTGTTTTTTTTTCTGTCTCTGTCATTATAGTGACCAGGCCGAACCTATCAACTACCTATTGTTGAGAACCCAGTTTAATAACGGGAGATCACTGCCTGGATTCGAGCTCAGGTGTTCAGGGGTTCCAGCTCTGGTGCGCTGACCTTCCAACCACCTGTTGCGCTGACGTTCCAACCATCTGACCACCTGCTGAGTCAGGGCACATGCATCAAGACGCACTCAGCCAGAGGCCGAGGTTGTCAGTGCTGTGCCTCTGCTGTGCTCTGCACAGACCTAATCGACCTAAATTCAGATCGCATGACAGGGGCCTATCGAAAAAGAAGATTGATTTCATTTCCTTTACTAGAGATGCGTTTCAGATTAATCGAGGTCAGCTAGGTTCACGGTACAGAAACAAAATGCAATTGGGCCTATTTGGACCACAATCATTCCAGGTTTAAAGCGTGTTTAGAAGGCATCTCGCAGAATTAATAAATGTGTTTGTATGCTCATATCAAACACATTTTCAATATCATAATCATGTATGTGTTATATTGGGCATCAATGCCTACGCGGGAGTGTCTTAATATATTGCTACAGAATAAAACACAGCAAAAACTTGCAGCGTCTATCTTTATGACTATTTTTATTTATTCAAAACCTATTTCATCTGTACAACGCAGTACGAGCGCGTGTATTAGCATTCCACAATGTACTGGCCTTGTTGCATCAATAGTGGAGCAATGGCTCCTTGCTAAGCCAAGTGACCAGGAGAGCAGCAAGAAAACGCGAGCGTTTAAACCGCACTCTACAAAAATAGAGGCGCTTTGACCGAACGCTGGGGAGATGCGCATTCTCCAATAGGGCCATGTGGATGGCCGCCAGTTGCTTATAATTGCAACAAGGTCGATGATTTTCACAGCATTTCCCCCAAACATTAAACCATAATCTGTGCCGTAATTGGGGCCAATTTGCACAAACTCAAGCCAAGCTGTCGGATGCCTTTGTGCTTACAACGCACGACACTGGGGAAAGGCTCTTTCTTGTTCCCTGCTGCGGGAAAACAAATAATCGCGGGCAAGGCTCTGCTGAACGGAACCACGTGGTAACCGTCCTCTCCGCGGCCATTGTGTCTACTGATAACGCGTCTGGTAAAGAAGGGGCACCGTGCAAATTAAAATGAACTCAAATATAAATACTGTGACGGCTTCTTTAACAATGTGAATGCCGTGAAGTGCTATGCTATTGTGGAGTTGGAGCTTTCTGGGGGGCACAGAGGGGGCCGCGTGGGGGGGGGGAGGCGCGAGCGGATGGTGCGTCAGCTTCCTGTTGTTGTGATAGCACCCCGGGCCCACGTCGTCGGTATTCCAATAAAAGTATCAAAAGGCAAGAAGTCTCTGCTCGCTGGCTGAACGATCACGGAGTGAGTGCTGATCCCTGCCGTGGTGTTACCGCCGAGCCGTCACAAGTCCACGGTCCAAGTCGTGGTGCCGCAGTTTGGTGTCAGAAGTGGGATGCGGGCTCACGTTGGAGACTGCGACGAGTGGCGGCTGGAGAGCGGTGAGGAGTCTGGCGGCGGAGCAGCGAGCAGAGTGAGCCAGCGGTGCAGCGGCCAATGCGGGTCGGGGGGAGAGGCGGTGACGGCGAAAACGAGGCACGGAGGAGGGAAATCACCGCGGAGGAGGAAAATTGCCACGGCAAAATGGCGGAGCAACTCGGGAGTCGCAGGGCGGTGGCGGCGAGAGAGCGAGTCATGGGGGAGAATCGCCGCAGGAGGAAGGCGATGATGGTGGCATTGGCGAGCGACGGAGATTGGTGAGCGATGGCGATGGTGGCGAGCGACAGAGGGAGGCGATGATGGCGATGACGGTGAGCGGCGGAGCGATGGCGGGCTCGCCGTTGTTCATCAGGCCGTGCTGCGTGGGCTCGCCGGACCGCGCATGGTGTCAGAGGCCACTGGGAGCCGTCGCCATTGTGGTGGCGCCCCGTCGGCGCTGGAGCCGGGGAGGGGGCCCGTTGGGGCCCCCCCCCGGCTCGTCCCAACCCGGGAGGAGATGACGGCGAAGGCGGGAGGAGGCGGAAGCTGCGGCGTTGCTCGGCGGGCCGCGGATGGTGCAGCGGTTAGTGTGTTGTGTGTGGGATTGAACGAGAGCGCAGCGGTTAAGTGTGTTGTGTGTGTGAGAGCGATGGTACACCAGTTAGCGCGCTGTGTGGGTGAGTGAGCTGTGGTGCAGCGGTAAAGTGTGCTGTGTGTGTGAGAACGATGGTACACCGGTTAGGGCGCTCTGTGGGTGAGTGAGCTGTGGTGCAGCGGTTAAGTGTGCTGTGTGTGTGAGAGCGATGGTACACCGGTTAGCGTGCTGTGTGGGTGAGTGAGCTGTGGTGCAGTGGTTAAGTGTGCTGTGTGTGTGAGAGCGATGGTACGCTGGTTAGCGCGCTGTGTGGGTGAGTGAGCTGTGGTGCAGCGGGTAGCGCTCTGTGTGTGTGTGAGTGAGCGAGTGCAGTGGGCAGCACTCTGTGTGTGTGTGAGTGAGCGATGGGGCTTTTCGGGCAGACAGTCGGCGGGTCAGTCGGGAGACAGTTGGCGGGTCAGTCGGGAGACAATCGGCGAGTCAGTCGGGAGACAGTCAGTGGAGCCATTGCCAATGTGGTGCTGCCGTTGTGGTGGTGCCCCGTCGGCGCTGGAGCCGGGGGAGGGGGATCCCTTGTGGTCGCCCGGCTCGACACACCCTGGAGGAAAGTGAGTGCGGATAGCACAATCGCGCGGTGGATAGCGGTGGCGCGGCGGGTGGCGTGGTGGCCGTGGGGGGTGGCGGTGGCGTAGCGGTTCGCGCCATAGCCGCGGGATAGCGCAGTGGCGCGGTGGATAGCAGTGGCACAGAGGTAGTGCAGTAGCCGCGGATAGCGGGTGGTGCAGCGGTTCGCGCCAGAGCCGCGGGATAGCGCAGTGGCACGGTGGATAGCGGTGGCGCAGCAGGTAGCGCGGGAGCCGCAGGGTAGCGCAGTGGCGCGGTGGAGCCGGGGGAGGGGGGCCCCTTGTGGTCGCCCGGCTCGTCAGACCCCAAAGGGAGGTGGGTGTGGAGCAGTGGCGCAGCGTTTAGCGCGATAGCCGCAGGGTAGCGCAATGGCATGGTGGATAGCAGTGGCGTGGCGGGTGGCGCGATAGCCGCGGGATAGCGCAGTGGCGCGGTGGATAGCGGTAGCGCAGCGGGTAGCGCGATAGCCGCGGGGTAGCGCAATGGCGCGGTGAATAGCGGTTGTGCAACGGTTTGTACCATAGCCGCGGGATAGCGCAGTGGCGCGGTGGATAGCGGTGGCGCAGTAGCCGCAGATAGCGGGTGGCGCAGCGGTTTGCGCCATAGCCGCGGGGGGGATAGCGGTGGCACAGCGGTAGTGCATAGCCGCGGATAGTAGGTGGCACAGTGGTTCGCGCCATAGCCGCGGGGGGATAGCGGTGGCGCAGCGGTAGCGCAGTAGCTGCGGATAGCGGGTGGCGCAGCGGTTCATGCCATAGCCGTGGGATAGTGCAGTGGCGCGGTGGATAGCGGTGGCGCAGCGGTATCGCAGTAGCCGCGGGTGGCGCAGCGGTTCGCGCCATAGCCGCGGGATAGCGCAGTGGCGCGGTGTTTGAGTGGTGGCGCAGTGATTGGCGCCGTGGCCGCGGGGGCGATGGCGCAGAGGTTGGCGCGCTGTGTGTGTGGGGGGGGGCTTGCTTTTTGCTTGGAGGTGATTGCTGGCGGGCAGTTGTGGCCTGAGGACGGGCCTAATGCCCGGGGGGGAACTGTGGAGTTGGAGCTTTCTGGGGGGCACAGGGGGGGCCGCGTGTGGGGAGGGGGGTGGGGCACGATCGGACGGTGCGTCAGCTTCCTGTTGTTGTGATAGCACCTCGTGTTGTTGACTTATTGTCCCGTGGTCGCTCACTCGTGGTGCGTGACTCATTGTAACTCGTGACTACGGGTGATGTCATCTGGAAGGTGCGAGAGGGGGCGGTGTGGAGGGATATAAAGAAGGGCGGGTTGGGAGTGTACAGTCAGTCAGATGGAGAGAGGGAGAGAAGAATCGCCTGGGGAAGAGTCGTCAACATGTAGGCCGCTGCTCGTGTTTCGCCGCGCCCCGGGCGCGTGTCGTCGGTGTTCCAATAAAACATCAAAAGGCAAAAAGTCTCTGCTTGCTGGCTGAACGATCGTGGAGTGAGTGCTGATCCCCACCGTGGTGTTACCGCCGAGCCGTCACAAGTCCACGGTCCAAGTCGTGGTACCACGCTATGAAAGAGCTACATGCTGCCTGTTTAATGTAAAAACATATGTATTTGGTTTAAAAGTTGTTTGCGATATTTAATTGTTGTGATTTTCCTGCTGCCTCTACTGATTCGAGTTTTTGTTCGGAGATATTTTACTTAACTGATTTGTAACTGTTGTCTCGTGTTGTAACTTTTCGTTTAAACTTCTAATTGACGTTATGCACACAGATAGGATTGCTATAAATGTCAATGTATGATACATTTAATAATCCGAATGCTAGCTAGTGCAATTTTACAATATTTTTTACATGTTTACCTATTCAATAGTTTCGTGTATATGTTCATGAAATTGCTTTAGTCTAGTAGCATATCTTTCTCTATTATAACTTGCTCACCCCTCCCCACTGGGCAACAAATGAGCTACATAGCCCAATGGTTCCTTTCGGCTCAAATTAAGACTGGCTTGTTTGTTTATAAATTGGGAGCGGTGGCTCAGCAGCCAGCGTTCGTCACTGGTGTTGGCCGTGAGCGGCCAACACCAGTGACGATTCACTCAACCGATCTTGAGCCTCCACTAGGTCGACTCAGCCTCAAACATGCACCGAGTGCAGTGTGTAAGCATCGCCACTAGGGAGACAAAGGCGACCGTGCGTGGTGTTGGTCGCTCATTTCCATGTCGACCTTCATCGGTACTCGCTAACAGTACTTGACCCGACAGTCTATTCAGGCTATATGGAGAATCTTTGTCTTTGGGTCTGGGGCTTCCTGTAAGCTCTGTGTTTAAATCGTGCGCCTTGGTGCGACCACTTACTGATTGTTGACAGGAACATGATGATGAAGCCAGCAAACATGGGCGAGTGGTATCCCACCCTGGAATGGAAGAGGACAAGCAAAAAAGCAAAGATTTATAAACAGTATCCAGTATTCATTAATTTTCAGTACCCGCTAAATCCTAATACGCAGAATCTAAATTGTATATGTAAACAACTTTATGGAGTAAGTTAACCGATGCGGTTACATGGGTAATGTTCATCGTGCACAGTTGAACAGCAACTTGTTCTCACCGAACAGAGACCTCTGATACCGACCCTGCTCAATGCATTGTCTGTGACCACTGAGCTATCTAAAATAATGTCTGTGACTAATAATATTCCGTATGCAAAACTATTCACTATGAATATCTTCAAAGCTTTTCCCTTGCAACAATGTGCATATTGAAACACTCTTATATATGCTGAACAAACGTAATGAATTACCATATAAGTGCATATCAATAAGTCATAGGCCAAACATTTCATGACACAGAGCTTCGAACCAAACCCGGGACCTTCTTGTGATACAGCAGCACAGAAAAACATCTATGCATTGCACGTCTACGATGGAATGGTGGTTAGTGAGCTGTCCTTTGAACCTGTGACTGGGTTCAAGACCTGATAATGACTAACATCGGTGGCAAGTGATACCTGAATAAATCCTAATCCTCTTGGTCGATTAAGCCTAAAATAAGTACCTGATGCGATGTGCGAGCGAGAGAGACAACGGTCGCTGAGCATGAGTCTGGCCACACAATCCACGCACGCACCGTGTAGGCAGAGATAAGCACTCGCAAACAGCACTTGCCCCAAAGAAGTAAATAAATTCCTTTTTTTTGGTACTGATATGCTCTTGCCGGGCGAGTTTGCTAGATGGGATCCTCAGTGTTGGAAATCAAGTGAATTTAAACAAATTGAAACTCGCAATCCATGTGGGCTGTATGTTCGAGTCACGAGACTCTGCGAGTGTGTTCATTGGTGCACCCGTTGATGCACTTTGTTTATTTGTAATTGTGATTGTTTTTTCTCTCTCCCTTTAAAAGCAAACAGGCGTTCAAACTGCGGCATTTGGTTAAATACGTAATCCACCTTCAAAGAGTTTTATCTTGGGGCTCGTGAAAATCTATTCACAATTTAAACAAAACCTGTGAAATGTTGCTTTTTATTATAATATAAAATATAACGGTTCTACATACTCTCACTAAATGTACACATTTAAACTTACCCACAAGTTACATTTGTCCAGTGAACATACATTTGGCGCTACAAAGTCATTACTTTTAAGAAAACACAACTGAACGCATTCATCATTAGCACTTCCATCAGTCATTCATTATCAATACCCGCTTAATCCCCTGGTTCACCCTAAACTTCCTTAAATTAAACAGTAACAAAACCGAGGTTCTCCTCATTGGCACCAAATCCACTCTATCCAAAACCAACAGCTTTTCCCTC
>JAZEWT010000006.1:11689507-11711576 GCA_036362905.1 Mordacia mordax
TTCCTGCCTTACGCCCTGTGTTTCCGGGATAGGCTCCGGCTCACCGTGACCCTATATAGGATTAAGCGGTTTCAGATAATGAGATGAGATGAGATTATAAAACGTTGGATATGCAGTGTCAGCTCATGTCTGCAGTTTGACAAAGCCACAATCGCTTCGGAAAGTTGCTCTCTCGGGACAGCCGCGTCGTTTGCTTCCTCTCCCCACCTCGCGACGTTTCGCCTCACACGTTAGAGGCATCCTCAGACGCGGCTGTCCCGAGAGAGCAGCTTTTCAAAGCAATCATCATGCATCGAGCCGTGAGAACCTACATCATTACAAAGCCACAATCTGCACCGGGGTATTGCAGCCATGGGCGAAGCGTGCAGGTGGATTAATTCACAATCGGAATGCGGATACAAGGTCTAATAAAGCACCAGTACTGGGTCCCAGGCAGAGCCGCTCTCCTGGGAAGCTGCATGGATTGCATGTGCACATCTGGTGGAGACATCTCTCGAGTGATGAGATCACTGCCATCCCGTTCCGGCCCATTAAGGCACCAGCACACGTGACCCGAGGTTTGAGAACCCGCGGATGAGTTTATAATTGTAATAATAATTGCATTTATACAGCGCATTTCATCCGAGAGTCAAAAAGCGCTGCACAGAACTGCGGAGAGAACGGCACATCAACAACAACGGTACTAGAACGGAAAATCAGCTATATTAACATTTTTGTGTGTGAGTTAACAACTTGCCTGACCTGGGGTTAGAAGCCACCACAAAATTACAAGTGAGCGAGTGTAAAACAAAAAGTAAAGGTACAGTTCTGCAATTGATTTACTCATGCCACTGCTGCTAGAAGGGTCTCAAAAGCTGCTCTGTCAGGATAGCCCTGTCGAGTGCTCCTCCTCGCCTCTCCTCAGCGGCGTTTCGCCTCCCACATTGAAGGCATTCTCCGGCGTTATGTGAGCAAGTGCTTGAGAATGAGTGAGCTGTGTGTGACTGTGGTACATTATATGTTTCTCATCTCATCTCATTGTCTGAAACCGCTTAGTCCTATACAGGGTCACGGTGAAGCCGGAGCCTATCCCGGCAGACACAGGGCGCAAGGCAAGGATATACCGACGATGGGACGCCAGTCCATCGCCGGGCACTGTGGGGCAATTTAGCCTGTGAGCCAATCAACCTATGTAGCAGCATGCTTTTTGGGCTGTGGGAGGAAACCAGAGTGCCCGGCGAAAACCCACGCGGACACGGGGAGAGCATGCAAACTCCACACAGAAAAGCGCCCGAGCTGAGAGATTCGAACCCGGGACCTTCTTGCTGTGAGGCGACAGCGCTAACCACTGGGCCACCGCGCCGCCCATATGTTTCTTTCATCGTATTTATCTATCCATTTATCCATTTATTTATTTGAGCCAATTTCGCCGAATCTGATTCCACCTCTCATTTAACAATTGCTAAAATAGCATTTCTACGTCGTGGATGTCTGCCGAACTGTTCACGAGGGGGGAGGGGGCAGGGGTTAATTTTTACTGTTAATTTACCGTTAATTTTAAAGCTGTCTGCCAGGATTGGCTGTGTTTTATTCCCTTTTATTCATAGTGCCTGTTGTCTTGTGAATTTATTTTGCTTCACAGATTAATCTTGGCCTCTGCAGAAAATTGCAGCCAGTACACGCATCTTTTCAAAATCGATTGTGTGTTGTCTTTCCGCAGTGTGAGCCCTCACTGCGGGTTTCTCCGTGTGCAGCAAACTTACTGCAGCCTCATGTTTCTTCTTCCTAGTGACCCATTTGACCGATGTGAACCTTTTCACAGTTGCTACATGGAAGGCAATACACATCATCTGCCTGCAACAGCATTCGTTCCTTGGGTGATTTGACCACATCCTGTACCTTCTAGCAGGCTGTGACGATGTTTGTTTTACGTTATATGTCTGGAGATATTCACTAATTTTGTCCATGGTCCCCTTGACATTTGGAGTTCTGTTTATAGCGAGTTGGATCTCTGTTTGTGTGTATCCATTGCTGAGTAGTGCTTGATTTGAACATTGTCGCACGTCTTTTATATGTTTTTTTGTCCAGTATTATTTTACACTCGTGAACTAGGGTGTGCAGTGTGCCTCGTTTCTATTTCGGGTGATGGTGTGACTCAGCGTGTAAATACCTCTCCGCTCTCCGATGTGTTGTTTTCCTGTATACTGTGTGGATGAGGGTCTCCTCCATGTTCGTTTCACTAGCACATCCAGCAACGGGATTTAGTCATTTTCTTCAGTTTTTATGGTAAACTTGATATTTAGGTTTGTGGAGTTCAGGTGACCAAGGAATTCCTCTAGCTTGTCTTCCGTGTGGCCATACAACAGATGTGTTATTAATGTATCGACAGCAGTGGTGAGTTCCAGTGTTGCTGAGTTTATGGCTTCCTCTTATAATCCTCTTAGTTACATCTTGGCTTCTACGGGTCAAACTGTAGACAACATAGCTGCTCCCTCTTTCTGTTGGTACAACTCACCGCCAAACATGAAGTAGGTTGTTATGAGGCACACCTTTGTTTTTCAATAATTTTGATGGTTTCTTCGATGGGTATTTTCCTAAATAAAGGAGACCACATTTAAATGGCTGAGCAGATACGTTGGATTAAGTGTGATTAGTTGTAGAACTTTGATGAAGTGCATTGAGTTCTTGATGTATGAAGGCGCGAGCTCCACTGTGGGTTGAAGTTGTTGGGCTATGTATTTGGCGAGTTTGTTGCTTTGGTGATCCAAACTGCAACTTACTATTAGGAGGTACAGTGTCTGCTCTTTGTGGATCTTCGATATCCAATATAGCCTGGCAATTTTGTCGTCTTGTGGTTTTACCTCTTTTCCCTTCTCTTTACTTCGAATATTTTCTTGATGATGTTTTTGATTTGGTTTTTCATTTTCTTGGTTGGGTCCCGTTTGAATTTTCTCATACACTGAGGTGTTACAAACTTCCTGGTACACTTTCAACACGTAATAATCTGTGCTGATGATGACTTTGACTTTCCCTTTGTCCGCTAGCAATGTGAGTGTGTCTTTATTCTTGTTGAGTGTGTTGAGCTCTCGTCTTTCTACAGCCGTGCAGTTATGTCTTGGTGATTTGGATTTGCGCGTGATTCTACATACATCTTAGTGGATTTCTTAAGCGTTCACTTCAGACAGCTTACTATGAGGCGGAAAGTGCGCACCAGAGGGCAGCGTGCCGAGCACCATGCATGTCCGCATTGTCAACCCAAGTGCTGATGTTTATACTGCACTCATTTCAAGATGAACAACATTCACCAATACATAAATGGATTGCATGTACACACATGCACGTATAATGCACACTTTGCATGAGAATTGAAGGGCAAGGTAATGTTACCATTCGATCAATAACATTCAAATTACTAGATGAATCAAATTCGTCAACAAACGTTATTGTTGCTGATTTTCCGTTCTTATGTCATTGTTGTTGGCATGCCGTTCTCTCCACAGCTCTGTGCAACGATTTGTAACCCTCGGGTGAAAAGCGGTCCAGAAATGCAATTATTATTATTATTATTAAAAACTGCACACTCGACTCCCGTGAGTATGTCTTATATGGATACATTTTGTTGTGCGAGGACAGTGATCCAACGGTTTCCACACAGAGGCCCGAGATTAATCCGTGAAGCAATAATGATTCAAAAGACAGCAAGAACAGCAAGAACTATGAATTGCTAAATAAAATGAGAACAAAACTCAGCCAAGCCCGGCAGACAGCTTTAAAATTAACAGTAAATTAAACCCTGATTCCCCCCCACCCCTCTCTCGTAAATAGTTCGGCCAGATATCCATGACGTAGGTATGCTATTTCAAGTCATTGTTAAACGTTGGAGCAGATTCAGTTGAAATGGCTCAAAAATAAATAGACATATAAAGACAATGAAAGACATGTACATCAAACAATACAGTCACAGAGAATTCACTCAGTCACAAGCATTTGGTTTCAATGCTCATGGATGCCTCCGACATGGGAGGCGAAACGTCGCGAGAGAGAGAGGAGGCACGCTCAACACGGCTATCCCGAAAAAGCAATAATCATACATCGAAACACAAAAACCTACATTGGTCATAAAGCTATGTACAGTAATGCAAACGACCTGCGTGTATTGTGGTCTGCGATAAGCTGACAGTCCGCTTAAAAAAGAGGTTGGGAACCGCTGCTCTAGAGACTATTGTGGCCTACACTTCCACACTTGCCAAATATCTTGGAAGTAATAGGACTACCCATACTTTACTCCACCACACATTACCTGCAAATCGATTTACTTTAGTGTCCCCATTTTTACGGCTGAGTGTGTAGAGATGGTAAGAATCGTGTATATAAACAATCGTTTACTACATTTCGGATTGCAAGTTCAGTGTGCTAACCACTACACAATGGTAAGATTCCTCTAATATAATAATAATAAACAATAATTGAAACAAATAATCTGGGATTTTAATAACATGCTACATGTGGATCCGCGGTTGCACCCATCCTAGGAAGCTGTGTTTGCTTTAAAGGGCATTTCAAGTCCTCCATAGATGCAATTTAGGATAAACTTAGAGTTACAAATGTGGGTACGTGTTCAGAATCCGTGATGGAATAAAAGGTAATGGGAACTACGATGGCATAATTGTCTTCATTTTACCCATAATACAACAATCACTGTTCGCTACTAAGTAGCGGTGACGTCTCCATGGCACCTGTGCTAGGACAGGTGCACATTGAGGCCACGCGAAATGTTTTAGGCCCGCTAACAGGAGGTCACGGGACAGACCCAGGTGCCATAGGCCTCCTGACTCAGATGACCCATAATATAATCCCTGTCCATGCACGCCAATAGCAACTGAAACCTGATCATGTCCTTGCTTGTGTACCTTGGGTCAACTCGAATGTGAGCACTTAGGATTATGCAAACAAAGTTGAGCATACGTGATACTAGGGACACAACCCTTGGTGTAATTTGCTGTTCAATACCCGCACATTATTACAGACCCATGTTAACTGCCTGCTGAATGAAGGTCTCCCCATGCAACATTGGTCATTGGTGTTGCTAGACCACACTTCACGTTGCTGGGAAACGCATGGTGATGAAGGGGGACCGGGAACCGATCAAGATGTATCTGGCAACCGATGTGGGCAATGGTCTTGAATGTATCTCAGATTCATAGTGTAGTGCCTTAACAACAGCACCTGACCACCACATAGCCCCACCACGCAGTGCCTATAACAACCTGGCATGCACCACGGTCACCCATGCAAACATAGTCCAGGTTTCGCACATCTTACGAGATCGAGCGCACGACGAGCGATTTTACCACGGGGATTTGGTTAAAATAAACCTGTACATGTATTTAAGGATGGAACTATGTTGCAATGGTTATCACACTGCACTTGCTATCCAGAAGCCACTGTTCAAATTGATCTCCCGGCGTGGCAATTGAAATACATCGAGCACATTTTTAAACTATCCCTCCCCCAAGTTTTGTCCAGCCAACAGTATGAATGAGCACTCTATACTTATGTTATCATCAGGCCAAGTGTAGTGGGGTAAAGAGTGGGTACTCGCTCCTATTTCAAAACTTTTAACGAGAAGGCTTTGTCACCAATATTATGCGTAATAAATCCATTTTGGGTTATGTCACGTAAAACATAAATGTCGTAAGTCCGCCAACACCTGACACAACCACACGTACAAAAAAACTTGCAATTTGTAACCATCTCAGCCTACGGTATGTTGGAGAGCACGCGTGCAATATCTCATCTCATCTCATTATCTGAAACCGCTTAATCCTATATAGGGTCACGGTGAGCCGGAGCCTATCCCGGAAACACAGGGCGTAAGGCAGGAATACACCCGACAACGGGACGCCAGTCCATCGCCGACGCGTGCAATATTAACAATGCAATACGACGTTCCGCTGAACATTTCAATCGGCCTCATCAGTTGCCAGATACATCTTCAGATACATCTTGAGGTTTTCCAAGACGTCCAGACAACAGGTCTGGCATTCTATAGCTCCCTCAATTTGAGGGGTTTCCACCAACAGCGACGTGGGCACGACATGAGAGGCCTGCACCTTTACCTGGTGTGTATGTGAGCACGCACATCGTGTGTGTGTGTGTGTGTGAACATCACCTGTTTGTCAGGGGTCCGATGAAGGGATTCGCCAGAAGCTGCACCGTGGCCTTGGAAGCAAAGAGCAAGCCAACCCGCACGTTCTCGTCGAGCAGGGCATTGACGTCTGTGTCGCACAGCGACGCGTTCGCGGCCACCACGGCATCGACGGTGCCACCTGGGTTCGAACCCAGGCTGCGTTGGTGCCGGACGCGTCGCCTGCTGCATGAGTCCGGCGTCGGGGAACCCGCGCTTGGCCCGGGTTCCGACCCCTGCTGACCCCTCTGATCCGGGCTGCGGTGACCACCGTGCGTGGCCACATGCGGAGTGGCGGTTCCAGTGAGCGCACTGTCGTTGCGCGGGGGAGGCTCTGGGTGCTCGATGGCATACAGGTAGCTGGGGACGATCGGCACTGCGGAGAGCGGAGGAACGCTCATTTATTATCAGCAGCCGCTGAATCCTGTACCAGGTCGCGGGGAGCTGGAGCCTATGCGACCAACAGAGGGTGCAAGGCGGGAGATTAGGGATTACCCAGGATGTGACACAAGTACATCACAGGACACACTTTTGGGATTGGGGCGGGGGGGGGCTATTTACTCGACAGGCAAATGAACCAAGGCAGCAGCGAGTCTCTGGACGATGGGGAGGGAAACGGAGTACCCGGCGAAAACCCAGGTGGACACTGGGAGAACACGCAAACTCCACACAGAACGGCAACCGAACTAGGAATCGAACTCGGGTATCTGCTCTCACGTTAACGTATTTTTATCTTCATTAGCAATGTTTTTTGGTGTAATTCAGACGGCCTCAGACACTTGGCCTTGCTACACGTTTACATATTACACTGCAAAAATACTTCCTTGGATATTGATTATTAAGATCGTGACTGACATGAACGTACTCCTTACACTTTCTATTATCTCTAATAGATGTACAAAATAAAACAGATTCAGAATAGTGATGTGGTGTCTATACTCGCGCGTGACAGGCTGGGTGCATGCGTAAGGCGGTCGGATGAGGTAATGTAACAACATCCACGCTGAGTCATCAAAACAAACCGTGGTCGGTGACGGGCAGTTGTGCAAGCACTCGGATAAATGGGTAACGAAGTTGGCAGTTGCGCGTGCGGGCGTGCTTGCGCGTGTATGTGAACGCTAGGGAGAACTCCGGGGAAAATGTGAGGAGGCCACGCAGTGTGTCATCCGTCAGGATAGCGCGCTGAGCGCGAGGTGGCCACGAGTCGATGTGCCGGCGTTTCTCCTTGCACGGACGTTCTGTTGTGTTATTAAATAAAGCATCGCAAACTCCAAAATGCCTCTGCTCATCTCTCGCCGCTGAGTGAGTGTGGAAGACACCGGGCCGCCGCTACGAGCCGCGAGAAACCGCGCCACGTGGCCGCCCGCGCACCTCGGAACCCGGGTGTCTGCGGAGAAGCTACGAGTGCGGCTGTTATGAGAGCGGTCTCCGTTCAGGCACCACAGTGAATTATATTTTAAACTGTTAAACAATGGGGATAAAATACATAATCTTCAAAATCTATACTTGAAAAAATGTATATAAGCGTAATGCAATAACCTAACAATACATCATATGTACGTACACGTAGAAAGTACGTTATCAGTCCACTGCTGGATGATGTCCTCCCCACGCAGTGTGGGTCATTGTTTTTTTTTACCATCATCAGTGTAGATTGGTGGAAGAGGGGGGCTCAGGATCCGGTGAGGCATCACTCACCACAGCTGCCAGCTGTTCTCGGAAATTAAACTCAAGTAACTCGTGCGCACAAAGATCAATATCATGATAATGGCCATGAATTGAACTACGAACCTACGACGGTGAGCGATCAATGTTACAGTGATGATCATGAATTGACCGCACGTATCTACGATGGTGAGAGGTCAAACACGTGCTGCCTAGTTTATTCGAACTACTGACGATATTTCCCCCGGTGCCATGTGATGGACAGGCGTCTCATCCCGGGTATCACCCAAGTTATCAACTAACTTCATTAAACTTCATTACCCCTTGCTTAACACTCATCGCTGGACAACTGTTAAAAAGAGCTGCATATCTCAACAGTTGCTTCCAGCTGAAATACAAACTGACCGACTGCCCAACAATAGTCATTCATTCATTATCAATAACCGCTTAATCCTGTACAGGGTCGTGGGAAGGAGGGGTAGAGCCTATCCCGGCCAACCGAGGGCGCAAGGCGGGGAGATACCTAGGATCTGACGCCAGTACATCGCATTGCAGTAATAATAATAATTGCCCTTCTAGAGCGCTTTACACCCGAGGATCACAAAGCGCTGCACAGAGCTGTGGATAGAACGGCATGTCAACAACAACAACGACATATGAACGACAAATAGAAAACAATAACTTTTTTTGTTGCAAACCTGAGCTGTGGAGAACAACAACAACATCAGAGCAGTTCGCTTTTCGAGGAAATTTACTCAGCACGCCAATTAACCTATGGCAGCGGCGCGTCTTTTTACGGCGGGAGTAAACCGGAGTACCCGGCAAAAACCCACGTGGGCATCAGGAGATAGAGAACACGCAAACACAGAAAGGCACCCGAGCCGGGAATCGAACCGGGGACCTTCTCGCTGTGATGCGACAGAGCGTACCCACGACTGTAAGGAGCATGTTGTCGAGCAGCAGCGCCACGAAGACAATGAGCAGAACGAACTTGCGGGAGCGACGACTTTCTTGCAGTGAACACAGGGAGCCGAGCTTGCCAAGGCGATCCATCGTCGCCTGCACCGGACCGCACCAGCGCCGAGGTTCGGTGCCCGCCCTTGGTCAATCCAATCACCTGCTGCTGTTGCTGCTGCCGGCGGCGATGGTCCGATCTTTATAACCTACACCAACGCAGCAGTCACAACCATCTCTGCTGAACCGATACTGGAGACTTGTAGTTTTTGTTTTACACAACCCACAGTGGCACCTGCAATGTATTGTGCATATTACACTGTCGCTCATGAACAAAGACGCCCTATTTTAATTGCCTCAAATTATTTCAATATGTTATTTACAGCACAGGTTCTGATATCACAACACCAACGAAGCACGGGAGATTATATTTTCACGTGAAAATAGTTTAAACAGTTGATCCCTATGCATCCAATGCCGTTTGCAAACCACTACTGAAATTGTACGTAACTACAGAAGCGAGTGTTCCTTCAGAGATGCTCTCCGCAGCAGCTGTGATTTCTGCCGTATTCAACTGTTTAATCATAGGTGCATTATTCCTATACACAGCGGTAATAAACTCGTAGGGATTGCGTGTTCTGCATCACCAAATTTATAACTATCAGTGAATTACTTCAATAAATATAGGCAAATAATACTAGGGCGGCATTCTGGATTGCCGTGTAGGTACAACACTGATTAATTGAGCCACTTTCTTTCTGCTCAACAGGTGATTGAATATTTTGACAGCAGTGGTTCTGTATCTGCAGCATTGAGTATTTTTAGACAAAACAACGTGGGGTTTGCGTGTTCTCCTCGTGTCCACGTGGGTTTTCGTCGGGTACTCCTGTTTCCTCCCACCGTCCAAAGACACACTGTTGCCTAGGTTAATTAACCTGCTGAGTAAATTGCACCCAGTGTCCTGCGATGTACTAGCACCACATCTTGGATATAGCTCCACCATGCGCCCTCTGTTTGCCAGGATAGGTTCCGCCCTCCGAGACCCTGTACAGGATTATGTATGTATTGATGATGATTGATGATATCTATAGAGATGTTGAGAGAAATATAGAGGCTTTGCTTTTAAAACGTTGTGTTCTCTGTAATATCTCCCTATTATAACAATGGAGCGATAAATAACTGTATAACCCACTGTATCGCTAAGCTCATTCCACTTTCCTATGACAAAAGCACCCTAAATGCACCAGCTCGTCAGTAATCACCAGCTGAATAGGGCTGAATGTTAGATTTGTTATTCACTTGTTTGCGAATGTCAAAAGCGTTGAAAGCTTAGGCTGTCAGGCAACAGAAATATGGGTCTAGAGCATGTAAATATCTATGCTTGGAATGTTTTCCTCTAAAACAATGTTGTTCTTGCTGATTTTCCGTTTTATGTCATTGTTGTTGACATGCAGTTCTCTATGCAGCTCTGTGCAGCGCTTTGTGACCCTCGGGTGAAAAGCGCTCTATAAATGCAATTATTATTATTAATATACGTATTTTTTTCCGGGTACTGTGGTTATCTACTACATACAAATACTCCTTATTAGAATTTGACTAACAGGTAGCTCTTGAAAGAAGAGTTTTGAGACTGAGGTTACCCTGGATAAGCAAAGAATATTGGCGGTATGCCTGAGCAACGTAAGTAAATGCATTCTGCACATGTTCTAGCGATATACATGGGAGATTTTGATAATGGTAAATATTGACTATGTGTCATTAGCTCTGAAGCTCTTATTTTCCTTGCGTGTAACTACGAGTCGAAGTGTATTTATTTAAAACGTGTTTATATAATTGACGCAATAACTTTCTTCATGTTAATATTGCCAGTAACTTTAGGTGAGCATTTTCGCAATGATTACAATTTATCATTATTCTCGCTGATGTAATACCGTATTAAATCTTATAAAGTATAAATCAAGTGCATTTAGAAAAATATATATTTACCTCTGTTACGAAAATTACAGATTTTGTGACATACATATTCTGAATGTTACACTTCCGTTTGCTTACAATTGCAAATCAAAACGTCCTTTCAAACAATGAACACGTTTATTAAGTACATTCACACAAACTAGGTGTCACGTAAAATATCAAAAGACACAATCACGCACCGCCAAGAAGTTGCTGGAAGGGAGAAGTTCCCAACGGTGACCCAGCGTCCAAAGATTGTCCCACGCAGTGACTCTGCATGGGGAGAATGATGCCCGCTAATTCTGCTTGTCACGAATACAGCAGCGGAGAACCTGCGCTTGACAGCCCGCGTCAATACCACGCACGTAGGAGCTCAAGCACGCATGACTTCCCATCCACGCGTCCAGCAGAGGAGGAGGAGTAGGCGGAGGAGGAGTGATTGGGACGATGGGCGTGGGACGGGCGGTGCATGCGGTTCATGAAGTCACAGATGATTCGGGTTGGCTGTGTACAGGTGGATTTAACAAAGTGAAGGGTTTTTTTTCTACTCTCTCCCATCGACCGCAGATTGATCGTGTGATTATAGAGCAAAGTACGGCGACTGATGACGCACAGGCGCAAAAACACAACAATGATCTGCTCTTTGTGATTTATGTAAGCACCTTCACGATATTAGAACAAAAGGTTGGTTTTCACATGCACACGTGAGAAGTAACGTATGAAATAATTACAGACCATACAGCCCATATAGGGCGGCACGGTGTCCCAGTAGGTAGCGCTGTCGCCTCACAGCAAGAAGGTCCCGGGTTCCAATCTCGGCTCGGGTGCCTTTCTGTGTGAAGTTTGCATGTTCTCCCCGTGTCCGCGTGGTTTTTCGCCGGGCGCTTCGGTTTCCTCCCACAGTCCAAAAAACTTGGCTTGCAGACTAAATTGCCTGCAGTGCCCGCAGTGCCCGGTGATGGACTGGCGTCCTATCGTGGGTATATCCCTGCCTTGCGCCCTGTGTCTGCCGGGATAGGCTCCGGCTCACCGCGACCCTGTGCAGGACGAAGCGGTTTCTGACAATGAGATGAGATGAGACAGCCTATATAAATTAACGCATTGGTTATTTCCTCATGACCATATATAGTTATCTATGCATCAGCCACTCATCAGAATGCGATAACTGCCGCATCAGTTTGTAGAGCAACACGAATTATGAGAGCCATCAGATTCATTGTAGAGAAGAAACCGTTATTAATAAGACAATGTTGCGAGTTCTCAACGTCGCTCTCAACGTAATAATACTATTTGCATTTATAGAGCGTTTTTCACCCGAGGGTCACAAAGCGCTCAAATTGCGCGTGCCTGATGAGCTGAATTCCAATCAGCTGAGTTTAAACGAGGAAATTAAATAAAAGCTCTCTCATGTCAGTCAGGCCGTCACTTAATTTTTTATAAGCCGGAAGGAATCGTTGAACTACGTAGCTCTATTTCACAGTTGTTAACATCTCTCTCGTGTATCTTTCAGGTCATCGCGCATGTTGTTCGATGTGAGGTGTAACGTTTCGCTACACATGCTGAGAAGGTAGGTGCAGCAAAACGTCAGTTATAGCGCCCGCGGCTCGACCCGAAAGCGAATCGGAGAGATACACAAACATCACAACCGTGAGCACACACACGGGCACACAACTGTTCTCGCTTACGTAAATAACGTAGTTTATTTTCCCTACAACGGAACAGTCGCTCAACAGGTAGGCGTGACAAACTCATTCACATGCGGCTAAAGATCACAGTCTGGAGCCTGCGGTACTCGAAGGTTGCCGTGGAAAGATTTGCCGTCGTGGCCTGTCTGTGGGAAACGCCACAAATAACCAATTTTCTGGGCACACAGCTGCCGAAAACACAATCGGCGTGAGTAATTGTATATTATATGACGGAGAGGGCAGTGCGGACACGTGCTGTGCAGTGACTTTGATTGCTTGTGTTGTCGCAGAAGGCGCAATTCTCTTATTTCATGTAACCCCCCAGATGCATTTAAAGACAGTCGCTTGCTATGGGTTGTACGTGCTGTCGGAATACTGTAATAATAATAGCACATTGATTTTTTTGAAGTTGGATCATCCACAAATTTAATTTGCTCAACTTACCTCATCTCATCTCATTGTCAGAAACCGCTTAGTCCGGTACAGGATCGTGGTGAGCCGGAGCCTATCTCGGCAGACACAGGCGCAAGGCAGGGATATACCAACGATGGGACGCCAGTCCATCACTGAGCACTGCGGGCAATTTAGTCTGCAAGTCAATTAACCTATACAGCAGCTTGTTTTTGGACTGTGGGAGGAGACCGCAGTGCCCGGCGAAAACCCACGCGGACACGGGGAGAACATGCAAACTCCCACACAGAAAGAGCCGAGATTCGAACCCGGGACCTTCTTGCTGTGAGGCGATAGCGCTACTCACTGGGCCATCGTGCCGCTCCGCTGGTTAACTTAAATAAAGCTAAAATATGCACATTTTAATAACCGGATAAACTTGGACACCATTTGTTGCATGTTCCCTTCGTGTTTTTTCCATCCAACCATTGTCATGCCACTTATCCGGCTTCAGATCGCGGAGGCAACAGTCTTAGCAAAGCAGCCCAGAAGTCGTTCTCCCAAACACATTCCTCAAGCTCTTCCCGGGGAATTCCAAGACGTCTCCAGACCAGCTGAGAGATATAATCCCTCCAACGGGTCCTGGGTTTACCCCGGGATCTCCTTCCAGTCGGCCGTGCCTGGAAAACCTCCAGCGGGTGGAGCCCAGGAATCATCCTGATCAGATGCCCCAACCACCTCAACTGACTGCTCTCAATGCGGAGGAGCAGCGGTTCTACTCTGAGATCCTCGCAGATCACTGAGCTCCTCACCCTATCTCTAAGGCTAAGCCCAGCAACCCTGCAGAGAAACCTCATTTCAGCCACCTATATCCGGGGCCTTACTCTTTCGGTCATTACCCAAAGCTCATGACCATAGGCGAGGGTTGGAACGAAGACTGACCAGAAAATTGAAAGCTTTGTCTCCTGACTAAGCTCCCTCTTCACCATGACGGTCCGGTACAATACCTGCATTACTGCAGAAGCTACTCCCATCTGTCTGTCAATCTCACGCTCCTTTTTGTCCTCACTTGTGAAGACTACCCTGAGGTATTTAAACAACTCCGCTTGAGTCAGCTTCTCACTCCCCACCCAGAAGGGGCAAGCCACAACTATAGCATCAGATGTGGAGATGCTGATCTCATCCCCACCGTGTCACACTTGGCCGCAAATCGTTGCAGTGTACACTGGAGATCACACTCTGATGAAGCCAAGAGGAGAACATCATCTGTAAATATAAGAGATGCCACCTTCATATCCCCAAACGAGACACATGGCGGTCCTCGGCTATGTCTTGATATTCCATCCAGGAAAATCACAAAGCGAATAAGAGACAAGGAGCACCCTTTACAGAGCCCAATGCCCACTGCAAACGGGCTTGACTTAATGCCAAGGATGCGAACACAGCTCCCACTCTTGGTTGTACAACGACCAAATGGCGCGCAGTAACAGCCACGGCACCCTGTACTCCCAGAGTATCTCCCACAGAACCCCTCGGGGCACACGGTCATGAGCATGTTTCAAGTCCACGACACACATGTAGACTTGTTTAGCAAAATTCCATAACCCTCAAGAATCTGTGAGAGTGGCCATCTGCATTGTTCCTCCTGAATCTGAAGTTCGAGAATCGGCTGAATCCCCCTTTCCAGCATCCTGGCATAGGCTTTCCTAGAGAGGCTGAGCAGTGTGATCCCTCGGTAGTCAGAACACACCCTTCGCTTTCCCTTTTTGAAAATAGGAACAACCACCCCTGTCAATCCACTGGTAATGTTCCCGACACTCACATAATATTGAAATGGCGTGTCAGCCATAACAGACCCACAACATCCAGGGCCTTCAGAATTTCCGGCTGATCTCGTCCACTCCTGGCCCTTTGCCACTGTGTAGCTTCTGTACTACCTCAGTGACTTCCACCAAGGACATGGGCCCTGACCTCCAAAACACGTGGGCCCTGCCTTCACTTCAAGGGCGCGTCTGTCGAGTTTAGGAGTTCCTCACAGTGTTCCTTCCATCTCCAGATAATATCCCCAATCGAGGTCAGCACCTTCCTTCCCTTGCTGATAGCAGCCTGGGCAGTGTCCTGCTTTGGCCTCCTGAGACGCAGGATGGTTTGCCAGAACCTGTTTGAAGCCAGCCCAAAATGCGTCTCCATAGCCTCTCCGAACTCCTCCCACGTTTTTGGAACAGCTGCAGCTGCAGTCCTTCTGGCCTGCCGACACCTGTACGTCGAACATGCAAACGCCACACAGAAAGGCACCCGAACCGAGATTCGAACCCGGGAATTCTTGCTGTGAGGCGACAGCGCTACCCACTGTGCCACCGTACTTATACTAATATTAATCTATTCTATTTATATCAAGATAATTAAGTGCCAAGAGCTTTTTTTTTGCATGAGGATCCTGATTTGGAATATTTGGCCACTTCAACACATGGACCTTTTACACATAGGGGAAAAAAGCAGAGTACCTGGATAAACCGCACGTATACGATGGGACAATCATCAATGGTCCACACAGATGGGTTTACGAACTCCGATTCTCTACCGTTATCTCATGGACACCTCGCAGCCCAGCGGGTTTAATTGGGAGTTTTACAGATCTGAGTGATCCACTAACCCTTGCTTGAAAAGCGCTGCGTCGAAGACGTACACAGCCCGTTGCGTGCGAAGGCGGTGACCTCGGGGTCTGGCGCCCCGAGGGCCGGAGAGGTCCAGGAGCCAATCTACGGACTGAGAACCAAGCTACGCTGGTTCCAGGCATAGGAGAGAAAACTGATTCTATTCTTTGTCGGCCGTGTGTACATTCGCCATACGGTTAAACACGAGGGGTAGGAAATACTCCCACAAAACAAATGTGACAGGCCATTGTTCCTCTGTTCCAATGAGCCGCAGTCTGTACATAAGCAATCCAGCCAGATGGCGCAGTGCTTACAGGACAAGGTTTACGATAAGTGAACGTCAAGAGCTGGAAGCCCCGGCAGGGGCCAGTTCAGCATTCGATCTTTGGTGTTGATTAAATTACCACTGTGTGACTCCAGTAACGGTCCCATGTAGGGATCGGTCACTCTTACAGATATGTGGAATTCGCACCAGCATGTGATCATCTCTCTCAGTGTTCACTTGAACAGGGAATTGTATTCGATGACTAAAGAAAAACAACCAGAGACAATGTCCCTCGCTGAGATGGAGCGATGAAATCAGTTCGTGTGCAGATGCTAATTGAATAGCTACATTTCAAGACTAAGAAGCGGTGACGGATTTGGGCCTGCCTTCATCATCCAGCAGCGGATTGAGCATTGCCGATAATATAAACAATCGCTTACATTTGATCAAATATGCACGTTGAGTGTATGAACAATTTAATTGAATAAAATGTAATAAATTCGCATGGCATTATAGCCAAGTGTTAAACATTGAGAATTCTATTTTTGAAAGTTATCATAACAGGAAGCATTGTGTTTAAGCATTTCACTAGGAAAATTAAATCATTTTAATTGTACTTTTAAGGCACATTCACATGGTAGGCTTTCATGCATTGCGTATAACGACAGAAGTGCTCCATCTCTTTCATCCAATTATGATTCATGTGGAAATCTGAACATAGCAGATGGCTTTCATCTGTTGCTGGTGTTTGATGTGTAAAATGAAATAGACTGACATATGTGAACTTTGAATCAACAACAATGTACACACATAAACCAAACGCTTTTTTTGTTTACATCGAATTCAATTCATCTTTCCAGCATTCTGACTGATACCTGTAACAAGCCCAAGATTCTTTTCTCGACCGATAATCAGCTCCACCAGTCACTCACCCTCACCTCCCTTCACCAATGTAGGATCGGGCGGATTGTATCCCTACCCAGCCTCAATCACCAAACCAAGACCTCAATCATTGTTCCTCCACCTTCCTTGACCTCAAAATTCCTGAAATTTTCCAAATTAACGCAATCCGAGGTCTCCTCTTTAGTTACCAGATCCCGGCCCACAAACTGCTCCCTGGATCCTTTCCCATACAAAATCAACCGGGCAAATTTCACATTTCTTGCGTCGTTCGTCACGAATATCTCACTTCACTCTGGTATCGTTCCCCCACTGTTTAAATGTGTCGCAATTACTTCCTTGCTTAAAAAACCTGGCCTCAATTGTAACATCCCTAATAATTATCGTCCCATCTCAAATCTACCATTCATCTCTAAGGTGCTTGAACGTGCCGTAGCCACGCAACTCCAGAAACGCCTTCTTAAGAATGACCTCCTTGATCCCTTCCGATCTGGGTTCAGATTCGGCCAGAGTACTGAAACTGCTCTGGTAAAAGTAATTGATGACCGACTCGTCGCTGCTGATGAAGGCTTGCCAAGTTTTCTTGTCCTCCTGGACCTGAGCGCTGTGTTTGATACTGTTGACCACATGATCCTACTTGAGCGACTGGAGGGTATAAGGGTCTCTGGCTGCGCCCTGCATAGGCTGAGCTCCTACCTGTTCGACCAGAAGCAGTTTGTCAGCCTCGGAGGACAAAACTCAGAGATTCATTCTGTTTTGTCTGGAGTTCTTCAGGGTTCAGTTCTCGGCCCACTCCTCTTCAGCATCTACCTCCAACCTCTTGGCCATATCCTGCGCAGGCTCAATCTCAGCTACCATTGCTATGCCAATGACATCCAAATCTATATCCACACAAAGTCATCCATCAATGCGTCTGGTCTTTGCATGTCATCCACACTGTCAACTGTGAAGGCCTGGCTCACTTAAAATTTTCTACAACTACATTGCGACAAAACAGAAGTCTTGCTTGTTGGAACCCCACACCAATTGTCCAAGGCTGAACCTATCCAATTGATGTTTGACGACCAGACTATTGAAGTTGCTAAGGCAGTCCAGAGTCTAGGTGTGATTCTTGATTCCTCACTCACATTCAAGACACATATCAACAAGGTGACGAAGGTAGCCTATTTTAATCTCAGAAATATAGCCAGACTGCACAACATCCTGTCACCTGCTGACGCTGAGAAGCTAATACACATCTTCATCTCCTCACGAATCGATTACTGCAATGCAGTGCTCTTTGGCACCCCTGCCTACCTGATCAATCGTCTCCAACGTGTGCAGAAACGGCTGCTAAAGTTCTCACTTGTGTACCCATCCACGATCACATATCCCCAATACTGATGTCTCTCCACTGATCACCTGTTAAAAACAGGATTGAATTCAAGATCCTCATTCTCACCTACAAGGCTGCCACTGGCACAGCTCCGACATACATCCGTGACCTACTTCAGACACCCTCCTCAACGCGACAACTTCGATCCTTCAATACGGGCTTGCTGCATGTGCCCAGGTCACACCTCCATTCGATGGGTGACAAAACCTTCACGCGCGCTGCTCCAAGACTCTGGAATGCCCTTCCACTGGAGATTCGTTAAGCTGAGTCCTTGAGCATCTTCAATCTCGTCTCAAGACTCACTTGTTCCGTAAAGCTTTCAAGTCCTCCGGCTAGGACTATTGATACGACTCAGTGTTGTTGTGCCGGGATTTTGGCTGTCTTATGACCTGCGCCTGCTCGGGAACATTTATTCTTTCCTCCGGCTTGGACTGTTGATGCGGCTCAGTGTTGCCATGCCGGGATGTTGTCTCTCTTCGAACCTGCGCTTGCTTGGAGACATTTGCTCTTTCCTTGTTTGTTGAAGAATTACTTTTTTTCTGCAAACTTTATGTCCTATAACTAATCGCTACTGCTTGACTTTCAGTTGAGCTGTTCTGATGTTTGTGTTGACATGGCGTGCTCTCCACAGCTGGGGTTTGTAAAAAAGATAAAACCCTAAAAAAACGTTGTTGTTGCTGATTTTCCGTTCTCTGTCGTTGTTATTGACGCGCCGTTCTTTCCGCAGCTCTGTACAGCGCTTTGTGAAACGCGCTCTATAAATGCAATTATTATTATTATATCGAGCTGACAAATAGAAAACAAATACACTGAGGAGCACACAGCTCTCAGATGTGGTTTCTTGTTGAACCGCGTGCCGTTCAGCAGCGCTGGTAAGTGCAGCCGCATCCATCGCTCCACTGTACTTCTATGCTCCAACGTCACTGCTTCCCCCCTCCACCAACCCGCACTGCCCGTCTATCATCATGATGATGAATGACGTGGAAACAAGTGACCGCCATACATCGAAGAGCGCGAGGGAGCTATACAGCACAACCGCGAAAACTCTACGCAGCAAATGGGCTTTAGTACTGGCAAGCCGAAGCCTAAAATAAATCGATGATTATTTGTACAATTTACGCAGCGTCAAAAACGAATTAAAGTAAATGGAATATAAATGTGTTTTAGTTGTTTCTTAAGTTTTTCAGTCTGATATTGGCTGAAGTCTGTTCCACGCCGTTTGTCTGGTAACACAACATAGTGACAGTTATGTTTGTACCGAAGTGGGTTTTCATCGCTCTATACATACTGATTGCCTTCCAAAGCTGTTCTTTCGGGATAGCCGTGTCAAGCACTCCCCTCTCTCCATCGCGATGCATCACCTCCCACATTAGAGGTGTCTTCAGGCGTTGCCGGCTTTGCATCCTCGCAAATGTAGATGCAGCAACATCTCTTTCCACGCGCCGGGCGAGACGTCGGGGTTACTTAAGCATTCTTCACCACGCTGCTCAGTGCGGGTCAGTAAAGTCTGGAAGCTTTGATGTTGGAGCATAGAAGTACATTGAAAGCAATGTGTTGCTGTACTGCCCCCTGCTGACACTTGCAGCTCCGCAGCAATGGATCGGCAACAGGGCTGCAGGATGGTTTAGTGGCAACATCTGCCCCTCACAGAAAGAAAGTCATGCCTGAGGAGATTCGATTCCTGCCGATGGCGCTTTCCTGTATGGAGTTTGTGTTCTCCCCCTGTTCAGCATGGGTTTCCGCCGGGTTCTCCGGTTTCCTCCCACATGTAAAAATATACTCATTAATTAATTGACCGATAACATCATAAAGGCCGGAAAATGTTGGCGCCGGCTCAATGTATGGCTGCCTTCCCCTCGCCTCACACCTATATCATAGATGTAAGTCGCCCTGTATAAAGGCGTACTTTAAATAATAATTAATATGCATAATTCCAATATTGCAAGCAAGCTATATGTTTTTTGGCCTTATGGGTGGTCGGTTATCCAATCGCTAGCCATGCTTAATATACATTACTTCGCAAGATCAAGGACATTGTGGGTAATGTAGTCGAAGACTAAGTCGTAAACAGTTCAAAAACGCCGAACAAAACCACACTGTGCACATCTTATTGCAGAGTAAAATGCCAATCTCAAGGTGCTGGCTTTTCAGGGCCACAAACACGCTTGACTTATGACACCCTTGCATACATTTTTCGTATTTCATATTTACGGCATTAGGTGCGCATTATGTAACGAGTGGCTCAACGTCGTGAATGCGTACACTCACGAGTAGTGTTTGTTATGTGCTCGCAAAGCAGGGCACTGAACGGCTATACAGAGCTTGCTCACTAACAAACGCAGATTCAGGGATGTCGTGCCCAGCGAGCGCTCCGTCATCGAGTGGCGAGCGCTCTTGCGCTGGGCTGGGCCCCGTCACCTCGTCTTCACTCTCGCTCTCCGAAACGTCATGGAGCGTGAGACGAGGCACCGGCTCCTCCTGCTGCTGGGTCCGCTCGCTTAGTCGTGTCTCGGCCATTCCACAGAGTTCAGCGGGACTTTGTCTCGAACCAACAACAGTCTTTATTCCGGCGATAGCAAAGTCCACTCGGCGTCGCGGATCCACACTCTCCTCTCCACACACTCACCCACACACTCTCTTGCACGACCGCGATATATGTCCCCCTCCCTTGCTCCCCATTGGCCACCCCGAATCCACGAGACGGCACTATTATTATGCAGACCCGGGACGCGCAGGGTCCCATTGAAAACGTCTACGAGCCATTCAACCTGCCACTGGCCCAATCCCCTCTTTGCATTAACGAGCACCACCCAGCCATTGTCTGGTAGGTGACCAGGTGCGCCACAGTGAACGCGCATTAATGGGAAATACACAGCCACTGTGTGGTAGTTGACCATGTGGCACCACAAGGATAATACATCTAACTCTCATCTCATCTCATTATTTGAAACCGCTTAATCCTATATAGGGTCACGTTGAGCCGGAGCCTATCCCGGAAACACAGGAATACACCCGACGACGGGACGCCAGTCCATCGCCGGGCATTGCGGGACAATTTTAGTCTCCGAGCCAATCAACCTATCCAGGAGCATGCTTTTGGACTGTGGGAGGAAACTGGAGTGCCCGGCGAAAACCCACGCGGACACGGGGAGAGCATGCAAACTCCACACAGAAAGGCACCCGAGCCGAGAGATTCGAACCCGGGACCTTCTTGCTGTGAGGCGTCAGCGCTAACCACTGGGCCACCGCACCGCCCCACATCTAACTCCACTTTGTTTAATACAGAAGCATGCCTTGCAGTTGTTTGTATGTAAGTTTGCACCTTGTATAATGCTTGCACTTGCTGTTGGTGAAACTGAAGGAATACAATGAAACATATTGAAAAATATCAAAGTAATGCACGAAGTCACCCCACAACACATGCCTTTGCATACAATTGACCGCAGTATTTTAACTACATCATAACCTCTGAAGAAACCACTGTGAAATATCAAACACGCCAGAGCAGGACTGTTAAAATATATTTTATTTCCTTCATTCATTAATACACCTACACATCACATGATTGCATTATATTCCTCGTAGCAGCGGATCAATAACACAAGGATGTCTACTTGTACTTCTTGTGAACTTGCTTATCTCCACGTGGCTGCATGTTCAGAGCAATGTTACGTTGTAAGTGATCCATCTCTATAAATAACAACATTGCTTTTACACAGACCACCAACTAAAAATGTTAACAAATGAGAAAAACACACAGACAATTGTGGCTCGGGTCAACTTGCCTTCCGCCTCGTCGCTGTTGTTGTGACCAATCTCATCTCTCATCTCATCTCATTGTCTGAAACCGCTTAGTCCTATACAGGTTCACGGTGAAGCCGGAGCCTATCCCGGCAGACACAGGGCGCAAGGCAGGGATATACTCACGATGGGACGCCAGTCCATCACTGGGCACTGCGGGCAATTTAGCCTGCGAGCCAATCAAACTATGCAGCAGCATGCTCTTGGACTATGGGCGGAAACCGGAGTGCCCGGCGAAAACCCACGCGGACACGGGGAGAG
>JAZEWT010000006.1:11712076-11723957 GCA_036362905.1 Mordacia mordax
TAGGGGAAAGCATAGGACCGATCCAGTTCTCTATGTCTCCACATACAGCCCCCACAGCCAACGGGCCGGCTCCCTCGCCAATACTCGGCCTGCCCGCTGGCATGTCCTCTTCTTCCGACGGCGGTGCAGAAGAGCTCAGCGGCGATGCCATTCTCTTTCACCATGCACGCGGCTGCCACTCCAGCGAGGAGATGGGAGAATTCTGTCTTTCCAGCTCTTTATTAACACTAACCATATAGATAACACTATAAAACTAACAACTGACTATCCTCCCGGCTCCGCTGCCCATTCAGAACCCTCTCACTGCCATTCTAGGTGCACCTGCACATCCACACCCAGCGATTGTTGCTGATTTGCTGTTCTTATGTCGTTGTTGTTGACGTGCTGTTCACGCCGCAGCACTGTGCAGCGCTTTGTGACTTTCGGGTGAAAAGCATTCTAGAAATGCAATTACTATTATTATGGGTGAGTGAATCGTGCGCGATGAGCGGTGCCGAGTTACGATGATCAGAGTATCGAGTTGCGGCAGTGAGGATGGCTGAGTGGAGTGTCGTGCGTGCCATCTTGAGGAGGGTGCTTGAAGTAGGTCACAGATGTATGTCGGAGCAGCGCCAGTGAGAGCCTCGTAGGTGAGAAAGAAGATCTTGAATTCAATCCTGTATTAACAGGTAAACAGTCGAGAGACTTCAATACTGGGGATATGTGATCATGGATGGGTGTGCGAGTGAGGACTCGAGCAGCCAAATTCTGCACACGTTGGAGACGATTGATCGGGTAGGCAGGGGTGCCAGAGAGCAGTGCATTGCAGTCATCGATTCGTGAGGAGAGATGTGTATGAGACAAGCCATTGGGGGTGGCCTGGCGGCCTCTGATGTGTCTCGGAGCTTGGTCTCAGCAAGCGGCTTGCCACAGCAGCGGCAGAACGCCCAGGACGAGCTTAGCCGCAGGGGGGGAACTATGGTGCCAAGCCCTGTGCCGTGCCAGGCTAGGTGCACCTGCACACCCATACCCAGCGATTGGGCTGTAAGGGGGGTCACAATGTCATGAGGTGAGTGGATCGTGCGCGATGAGCGGTGCCGAGTTGCGTGATGAGCGGTGCCAAGTTGCGGCGATAAGCGGTGTCGATTTGCGGCGGTGAGGATGGCTGAGTGGGGTATTTCCGTGCCAGGCTGGGTGTACATGGACACGCCCAGGGTTTTAGCCAGGAGAGGGAGAGCGGTCGTGCGAATGGCTGCACAGGTCACGTCGGTTTGGTTGGGCCACTGTTGCTATGGGCTGATCGGCCAACGGGGGAAGTCATCGAAAGGTGAGAAAGGGCAATCGGCTTGGTCCTTGGGTGTAAACAACACTGGCCTCAACCGGTCTTAACTGGTTTGAGTCAGTTCGGCTGGGCCCCGTGAGGGGGAGGCGCGCGCCAGGGAGATGAAAGGTAAGGGGCTGAGGGCTATATCAGGGAAACATGCAGAGAGTCGGAGTCACTGATGGGAACTTGGAAGCAGAGGGTCGATGATGTATGGTACAACGGACCATTCAGGTGGGAGCGCGTGGCTCGGCGCCGATGTTGAGGGGGTTAAATAGCTCGGTTGGTACGTGCAGTGCAGTGTTATTGAGCTCGACGCGTGCAGCACGGGGTGTTGTTGAGTTGGTGTTAATAAAAGTGGTGCAAAGAAACCCTCCCGTCCTCGTCACTGGTGGCACCGCCGCGTGAGGAGAAGCACCGGTGTACACGACAGACTAATCTTGGACTGGGGAGGCGCTCGGAATTATGAAGAGCACCCACGTGTGCACGCGTTCACTGACCATATTGTACCTTTTATTTCTTTACTTATTGTTAATACTTATAACTACTGGGTCAGTCTAGTCTTAAATATGATCACTGACCATTTATGAATTCCACAAACAGGCTGACACCGGTTACACTTGGATGGTTGATAACCTAGCATCAATACGGGTCTTCTCAGTATCCATTTTAGCAACCACACGTGTTACTGATTACTTTTATGGTTAAGGTTAGAGTTTCATTTTTACGTAGATTGTGTTGCCAGAAGTTTATCTGCCCTTCGATTTTATTTGTTGCTATGTTTGTAATTTCAGAATTTGTGTCACAAGACTCTCGTGTCTGGCACTTATAAGGTTACTGGGCAATTTCTGCTGTAATAAACGTGGTGCCTGAACGGAGAGCGCTCTCATAACAGCTGAACTCGTAGCTTCTCCGCGACACCCGTGTTCCGAGGTGCACATGTAGCCACATGGCGTGGCTTCTTTCGGCTTGTAGCGGTAGCCCGGCGTCGTCCACACTCACTCAGCAGAGATAGATGAGCAGAGGCCTTCTGGAGTTTTCGATGCTTTATTCAATAACACAACATGACGTCCATGCCCGGGGTAACTCCGGCACATCGACTCGAAGCCGCCTCGTGCTCGGTGTGCTATACAGCACTATCCTGACGGATCACATACTGCGTGGCATCCACCCTCACAATTCCCTCGGAGTTCTACCTAGGGTTCACATACACGTGCTTATATGCATTTTCGCATGCCTGCACACACAACTGCCAACTTTCTAACCCATTAATCCGAGTGCGTGCACAACTGCCAATGTTGTCATCGACCACGAGTTGCTTACCAGTTTTGCGGGTTGACCCCTAGTTACCCCTAGTGTGTCACCCCGGCAACCTCTCACGCGCACACTCGTAATGCGCCCAGTCTGTCACGCGCGAAGCTAGGCCCCCCCCCCCCCCACCTCCCGGCGGAGAAAGTTCCCTCGGACCCTTTGCCGCCGCCGCACCTAGACTTGTGCCGTGCCAGAGACTGGTACTCTCTCTCTCCGGTACACTCCACCACACTTTCTCTCTCTCCGGTACACACCACTGTACTCTCTCTCCAGTACACACTACCGTACTCTCTCTCTCTCCGGTACATACCACCGCACTCTCTCTCCGGTACACGCCACCGCACTCCTTCCAGGTACACACCATCGTACATTTCTCTCTCTCTGGTACACACCACCATACTCTCTCCCAGTACCTACGCTGCTCCAGGGGTTCCACAAGGCCGGGGGGGCGTGCTAGGCCCCCCTCCACACACCCCTGTCCCGCGGTCTCCCTACCAGTACCTGTGCCACCCTCGGGGTATCACATGGCCGGAGGGCACCCTAGGACCCCCCTTCCCCCACACACACACCACTCTCCTGCGGTCTATTTGCCGGTATCTACACCACTCTCAGGGTTTCACATTGCTGGGGGGCACTCTAGGACACACTCCCCCACACACACACACACACCCCTCTCCCATGGTCTCCCTACCAGCACACGGGGTCTTGGCGGCTCTCACTTTTCCCACTGGGGAACACACGACATTACACAACGATGCCGACTCACCCAGTGAGGGGGGGGGTCCATGGGCTGCGAACACACACACTTGTCACCACCTCTGAGAGACATTCGCAAACTCGCCAGGGAACCGCCTCTGATAGTCACTCACACAACTCACCACCACCTCTGCCGGTTGCTCGCACACTTGCCAGGGAACCACCTCTGATGGTTGCTCACACACTTGCCGGGGCACCGCCTCTGATGGTCACTCACACACTCACAATCATCTCCGCTGCTCGGAGCAGTGGGACGCGCCACCTCGCCGCACCACGTCGCCTCCACCGCTCCGCCGGCTGTGTCGCACCTCGTACTGCGCCATTCATCGTTGCCTCGTGCACGCCGTGCTGCGCTCTGCGTCACCTCCGCTGCGATGCTCTCCACTGCTCAGCATCCCGGTGCCCACACCACGCCGCCGCCGTACTCTGCGATGCAGTTGCCACTGCCGCTGTTGCGCGGCTCTTTATGTTTCTCCAGCTCACGCCATGCTGCTAGCAGTGGCGCGCAGTCACCTCCGCCGCGGGCAATGGCGCCGCCCAAAATCGCCTCATGGCCCGCCGCACTGGCATCGCAGCTGCCGCTGGTGGACTCCTCACCCCGCTCGCTGGCTTCTAACCCAGCTCTCTCTCCAGCCACCTTACGCCGATGCAGGCGCCCCTGCTGCAGTTGCCGCTGATACAGTCGCTGCAGTCTCTGCAATGCAGTCGCTCTCTCACTCTCTCCCACTGTCGCGCCGCCGCTGGACTTCCTCATTCTCTCCAACCGCCACACGCCACAGTCGAACCCCACTACCTGCAGTCTCTGACGTGAGTCCGCATCCCAAATTCTGACACCAAACTGTGCTGCCTGAACAGAGAACGCTCTCATAACAGCCAAACTCGAAGCTTCTCCGCAGACACCCGGGTTCCGAGGTGCGCGTGCGGCCACGTGGCGCGGCTTCTCCCAACTTGTAGCGGCAGCCCGGCGTCGTCCACACTCACTCAGCAGCGATAGATGAGCAGAGGCCTTCAGGAGTTTTCTATGTTTTCTTCAATAACACAACAGAACGTCCATGCCTAGGGTAACGCCAGCACATGGACTCGTAGCCGCCTCGCACTCGGCGCGCTATGCAGCGCGATCCTGACAGATCACATACTGCATGGCCTCCACCTCACAATTCCCCCAGAGTTCTGCCTAGCGTTCACATACACGCACTTATATGCATTTTCGCATGCCCGCACGCGCAACTGCCAACTTTGTTACCCATTAATCCGAGTGCGTGCACAACTGCCAATTTTGTCATCGACCACGAGTTGTTTACCAGTTTTGCGGGTTGACCCCTAGTTACCTCTCGCGCGTCACCCCGGCACCCTCTCGTAATGCGCCCAGTCTGTCACGCGTGGAGCTGGGCATGACGCATGTATCTGAACACATTTCTGCCTTAGCTCGAAACACACAGCTCTTGGTCTCGATTCTACCTACGGAATCGCATACCCGATTACCATCCTTTGAAGTCGGTTCTCCGTTATCCATCACTGGCAATCAATTCACCTTATCAATTTACTTTACGTAATGTACATAAGCATATGATGCGAGTCAAGACCCGCGATGACATCACCACCTGAGCTGCCCGAAGGGCTACCTGTTGCCATGAGCCCGCCCAAGGCATGACAGTCGTCTCTGCTGTTGGAGGCACTTTTTAAGGCTGCGGCGTCATTAATGAGCTGGAAAATCACTCGTTTTATGATATGTGTGCACTGCCTCTGTGTGCCCAATGCGTGGAATTGCAGTACCAAATAACAGCATTAATATTTTATTCAACATACATTCTCCAGATATGAATATGCAATTCATTACAGTGACATTACAAATGTGCTCTTGTTGCTCGCGGTCAGGAGCGGGATGGATTCTGCATTGCCTGCCCATCAAGAAGCCTCCGACCAGTAGTGACTTGATCATGGTTGACGACGATTATGATAGGCATTGAATTATATAGAAAAAATGACTACAGAGGAGGAACGCTAGACTGTCCAGTTGCATGTTTTCCATCACTGCATATTACCCGCTATGCTATACAGCAGGGGTGCCCAAAACGTCGATCACGATCTACTGGTCGATCGCAAAGGTAGTGTGAGTAGATCGCATGGCATTTAATCGTCAGCCTATCATCCATCCTTACTATGACGTTTGTCACTTGATTTTGACGTACAGCGCAGCCGGTCTCATGGCCAGTCTGACCAATCTGACCTTATGCAAGGTATACCAACATATATGGTTCATATAAAGAATTCTCAATATATTTATGAATGAATATATGTTCTGCAATTTTATAGTAGGTAGATCATTTTGACTTGGTCATTTTATAAGTAGCTCGCATGCTGAAAGAGTGTGTGCACCACTGCTATACAGTTTGGTAACGTTGAAGACTGAACGAAAGCTTAAATACCTAACAGCACGTAGAGGTCGATGGTGGGAATTACACTGACAGACACGAAGAGGAAATATATGCATAGCAACACATGCAAATTGTCGAAATCATTTTGACTTGAAAAACCAGTGGGGTTGGGTAAAAGACATCACAATAAGAGCTGACGACCGATAGTCGAGACTGATGACCGTATGGCAGGTCTACGTGAACGACCGTCACGGAAATGGAGCAATCAGATGAGCTCGTGTGCAGCGGCTAAATTAATTTATTCATCATTGGGAAATAAGGGCAACCTACAAGAGGCCTTAATCCACAGTAGATCATGGCTGCTACACATGGTGTCATTCATTACCCTCTTAATTGTGTGCTGGGTCGTGGTGAGCCGGAGCTCATCCTGACACAGGGCACAAGTCAGGACTATACCCTGGATGCGACACCAGTCTATCGCAGATGCTTAAATGCAACCAAATGCGAATTATACACCAAAGATTAACTATAAGGAGTTCAGTGTGAGAATCAACATTTATCACCACTTGAGTGCTAGCCACATATTTTGCACGTTACATACATGCATGATTTCAAGGTATAAAGGGAAGGAAAAACACGTCTCTTAGGCCATCTTGCGTCACTGTGAAAACCAGAAAATGTCCCCTCCTGTGTTTCGCACATAAATTTTTAAAAGTGTTTTGCTATTAATAGTGTGAAGACCACACGGTGGCCCAGTGGTTAGCGCTGTCGCCTCACAGCAAGAAGGTCCCGGGTTCGAATCTTTCTGTGTGGAGTTTGCATGCTCTCCCCGTGTCTGCGTGGGTTTTCGCCGGGCACTCCGGTTTCCTCCCACAGCCCAAAAAGCATGCTGCTGCATAGGTTAATTGGCTCGCAGGCTATATTGCCCCGCAGTGCCCGGCGATGGACTGGCGTCCCATCGTCGGGATATCCTTGCCTTGCGCCCTGTGTCTGCCGGGATAGGCTCTGGCTTCACCGTGACCCTGTATAGGACTAAGCGGTTTCAGACAATGAGATGAGATGAGAGGCCACAAACTCTCCTGCATCTAATAGACCAGAGTATAAACCGTATTGCACATGGTCTAATCAGAGGCAAATATTTGAATTGGATGCCTAGTGAAAAAGATTGTTCTGTATACCACAGGGTGTCCCATATACCTAGTATTGTATGCAGGCGTTGTATTTCCATTGTCAATTTGCTGCTGGATGAATTTCTTCCCAAACTTGTTCCTGTAGTTAATTTGAAGGGGAAAACACAACTGACCATTGGTTGGGGTGGAATAAAAAAATATTGAGCCGCATGTTAAAGGCATTACCCATTAATATCGAATTGAAACTAATGTCTATAACCCAAAGAAAACTAACATTTTTGGCTGCTTATGCGCAATAACTCCCTATAAATACTTCATGATTGTGGATGTGTTGTTTATGCCACTGGCTCATGTGTGATAGTCTCGATTCATTGTCATGGAATTCACAAGATGTCTACTGTGCTTTTAATAAAATGCCATTAAAATACTTGCTAGTCAGTTATTGAATTAATTTATTCTATAGCTATTGTTCATTCATGGTTTAAGACACGGAGCAGCTGTTATTATTTAGCTGCAATATCACACATATCCATTAGATTAAATACTAAGTGCCAAAATTATTTTCATCTAAGAAATATGTCTTCATACCAATAAAGCGTGCAGAAACTGAATTATGGCACTGAATACTTAATATCGCTAATCAATCCCCTGTGTGGGAATGTATGAATCATATTGAGGAGTGGTGGTGTAGTGGTTAGTGCACTGCACTATGAACAGTGACCCGAGTTCCATGCACTCTCACGGTCAACACTAGTGGCGTTTTCTGAATTGGTTTGGGCCTCCCCTTGGTAGACTGAGCCACAAATGAGTATCCTGACGTGGTGTGTAAAGATCGCCACAAGGGAAACATGCAGCCAGTGTGGTGGTGACCACCCACCCCCTCGTATGCCGTGCTGGCCTTTAGAAGTGCTCGATTACAGCACTTAACCCTATCGTATTGTCGTGATGCGTGAACTTCCCAAATATGGGTACTTTTTGCGCCCTTTCATGCGCCGGCGACGATCGCGCTTGCGTTGGCAGCCACTCATCCTCTCCAGCAGAGGCACACTGGGACTCCGAAGGCTCTCCATCTCAACAACCGAGGAGTGCTTTATTTGGCCACGCCGAACCCAAACAACGGCCACGTGATCAATTCACGAGCACACGAACGAACTCTCGCCTCCAACGCGACTCTCTCAAACGCCCCCCTCCGTACTCCGCACATCCCCGGTCCCGTTTGACATCACCCAGTCACATGATGTCACCCCATGTGTGTTTGCCACTTAGCGCTGACCCACGGCCACGCCCAACTGACCTGGAGTAACCTGGCGAACGACCCGATCCGACCCCAGCGTGAGTGTTACCATGCACTCAGCCTGACACGTGCGATGCCTGGCACCACAGTTCCTACCCCCCCCCTCCCCAGTCGAGAAGTCCCGGTTGGAACCCCTCGCTGTTGTCATGACAAGGCTCGACCACCGTGACATAATCCCGGTGGCGGACCGGGGCTCGTCTCAGCCGCCATATCGCCGAGGAGCCGCCATCCACCTCCGTGGCCACCACGGTCCCTGTGTCTATGGGGATGCTCCCTGAACTCCCGCAGTCGTCTGCTCGGGTGGAGTCCTCTGTGGCGGGCACAGAACTCGTTAGGTGCCAAGGTTCCACTGCTCGGTTCCGCCACCACACGTGCGTAGGCCACCTCTGTGGCTCACCATTGTCGTCAATCGACTCGGACGTTCTCGGGGCCGGATCCCCCCCAGGGAGTGGTCTCCAGGCCTTCAGACGCCGCAAGTTGATTACATGCGACACTCGCCAGCCTTTTCCTCTCTCCAACACCGTCTTTGGCGACAGCTCCTGTACCACCGTGTGGGGTCCTACCCAGGGTGAGGTGAGTTTCCCCACCCGCCCTGGGTGGACCTGTGGTGAGAACACGCACACCCGCTCGCCGGCCCCGTACTCGGTGGCCTCACCCCTCGATCGCACCACTGCTGTTTGCCTCGTGTGGGCCTCCTCGCCAGCCTTGTAGGCCTGGCCACGGGCCTGGCGCAGGGTCTCCAGGTGTTGAGCGAGCACGTCCTCCATCTCTATCGGCTAGGGTCGGTACATGAGAAAGAAAGGGGTCAGTCGAGTCAAGGAGTGTGTCGAGGTGCAGTATGCGAAGACCAAATATGGAAGGTGTATGTTCCAGTCCCTTTGGTGCTGGTCCACAAGGTGTCGTAGTTTCCCCATGAGGGTCTGGATTAGTCTCTCGACCATTCCATTCGTTTGGGGGTGGTAGGCCGTGGTCCTCGCTCACTGGATCCTCCAGCTCCCAGCAGAGGTTGTCAAAGACATCTGCCTCGCATTCCCTCCCTTGGTCGGTGACAATTCTCTCGGGGACCCAGTGTCGCAGGACCTACCCCTCCAGGAAGGCCTGTGCAACTGTGGCGGTCATCTTGTCAGGGATCGCCAACGCTATTAGGTACCAGGTGAAGGATTCCACCGCCACCATCACGTAGCGATTACTGCGCTGTGTTGTGGGAAGCGGCCCCTGCAGGTCGATCTCCACCAATTGACTCACACGGCTCACCCATAGTGGCAGCAGCGGAACAGAATAGCACGGTGGTCCCTGCGTGGCCTGCTGGCACCGTTGACATCCCTTGACCCAGGTGACCGCGTCCTGGTTCAGGCCAAGACACAGATACCAATGTCATAGCGTTAACCTGGTGCATCATTCGCCACCCTGCCCCCCCCCCCCAAGGGGTGGTCAAGCACCAGACGCAACAGCTGCAGCTGTGTTGTGGCTGGGACACGCATCTGGCTACCCCGGCGGACTCCCGCTCCCGAACTACGCCCTCCCAGAGGCCCAGCTGGGGGGTAGAGTCTCACCGACGGTCCTTTAATAGCCGTCTGGCCCTGGGTGAGGGCGTCCCTCACCTCTGCCAACGCGGCATCGCGACACTGGGCCTGTCGTAGCTGCTCTACTGTCATTCCCGGGAACTCGCAGCCTACCTCTTCCCGGATCAGCTCCATCCGGGGTTCGTCGGCCTCTCCCAGGTGCTGTACGATGGCGTGGGGCCCCGCAGTCACTGTGGTATGATCATCCTCGGGCAGGCAGCATCGACCCCCTGTGAAGCAGGGACACAGCCGGTCTGGTGCTGTGTCAAGACGGATCGCCGGTCGTCGGGAGTGAGCGTTCGCATTGGTGTGTGTCCGACCCGCCCGGTACTCAATTCGCAGCTTGTATTCCTGGAGCTGGGCTCGCCACCTGGCCATCTGTCCCCTGGGCTCCTTGAAATTTAGGAGGTACTGCAAGGCGTGGTGGTCGGTGCGGATGCGGTATCCCCGAGCATGCAGGTACAGCTGAAACTGCCGACAGGCGAACACCACTGCATGCAGTTCTTGTCGGGTGATGCAGTAATTCTGCTCGGCTCATTCAGCATCCGACTTGCGAACGCGATCACCCGCTCGTCCTCTCCCTCACCTTGCGATAGAACTGCTCCCAACCCACACCCACTGGCGTCGGTGTCTACCACGATCTCTCGGGAGAAGTCAGGAAATGCCAGAACGGGGCTATGCACCAGTCGATCCTTCAGGCCCTGGAACGCGTTTTCGCAGTCCTCAGTCCACTCAAAGGGCCTGTTGGTGGACGTGAGTTGGGTGAGGGGGCGAGCGAGGGTTCTGAAATGCGACACGAACCTCCGGCAGTAGGTGGTGAGGCCGAGGCAGCAGCGCACCTCACCCGATGTATGGGGTCGCGGCCACTCAGCGACTGGCCGTACCTTGTCGGGGTCCGTGCGCACTCCCTCCCCACTCACCCGGTGCCCCAGGTACATCACTTCTCGTTGAGCGAGGTAATACTTGCGGAGTTTCAATTTGAGGTTGGCTGCTCTCGGCCGTCGAAACACCTCATGCAGGCAATCCAGGTGTTCCGCCATTGTTCTCCCAAAGACGATGATATCGTCCAAGTAAATGAGGCATTGTCTCCACTACAGGCCCCCCATCACATGCTCCATTAAGCGCTAAAATGTAGCCGGGGCGTTGGACAGGCCAAACGGCATCACTCAGAATTCGAATAGACCCAGTGGGGTGGTGAATGTGGTCTTTGGCTGGTCCTCCTCGGCAACTCCGACTTGCCAGTACCCGGACGCCATATCCAGGGTTGAAAAGTACCGGGCCCCGCTCAGCCTGTCCAACGTCTCGTCCACGCATCGGAAACGCATTGCCAACCATCACGGCATTGAGGCGGCGGTAGTCAACACAGAAATGAGTGGACCCATCCTTTTTAGTGACCAGGACTACAGGAACCACCCAGGGACTCAAGGATGGCTGAATGATACCGTCCTGGAGCATCTCCTGTACTGCCTCGTCGATCCTGGCCCGCTCAGGGGCCCCCATGCGGTAGAGCGGGATTCTCACCAGTCGTGCACCTCCTGTGTTGATCCGGTGCTGCGCGTGTTCCGCTCTACCCACGTCTGTGCCGTGCCGGCTGAACACCTCTGCAAATTCCCATAAGAGCCTCCGCAGCTGTGTCGCCTCGCTTCCCGAGAGGGACGCCGAGTCCACCTGCACCTCGTTGAGGAGTGGGGGACCCGGTTCTCGTGCTGCAGGTCCCACTCGCCAGGCCAGGTCCCGCTCATCCTCCGTGGACTGTTCCGCCTCCCTGGCCCATAAGGTGTACACCGCTCCTAGATCGGTCCGTGCCTGCAGTGGATGAATCTCCGCGACCTCCGTTACGGCACGGAGCCATATCGAAGCGTTGTGGGGATTTAAGACTCTCAGCACCAGGCCCCGTTCAGCGGTCGCTTCTCTTTCCGCACCCACTAATCCGTAATGGCGAGTGAGTTCCGGATGGGGCGTTATAGAACTTCACCGGCGGAAGGAAAAAAAAGACGTCTCTTAGGCCAGCTTGCGTCACTGTGAAAGCCAGAAAATTTCCCTCATGTGTTTCGCCCGCTGGGAGGAGGAGGCCGTGAGGAGGAGGAGGCCGTGAGGAGGAGGAGGCTGTGAGGAGGAGGTGGAGGAGCCCTTCATGAAAGAAAGACCAACGA
>JAZEWT010000006.1:11728551-11741226 GCA_036362905.1 Mordacia mordax
AAACAGCCCCCCTCCCCCCCAAACTCTGCGGCCCCACCACGTTAAGGGCTCCCCACCCCAATTTACATCACGCAAACCACTGCGCCACCACTCCTCCACACACACACAAACAAACAGGGAGCGTGTCAACCGCTGTGCCACTGCCCCCCACACACACACAGCGCTACCCGCTGCGCCACCGCTCCCGCGGCTACCGCGCTAATTGCTGCGCGACCGCTCCCTGCGGCTACCGCACTAATCGCTGCACCACCGATCGCTGCGGCGCTACCCGCTGCACCACCGCTCTCCCCCCCATGGCTACCGCACTATCCGCTGCGCTGCCGCTCTCCCTCGCGGCTACCACGCTACCGCTCCCCGCAGCTACTGCGCTTATTGCTGCGCCACCGCTCTACACGGCCACGGCGCGAACCGCTGTGCTACCGCTACCCGCGGCTACCACGCTACCCGCTGCGCCACTGCTCTCCCCCCCATGGCTACCGCGCTATCCGCTGCGCTACCGCTCTCCCCCCCGCCATTAACCCCGCTATCCACTGCGCTACCGCTCACTGCGGCTACTGCGCTACCCGCTGCGCTACCGCTCTCCGCGGCTACCGCGCTACCCGCTGCGCTACCACTCTCCACCGCGGCTACCGACCTACCCGCTGTGCTACCGCTCTCCCCCCTGTGGCTACCGCGCTACCCGCTGCGCCACCGCTCCCCGCGGCTAGCGCCCTAATTGCTGCGCCAGCGCTCCCCGCGGCTACGGCGTGAACCGCTGTGCCACCGCTCCCCGCAGCTACTGCGCTAATCGCTGCGCCGCCGCTCTCCTCCCCACAGCTAACGCACGAACCGCTGTGCCACGCCAGGCCACCACTTCCCTCTGAAGTCTGACGAGCCGGGTAACCTCAATGCCCCCCCCCCGGCTCCAGCGCCGACAAAGCGCCACGACAACGGCAGCCCCACATCGGCGACGGCTCCCAGTGGCCTCCGGCACCACGCGCACGGCCCGCCGAGGCACGCCAGGCTGCCCTGGCACGGTCCGCTGAGCCTGCCGCAGCTCCGACTCCTCCCGCCTTCGCCGCCATCTCCTCCCGGGGTATGACGAGCCGGGGACCCGCAATGGGCCCCCCCCCCGGCTCCAGCGCTTACGGGGTGCCACCACAATGGCAGCCCCCCATCGCCGACGGCTCCCTGCGGCCTCCGGCACGACGCGCAGCCCGCTGAGCAACGCCAGGCTGGCCCGGCACGGCTCGCTGAACCTGCCGCAGTTCCGACTCCTCCCGCCTTCGCTGCACTCCGAGTCGCGCTGCCATTATCCTGCGACTCCACTCTCCTCCACGATTCGCTCTCGCTCTCGCAGCCACCGCCCCTCCCTCCGGCCCGCGCTGCTCGTTCCACTATTGGCTTGCTGGCATCCTCACTCCGCTCGCTGGCTCCGCCGCTAGACTCCTCGCCGCTCACCCAGCCGCCACTCGCCGCAGCCTCCGACGTGAGTCCGCATCACCACTTCTGACACCATCTGTGACACCACGGCTTCGACTGCGGGCTTGTGATGACTTACAGTGGCAACACCACGGCGAGGATCAGCACCCACTCCTCCACAGATCAGCTAGCGAGCATGGATGAACAAAAACTTCGTGATTTCAGATGCTTTATTGTAACCAGCAAGACATGGGCCGGAGTGTAGCGACATACAACGAGCAGCCTACATCTTGACGCTCCTTCTCTTTCCCCCAGGAGACTCCCTTCACCCTCCAATCCCCCTCCCCCCGCCTATATATCCCCGCGGCCCCTTCTAGCGCCTTCTAAATGACATCACCTTTCTACTGTCAAAGTACCCTGCCCCCGCCGCGGCCCGTTCGTCGATCATCAACCCCATGCATCGTCACCACATCACGAGACATCACGAGAAAGCTGAGTCACCACATCACGAGACATCACGAGGCAGCTGAGTCACCATATTATGAGACATCACGAGACACCGCGAGACGAGACCAGAAAGCTGACGCCCCCCCCCCCATTCCTTAACCCCGCAGAACGGTGACGTATGGCATGGCTGGTTGTACTATGGCAGAACAGCAGAACAACTATGCCGGTGGTCACGGGGCAGTCAGTAAAACCGTATCTCATTGCCAGTAATCGCGTGGTGTGTGAGACTGGGTGTGTGTGGAAACTGGTGTGCACACGAGTTGGTGAATAATAATAAATGCACTTGTAGAGCGCTTTTCACCAGAGGGTCATCAAGCGCTGCATACGTGATCTAACCGTTCAAGGTGTAAGGGCACACCAGCGAGCCGGCTCCCTCACCACCAGCAGGTCTGCCCACTGACGCACCCTCTGGGTCCCGGCGACACCATCTTCTCTCACCACACGCGCGGCCGCCACACCAGCGAGGGGATGGGAGACCTCTTCCTTTGAGCGCCTTTATTACACTACACAAACCGCTATAACGCAACTCAACGACTAACCCGAAAAACCGCAACACCTTCAGCCAACTCGCCAAAACCACACGACACCTTTTGCTTCATACGCCTAACGATCTCTCGCCCTCTGCGCGTCTCACCTTATATCTCCTCCCAACAGCACTACTAGACTCTCCCCTCAGACCACGTGCTGTTTACGATCTCGGGGGGAGGGGGGGAGAGAATGCCCCCCACACTTCGTGCGGTCTTTCCTCACCTCGCATGACCTCCCCTGACCTCGCCTGACCTTTGCCCGGTTTACCACCATTAGCCACGACCTCCGGAAATCGGCACTACCTGCCTAATGAGATCGCTGTAACCCGGAGATCGACCCTTATTCACGGCACGGGCGTCGAGATGCACCTTGCCTGGCCTGGCACGGTGCAAGTCTTGGCACCACAAAGATGCATATGGCTGGCACAGGCGCCGTGCTGAGGTCACCGCCACTGAGCGGCGAATGCGGTTGTTGTCACCGTTAGCTCCACAATGACCACCGTGCGTGTGTACGGGAGTGGACTTGTTTACTTGACGAGGGGTTGTGGGTGCGAGTGGGGACTGGGCGAGTATTGAAACTGCGCTCATCGGTAAACTGCACACGGGAGGGGAATATCGTTGATCCTGGACTCGGTCAGCACGCTTGAGGAAGAGTCGGCCGGTTCCGCACAGCCAGTCCGTCAACGTCTATTACTCGGCCTCTATATACGTATGGCTGTGCCTGTAATTGTAAGTGCCACGATCTTCGTCTAATATTATATTATGGGGAATTGTTTTGACAAAGCATATTTGTCTTTACAATTGTCTGACAAGCTGGAACCTGAGTCACTTTGATCACGCAGAATCTCACATACAGTGATTTCCTTTATTTGTAATATAATATCGATAACATAATGCTATTAGTTAATATAGATATGCCTCACTGAGTCTTATGACTCTTTTTCAGAAGGACCCTGCAATGCCATTCGTTTGGCTTCTATGAATAAGCCTTACGCCCTGTGTTTCCGGGATAGGCTCCGGCTCACCGTGACCCTATATAGGATTAAGCGGTTTCAGATAATGAAATAAGACCCAAAGAAAGCACATGCGAGGCGGCGCGGTGGCCCAGTGGTTAGCGCTGACGCCTCACAGCAAGAAGGTCCCGGGTTCGAATCTCGGCTCGGGTGCCTTTCCGTGTGGAGTTTGCATGCTCTCCCCGTGTCCGCGTGGGTTTTCGCCGGGCACTCCGGTTTCCTCTCACAGTCCAAAAGCATGCTCCTGGATAGGTTGATTGGCTCGCAGACTAAAATTGCCCCGCAATGCCCGGCGATGGACTGGCGTCCCGTCGTCGGGTGTATTCCTGCCTTACGCCCTGTGTTTCCGGGATAGGCTCCGGCTCACCGTGATCCTATATAGGATTAAGCGGTTTCAGATAATGAGATGAGATGAGAAAGCACATGCCAAGGGGGTTATAATCAGCACTGCCATCTCGTGGCCAAGTTGCAGTTGCACGCCTGCAACCACTGGCAGGCCTCTGTCGTCGCCCATCCCAGCACCAATTGGTTGTCAACACTGCCCAGGTTCTGAGAACCATATTGCAGTCAGGGCTCATTACTGTTTAAATACAACTGCTGCTGCCCGTGGAATTCCCAGCAGCATTGAACGGCTGGCGAGCAACTAGCGAGCAGCAATCCCCACTAGCAGGGAGCAATACCCTCTAGCAAAAAGCAATGTCAACCCAGCACACGGTACACAAACACCAGTCTGATTAGTGAGGTTAAATATCATTACGTTCCACGCTGGGGCATTGTGTGCTGGTGAAAACGACCAGACTGAACGTTCTGTAAGACTGTTCACGTTGATTTATGCGTTAGCACCAACGAATGTGCTTTAAATTCAGTGAACGATTTTCCTTCGGTGCAGTGCTGGTCGACTTTACTTTGTGCTTGTATTTGGTTTGGTACAAAGCCAAATAAATACGGATAATGAAATCAATTCATGGATGAGGGTTGTGGGGGGAAAACACGTACATTCGCATGTGTTAATGGCGCATTTGAAGACTTGCACTTAACCTCAAGACGTGTGTTCTTATCATTGCAAATCAAATAACCGCATGGATGAAACCATGAATAAACAAACACAAGGATATGGCCAAGCAAGCAACATTAAGAACTTGCAATCATCTCTACGAGCGACATGTGTTGGCTCCGGTTTTTTTGGCACGGGACATTTTTGGGTGAATTGCAGTTCAAAATCCCCCAGTGAATAATCGACAGATTTGCATGAAATTACTCCACCCTGGTTTTGGCAAGCTCGGAAAATGTCGATGACAAACTCGATGACTGAAATGGTGTTTTCGCTGAACCAAAGCTGTGATTGGTGAAAAGAACAATAGGCAAAAAGGCTTTTTAAAAAGAGTTTAATTGATTGCCTATGCAGTATAAATATTGGCACTATCTTTAACATTTCATCCACACAGCCATAAAAAATTACGGAACCATTTATAATGTCACATGTCTGAAATGCATATGCCAAACTTGTGATAACTTAGTACAGGTAGGTACACACTTTAACAAAACTAAAAACATGCATTAAAAAAACCCTAAGCATGCGTATAAAAATATTGACATATATGCAGTCCCATTGCATAACAACATGCACATTTACAATTCGTATAGTAGCCGTGTATGTATTCCACACAGTACAACGTACATAGTGATTGCTGTGTGTATGGATGGAGCAGTGGTGTCGTGCATCATGGACTGCCCTCTGAACCCATAATGTGAGTTCAACTGCTAGACAAGACTAATATCGGTGGTAAGTGGAGTGCAAACTGCTTCCAAACCTTTCATTTCTTCAAACTGCCCTGACTAATATGGTGAAATACAGTCAAACAACGTGGTTACTGACAAAAGCAGTCAGTAAATACGTATGTGTTTGCCCTAACTTATATATGCTGTACACACTGCGTAATATATGTGGGGTGTTCCTCAGGCCTGTGGAGATGCTTGGTATTAAACACCTTGAGATCAATAGACATTTCTGAATGTGTCAGTTGTATGCAATGCATATTATCCGTTGTTCCTGTGTATTCATATTATCCCATAGTCCTCCACAATAATGAAGACAGCATTGCTCAAACAAAGGCCCTTCTCCCCGAAGGAGTGTCTGGGATATAATATACTCTCATACAAGTCAATTGTTTCTATTGCATTTATATTCGCAGTTGTGCAGTGTAATAATAGTATTTGCATTTCTAGAGTGCTTTACACTGTGTAGCTCTCTGACGCTTTTCCAAATGTACAGCATGCTGCTTGATATGCAAGGAGATTTTTCAGAATAAATCTCTAAAGAACCTCCCTCTACGTCATTCGTTTACTGAAGAAGCTTGCAGTACATGGTTTGAAACATTAGACATCAGTCATAATGACACGTGGTGGAACCCAAAAACACATCGGAGAGCTAACAATGCTTGTATTTGCACACAGGCGATGGCCAAAACTCTTTTGTACAAGTGAGATGTGAGTACTAAAACCACTATGGAAAATACATTAACCATAGACGTTAAATGTATGCGTCTGTAAAATATATATTTGCATAGATTTCCTATGGTTCATAGCTTTCCGTTTCAGTACCCGCTTAATCATGTGAAGGGTCGTGGGGTCATCGTGAAGTTCACCCACATTTTCATCACTAAATTAACAGATGCACATTTACGATACTTTTGAAAGTAAAATGTGAGTTACGTGACAGGCGTGATGTCGCTCCCCAGCCGACTGTCGCATAGACGTAGGGTGATCTGTTCATGGATACCCGACTGCTTTGGAACGACCGTCGCAAAATATTCTCTCAACAGGCCGCTGAAGTCTCTACCGCGATTAGTTATTGACAATGTGCATCGTAAGTAAAAGCTTACAGAAGTACCTTAAGATTGGTTGGGAGACTTATAGCCATTTAGGATTAAAGTGTGTTTTTTTTTCCGTAATTTATCATTTAAAGAGTGGTCATCCACAAACGGATCACCCGTATATCCACTTTTCCTTCTGGGGTTTTTTTCCCATAAGCAATTAAGCAAAAATGAAACGGATGACTTTCATGGGAAGTTGTTTGCCTTTTAGAACGGCTCCATCCACCACTGCATTAAGTGACTAAACCTCCCGCGGAGAGGTAGCAGTAATCAGCCACCGCATCAATCCATGTCCTCCAGGTCGCCCTCTGACAAGTTTTGGGGAAGTTGTACTCACTGCCCACATAACTGCTGATTCGAGCAGCAATTTCTGAAAACCGAAGCCACCAAACATGCAGCACAAAGGCAGGTGCTGGCGACAGACACCTACAAGAACAATACAGAGATTATAGCTTCAAGAAACACCTACCCTCCACATGCTATCTAATCTCCATTTCGCCTATTTATAGTAAGCATGCCTATGACCAAATCCCTCAGAATGAGCCCGACTTAACATAGTCAGATCACTCGTGCTGAGTCAGTTTTTACGTATGCTGGAAGGAACCGTTGAGCTATATAGTTATTTTTAACAGTTGTCCAGCTGGGACGGGTAAGCAAGTTAGTATCCGAGGCAGGTGAATATTGCTGGGCGACCACCATGCATAAAGCAGGTGTTACAGGCTGCTGCTGCGCTGCTTTGGAAGCAGAGGGCAGTGCAGCAAAATGTACCGTGCTGCTGTTTCCACACGACAACGTCTATGGGCCTTCAACCTAAATCACTGCTCAATACGGAAGGTAAAATATTGTGATCCAGGCCAGTATAGGCACAATTAAAGCAGTACAATACTACTGACTCTGCCCCCAAGATATTTCCGAGTTTGCAGCAATAATTGTGTTTCCTTCCCGTTTCTGACTCAGATATGTTCAACCTGGTCTCAATATTAACTTCCTCTTCTACCACTGGTTCCGATGAAATGCCAGCTATGCCTTCAAGTTGGTGGCCGACAAAATCTCGACACCTCCCACCCACGTTCTGTCAGTGAAGTCATAGTTCACCAAGATTAGAGATAATGTATATATTATTAACGTTCCCTGTGAACTGTGTTGGCACAATTCCCGTTGATTAAAAGCAAGTTAATTAAATTATGCACCAGGATTGTTATAAATAACTTGTGATTATGCTTGTTGTTTTTTATTAATCTAAATTTCCTGAAAGGGCAGCTTTTGAAAGCTATCATCAATTCCATGTGAGTTACATGCCATAAAAACAAAGCATGCGATTACGGTACATACAGTGACAAAGAAAATGCGGTCAAACGGATTTACCTATAAACGGAAATAAAAGACACGTGAACACATCGTACGGGCACACGAATAGTTCTGCATTATGTGCAAGTGCAAGTTAATGTAAACATTCGTGTCACAAAAAAACCCATAAGTTATATGACCTAAGAAAAAATACTTTCGTGAAGTTCTAACTTTTCACGTCAACCGTGTCGCGTCACGTACTATGGCGTACATCTTCACACGTGGGCGTTTGCGCTGTGGGGAAATACGGGGAGCATCTTGTGCTTTAGTATGCGCTCATATAATTATGGAAGTTCACTTTAAATAATGCATTCAAAAGGCCAGTGATGACACACGTGCACCCACCATGCAATGGATTTGACTGCTGCTAACGTTGGCTCTGCCAAAGTGAAGCGTTCAATGGCCACAGCCACCCAAATTGCCCTGTTGAATGGCCCATTGGTAAATACAGCTGACTTTCCTTGAGAAATCTCTTCGATAATGCTAAGCACTGAATTAAAACCAAGCAAAACTCAGATATAGTTAACGGGATTAAGAGCAATGAACAAAACGCACCCACTGGCAGCACAAACCCTGATACTCAGCAGGTAAAACGCAGGCAAAAATAACCAAATCGCAAATAATGATATATCCTCTGCATCCATGCATTATGTTAGTGCTATTGATTAGGAATATTCAACGAAGGTAAGAAGGCATATTGGTTTTGTTGTTTTTGTTGAGAGTCCACCGATGATATAAGCGGTGGCAGCGAGTAGCGTCAGTGGTTGCGACGGCTCCTACCTGGCACATTTCATGCAGGCTCTTAGTCTCTGGCGTGGGATGCTGATGCGGTGGTAGAGCGCGAAGATGCGGTCTTGTGTGAGCTTGAAACCCATGGAGATGATAGCCATGCCGATGATGATGTAAATGGACGTGAGCATGAAGAAATTGGGGTGCTGCGGGACGATATCGCCCAAGCCGATGGTGGTCATCGTCACAAAGATGAAGTAGAAGGCATCCAGGTAGCTCCAGTTCTCCCAGCAGGGCAGAAGGAAGGTGCCGAACATCAGGTAGACGAAAACAATCAAGAAAATCAGTGTGAAGGGAACGTCTAGGTCCTTGATTTTTCCATCGTCTTCGTTCACATCGGCGTCCTCTCCCTTAGCGCTGCCGACCGGCGCTGGCCACGGCCTGCCGTCCTCCACCTCGCTGCCAGAGGATTTGAGGGCCACGTCCACGGCGTCGTCCTCGTTCTCCTGCTGGTGGCTGTCATCGACGTGGGCGCGCAGCGGCGGGAGTTCGTCCACCTCCGGCCCGTCGGTGCGCCGGTGCTGCTGGCCGCAGGGACCCCCCAGGAGGCGGCGGCGGGAGGACGTGTAGATGGTGGTGAGGGTGCGCGCCAGCAGGTCGCCCACGTCGGCCAGCACCAGCAGCATGATGGGGATGCCGAAAGTGGCATACACCATGCACACGATCTTCCCGCTGTTCGTGGAGGGCGCGATGTGACCATAACCTGCCGGTGTGCAAACCGCGGCCGGTGTTACTCGTTTGTAATCAAATTAACATTTGTGCTTAAGTACAAATCGTTAATGAGTTCTCACGGTAGAGGAGGGACTGATTAAGGAGGGAGAGATCAGCATTACGTATGCAAAGCGCTCACAACTGTACAGGGGAGCACGACAAAAGTGGAAGGAATTTATCCACAGCAAGGTTTGGGATTTTTGTTTGTGTCGATTAGTAAGTGGAGAGGTGGAGGATAGTGGAAGGAATAGAATGGCACGATGTGTTTAGGGGTGATATCATTTACGCTCTCGTGTCCAGGTGGAAAATCTTCCCAAAATGACCCTGGATTTTGGCGGCACACATCAGTCCTGCGGATTAATTGATGCTGACACTGAATATTGAGGTTTGATATTCTGATTATTTAACTTGGGAGTGTTATAGGGCGACAGAATGGCGCAGCAGTAACATCTACGCCTCACAGAAAGAAAATCCTGCGGGAGGGAGTTTCTATTCCCGCTAGGGCGCATCACTGTCTGGAGTTTGTGTGTTCTCTCCCTATTCTCCATGGGTTTTCTCCAGTTTGTCTGATTTCCTCCAACAAATAAAAAAATACACTAATTAATTAACTGGCCACTAAATCATAATATATAGGACTGGAAAATGTTGGCACCTGCTGACATGATGGCTGCCTTCTCCCCACCTCTCTGCAGGTTCCTCACTACACCTCCGTATCCATGTTTCGTCCATGATCAGGCGTGGGATTTGTGCTGCACGTTATACATTGTATTACTCCGATCATATTATATAGTTAGGACTTCTTTCCACGTCATTAGCAAGAACATCTAAATTGGGAATTCCACGGCAATATCGAGTGGTAGTAACAAGTGCATATTAGGAAAAAATTACAATGCATAATAGCTCATCCAGAAATTGGACACTTATACACAGTATTTTAGGCAATATGCACTGTTATCAGCTCAAATTTTCCATCAACATCAACACAGTATTTTAAAGTGCCTACAACAAGTTCAGCAAGAAAATTGTACAACTGAACAGTGCAATATGTGCTGGTACATCAATTACTTGTCATCTCATTTGACAGTTTTGCAAAATGGGAGCAAAGTCTATACCAAATTAAGTTCTCTCCTTGGACTTAATGTGGATTTGGGCAAACATGGCTTTTTTAAGTAACACAATTATGTATGTACTAGCAGTTTAATTGCTAATAGAAATTGTTTAATTATCTATGATGTGAATAGCTGAGTATTGCACTTTGTATTTTCTACTGAAATTAACGAAATTGGGGGCACTTCTAAATAACTGATTGTCAGTAACACAACAACGAATGTTCATTGTCATGATTATTTTTTCATGATGAGATTAATGCAAATACATATTTACATTACGTAGATAGACATGTACGTATTTTCAGCTTGCAATGCTTACTTTTGCCTGTCCCACATTTCACCAAGATTAAAATTCCAAAATGTATAAGTGCAAAGAAAATCAACTCAACAGTTCTTTGTTTTGCAATACCTGCCTTTGCTCTAAATCTATCTGTTTAGAGCATTGAGTGGTATCGCTCTATTGTGTGAATGTTCTCCAAGTGTTACGGTTTTCTGCCACATGAAGCCAAACGTTAATGGAATTTTCCACAAATCCCGTTAAAAAGTATTTCTGTAAAACATCCATCATTTACACTCGCAATTGATAAGATTGGATCTTCAGAAACATAACTACCATCCTGAGGGATAAATCACATTACTGTGTCATTTTTCGCGCCCGTGTCCAAAACATTTTTTTATTGTTTGGAACAGACAAGTAAGTTACCGCAAAAGCCCCCAGCAAGTGTAACGAAACGATATACTTCATGTTGAAGAGCATCCGATGCAAACCGAAAACACATTGGAAAGCTACTTTGTGTTAGAATCTCACTCGGAGTTCCCCTTCACTCATTAATCTTGCCTTCTTGAGCACAATCTATGAGCAGCCGCTGATCGTTTGGTACCTATGGTTGTGAAGATAGTGCAGCAGAAAAAGAGTGATCCCAGAAAATTCCACTTCAAAGGATTTTGTATTTTCAGCTTGTAGAACTCTTCCAGAATGTTCCTCAGGAATTCATGATACTTGGTGCCATTCCACATTTCGCCTGCGGATAAAGAATAATAACCACGAATAGTTCACACTTTTCAACTTGAGCATTTTGCACAAGAAGCCACAAGCACCAGGCACAATGACTTATGATTAATTTTAAAGATTTAGAGCCCTTTATCATCCCACAGCTGGATTCGTCCCCACCCCATGTGAGTCTCGGGAGCCATTTGACCATACTTCACTACAATGGCCCATGTCCGTTGGTGAAGGTGGGTTCAGATATGACCTACCACTGAAGATGATGTTAAGAGTGGCCGAAGATTGAACTCAGGTAACTGAGTTCATAGCACAGAAAAAGCTTTTATTCAAAAGTATATTGATCATGGTTCATGTTGGCATTAAAATGATCAGTCAAGCCACCTGCTGCTGTAATTTTAAACTGGGGATTAAAGGTGGAGTGGTGTGTGTTGCTGTCCTCAAATTGTAATCCTGAGATTACACCAAATACAAATTCATTTGTATTCGCAGAGTACCCGCCCTATGGGAGATCTTGTTCCAAGCGTGTAACACGTTATTCTGATGTCCTTTGTTAATGACGTTTCCTACTGATATGACTGCTTTGACCTGGATTTCTTCGGAGAATATTGGTGCCGGTGTATCTAAGTTTCAGAAGTGCAAACAACAAGCGGAAGTAAAACTCAATTAAGACATAATAGCCTTGGTGCACATGTCTGCTTTTCAAATATTCGAGCCTGGTACCCTCAGTGTCGACATAGATACATAAAACCACTCACTCCATTATATAAAGATTTACATGACTATGAAGCAGCGTGGCAATTAAAACAACATGGCTAATTGTGATTGATCACATTTTACGTGTAAACTAACTTCACGATATTTTCACCCACTGGATGGACATGCTGTATTTATCCTTGCATGACATGACTATAAAGTTACTACCACTTGCAAAATATGGCTACTCATAGAATTTCTCATCTCATCTCATTATCTGAAACCGCTTAATCCTATATAGGGTCACGGTGAGCCAGAGCCTATCCCGGAAACACAGGGCGTAAGGCAGGAATACACCCGACGACGGGACGCCAGTCCATCGCCGGGCATTGCGGGACAATTTTAGTCTGCGAGCCAATCAACCTATCCAGGAGCATGCTTTTTGGACTGTGGGAGGAAACCGGAGTGCCCGGCGAAAACCCACGCGGACACGGGGAGAGCATGCAAACTCCACACAGAAAGGCACCCGAGCCGAGAGATTCGAACCCGGGACCTTCTTGCTGTGAGGCGTCAGCGCTAACCACTGGGCCACCGCGCCGCCCCTCATAGAATTTTCGATCTGAATTAAAAGAACCTTAAATCATAACGTTTTGCCCGAATCACTATATCATCTCTGCTTCCCCACATTGCCGATATGAT
>JAZEWT010000006.1:11742066-11755857 GCA_036362905.1 Mordacia mordax
CAAATTTCGCATGTTCAGCTGATCTCTTTGGCAGTCAATTTAAACCGTGCAATACACAGTGCATGGTTATAATATGTGTGCACACGGTGGCGCAGTGGTTAGCACACTGTGCTACGAACCCTAACCTCATATCATACGCCAAACGCTCATTACTGAAATGAGCAAAGCACCCAAACACCAGCCCCTCCTAAGCAAGTGGGACTTTCCTTTACATGAACAAAATAATATTCAGTGGCACTTTACTGGGGAAGACCCAGTAATTGGGGGTCCTAAGCATCGGCTAAACATCGGGCTACACAGATTATTTATTCTGATAATATCAAAAAGCAAATAAGGGCCTCTTGAGCTGTTCGGGGCCTTAAACATGTGCGACGTCTGCTTATGCTCTGGAAAGACCCCCCCTCCTCCCCCATGTATAATCGATACAATAATGTAGCAAGTGCTAATATTAAAAGTCTGAATGTCTGCACTGAGAGTACCAGATTCAAATCCTTTAAAAGCGCACATTTCTTTTATCAGCTTTACTTCCCGCTCGTTGTTTACCCTTTTGCAACTTCAGAGAGCCAGAAGAAATATTCCCGACATTAGGAAGAAATGCAGCTCAAAGCAGCCATGTGAGCAGCAAACGCCATCAACGAGTGACATCGGAAGAACGCGTTTCACACTTGGAGCGACATCGCGCTTAGAGCAGCGACTCGTTTAGCTTTTACAGTCACGACACACGCGTGACGCGTGGGCATCCACGCTGCGCCTGACACCCACCTGCCTGCGAGAGGTTGGCCGTGTGGTTGACGATCCTGTTAACCAGCGCCTCGAGCTCTGCGTTCTCGCCCGCGTGCTCCTTGCCCTCGATGAAGGTGAAGGTGGCGGCACCCAGAAAGGCGTAGCTCAAGAGCAGCCCGGCCAGCAGCACGTGCGTGGACACCGCCGGCAGCACTCTTTGCAGGCGTTCCATGTAGGTGGCGCAGTCCACCTGCCTCTGCATGATGCTCATGGCCTTCGCAAAGCAGCAGCCTGGTCTGCGGGCGCACACGGCTGGAGTGAGCAATCTATTCGATCTTCCATTGTGTATCGTGCACGTGTAGCCACGCGTGTATATGTGTGTACGGTTGTTTCGTCTTGTCTCGCGGTTGTGTTTGAATTGTGACCTTGGCGTCATGAGACGGAGCTCTCGCAGCGCATCTCCCTGTGTAAAATCTTGTGGAAAAAGACTTCAGCAGAACCCATGACCTCAGCAGAACCCATGACCTCAACAGAACGCATGACCTCAGCAGAACGCATGACCTCAGCAGTGCTTCCTCAGTAATCTGAGCTGCCCAGTCTCGTCAAAATATAGGCGCATAAACTGAAAAAGAGCGCATTCTTTTCTGATATTATAATAGATGACAATACAATTTACAGAATTATTTTAGAATACACAATTCTGATATGGAATAGCTTTGATCAAATACTATGATTACATATGCAGAAGTAGACATGGATTTGTGGTCGTTGCAATTCATCCTAGATATTGGCCCATTTATCAATCTGATGTAGATCGTAGCCCCTGATTAACTCACGTGTTGTCTACATATGCGCAGTGGTAATATCTGTACCTCACAGAAAGAATGTCCTACCTGAGGAGATTTGACTCCTGCCTCAGGCACCTTTCCGTGTGAAAGTTGTTTTCCCTCTGTTCTTTGTGGGTTTCCTTCAAACAAACCAATAAAAACACAAATTAAGTAATTTGTGGATAACACCATAATCTATAGAACGGAATGTCTGGCAAATGTTGGCACCGACTAATCGTCTGCCTCCCCCCCCCCCTGCAATTTCCTCGCTAAGCTTCTGTATCCGTGTCAAATCCATGAACAGTTGAAGAATATGCACAAGTAATATATTATATTAAAGAAAGATATGAATACAATTTCGCGGAGTCGACAAAAAAATATATCCATGATATACAGCTGTTATTTTGTCAGGGCTGATATACTGTGGGCATGATTAAGCATGTCCTCCTCTCACTCACGTCAGTGTTTATCTGTTACCATATCGTTACAGTGCTGCATATTTATAAAAGTCACCTCTCTATAGAGTGCCCCATATCAATGAAAGCACAGATCCTGATAACGCCTGATGCGCCCTATGTATATCACACGGTTCCACTTATGGGACATCCTGTATATACACATTCTTTGGCAATGCTGCATTGTACATGTTAATAACAACGTGACCTTAAACTGAATAATATAAAATACTGTAGATCTCATTTCGAACAATGGCTCTTCACGTGCTATGATGAAGGGCTTTAATCAAAAACGTCATCTAGTCATTTTTATTTTAAGGAAGTGCACGTGACAAATGCGTTGAGTTTTATTCAGATATGTATTAAAACTGCTTCCCTGGGCTTTTTAATTTTAGTTAGAATTTCGCTTTTCTTGCACTCAGTTAGTGTACCAGGTGTGACTTGAACGGAGCATGCCTTAATTTTTTTTATCTTTAATGCATTTTCTACTCGGTGTCTGCAATATACGATGCATTTTCTCGGTAACTTCAATTTTTCACCCAGATCCTCCTCGGGTAATGCATTCTTGTAAAGAAGCTTAAAACTGATAACACCTTTGTTCCATCCCTCTGTTCATCCAGAAAAAAAAAAAACAAGCCTTTATTTTACACGTAAAAAAGAGTAAAGGTTTTATCATTTCTGGCAATTCTTCAAGTTTTGAAATCTTAAAACACTAATTAGATACCTTTCACAAAATGCTCAGTTTGCAAAAAGCCACATATACTTGTGGTAAAATATGCAAACAAAAAGCTTTGATAATGTATGCATTGTCCTTGAAACTGATTGGCCCACACCATATATGGCTTTCTTTAGAGCCTAATTCTAGGGCGGCAAGGTGGCCCAGTGGGTAGCGCTGTCGCCTCACATCAATAAGGCCTGGGCTCGAATCTCGGCTCGGGTGTCTTTCTGTGTGGAGTTTGCATGTTCTCCTCGTGTCTGCGTGGGTTTTTGCCAGGCACTCCGCTTTCCTCCCACAGTTAAAAAACATGCTGCTGCATAGGTTAATTGACTTGCAGACTAAATTGCCCTCACCGCCCGGTGATGGACTGGCATCCCATCGTGGGTATATCCTGTCTTGCGCCCTGTGTCTGCTAGGATAGGCTCCGGCTCACCATGACCCTGTACAGGACTAAGCGGTTTCTGACAATGAGATGAGATGAGAGCCTAATTCTGAGTGTCAGATTTTGCCAAAGGCAATCAGCTCAGGACAATGCAATATCAATGATTTGAGTCTCGCTTTCTTTGTAGGGCAATTGAAAAATAACAATATTGTTCACTTTGCCAAGCTAATTGAGCCATTCAATTTCATCAAGAGTTTCTTGATACGAAATGATCTAACCTCCTGTGTTAAGAGTACTTGTCTTCATGGTGGCCTTTGGCCGCCTGTACCCAGGCTTGTTTCTCAAAAGGACCACTATAGGGCGATGATACGATCAGCTCCGAACCGAGAGAACACCGGGAGGAGGCCCCGGGGAAGACCCAGGACACGCTGGAGAGACTATGTCTCTCAGCTGGCCTGGGAACGCCTCGGGGTCCCCCCGGAAGAGCTGGAGGAAGTGTCTGGGGTGAGGGAAGTTTGGGCATCGCTGCTTAGACTGCTGCCCCCGCGACCCGGCACCGGATAAGCGGAAGAAGACGGATGGATGAATGGATGATTGACGAGATCCATTACAGACTTGTCACGTGACATGACCAGCCAATAGGAACACTGAACGGGTGTGGAAGGACATCACGATTGCCTCATTATTTATAGATCATGGGCAGTGGTCAGTCATGTGATGAACAGATTGGACTTCACCAGATTCACAATAAGATTAAGAGCAAATGAGAATGATTGAGACTGATAGAAGCAACCATGGGAGGCATGGTGGCTCAGTGAATAATACTGCCACATCACAACATAACAATAATTGCAGTTCTAGAACGCCTTTCACCCGAGGGCCACAAAGCGCTACACGGAGCTATGGAGAGAATGGCATGTCAACAACATTTGAAAAGATCAAGTAAAATAAAATAATGAATATAAATCAATGATATTCATCAAGTAACAAAACAATTAGATTAACCCACTAAATATATTCGCTATTAGATTTACTTTGATGTCCATTACAAAACGCACCAGTGTAAATTGCACATTGGCTCAAAATTTACTTCTTTAAATAACCATGCAAACATTCACTGCATTGTGAATTAGGCATGCCTTGGGTTCTATTACTAGCTTCGATACCTTTCTGAGTGGAGTTTTTGCACGTTCTGTCAGTGCGGTTTTTGCTGGGTACTCTGTTTTCCTTTCACAGTTCAAAAGCATGCTCCTGAATAGGTTGAGTGGCTCGCAGACTAAAATTGTCCCGCAATGCCCGGCGATGGACTGGCGTCCCGTCGTCAGGTGTATTCCTGCCTTACGCCCTGTGTTTCCGGGATAGGCTCCGGCTCACCGTGACCCTATATAGGATTAAGCGGTTTCAGATAATGAGAATGGGATGAGAGTTCAAAAACATGCTTCCTGGGTTAATTATTTTGACTAAATTGCCCCGAGTGTCCTGAAATGTTAGAATATGCTCACACCTCCCCATTGGACAACTGTTTTTTAAAAAGCTAGATAGCCCAACAATTTCTTCCAGATTGTATAAAACAATAAAATAAAAATTGACAGGTCCTTGCTAAAGAAGGAGAACCGTTCAACAATTAGTTCAGCCACATTGTTTTTAATAAGCTGACAAAAGCCACCGATGATGATTATATTATGTTTGTCAAATTACTTAACTTTATTTTAAGTTTATTTTGTTTAACACAGTGAGTAATTTAGGCACCAGGAGAATGTCACTTACAAGAGTGATTTGGGTTTCCAAAACTACAAAAAAAAACAAATAAAACAAAATGTTAAAATTATGCAAATAGAAATCAGACAAAAACAACTGTGCCACCTGTGAAATATATATGTATTATTGTATTATACTTGCATAAACGTATTATGTCAACCTTTTGAACTTCTCTCCATTGAACACAATTTTGTCCACAAACAATTCACGTGTCAATGTTTAAAGGTAGTACAGTACTGAATTGACATATGGCTCACAGCAAGAAAACATCCTCACACGAGCAAAACCAGTAATTCACTTACTCCAAACAGCGCAGAGGCGCAACTCTCGAGCGTAAAGATGAGACTTCCCCAGGACCTTCACGCCGCAGGGATCTAGGCGTCTAACTGTCCAGAGGTGGGAAGGCAACAAGAGGGTTCCTTTTCATTCTTTGAACCAGAGCCCATGGTAGCCGCACTAGGTTACTGAAGCCGCGGCCTTACTATATATCGATCATCCTGCTGAGCTACCCACACTTGTGCTTTACCAAGCGGAAAGCGCTGTGCTGGATTTCAAGGCTGTTGCTTCTATTAACAGTGATGAACACCATACCCGAGCCCTTAGATAACCCTCATCTGGCTTTGTATGTAGATATATAATAATCCTTGCACGTTACTGCCAGACAGACATGATAACTGCGTGAGCCGCAGCAGAGCAGTGCTTCTGGAAAGGAACCCGGAATGGCGCATGTCTCGTCACAGCCCAGTCATTAAAATATCAGGCGCAACATATTAAACTTTGTCATTGCTGCCAGATCCAGTGCCCTTGACACTTAAACAGAGCACCAACTGCAAGCAGTTCTGAGATGGCTAAATAAAATCCCATTGTTAGGTTAACCTTCTCGGAGATGATGTGGGTGTGTAGAGTTCCCAAGAGACCGCCTGCAATGTAATCCTTATAACAGAGTTACGTGTTATCTTATAACAGAGTTACTTGCTGTTTCGTGTACAGAGCGTATATTTCCAAATTATGTAAGAAGTGGTCCCAAGCTTTTTCAGTGTAAAACTGTGTGAACAATGCAACACTTCCAGTTTAAGTCTTGAATGCAAATATAGTGGTAAGTTAATGTGCTTTCGAGATTGGATGTTTCAAATAGTCTAGTTTTTGTTGTAAATTGCACGTTGTGAATGCCCGTGGTTCCAAACGCGGGAATGCGATTTCAAAATGTGAAAGAGTCTATGAAACTTATTAAGATTACATCGCGGACAAAAATAAATTTGTTTAAAAAATGGACCAATTATAAATGATGCGGTTTAAAAAAATACATTCATTTATTTAGATTTTAAATCCATATTGTTGTCTCACTGTATCACAGCACTGATATGGGTGAAGTACATAAGGCAATAATTCTAACCAAAAAAAAGGCACAAAGATGATTCATGCTCGAAATTCGAGGGGCATGGAAGGGAACGCATGACTGAGAACTGCCATCTGCACCGGTGGGTCGCGACCCATCAGTGGGCCAAGAGCGCCACCCAGTGGCTCGTGGGGACGAGACCCAAGTGGGCCATGAGGTTGAGAACCCCTGAATGAAATGCCATCTACTGGTTGAATATATCTCATCTCATCTCATTATCTGAAACCGCTTAATCCTATATAGGGTCACAGTGAGCCGGAGCCTATCCCGGAAACACAGGGCGTAAGGTAGGAATACACCCGACGACGGGACGCCAGTCCATCGCTGGGCATTGCGGGACAATTTTAGTCTGCGAGCCAATCAACCTATCCAGGAGCATGCTTTTGGACTGTGGGAGGAAACCGGAGTACCCGGCGAAAACCCACGCGGACACGGGGAGAGCATGCAAACTCCACACAGAAAGGCACCCGAGCCGAGAGATTCGAACCCGGGACCTTCTTGCTGTGAGGCGACAGCGCTAACCACTGGGCCACCGCGCCGCCCATTTCCCAGAAGATGAAATTCGTAATTTACAAGGTGACTTCAATATCCTACACAATCATCTTCTCTCCCTTAAACTGGTCCTTAATACCAATAAAACGAAATTATTTTTTATCTCGTCAAATAAAACAACATCTTTGCTTCAGTAATACACATTTGATAACCAACAGATTGAACAAGTAGATGAATACAAATGCGTTGGCTTCATAATTGATTCAAAATTGAAATTCACTCCCCACATTGATTTTATTGCAACAAACATTACAATATAAATTGGCTTTCTTGATAGACGAAACCATTGTTTCCCAACTATGATCCACGTAGACTAGGTTAAGGCAACTATTCTTCCATTGTTTGATTATTCTGACGTTATCTATCAATCAGCATCCAACACCTCATTAAATAAACTTAACCCACGATATCATTCTGCTCTTAAATTTGCTTTGGATGCCCCGTATAAAACCAACCATTGTGAATTGTATATCGATTCTAAAATTATCTTCACCAAACAATCGTAGAAGAAATCATTGGACCCTCTTCATACTTAAGGTCTACCTTAACAAGCCAGCAATATATTTGAAGGATGTGTTGACCATACAGATTCACAAAGTAAGCCTTAGAAACAAAAGTCCTTTCTGCTAAATGATCCTAGATTCACATCAAGTTATGGGGGAAAAGCTTTTGTGGTGGCTTCCCCACGTGTTTGGAACAATATTGCCTTGAGCTTGAAGCTGCAGTCACTACCTTCGATGAGCAACCTTAGATCCCAAATAGAAGTAGTATATCTTCCTAGCTGTGATTGCAAATAGTGATTCGTGTTGAAATGTTGCTAATGTTGCATTTGTTCCCTCTGAATGTGCAATATGCTGCCTATATTTATTTCCCCATTGCAATGTTTAACTGTGTTTTATTTTTTAGTTAATCATGTGCAATGGTTTGTGTAAATGTTTTTTGTTGCTTTTTATTTAGTTTGGTTAATTTGTTATTTTTATATATTTTTTTGCAACTCGCGTGTTTGTTGTGTCGCAGGAATCCCGTAAAGAGCTTGTAAGCTCACTGGGTATTTTCCTGCTGTAACAATAAACATCTATTGTAGGTGTTGTTAGGGAGCACCTATAAAGGCCAGCATGGCATACGAGGGAATGAGTGGTCAGCACCACGCCTTGACGCCTTTGTCTCCCGAGTGGCGATGTTTGCACACCGCACAAGGTAATAATTTGAGGTTGAGTCGACCCAGAGGAGGCCCAGGACCGGTTCAAAAAATCGTCACTAGTGTTAGCTGTGAGCAAGATTTGAACTCTGCTCCTTGGGTTCATAGCATAGCGCACTAACCATTATACTACCGTTTCCATAACACAAAATGTGTTCACAAAAGACCAATTTTAGAAATTGTAACATAAAACCATGATGGTATACACACACACATAGTCACAAGCACATATCAACAACAACAACGGCCATTCGCCACTAAGTGGTGGCGACGTCACTACAGCACCTGTGCCAGGCTAGGTGCACCTTGAAACCACGCGAAGTGTCGAATGCTTGCCGACAGGAGGTCACGAGACAGACCCATGTGTCATGGGTTGCCTGGCTGGAGAGGACTGGCAGATGTACCAACTGTGCTCCCCGCTGTGTTTTAGCCACCCGCCTTCCGCTCGTTGCTGTGAGCTTCGCTCATCTGCCCTCTGCTGCTATTGGAGGGCGACTGCCTTCAACTGCCCCGTAGAGGTGGATCTTGACACCGCTGGCACCAGTCTTCAGCAAGTTCACCCAACTCCAGGTCCTCCTGTGCGCACGTCGGACCATCTCTTCTCCAGTCCGTGCCACGGCCGTTTAGCCTCGTCTATCCGGCCAAACCGAAGCTGCTTGGGCTTACGGTGGCTGAGCATGCGGACTATATGACCCAGCCACGGCAGCCTCGCCGATCGGAGAAGCTCACCAATGACCGGATCTTTAAAGAATTTGTGAGTTCGTCACACAGTCCAACTTGGTTAAATCTAAGATGGATCGTAGACAGGCCAGCCAGAAAGTTTCAAATCGGCACAGATGTTCTGTCACGGGGTACACGTTTCGCAAGCGTAGAAAAGACAGCATATGATTACAGCTGAGAAGATCCGAAGCTTCGTGTGGAGCGACAGGTCAGGCAGCTTGTACACAACGCTACGCAGCCGACGAAAATATAACACTATCCGATTGATTCGGAGCGAGACCTCTGCTGCCAAACCGGAGCTAGCCATAAGTACACTGCCCATGTATAGCAACTTAGCTACTCTCTCCACAACTCTCCCATCACTCATGGAAAGCTGAAAGAGTGGATTATGCGGTGACATAAAATACCCAGGTAGGTGCTTGGTTTTGGTGGGGCCAATGGTAAGACGCCACCTCTCTTAGTGGCATGCTCCAAGTTCAACAGTCGAGCCTGCAATTCCTCCTGATAGTGAACAGCAATTGTCAAATCGTCGGCATACTTAAGATGATTGGCCAGTGGAGAGCCATCCCTTGACCACCCATATCCGGGCATCGATCAGGCTCCCATTGTACCTTTATAAGATAGACATTCCACCGGCACATCGAGGGAAAGCATCTCGAAATACGGGGTCAAATAAGACGTTAAATAATGTACCCCAAGTTCAACTGGGAATGACTCTAACTCCCGACCACGTAGCTTTACCTGGGTTTGCCTACCCTTATGAAGGTCCTTAATGATTGTGAGCAGAGAGTCATGGACCCCGAAAGCACGAAGAACAACCTACAACTCTGGCCTACTGATGGTATCATAGGTCTTCACCAGATCAATAAATCAGAGGTGCAGGTCCTGTGGGAATTCCCTGCACATTCGCCGCAGACATGCAAACACCACACAATCACATGCACAAACCAAGAACGATAATCGCTGTTTGCCACTTGGTGGCGGTAACGTCCCCACTGCGCCTGTGCCAGGCCAGGTGCACTTAGAGGCAACGTGCAGTGTCGAAGGCTCGCTGACAGGTCATGGGGCAGACCCAGCTGCCATGAGCTGATTGACACACACACGTGCAATCTACAAATGAGCGTGAAACAAGCATACACACGTGGACACACGTTACCATGTACAGCGACACACACTCGTGTTACACGCGTGTGAGTGAGTGCCCTTCTCTCCAGGCCAAAAAGCAGGGTTGCCACTGTTCCACACACCCACGCAGCGCACGTAATTAGAACCTCGACTCTGATTGATTCCGACTATTACCATTGCCCTCGCACATCATTACAGACATTTACGAATGCACACATGATATCATGCATGTACGGTGCATACCGTGATCATACATTTGGAAAACCTTACATCATGACATGTAAAGGCGTGTAAACATACACACACATAAATGCATTGTAGATTTTAAAGAAATTACACGTTTTCCGCACACCGCCACAAAATAATGCTGGTAGTGTTGTGCATTCACATAGAAATATTAACACGTCGTAAATTACACAGTGCGGACGCACTATGAGTATATGTTGGATCTTACCTTGGTCAATTGTGGCCGTGTGTCAACACAGCTGGAGTACAATGCACCGCTCCTCCGTTCTGTGTGTCCGCTCAGCACCACGGCGTTGGTACGAGCTGGCCCGATTCTATACCGTTATTATATACTGTCGGGAGCCTGCTGTCGGAGTAGTAGGAGTAGTGGTGGATGGATGGGCGATGGTGTATAATAAGGGTGTACCTTCTATTTCAACACAAATAACGAGGTTATGCCGTGCTCTTGTTCATGTGCTTTGACGCTTGGGCTGCCTGCAAATGCTCCGTACGTTTCCTGGCTGTGTCACTTAATGCGTGCGCAAGATTTCTTTTAAATAAATAAATATCACCTGAGTATGTCCGGTAACCTCCTGCCAGCGACCCTTCGACACTTAACGTGGCCTTAAGGTGCACCTAGCCTGGCACAAGTGCCGCGGTAACGTGACTGCCACTCCGCGACTAACGGCGGATGATGTGTCTGTGCAGGTGTCAGGGTCCCCCAAAGCCTCGGCGCAATGTGAACCTGAAAGACAAACATTGCGCTCTGTGAGCACCAGCTGGCGTTGATGCGCGCATCTTACGCAAGGTTTGCACGGCTCGGGTGCCTTGCTGTGTGCAGTTTCGTGTTCTCTCCCCATGCCTGCGTGGGGTTTTTTTTACCGCGCACTCCGGTTTCCTCCCACCGTCCAAATAAATGCCTGTCTTATCGCAAGAATCCCGCATCTAGAGCAAAAGAAATTGTCCTAACTAAATTACCCCTCCGTATCCTGCGATGAACTGGTGTTCCATCCATGGTATAGCCCAGCCTTGCGTCATGTGTCCGCCGGGATAGGTTCCAGCTTTCCGCCACCCAGAGCAGGATTAAGCAGGCACTCTCCAGATAATGAATCAAACTAACATATCACAATTCGTGGTCTATTGACTGCTGGATAATGTCCTTAACACTCGTTCATTCATGGTCCAGTCCTGCAAGTGAGCTCATATCCTCGCTCCATCTCCGAGCGAGTCATCTTCTCGAGGACCGTCTTCTCCGAGGCATTCCACCGCTCGCCTGGTCACCCCTAACGGTGATATTCAGCCAGGAAAGCCACGCTTATATTCTGACTTCGTTACCACGTTTGGGATGTTTGCGCGTTGTTGTATGGTAGATTTTCGTATCACAGGAACAAGTGTCCCGAGATTATCAACGAATGCGTTTTGAGAATCACACACACGGAGGCTGTCATTCGCCTACTTGCTGTACTTTTGCTCTGCACGTGTCTAGATTGCTCTCAATGATAGCGTCATCTCTGCGTGAAACACCGACCATATCTCCAGAGGGCACGATCACAGGCGAGCGCTGTTACACTGTAATGTACCATAGACAGTGATTTAGGTGTACGACGCATTGCACAGGCAGCCCTGCGTCAATCCATATTGGAACGAGGGCATCCGCACACCGTGCGGTACGTGCAGACTATTGACCATACTTCACTACGTTGACCAATACAGGTATGTTAAGGCGTTGCAGCATAAACGTATGAGCATAGCAGCACAGTACAACAAATTAATTTTCTGCGCTGCCCTCTATTGACGATATAGCCCAACGGGTCCCGGCCCCCTGGTCCGCGGACCACTAGTGGTCTGCGAGAGTATTGCAAGAGGTCCGTGAAATATATATTTTTTACAATCATTATTTAAAAGATGATAATGATATACAGTAATTAACTTTAAAAAATATCTGCGTTTACTACCCATTGGTAGATAAGCTTCACTATCATCATCCATCGGCTACGTAGAAACATGTGAACGGCTTGTGTGCGTTGTAGGCAAAAAGGATGTTGATTATCAATTGATCCGCGTAAACCGTAAAGAAAGGGGTTAGGAACCGCTGATGCAGCCCCAGAGAAGCCTCAAATACCTGCTTTGCCTGGTGATCGCCGAACAAAGCACTGTTATCCAGTATCGACCCCGCTTAGCGTTCGAATTCTGATGAGATCAGACACATGTTGGGTGATTTGGGTCAGAGAGCGGCTTTCTTAAGATGATGGGTGCTCTGTGCTCTGCGGCGCTCTGTGCCCACTCAGGGGATCCTGCGCTTCACATTTTACATTTGTATTCCTTTCTGAGGGTCTTACCGCCTCTCTCTAAGACCCCATATTTCTCTCTCACATTATCTGTAATTTGAATGTGTGAGCGTCATAAATTGTATTGAAGAGTCAGGGTTTGTGTAAAGGGTTGTACATATTGTATATTGTAATCATTTGGAAAACTTGCTCGTAAGAGCAATAAAATCAGATGTAAAAGTCAAAGTCTTAAGATGATGGGTGGAAAGTCTGGCTTGTGTTTCGCCCGTTGAAGCTGGTAGCTTCCAGTGCCTTGTGTACAGATGAATGTTTTTCACCAGTCCCATGCGCAGTTTGTTGAATAGCCAAATATTTAAATATATCACGGTAGTTGTGTGTTGGCTCAACGACCAAACAAGTGTGTCAGGAGTTCAGCAACAAAAAGCAATATTTAAAGGCACACAGATAAGAGTTAATAGGTTTCTTAAATTGAGGATGGTTATGGGAACATCGGCGAAAGAGAGACGACGATGTGCGGGCATTTCAAAGTGGTGCGAGGAAGACGCAGAGAAGTGTTTTGACGTGCAGCATGCCAGGGTGAGTTGGGGTGAGACAAAGCCAGTCCACGGGAACAGTACCCATGGGAGTAGATCAGTAGAGCGCTAAGGAGTTGAGAGTCAGTGAATCCGTGAGAGATGGATTATCAATCATCTTGGCTGATCTACACTGAAAGCTATGAAGCATACTTGGAAACTGGGCACCGCAAGCTGGATATGACAATATTGTAATTTCAGCTGAATTCGTGCATTGCGCAATGACTGCAAATCTATTACTCAGCAAGTGCTAGGTCGAAGGTTGATGGATTGCAGGTTCATGGGTTGAATCGTCGACTTGGGGAGGCCTTTATCCAGCAGTGAATACACCACGGTTGATGATGATGGTACTTGTAATTGAAAGTGACACGTTAGAAATCACCGCACGTAAACGCTTTACGGGTTGCTGAGCACGCAGGTGTGGTTTTCCTTTTTTAATCACGTTTCGGTTTTGTACAGACGAGTGGAGCATGTCATTTATGTGCTTGGTTTTTTTGTAGCTGTACTGATACGAGGGCACTGTGAACCTGGTTCTTGTCATTGACACGCCCGTCAAGCTAGGTTGAGTGCATTTGCTAACAATAGGCTGCACCCCATCATCAATCATCCTAAGAACCTGTCTAGAGTCTAGACGAAGGAAAATGCATTATATCTGCATTTCGTCACGCTATGCAAACGGGTGTGCAGCGTATGTTAAGCTGTATTTATGTGGGTTTGTCAGTATTGTATTGTGAAATGATTACTGCATTGTGTAATGTACATGATATCGTAATATAAGCTGTCTTGTGACATGAAATGTGTTTAATAACTGTATCCTGATTGCACTCGCTGTCGTTCTGCTGCTGAAGCCCC
>JAZEWT010000006.1:11765204-11781126 GCA_036362905.1 Mordacia mordax
GGCACGTAGCCAGCAGTGCGTTAACATTTGACTATGATTTTTTTATTTGTTGGGATTTATTGTATTTTCTTAGTTTAGATATGAGCAGTGTTCGACCATTGACATCCTCTAATTCCATAGGTGGAGCGCAACGGGTTGGTGGTGAAGTTCCTAGGTTCATTTGAAGGCAGTGTCGATGCTTTACATCTCAACCCGCATGTTCAATACAAGAAGAACCAGCAGGTGAGAATCACACACAGGTTCCAGGTTCTCACACATCACGTATTCTGTAAATCCAGATGCAGCGCTCTGTGACCCTCAGGTGAAAGTGCTCTAGAAGTACAATTATTATTATTAACTTTGAATTTTTTGTGTATAAGCAAACAAAATCAGAGTACGGTATCCTAGGGGCACCCCTATTGGAAGATTTCCCTGTGCAGCAGAAAATGTACACAGTTTGCAGAATTTCCATACAGACATTGTCCACCATGATAGAATTATAATTTGAACAATATTTTAATCTGCTTGTTTTAGCTTTTGGCAATATATTCCTAATTTATGTAAGGGTTTTTAAAGTATGAAATGCTTGATTTATCTTGACCGGTACATGAGATGTGTTCGTCATGCAAACAAAATCAATTTCAAATATGCTTGGTGACCTGTTTATTGATTCCTTTCTCATTTCTAATGACCCTCTGAGTTTCATCTTGGCAAGTAGTTGGATATTTTGAGGGCAGTGGCTCCAAATCTTAGTTATATATATTTAATACTTGTATTGAGGTTGGTAGATAATACCTATATACAGTGAAATAAACTGTTTTCTTTATAATTTCTGAGTTTTATTTTTTGGGTGTGTATAAATGGATCATGCTCTTATTTAACAGATGCCCATGTTTTACCAATCTGCATAATTTATGATCTCTGTATGCTGTGCACTTTGGCACATTCGCTCCACTTGTGTGCGCATCGTGTGTAGAAGCCGCTCCACTGAGCGCTCGCCTTACGTACGCCGGGTGCTTTGTGTCTTGTAGGATGATATCGTTGATTGGCGAGAGTGAACACAGTAACTTGAGTCGCTCACTCTCTCTTTGCTCAGGTGAAGGTGTGCGTTCTGTACGTGATACCCTCTGCCAAGTTGATTGCGCTCAGCACCCTGCCGGCGCTACTGCAGCCGGGGAAACCAGCACCGGACCCGGCTAATTTCACCGTCGGCGATGTGTTTGAGGACTGTGCCATCTCCCGAATCATCACCGGGTCCGGTGTCTTATTGGTGCTACCCAACGGATCGCCTGCCTTCGTTCATGTAATTATTGTTGCCGTGCAAACATTAATAACTAACTTGTGTCACTGCAATTTGCGTACTCCATCATTAGCTATGATCTAGCAACCGCTGGAGGCCTCCGTAAGCTTTCGCCATCTCGTATGGTTTCACGACGTAACTGTCCCATCTTCGTTCCGGCACATGAGATGATTAACTTGCTCCTTTTCTCTGTTGGACGTTATTCCGGGTGCCACTCGGTTTATAAAAAATTGGAAGTGATAATTGTTTATTTGATGTCCGTAATTGATTTATAGTAATTTATTTACATGTAGTTCTCTCCATAGCTATGTGCAGCACTTTGTGACCCTCGGGTGAAAGTCGCTTTATAAATGCAAATATTATTATAATTTACAGCCTTTGTCAATCCATTGCTGGATAATGGCCTCCCTACCCTGACCTCAGTGGTCAGTGCATATTATTGTAGTGGCAGGTGGTGGTGGGGGGTTATTTAGGAAAGATGCAAACGTCACTTCCTGCTGACGCTAGATATGGCTGAGAATTGAATTCATGTTGTTGAGTTTATTGCACGGTGAGGAGGCCATTACGCTATCCCTCTCCCCCAGTTTAAAGAGTCATTATGAAACACGCACTTGAAAATACAATATTTAGGATGTTGTTACTTTCTTGCCTTCACGTTTTTGGGGGTTTTTTTGCGAATGTCCTGATGCGTGTCCATTGCCAACAGTGGGGAAAGTTGGGTTGGTGGTGTCTTTCGTCTGTTTTGCCAGGATGGAAAAGTGACCAGGATATAAGGATGACCAGTATATATGAGTGACCAGGATAGAATGGTGACCAGGATGGAAGGGTGACCAGGCTAGAATAGTGAGCAGGATGGCAAGGTCTTAGGATGGAAGGGTGACCAGTCTACTGCATACTAATCCCCTTACACACCATCCCAGTCAGCATTAAAACCGGGAAAAGTAATCTGTTTAAATGAGTAATCAACTTAATAACTAGACGTCAGTCCTCTTTGTGGCCAGTAGTTTGAGGCCCTACGTCCGGCAGAGTAAAGAGGCTGGTTATGCCAATAACATGACCAATCTCCACCCATCACCTCCCATCAAATACCACATGATGTGGCGCAAGAGTTGTGACTTTTTTGCCCAATTAATTGTGTAAACCATCGAGTCAAATAAATGTATAATCGATGATTGCTTCGAAAAGCTGGTCTCTCGAGACAGCCATGTCGATCCCTACCTCTTTGTCCCGAGAGAGCAGCTTTTCGAAGCAATCATCATGCATTGAGCTGTGAAAACCTACATCATTACAAACTAATAATCGATAAAGATATCTATTGAATAATCGGATGACACAGCTTTAACATCTATTTCCTATTTGCTGTATTTCAATACTGCTAATGTATTAAAACTGTAACTCAATAATTGTTTCCCACATTGTGCAGGTGAAGCAGATTTCCGACAAAGAACGGCAAATTTTATCTGAAGACTCGAAGCAAAAATGCCGTGTCACAGGCTTCAGCCATCTGGACCAAGTGGCAATCGCTTCCCTTAGGCAGTGAGTACTCCCATTGTCTTCAGTGGTTCTCTGTGTGGTACTGGGTAGTTGGCACACAGGTCAAATTTCTTAAGCAATCAATTAACGTCAATGCAATGGTCTTCCTTGTTGCCAGGAGTGTGATCGAAGGTCCGTTTATGCAGTACAGCGACCTTCAGCTCGGCCAGACCGTGGAGGTGAGATGATGTAATGTTCACACGAGTGCGCGCACCATGAATCTGTCGCGCAATCACATTGACTTTAAATCAAACTAACAGGACCAGTTCCTGTATCATTCACCACCAATATATGCCCTGGCCAACGAGCTTACCGCAACACTGCTCCATCCCTTAGACACTGTACACATCCTAATTTATTTTGTATTGTCTCATGGATCATAATCTTAGCGTGCCGGAGTGGTTTACATGTTGCAATGAACCTCAGAGCGACGCCACTCGTAGTTTACATCTCCTGCTAAGGTATCTCTTGGTGAACAGTTCTGGGGGTAAGGTTCCAGATAACCGTCCGAAGGCCCTGCAACTAAAGGAGGTTTGCATTGGGAGATGTGCTGCCGGCCATAAAATTCTGCTCGATTACCCCCACCGTTCGGGGTCAACCGGCTAACCCGGGTGAACCCGGACACGGCCGTTTAAACGGGCAACAACACGTGGACGGCTCGACGAGGGAATCCGACCTCGCGTGACATGTGCCGTTCCTGCGGTGTGCCGCCGTCTCCCCGCGCGCCGCAGGGCACGGTGATGGCGTTGGACAAGTTCGGCCTGCGGGTCCGCCTGACGGACTACGTGCAGGGCTTCGTGCCGCTCTCCCACCTCGCGGACGTCGCCGTGCGCCACCCGGAGAAGAAGTTTAGCCCCGGCAATGAGGTCACCTGCAAGGTAATGCCACCGCACGGGCCATCTAGCCCTCTACACTGGCTACCAGTTCAACACCGACTCATCGACAAGCCATCCACACAAGACACCCCCCGCCCATACCTCACCAATCTCCCACCGCTGACTGAAACGTGCTCGCGAACACTGCACAACTCCTTACAACATTTACTATGAATCCCTCGCTCAAAAATGTTAAACGCACAACGTCGCACTTCTATTTTTGCAACTGGAACCCTACAACAACCTGTCCCTGCACTATCGACAAACTTCTACAGCCTCAACATTCTGCAGTAACTACTTAACACCTACTCCCAGAGGTATTGCTACTACACTGAGCGCAGCTCCATGCCTCAGTATTTGTGTCTTGTTCATGACCAGGCATGGAATTTTCACGTCATAAATTGTAATACAATTTTCACGTTACCCATCAATATTTGGTTAATGATGGGTAAAAAAGTAATAATTACCAATCAATGAATTGTTGCATCCCTAAGAAACAAAAGTTATTAATGATTGCTTCGAAAAGCTGCTTTCTCGGGACAGCCGCGTCGATCGCTCCCTCTCCTCTCCTCGCGACGTTTCACCTCACACGTCAGAGGACGCCTCTAACGTGTGAGGCGAAACGTCGCGAGGGGAGGAAATGGAGCGATCGACGCGGCTGTCCCGAGAAAGCAGCTTTTCGAAGCAATCATCGAGCCGTGAAAACGTACATAATTACAAAAGTTATTGTTTATGACCCAATATGCATTGCAGTAAAATGTGGTAGCAGACTTCACAGATTGCACGAGTTGAATGTGTTATCCCTTTTATTTCCTTTTAAACTAAACACAGTTTACTTACATTTTCGCAGTCACATGGGCACGCAGCCACTAACCTACAACGAGGAGTTGCTATCTAGGATGGTTCCTCTACCGCTCTGAGACCCGGCTAATATAACCTTTTGTGCATTTGGCCCAAAACTGACTTATTTATAGGGATGACCACGGGTGACAGCTGCACGTGATATTTTCGAGCATTTTACCTCCAAATAAAAAATAGATATGATAGCAGGCTGACCGGCGTGGCTTTTTTTTTTTTACAAGAATGAGGTTGTTCACGAAGAATACAGTTTGGGAACATTATAGTGATGTGAAACATATCTGAATTATGACAATGAACATTAAGTGTGTCTTCAAAATGGATGGTGTGCACCCTAAGCGTTTTGCCCACGGTTGGCACGAGCGGCATATTATGCCAACCCTGGTGGCACCGACGTGGTCGTGGGTTCATAATGCTGCCCCGGTTGGTGCTCTTAATAAAAAGCATTCAAACTCTCATTGCCTGGCTGCCCCATCTACAGGTCCTGAAATGTTATGCGGAGAAGCACAAGTTGACGCTGACGAACAAGCGCACGCTGGTGCGCTCCACGCTGCGCCTACTTACGTCCTACACGGATGCGGTGCCCGGCACGATGGCGCACGGCACCGTGGTGTGCGTGCGCGACTTCGGCTGCATTGTGCGCTTCTACGGCGAAGTCAAGGCACTTGCCCAGCGCCACGACCTGGGCCTTGACGTTGACACCAACCCCACGCAGGCGTTCTACATCGGGCAGGTGAGGCCAGCACCGCGGCACCCAGAGTTACGGCCGGGTCAGGTTGGTGCAGCAATCTGAAATTTAAAAGGAAAAAGAAACCCCTCCTTCTTTGTTGCCTAAACTTGTGTGATTCTGCGTTGGCAGCGGTAGGCAAGTACGAATAACTAAAAAACTCGACATTTGGCAGCGACCCTGCCTTTTGTAAAGTGGAATTACGCAAAGGTCGTGTATTTTGGGCATTGGCCATGAATCTCAGATTTCTAAAAGGACCATTGCCCAAAATGTTTGGTGTTATTTACATTTATCCTCCAGGGCAGTATGTTTCTACACGCTGGCCTTTATAGGCGAGTGAGCAGGTGGACTGTTTGGGATCGGTTGGGATTGTTGCAAGCATAACTCACCAGTCTCCTTGGCCATGGCCAGATATAGAACTCAGATTGTCCGACTCAGAATGCAAGCCACTGCTCCAGAAACTCCTGCTCCACCGCTACACCCCCAGATTATTTTCAAATTCAGCAACTGGCAGAGATGTCTCTATTGTTGTGAAATCAATTTCATACATATGGTTTGCATGTCTTCCGAGCAGGTGGTGAAGGCCATGGTTTTACATTGCTCTCCGGCTGAGGAGAAATTGTTGGTGTCTCTTTCGGGGGCCCTGAGTGGGGAGGAGACAAAGGATTCCGAGCAGCCCGCGCAGACAGCGAGTTTCGCCTTCGAAGTGGGCAAGGTGAGAGAGCGTGTCTGCAGCCGGGGCAGGGGCACATTGAGCCGTACAAGCGAGTCAAGCATTCCACGCTTCCTGGCAGTGGCCGTATGTAAAATTGTCCTTCTTAGATTTCAGTCTCTAGTTATGCGTTGTACGTAAGCTTTGAATTTACGATGTTTTGAACTTTTACAGTCCTCTTCCAGATAGCACAGTTACAGAGTTCCTGAGCACGGCATAATAGACAAATGTCAAGCAACCAGCAATTAACAGCACTGTCATCTATATACTGCAGTAGTTGGGGTGTCATTCCACGTTCTCTGGGAGTTCCTATAGGATCTCGCCAATCAACTGACCAAATATATGCTCATTATCATTCATTTTCAATACCCACCCACTTAATCCTGTAGAGGGTCACGGGGGAGCCGGAGCCTATCCCGGCCGACAGAGGGTGCAAGGTAGTTGGAATACCCAGGATGTGGTGGTGGTACATCGCAGACCAAATATATGCTGCCCAGGTTAATTGACTTTATTCAATTGCCCCTGGTGACCTGTGATGCATCGATGTCCCATCCCGGGTATAGCCCAAGTTGTTTACTAACTTGCTTACCCCTCCCCGCGGGACAACTGTTAAAAAGAGCTATATAGCTAAACGGTTCCTTTCAGGTTAGACAAACTGCCTGACTGACTTCGCAGCTGATCGCATCACCATCAAGAGATGCTTGTGAGAAACAAACACCTTGGTGCGACTGTGACCATGCGAGGCGGGAAACGTTGGTCTGTGCATTTGCAACTCTGCGCAAAGCTCGCCAGAAGTTGTACGCATTTCTTGACTCGAGCAAGAGCATAATAACTTGAGACATAAGGCGGTGAAAGGACTTCCAAAGTCTTGAGTACGTAGCTGATAAAAATAATCTTTTTGACCAGCAGCATGAGGGTCAGATGCGGTTTGAGGGAGACATAACTGCTGCGGAGGACGTGCATTGTCCTGTGATATTAAACGCCCTGCCGCGTGCATTGCCTATGCCTGCGCAGTGCATGGATGTGCAGGTGCGCTGCAAGTCAAAGACGGGGCTGGATGTGATCGTTACGGACTTGGGCGTACCGGGATTCCTGCCCATGATGCACCTCTCGGACAATGTGCACGTGTGCCGCCTGTTGTTGGAGATCACGGAGCCAGGGGATGTGCTGAGGGCCACGTGCGTCAGCGAGCGCAATGGCAAACTCGTATCCTCGACGTTCTGTGGCGGTGTACAGGGGGGCGGTGGGGAAAACGTGTGTACAATCGACTGCTCCACACGGGGTGGGGGGGGGCGGGTCTTCATCTTGCAGTGCATTGACAAAGGACCGTACTTGAAAGCCCACAGTCAGTGATGTTGTATGGCGTGCGGTTGACAGGTCTGAATATATAATAATTATTAATAATTATTGCACATCTAGAGCACTTTTAACTCGAGGATCACAAAGCATTACACAGAGCTTTGGAGAGAACGGCACGTCAGCAATAACAATAAGCATGGGAAATCAACAACAATTAACGTTTGTGTTTTTTTTGTTACAAATCGAAGCAGTGGAGATAACGGAATGTTAACAATATGTACAAATAGTCACGTTGAACCTTTGTTGTGCCTCTGTATTACACTGTTAATGGCCTTAAGCGTCAATCAATGTCAGCTTCTGACCAAGAAGCATTCTCTGGATGTGGCGATGTCTGTGAGCAATCCTCCCAAGACTCTCAGTGACTTACAGGTGAGGCATTTCACTTTGTATTGTGAAGAATGAAAGTATTTTACACGAATAACTTTAAAAACACCGGAACGTATGGAGCTATATCCGTTCGAAGTAGCAACATATAAATGAAAAGACAGCCAAGATATAATCTGTGAAATGAATTGTTAATCCCCAGTGGTAGTAAATGATGCCAGGGAGTGTGTGCACTTATTTAAATCTGACATTTGAAATTTACCCACAAATTTCTCCATTGGGGCAGAAATGTAAGCATTGCCTTCTGCTTCGCAACTTATAAGACGCCTAAAAAAATATATTCACTCTGTGAAGCTTTGTTGGGGAAATAAATGTTAAAGTAATTATACACATGGAGTATTTTAAATATACCAAATTGTGTGAATGTGTGGGAAATCAGATGTTACCTATTGTACCGTTTTCAATATCACATGCAATGAGAATATTTCTCAAACCGTGTATCCCTCGCTACCGCTGTAGGCCGGTATGCTGCTGGTTGGAGTAACGAAGAAGATTTTGCCATATGGAATACTGGTGGAGTTCCCCTATTCCCTCCGAGGAATGGTGTTCAAGGGTGTAAGTGGATGACTATCACTCCGCCGGTGGCTTTACACAAACCATTTACAACAGCAGTAATTCCTTGCACAGATGAAAATTTAATTTAAAACTGAGCATCCGCTATGAAAATATAACTGTCGGTTTGTTTTCCCTGCTGATGGCTCTTAACTTGCTATGGATTCTGCGCAGCGAAGATTTCATGTTCGAAGCGCACAGGAAAAAAAGTCTGCATTTGTAAACACTGTTCATAATAGTACCCCAGTTAAAACGATTGAAGGAAAGATCCATTCCTGAGTAATTTAGTGTACCCTGACTTGCCAGTCAGTGGCACTTGAAATAATCTCAAACAACTTAAATCCACATTCATTTGTATGGTTCGTTTCTTTCATCGTTGGTAGTTAATTGGTTTAATCGATGCGTCGTTGTTGTATTAGTGAACCTATGTTAAGGATGTAAATTTGGCCCTGGTGAAAGAGTTCAAATGAGCCAGCGATGATCAATTGATTCTCCTTTGGCTCGTGGAACTGTTCTAGCCGTGACCACAGCTGAACAAAACTTACACGTGCTTGACCAAAGTTATTGTATTTATTACAAAATCCACAATTTGTGATTTGTTTCCTTTTTTATGGTTTCCAAATATGTTAGTCAATTATCTCCAATTAAAATATTCCATTAAAAATATTTGGATAAAATACTGGAATGCAAAGAGGCAACAATTGCAACTTGTTCATTAAACATAATAGTGAAGCGTATAGCAGCTCAGGACGACATCTATTCTCTGAAACTTCACCCGGGTACTTTTTGAAAATAGAGTCTCATCTCGTCGTGTATAGGGTCGCAATGAGCCGGAGCTTATCCCGGCAGACACGGCGCAAGGCAGGGATATACCCACGATGGGACGCCAGTCAATCAGCGGGCACTATGGGCAATTTAGTCTGCAAGCCAATTCACCTGTGCAGCAGCATGTTTTTGGACTGTGGGAGGAAAACGGAGTAGACAGCGAAAACCCACGCAGACACGGGGAGAACATGCAAACTCCACACAGAAAGGCACCCGAGCCGAGATTCGAACGCGAGACCTTCTTGCTGTGAGGCAACAGTGCTACCCACTGAGCCACCGTGCCGCCCTGAAAATATAGTAATATACTGATTTACATCTCACCCTTGTATGTCATTAAATTAATACCACGACCTGATTATTGTTGCCTGAACCCACGTCACTGACAGCATCCCTCCCTTCTCTTATCTGTTGCCACCCCAGCCCTCACCTCCACCTACCAGGCTACCTACCCCCACCCTTGTCCCAGAGATGTCATCATCAACTCCCTCCCCCTACTCTAATGACATCACCTAGAGTTTGAAACTTATCCATCATTCCACAACCAACCTCTGGCGATAAATTTCTTTCATAGTCGTCGCACCTTTCAGAAATTCATCCCCGACTTAAACCGGGGTATTAATCTGTTGGAGCATATTTAGGGGGTGAGGTCACGATCCTGTAATGTTGATTTTAATAGCCACCCTAACATGCTTGCATCGATGCCGTCACCAGGCGCTGTCCGACGAGTACGTGGTGAGCTGCGAGGAGTTCTACTCCCTCGGGCAGACTGTGCTGGCGGCCGTAACCGGCGTGGACGAGGAAAAGGCCCACCTGGACCTCTCCCTCCGAACCTCCGAGTGCCCGGCCGACACAGCGCTCAAGGGGCCCGCGTTGCTCAGCCAGGCCCTGCGCGAGATCGCCCAGATCCGAGTATTGTTCGCCAACAAAGGTCCGGGTTCACCATAGCGATCGCAGAAGCAAATCGCGATGACAGGGAGTTTAGGGGTTGAATGTTACCTCCCCCCCCCCCTCATTACTCAATAGAATGAAAAATGCATTGTTGTTGTGTTTGTGAAATACTCTTTGAACGGCTCCAGTACGAAAACGGCTCAAATGTTGGCATTTTTATGAGATGATGTAGGTTTTCAAGGCTCAATGCTCTCTGGACAGCCGTGTCAATCGTTCCCTCTCTCCTCAACGCAACGTTTCGCCTCACACGTTGAGGGTGCCTCCAAAGTGTGAGGGAGCGATCGACGCGGCTGTCCCGACAGAGCAGCTTTTCGAAGCAATCATCATTTTTATGAGAATAAAATTTGCTTCCTACAATTTACGTCCGATCTGACTTCGGGAACGACCAGCAGCCATTCAAGGGTAATAACGCAGTTGCTTTGATTTGGACCGGCAATGTTTTGTGTTTTAATGAAAAAACAAGCTTTTTGCATTGTGTGTAAATAATGTGTGTGTACATGTGTCTGCACTGAAGGTACTAGGTTCGAATCCTTCATAAGTACACATTTTATCCACACCACACAAAGGCTTTTCAGATTTCAGCTTTACTTACCACTTCTTGATTACTTTTCTGAAACTCTTATCACTTTCAAGTTTAAATTGCCTCTTTTTCACAACCATTAACCTTCTTAGGCACTATTATGCTTTTCCCATGACATACGTAGAATGTGTTATATGCTTGAATAAAATGCTGCTTGAGCCGGCACTTTGCTACTCTTATGAATGTGGAATATCTTCCAGGGAAACAAAAGTTAGATTATTACCACCCAGTTTTATTTTGAAGACAAAAAACTGCTGACTCTTGTACACTTAAATAGTACTGTCCAGCTATTTATGTTTGGAAATATGCATGGTGCTTGAATACGGTACGGTTTTCTATACCATGTGAATGTGTCGGCATGCAACAGCACTTGTAAATTAGTCTAAGTATCACAATTCTATTGCATTCGCGAACTCAGTTTACCATTTAAAGCGCACGGCACCTGCTTAGTTGCCCTCGCTGCGTAAACCTCTTGCACGGACAGAATGGAGGTGACTCTCCTCGTGTGATTGTTGTGCAGGCCGTGAATTCCCCAAACTGGGCGAGGTGCTGAAGGCGACAGTGGAAGAGGTTTCCACCGATGGGTTCGTGGTATTCAAGTCGGAGGACGCACCGGGGGTATCACTGAAGGCAACGACACACCACGTGGAAGGTACGGCGACGTATATACTTGTCGTAAACCCGCCTCACCTGGCACAGCCAATCAGGTTATGTCACGTGGACAGAACGTACGAGTTCTTTACTAAATCAGCAGCACCCCAGTTGTTTTAGAGAGCAAAGACTTACAATCCTTACAATACTGACCCAACCTACAAGTACTTTATTATGTATAATATTGGTTGTGACAGCCTTCATGTTAAATTGTGTGTGAGCTTTCATAAGTTTGTCTTCTGACTGCATGATAGTTCTCTTAAAGGTGGCTTTGATCATAATTACCTTACAAATGGCTTTCATCACCAAGTTATATAAATCACTATTATTTGTGAAGGCATTGTTTTACAAACTCTAATTCGATCCACACTTTCTAATTACAAATTCAGCTGTTGCAGGCTGCATACGTCTGATGATTGGTGAACATTTCCCATGTGACGCAGAGGTCATTGATATATATAACTAAGGTGATTGTGGTAAAAAAAACGTTGCTGCTGATTTGCCGTTCTTGTTGTTGATGTGCCGTTCTCTCTGCAGTTTTGTGCAGCGCTTTGTGGCCCTCGGGTGATAGGCACTCTAGAAATGCAATTATTAGTATGCGATGAATGTTACATTCAACCATTTCCTAATATATGTATTATCTCATCTCATCTCATTATCTGAAACCGCTTAATCCTAGATAGGGTCACGGTGAGCCGGAGCCTATCCCGGAAACACAGGGCGTAAGGCAGGAATACACCCGACGACGGGACGCCAGTCCATTGCCGTATATGTATTATAAACACTGATAATTTTGCATTTTAAAATTTTAGTTGAAAGTCAGATCATATTTTGTATGTTCTGCAACGACGTGTATTTAAAAAAAAAACCCCAAAAAATTGTTATTGTTGCTGATTTTATCGTTCCAATGTCATTGACGTGCCGTTCTCTCCGCAACTCTCTGCATAGCTTTGTGACCCTCGGGTGAAAGACGCTCTATCAATGCAATTATTATTATTAATTATGTTGGACTATATCCAAAAAGATTTTTGAATTTTAATCAGTGCTCTCTTCGTCAAAGCTATGATAAAGCTAATGTTGATGGGTTGACAGACTTGGCATTTGGAAACCTTTTTTAAGGACTGATAAAATATACAATTTATCTGCAGACTGGGGTGGTAACATAGCCTGGCGGTAGCATGCTCTCCGCTTGCTGAAGTGGTTAAATATTATTGTAGATGATACAGATCTCGTGACATATTTTGCAAATGTAGGACATTGTGCTAGTGTTTCCGTGGTCCACATTAACCACATTCATAGCAAGTATCGCCCCCTATTGGCCACCATTGGTTCTGGCCACCTGAATTGTTTATGGTTTCCTGCACCTCCGAAAACTGCATGTGGGGCGACACGGTGGCGCAGGGAGTAGTGTTGCCATCCTACAGCAAGAATGTTCAGGTTCGATTCCTGGCTTGGGTGCCTTTATGTGTAAACGTTGCATGTCCCGCATGGGTTTTTTTCTGGGTACTCCGGTTTCCTCCCACAGTCCAAATAATACATGCTCATTAGGTTAATTTCCCTGAATACATTTCTCCACGGTGTCCAGGGATGGAGTGGCATCCTATCCTGGGAATAACGCTGCCTTGCACCTTGTATCTGGCGGGATAGGCTTCGGCTCACTGCAACCCTCGGTAGGATGAAGCGGGTCCTGACAATGAATACCACGAAACATCGCACGCGTTAGGAATTGTACAACCATGCGAGATGCAGTTTGCCGAATGACATCGCGTTAGAAAACACATTGCCTTCACGTTGCAGTCCTACTTTGGTGGGACTGCTTTGGCCGTGCGTATACACATTTGCATCGGGGCAGCAGTAGGAAGGCTCGCGTGACGCGTGCTGTTCCGTGCAGGCCACCAGCTGAGCGCAGGGCAGGAGGTGTCCGCTCGGGTGCTGTTTGTCGACTTCCTTGCCTCCGTGGCGCACGTCAGTCTGAGGGCCGAGCTGCTCAAGCAAAAGAAAAAAAAGCAAAAACAGGTATGGCCGGAACAGGTGCCTGCAGCGATGGGTTGGTGCCGCGTGTCACTGTGGATTGGCAATGCGCTGCTTGCTCTCTTGTGTCATCACAGCTGTTGTTTCACCAGGCTGGTTTCCAGATATGTAAGGTAAGTTTATTTGCTTCTATGCTGTGCACATGTCGGGCTGGTGTCTGTTGCTCCATGATGGGTGCAGTCATGAAACACTTTTTTATTCTGCATTGTAATGATGCAGGTGCTGCAAGTAATTTGGATTTTGCTTTATGGTGGTAGGATGGCACAGCGGTAACATCTGTACCTCAAAAAAAGGTCCTGCCTGAGGATATTTGATTACCACCTCGGGCGCCTTTCTGCGTGAAAGTGGAGTTTGTGTTCACGCCCCCAGTTCTGCGTGGGTTTCCTCCAGATTCTCGGGTTTTTAACCACAACCCAAAACAAACATGTGAATAAATTGGCTGATAACGTAATATACAGGAAGCAGTGTCTGGAAAATGTTGACGTCGGCTAACCACTGTGGTTTCCTCGCTGCACCTCTGTGTCCGTGTCTCGTCCGTGACAAGGTGTGGAATTTGCGCACGTTGCACGTTATATTATTGTTATGAAGCTCGTAATCTCTCACACACGCAACCTTTTTTGTGAATGTACTGTTGGATGAAGAAACCGCCAGCCATTGTTTATCATTCATGGGGGGTTCTTTGACCTTATTTCATCGCGTTGGTCACGTGGTGAGGAATCGTACCGCGAACGGTAACCATGGCTCCAGCCGTTTGTTAATTATCAAAGTCACACGTGTGTACTTTATTGCAACTCTCTTTGGAAGTATCAGAGTTGTAACATATTTTTTCTTTTTCTTTTGCAAAAGCACGTATCATTGTTCAGGAAACCAATAGGCTTTTCAAGGCAATGCTGCCACTGAATCTTCACGTTGCTGCACTGGCCATTAATGTGTCACATTGGTGGTTTAGATGCAGTTTTATTTGCATCAGCGTTTTTCCTCTTTTACGACCGACTCATTCGTCCACTTTTATTATGTGATTAGCAGATATTACAGCTAATGCAACCTCCCCAACTGTAGTTTGATGAATTGTACTCTTGGAACAATTTTATGAAGGAATCAATAATTTAGTTGTTTTTATATTATTTGTGGCAGGAGCAGTGATAAATAATTTGTGCACTACTGATTTGGGCCTGGTGACCTGAGTTTAATTACTGGCCTTGGTAAATATCTAACAAGTCGTATCTGCACCAGTGCTTTCTTACCAATCCACATGGGAAGGCATACATCCAGCAGTTGTTATATCTCTATTCACTACGATAGTTACAGTGTTGTCTATCCTGTTTGCTCTGTCATGTCTGTTGCATTAACGCAAAGCGTTCATGAGGAAATAATCGTGAGAATTACAAATGAGTCTCGCGCACACAATTCGGTCGTTAGATTGTAGGCATGAAAACCGATTTCTAATCGCTGCCCAATGCCTCTCTACCACCTGCTCGCAGCTGTGCGAAGGCTACGTTTACTTCGCCACGGTGCAGTATATCGGCGCCGACCTGGCCGTCGCGTCGCTCGATGAAACCTTTCACCTGCTCTACCTGCCCCTGGCGAACCACCTCAACGAGACACTGCGCCCCAACTCGAGCTGGCTGAGGGTCGGCGAGGAGCTCAAGGTCGCGTTGAAGTCCACCGATCCCGACGAGCACGACGGGGTCCTGGTGGCCGCGGCGGACTCGGGTTGCTCCGCCCGCCGTGCCTCGCGCAACGGGGCGCGTACGCCGTCCGTCGACGCGGAGGGCGGCGAAGATGCCGACGTCGAGGACGCGTTAAAGGGTCGCGCTCTGCGGGTAGGCGACGTCTACGACGGCAATGTCAAGTCGTCGAAGGGCACACGCGCGATGGTCACCCTGCCCGGGGGGATTGTGGGGCGCCTGCACGTGTCGGAGATCCGGGACGAGGTGACGCCTGGGCAGAAGCCGACCATGTCACTCAAGGCCGGAGAGAAGGTCACCGTCAAAGTGATTGGTTCCCAGAAGATCAAGACTCACAAGTGAGTGGTCGTCGGGGTGTGTGTCGTGGTGGGAAGCGGTGGTATAGCGGTTTACTCGCTCGCTACGGATCCGGTAAACTTCGGTTCCTGCTGATGCCCAAAACCGGTGACAAATTGCTATATTTGTCTTGAGCCTCTGCTAGATTGACTCGGCTTCATGAGAACCTGACTCGGTTTGTAAACTTTGCCACTGTTGGCTACAAAGGTGAGCAGGCGTGCTGCTGGCCACCCTATCCTTTGTGTGCAGTTTTCGCTTTTATAGGTGCTTGCTGACAGCACTTCACCCTACAGTCGGTTAGGGATATACGAGGGATCTTTGTGATGTGAAGCCGCGAGTTTATTCGTGTGCGTGCAGTGGGACCTGAGTTGGGCTCTGCCGTCGGAGCGCAGTCAGCCCTGCAGAGATTCTGGGTTTGAATCTGACTTTCGGTCGCCTGTGACTAATCTGTGTTTGCGCAGTTGTCGTGAGTTGATGGTCCTGCCCTCTTACCGATGAGTGGATAAACAAAGCCTCATCACAGTAACGCGTTCTGGGTTTTTAAAATTTAAGTTATGCTGCATTTTAATTAAGAATTAAACCTG
>JAZEWT010000006.1:11793982-11804920 GCA_036362905.1 Mordacia mordax
GGACGATGTCTCGGCCCAGGTCCCCATGGTGGACGATGACTCGGCCCAGGCCCCCGTGGCGGGCGACGACTCGGCCTCGGCCCAGGCCCCCGTAAACTCGGTCCGGAATCTGGGCGAAGCACGCGAGAAGGCTCTTACACCCATCGAATGGAGGTGTGATCTGGGCACATGCAGCAAGCCCGTATTGGAGGATCGAAGTTGTCGTGTTGAGGAGGGTGCCTGAAGTAAGTCACGGATGTATGTCGGAGCAGCGCCAGTGAGAGCATTGTAGGTGAGAAGGAGGCTCTTGAATTCAATCCTGTATTTTAACCGGTAACGAGTGGAGAAACAGTAATAGGGATATGTGATTGTGGATGGGGGTGCGAGTGAGGACTCGGGTGAGCGGGTATGCGTCAGGTTGTGAGAACCCTTCCGTCGCCGGGAATCCACACGTACGCTTCCACCTAGACACTCAGCTGCCCAACCACTACCTTCCCCACACCGCCACCACCCCCTCCCACCACAGATTTTTGCTGCAACCCCGATCGGTTCACCGACTCGCTCTGGCGGTGCGTCTTCCATTTAACCGTGTGTTTTATTTTTTCCGGTAAGTGGTGACTTCCTGTCTTGCAGATGGGGATGCAGAGCATTTGTTTTCGCTCAGAAATGGCTGGCTTCTTGCTCAACGATCCACGCCATGATGGCAACAGAGACGGCCCATTTTTTTTGTGCATTTTCATCATTACATGATGGCAGATCTGAGCATTATCAGTTTGAAATTCCACATTCCTTCGAGCGTTTTACGTTAGAAAACATAAATTACTTTTTAACCTACCCAGTGTTTTATTTTTATATAGCTACGCTTATTGAATATTTACAGATCCTATGCTTTTCTAGGCAGGTCTAATATTTCAATTTACTAAGGTGGCCTTCAGCTTGCAAAAGAAATTGTTAATATTCATATTTTCATATCCTCTCTGGCAAAGCAAATTTCAATGCCGTTATAAATTGGATACGTGCTTAAGCTTTAACCCACCACTGTCTTGTTTTCAGATGAGATGTTGACACTTCCACTTATTTAATACTATTAATCATTGTCGTTATTTTCTTGAGGACTGATTTATTTTTTAGTTAGTACTTACTAAGCACATAGAATGCAAGTTACTCAATGTTGTGTGGGCACTGTGCAATCATTGCGTGCATTTCATATTATTTTAGTTCCATAGTAGTTAATAATGCAAATATAGTTTAAGTTACAGTTGCAATTTTAAGTTCCAGGAGTTTTGTAATTCCAGTCCACCATGACTAATATTAGGTTTAGTTGCAAATGTAAAGCAGGTAAGATGTATTTTTGTGTTATTTATAATATTGCAAGCAAATGTTTATTGTAAGGAGCTACTGCAGCTTATGAATTTTTATATTGGTTTATATGTCAAGTTAATTTACACCGAGTGATGGACTTTGCATATAACACGTTTGTGTTAAACTCGATCAAGTGGTGTAGTACGCGCATGGGTTAACATGGGTTGAACTTCCAGTCGCATAGTGACATTCGCCGTTAGTATCGTGAGCTATGTGGCCAAATTGTAACTAAGCCCGTTGGCCCCTTCCTCCTGAAGTAAATGTAATCAATACATCTATCTAGCCTTGTTTTATTTTTTAATTGCTTTGTTATTGGTATCATGCCAGTCCCATGAACTCAATGCATTCTTCCTTTAGTGCTCCCATAAGACATATTTTACTCTACGATGTCAGCCGTAGTTATTCAATTCCTTCGTCTCGGTATCAAATTCCTGCACATCAGTGCAAATCAAAGGCTCTTGGTATCTCTGCTGTGGGCTACGGTAGGTCAACTTGGACTGCACTGTGGGTTGCTAACAACACCATCCACCCCACATGCAACTTTCCACACTCATTGACTGTCATGCTTTGGGCTTAAAGGGAGACCTTTTCCCTACATGCTAAATAATAATTAATCCCACGCTGGTTTGAATCGTTATTTACTAATTAATTTCATATAAAAGTGTGAACAACGGTATTATTGGTGCATGCGTGTACGTACGCGTGTGTGCTTTGGCAGTGGGTCACATTCCATGGAGTGACCTCAACTAACGGAGGCTGCCCGATGTAGAAACGGACTCAACCCATTTGCTCGGAGGAGTACTTGGGCACGGCGTGCAGTCTGTGCTGCCGAATTTGACACAATGGCAGGAAAAGCCTTCAAATCTCTGTCGGCTCGCCACTGCATATCTCCCATTAGCAAGCTCGCCGTGCCATCGGTGAACCGCCGCCAAACGCGAGCGGTAAACAATGCCGTTGAGGTGTCACGTTTTTTAAAATATATATTTTTGCCCCCCCCCCCCCATTTTGTTTGTGCCCTTGAACCTTGACTGTGATTGTGTGCAACGTGCCTGAGGTCTCAATGGCCTTTTCCGCTCCTCGCGCTGAAGCGCACTGTACGTAGCGACACGTCAGGTGATCGATGGTCGCAGGAGGTGCACGGCAAAATATGTGTGTCAGGGGAAGAAAAAACACTGCACAATTTTAATACGCAACTGGTTACATTTGAAACGAGGTGAAGCAGTGCGTGCATACATACACCACGCGCCTTTGTGTTGGTTCATAACGTACACCGGGAAATGCTGTTGCAGGTATTTTGAAGGTGCATCCGTTCGCAATTTATTTGCCCCACTTTTTCTGATTCGTTCCATTTGTAAGAATTGTTATGGCCTGGGGAAGCCCCCTATCCAATAATGCATTGATCTTGGCGTATAAAATAATAACAGATAACATTTATCAGGCCTTTCTCAATTAATTGCCCAACGTGTAGGTCATTGTTGACATGCCGTTTTATCCACAGCTCGGATTTGTAAAAAAAAACGTTTTAGTTGCTGATTTTCCGTTCTTATGTCGTTGTTGTTGCCATACCGTTCTCTCCCCAGCTCTGTGCAACGCTTTGTGACCCTCAGGTGAAAAGCGCTCTATAAATGCAATTATTATTATTATTATTATCTCTCGCCCTAACCTTTTGGCATTTAATAATAACAATTGTATTTCTAGAGCGCTTTTCACCCGAGAGTCACAAAGCGCTCCACGGAGCTGCGGAGAGAACATACACTAAATATTAACACGGTTAAATATCTCCTGAGGTGACTTGGGCAACCTGCAGTGAAATGCAGTTTTTTATTTACACTAGTTATGAAGGCATAATACCAATGAGTGTTGTCATTACTTTAATGTTGGTAGTAGGTCAGTAAAGGAAACTAAATTGTACAAACAGTACAAAGGAGATGACAAAATTGAGACAAATAGACTAAAAGAATTTGTTCCTTAGAATTGATTCCAGCCATGAAAACCTACATTACTAAGTCAGTTCTTTTGTCTTTCTTCTGGTTCAGTAAATCATTACAAGCGATTGTCAGCCATCAATATGTAGTTTGGGTGTGAGGGTGGTTGGCTGTTGGGCATGTGCAGCTGGGTAGTTGTGATGCAGTGCTCATGGGTGAGCATGGGGTGTGAATTGTGCAGCTGGCAGATTCACATTTTGCTGTTGAGCAAAATGGAATTTTCAGATCGTGATATAAAAAATAAATACACGTGCCAGCCAGTTGAATTTTCGTGTCTCACAACTAGACATCAAGAGCTTCCATTTGATTTAAATGTTATGATGGTAGCCAAGCAGGCTGTGGTGGGCACTTGACTGAGCAATATGTCTCTCATATTTGGCTGCATGCGAGAATATACTGTGCTTGCACGTGTTTATACATTCCCCTTTGTCCATCCACTGCTGGATGTGCATCTCACCACACTTGTGTACGGGTCATGGGGACTGTTTGATCATATTTCACCATCCTGGTCAGTGCTGGTTGGTGAAGGCTGGAAGCACAAACAATGCATTTCTACTAAGTACAGTGCAATAATGTATATTTTTTACCACCCAGCAAAATAGATTATATCCTTATTGTGGTGGAGAGGTTTGCACGTTCCATTGCTCCCCAGAGCTGTCACCTGTAGTCTAAAATTACTGGTAGGGTCTCCCTTGGTGAACAGGTCTGGAGTCTACGCTCCTGTTAGGGTCTCCCTTGGTGAACAGGTCTGGAGACTAGCGCTCCTGCTAGGGTCTCCCTTGGTGAAGAGCTCAGGTGGGAGTTTCCAGACAAAGATCCAGAGACGTTCTGACTAATTGAGGTTGGCATGAGGAAGGGCATCTAGCCATACACATCTGCTCCAGTAACTCCCACCACTGGGGGGCAACCAGCCAAGCTGGGACAACGTGGATGATGGCTGTTTTAAACCAGCAACAGCTACCATGCAAGCCACATAACAGCCTGTTTGTGCCTGGTCGTCATATGTCCTTGCTGTATCCAGGCCAAACCCTGCTTAGTTCCCAAGGTCCAGCTGCATCGGGCACATTGAGACCGATGTGGTCATCGGTGTCCCGTTTAGACATTTTTGTAAATAATGGTCTTCCCACGACGCATTTACTGTGTTCCTGGGACGTCCACCTAGGAATGCCAGCCGACTCACCTCCTGCCTCCCTGAACCCGACAGATGTGGACGTGATCGTGAAGTTTGCGCAGCTGGATTTCCACGCGGGCGAAGTGGAGCATGGCGTGGCGGTGTTCGAGAGCACGCTGAGCAGCTACCCGAAGCGCACGGACATCTGGTCCATCTACATGGACATGCTGGCGAAGCACGGCTCCACACAGCAGATCCGGTGGGTGGTGTGGGCGGTGAACACGCACCATCTTCTCTCACGTCACGCTCACCGCGGCGTGTGCTGCGGCGAGGACGCAGCGTACCAGGGCCGCATAGGCCTTCCTATGCGGCCACCATCCCTCACAATCCAACGCTACCTCTTCCACCTGCTACACCTGACCTGGTTTCATCGCGCCATCTTTTACTTTCGAAATCGTGAATTAATATAGCGCTTTCAGGCGATTAAGGGAAGGCGCTTTAAAAATGTAATTTATTATCTCTACAGTGGTTGCTTTGCTTGGGCACCTTCTCATCTTCGGCTGCCATTGTCACCGGTCGTTTTGCCAGGGACCAGGGTAAATTTAATCCTCTTAAATGCCAGAATTGAGCTACACAAGGACGTGTGCAATCACAAACACAAGACCAGATATAAAATGTAGGGATTTACACAGTATGCTCCGTAATTGGTACATAATACCTGCTTTACTTTGTGCTTATGTAGTGGGTTCATACTCATGGGACTCACGTCTTCACAAGAACAAAAACCGTGAAACACAAATGTTAAAGCAATAATTATTTGGACGTTAGGCTCTGCCCACCTAAATATTACCTTGCGTAACATTCACCTTTCATCTTGGCCAATTATTGCTTTGGTCTCTGTCATCGAGCTTCCTAATGATGACAGAGTGGATAGCCATTTTTCAGGCATTGCCATCATTCCACATGACTGGTGAAAATATGGGTGCGGGGGGCTTTCCACATTGCACCACGATTGGTATTGTTTGTGTGTGACTTGATTTTATTATAGTGGCGGCATTTTGGCACCAATGTACAAAAGCCCTCCCCAGCGTGCGTTGGCTCCATTTGTGTACAAGTCAGACTATTGACTGTGAAATCACGCGCAGACCTCACTTGGCATCTGCCAAATGGAACATCGCTGAGAGGCTGCTGAGGAAATGAATGGTCCGGGCATTTGAGTACGTAGAACGTACGTGTTTATTTTTACGTTGAGAAGGTACATCTTCAAAGTTTGTTTTGATGAATATTTACTAACTGTGCATTCCTATAATGGGCAGTTCCACAAACGTCTTTTGCCATTTTGAGAAAAAGCGCCTACATGGTTCTGAATAATTATTATTACGTAAAAATTAAAGTTGTTGAAACGTGAAGACCACTAATATCTGCTTCCAGTATATATTTCCTGTGCGGCTAATGTCTTGAGTTGCCCCGTATGGGACTTTTGAATTGTTGACTTTGTGTGATCAGCTGCTTCATGCTGTAGCTGACAGCGCTGGTCTTAACCGTTAAAATATCAACCCATTTGGCATCAACACCAACATGCCTCTGTATAGAAATAGCACTATTAAGAAATAGGTGCCTCTCTCAGCTTATAATCGTCAAATTGAAATTAGAAGTTAATTAAAATTGTTACACGTTACAGCACATTATAATCACTATCTATACATATCTCGAAGTGATGATAAAAAAACATTACAGAAAGTTTCACAATGCAGTAGTTGGTGGATTTGTAATATGCATTCACTGAGAGCTTTTGTCATACCGAATACGTTTATGTGTTGCTGAGACTGTATGTTTACTGACCTGCACCAAACCGTCTGATATGATGAGTCTTCTCAGGATATACAGATTTTAATTCTTCTGACCATGAGGTTCACATCGTGTTGAAGAGGGCTGTCATTCTTATGCTTCCCAAAGGCAGACTTGGCAGCAGGAGAATTGGTGACTACTGCACTGATAAGTCCTAGTAATGGCAAAGCCAGTGTATGGTTGTGTCTGTCTCACTGCTGCCCGTGGGTCCATCGCATTGTCTCAGTGTATCGATGGGGACGTTTACAGACCGGTATGACCAGAGATGCTCGTTTTGCACCGATGCCTGGGCTCGAAGCTGTTGTGCTTGCAGTGCACGTTTATGCCCACAGAGCGATTAATTGTGCGTGATTAATTAACTTCAGTGTGTTTATGTTGGTCATCAAAATGTTACAAACACGTACCCGTTGCATTCAATGGAGCTGGCGCCACGTGCTCAATGGAGAAGTTGACCATCTGCAGCGCTCCCCAGGATGTAAAAGTCACCCTCAGCTTGAGTATTTCTTACGACTGACTTAAGTGTAGATCAATAACTATACTACAGGCAGTCTTTCGCTTATAAACATGCGTCTTACGATGGCCCATAATTACAGACGAGCTCACATAAGATACCTTTAGTTGCACTGTACAGTATACTACATACAGTCTAAAGTATAACGTTGATTTTCGTATTGATACTTTACATTTCGTAAACTATAAGCCACATCTACAAAAGTACAAATAATGTTCAAATCCTGAAAGCATCGAGCACATTACTGCTCCTTTTACAGTGCAGCATTAAATACTGTACTGTGTTCGAACTTGCGATTGAATCGATGTGGGAACGGAACTCGGGAACGGAACTCATTTGTATCCCAGGGACTGCATGCACTACATTGAGGTGATAACGTTAGGAGTGACTGACGTGTGTCACTCATCCCTTATTATTATTTGTGAATTGGGCATTCGGTTGTTGTGTTGAGTGGTCTGTTTGGGTGACCACAGTCACACCCACTACCTCATGCGGACAAAGCTCCCAGGTATAGCCTTAACAGGCTGTGGGGTCAAGTGCCATGAACGAGCACCTATTAAGGTCGACACGGCACAGGAGGGGGTGGGTGGCCAGGACCACGCCTGGCCGCCTCTTCCTTTGTCTCGCTGGTGACAATGTTTACATGTTGCGCTCGGTACGCATTTAAGGCAGAGTCGACCCAGGGGAGGCCCAGGACCGGTTCAGAAAAGAGTCACACAGGCCACTCGGTCGTTGGGTCCTCCATGGTCTGTGTGGGTGACCAATCACATGCTGCTCGAGATGTTTCGACTTCCCCTTTGTGCACCTGCTGCGAGTCAAAGCTGCAGATAAGGTTTTATGTTTTGAGTAATTTTACCTTCGAATTTGACCACTGATGCATGTGGATATGGTAGGTTCTTGTGGTAAAAGGACAATTGAACTTGAAGTTGGGTGAATTTATTTTGATAACTACCATTTCTGGTGCTCCACTTCTGTGGGGGTATGATTAACTGGGGGTGGCACGGTAGTGCTGTCGCCTCACAGCAAGAAGGTCCCGCGTTCGATTCCCGGCTGAGGTGCCTTTCAGTGTGGAGTTAGCGTGTTCTCCCTATGACCACGTGGGTTTTCGCTGGGTATTCCGGTTTCCTCCCACCGCCCAAAGACACACTGCTGCCGAGGTTAATTTACCAACTGAGTTAATTTCCCCCAGTGCCCTGTGATGTGCTGGCGTCACATCCTGTGTATAGTCCTGCCCTGTGTCTGCCGGTATATGATCTGGCCCTTCACGACCCTGTACAGGATTAAGTGGGTATAGATGATGATGATTATTTGACTTGAGCCTCTCATTTTAAGTGCACTGTTCATCTCCACTAAAACCATAACCCTCACCCTCACAGCAGATGTAACTTTGCTTCCAGCTTCCAGCTTCTTCTTCACCCCTTTCATGTGATCTCACCTTTTCCATCTCCATTGGTTCAACAACAATTTCTGTCTCCGTGTCTGTTCCGAGCCGAGGTGTCACCCTGGATTATTCTCTTTCATATTCTCTGTACATCTCCAATCAATCTCGTACGTGCCAGTTCCACTTATTCTACATTCGCAACATCCGTCCGTTCTAACTGTGGAATCTGCTCAACTCTCGTCTCGACTACTGCAACACCCAGCTCTGGTCTGCCTGTGTATGCTATCCGTCCACTTCAACTTATCTAAAAAAATAATTAACAATACTGATAGACGATCTTAGTTTATTAATGATAATCTTTTTTTTGTTGTATTTTGAACTCTTGTGTTTCCAAAATAAAATAAAGAACTGCATTTCTGTTTAATTGCCCCATTACATACTGTCCCGTCATGCAAACCAAAAGCTCAATCCCCACACACACATTGTATACTTTGTGTTATGTTATCTTAAGCAATGCAGCAAATTCACAAGGAATGCTTTAAAGTACGAATGTTGATGGACTGGCGTCCCGTCGTCGGGTGTATTCCTGCCTTACGCCCTGTGTTTCCGGGATAGGCTCCGGCTCACCGTGACCCTATATAGGATAAAGCGGTTTCAGATAATGAGATGAGATGTTATGTTCCCACTATAAGCAATACATCATTGTGCCTTGGAATGTCCTGCCCCCTCCCATCCTCCATCCACCCTACCGTATGAATGGCTACGCCAGAATTAGCCAATCGGCGGGTTGTGTGTGGTGGGGTATAATGTGGGTGCTCCCACCTCTCACGACATCTGGCCAACTTGGCAGCATAGGCCAATATACCCTCCAGTGGAGGCTTTCTGGAGTAACCTTTCTTTAATGGAAGCCCTTTCCACCAGCGGTCGCGCAAGCCTGCAATTTGCAGGGCTGCACCTTTACCCTATAGGGGCGTGACACGGTGACGCAGCAAATAGCACTAGCGACTCATAGCAAGAAAGTGCTGTGTTTGATTCCTGGCTCCGGGTACCTGTCTGCGTAGAGTTTGCATATTATCTCTGTGTCCGCGTGGGTTTTTGTCGGGTACTCCGGTTTCCTCCCACAGTCCAAAGACATGCTGCGAAGGTTAATTGCCCTAACTAAATCGCCCCTGCGATGTTGTAACTACCTTACCCCTCCCCGTCGCACAAACGTAAAAACGAGCTGCGTAGCACGACGGTCCCTTGCAGCGTAAATAAAACCTGATTTCTCCGTTCATCTCGAGAACCGGCGTTGATGCCGTCCTAATGTTGTCCTGCCCACGTGTGCGTGCGTCGTGTTCACCGTACCGCAGGGACGTGTTCGAACGCGTCGTCCACATGAACTTCTCGCCGAAGCGGATGAAATTCTTCTTCAAGCGCTACTTGGACTACGAGCGCAAGCACGGTGACGCCGCGTCCGTGCAGCGCGTGCGACAAAAGGCGCTCGAGTACGTGGAGGAGAAGAGCAGCGTCGGCGTGAAGAAGTAGCCTCCACGTATCACATGGGGGGGGGGTTCACATTGCCGGTCTATACATAAATAATCCGATGGCACAGAAGCTGACGGAGCATATACTGTGCTAGCTCGCACCAATCCACCCTGGGATGGGATGACGTGGGTTGATTAGGATAAGGTTGCAATATCGAGTAAAATATTTTATATGTATATTTTCATTAGGAAACGGGGTTGCCCGTGGGGGATGGAGTTGACAGTGTCGAATGTGTTAGGGCGAGATTTCTCCGTAGCGAGTGTTTGAGAGCCGTGGTCACGTTGTCGGCGGCGTGTGACATACGGGGTGTACGGTGCCTTGCTGGTTTGCAAGTTCGTGAAGAGAAATGAATAAAAAGATTTCCAAAACACGATGCCTGTGCTGGTTTAATGTGGAGCAGCGTCTGTTCGCGAAGTGATTGGGGCAGCAGATTACACGGCTTGTATGGTGTGTAATTGACGTTCTTTTCTTATGTGAATGTGACATATTTTAGAGTTACCCTCCATTGCTTATTGCATCTTCATCAGCAATAGTAGTAACAATTGACAGCCTTTGTTCAATTCACCACTGAACGAAGGCTTCTGTGCCGTCTTTGTCCATACTTCACCGTTCTGGTCAGTGTGGGTTGATGATATGGCCGAGGTCAATCAGGGAAATCAGGATCCGTTGAGATATAACTCATCGGTGATGTCAAATTTAACCAGAATCCAACTCGTAGTACCGTTATGGGTACTTTTTTGCCAGTTTACATATGTAATTAACAGAACAGGTTTTTACTATTCCTGGCAATTATGCAGATGTCAAGATTTCAAAACACCAAACACCTGCATAATTGCCAGGAATGGTAAAAACCTGTTCGTAGCACCGTGTTCACAGTGCAGTGCACTGCCCACTGCGACTCTCGTTGTTGTACGATTCTCTCCTGGATTTCATCATTACGCTTTTTCAAAACGTGCACACGAGCCTGCGCAATCTGTTCCGCTTGTCCGCGGTGGCGGCAATGGTTTCATGAACTATCTGTTGCTCCAGTGCTGTAACTAGTTTCATGTTCGCCCTCCTCGCCGTCATGGCATGTGTCCATCCCCGTGGGGCGTTACAAACCGAAGGTTGCAGTTCTTCACGTGGAATGTGCCAATCGCGGTGTTTGTCGTAATGCCAGGGGCATTATCAGACCACATGCTTTGCAAACGTATGCGACTGCCCTCGGTTCAGCTTGTTGCCTCTTTAATCGGCG
>JAZEWT010000006.1:11806262-11825493 GCA_036362905.1 Mordacia mordax
CCACCGCGCCGCCCTATAGCCATTATTTGATTTCCAATTGAACTGCTCAGATGTGGTTGTTGACGCCGTTCTCTCCACAGCTCAGATTTGTAACAAAAAAGCAAAAACGTTATTGCTAATTTGCCGTTCATACGTCGTTGCTGACCTACCGTTCTCTCTACAGCTCTGTGCAGCGCTTTGTGACCCTCGGGCGAAAAGGGCTCTAGAAGTGCAATTACTATTTTTAAGCAGTTTTCTCGCGCTTCCGTCTCTGTGCGTCGTTCATGACCTGGTGTGAAAATTTGCTCGCGTTATCAATCCCATGAATATTAGTGGAGCTGTATGTGAGCATCGACGCAATTTTAACTCTTGCGTGACCGTGCGAGGGCCAACTCCTGTGGGACGCCCTCCCACCAGCCGCCACTCCCATGTCACGCATCATCTGCACGCGCGTGACAGCGCGACATGCCGAGCGCGTGCGCCACCGGCGTACAATGCCACGGGGTGCCCTTGCCACCCTCGCGGCTAGGATGTTAGGATGTGTGCCAGCCTTGGTTGCTGCCGGCACCCCCAAGGTGCACTTGCCAACTGGGCTTGTCAGGGGCATTCTCACAACACTTAAGAGGCTTGTGTCGCTTTTGACTTTTTTTGCTGGCTCCCTTTGGGGTTGCAGTGCTGTCTGCTCCCTCTTGCCAGCCTCACTCCCATCGCGCCCCCAATGTTAATAATATTCGTGTGTGCGCACACACATAGGATACATGTTGCTGCAAGCCATGCGGTAATCTGCATAGGTTGCTCTTGCTACATGTAGTGACTGGTGACTGAAGTGTTTTGTAATAATGAATATACCCGCGTCACGGTAATTAGCGTCAAACTTGCGCTTAAGCGAGTGTTGCACAATACGGCTGCAGGCAGAGGACATTCCATGTACGATTTTAATTAGTATCCTTGCCTTGCGCCCTGTGTCTGCCGGGATAGGCTCCGGCTTCACCGTGACCCTGTATAGGACTAAGCGATTTCAGACAATGAGATGAGATGAGGTTTCAGACGAGATGAGATGAGATTTTAATTAGTCGCGTATCTAAACCCTACTTTCCACATACTTTGACCCAAATTCAGGTCTACAGTTAGCAAGGGAAGCTTTAATGATTTTAAAGCTTCACATTCTCATTGGAACATTGCTACCAAAGACGTGTCTCATCTCACGTGCTGCCGTCACAGGACGGCCGATCACGGGTTGCGCCTTAGTCCTGGTTGAGCAAGATTTGCCTCGGCTTTTTCTCTCGCGGTGCGTGACGATGGGTGAAACAAATTCGCAGTCCCACGCCCTTGCAGAGTTCGTGACCACCCGCGCTGCTTACCGCGTATTGGGGGTGCGTTCCTTTGGCAATGTGTACCATGTACAGGCTTTTTGTTCATTGCTGGCAACTTGCGGGGCTGTGGAATAATACGGCGCGTGTGAGTCACTGTCCATTTTTGGCCTTCAAGCCACCGCGCATTGCATCAGACGCACAATCGCAGTAATGCACTGTGCTGTTTGAATTGTATCACCGGTTAGGTTACAATAGTGCTCTTCTGGGAAGTGATTATTGTCGTTTTGCTGATTACTAAAGGGGGTTTAGTGTGGAAAATTTCACGTCGTCAGGATTGCATCACAATGTTTACGGCAAGACATTTCCTAAAATGTCATCACTTTTGAGGACAGTCAAGTTATTCATTAAACTAAAATTCCAACACTCCCGAAACATCTCGGCTCAACGGCAAAAATGACGTTACACACAGGCACACTCAAACGAAGTGGTTCTTGCCCTCGTAGTGTTTTTTTGCACTTTGTATTTATTTATGCGAACGTTTTTCAATGGCAACACGTCGTCAACAAATGCAAGTTACGCTCTAGCAATTACAAACAACTTTTGTAACGTATTGTTTTTTTTTACAGCCACGACTTAATTTACCTAGAATCTGGTAATAATATTTACAGGTTCGTTTCGACAAGAAACATACGGCAAGCGATGCGCCACCACCAAATGACAACGGTGCAAAAGTAGGCTTTGGTGAGGACTAAACACCAAGGCTGCAGCAACAGCAGCAGAGGAGGCACAATTACCAGGCGGCTGGCAACATCTGCAGGGGAGGTGGGGGAGGAGGCGGCGGTAGGGGGGAGGAGGCGGGGGGGGCGAGTGGATTTCTGGACGCGCTTTCTCATCTCATTATCTGAAACCGCTTAATCCTATATAGGGTCACGGTGAAGCCGGAGCCTATCCCGGAAACATAGGGCGTAAGGCAGGAATACACCCGACGACGGGACGCCGGTCCATCGCCTCATCAAGATTTCCCATCGCACAACCACAAATGAAGCGCACCCAATAAAGAGTGCGTCCACACACGATGCCGTGGAGAAGACCCCTAAATAAACATTGCAATTTATTTTTGAACTGAACTCCCAAAGCCCAAAACGTAGAACCGCACTGAAGCAAGGCAATGTTGCAGAAACGCTGTTGTGTGCACTTGCTGCAGAATTCGATTGTTCCATAACTGACCTATGATATCTGGCGGTCAGTGTGGGTTTTTTCTCACATTTCATTACTTGACATTTAAAACAAAAATATTACACATTTTAAATGAGATAGAGTTGGTCTTCATGCACGTAATTAGGGTTTTGTTATGAAAACGGATATGCGGAGGCATTCCAACGACTCCCGACAGCTATTTCGAGGATTTCCTGTATCAGGCATTCGTGACGGTGAAGTGGTTATGGGAGACATCACGTTCATTTAAAATTCCCATCGCCACACAGCCAAGGATGTCTTGTGCCATCCCAGAAAGCGCAGTCATTGCCAGCCTTTCAACCGCCCCCTTCAGCGACCTGTCGTTAGTTCAGCGGTACCCTACTTCAGTGCCGTTTTAACAAAGTGCGCATGAGGATGAAGGACCCTCTTGCAGCTGTAAGTCTGCTTTACTTACAACCTCAGTGTTGTGTCTCGAGGGAGCTGTGTATAGATTACGATAGTATTCGTGGCTAGTTTGTTTTTTGAAAGCACGTGAATTTCAAACGTGATATGGTCACGTGCGCAAGGCCAGATATATTGGGGGGAGAGGGGCGGCAATATATATCCGGTTATTTTGATAAAGGTAAAATTGTACCTTATACTTTTTCTCTATAGTACTTCAAAGAGGCTATTTCTCCCCTACGAGGACAGACAGGCCGTTTATGCATATTAATAGCCACGTATATTTTAGATACGTTAATATTCATGTAAGCTACAACCGAATTATCACTGCTTGTCAGGGTAAACTGGATAAAAAGAATTGTTTTATAACACTTTATTGTCTTGCACCGAGATGCACGGTGGCATTTTTTACACCGCAAGTATTCACTTGCACCCCTTAAGGACCGCATACAAACGGGCTGCGTTAAACACTCCACTCCATCTCCATGTACAGTCCGTCGCGTATTGAATAACAGAACCATCGGTGCGCGACTTTCGGAAACCACGATTGATAACCTTGACCCTTAAACTACTCGTGTTTAACGCGCAGGACAAGAACCACCTCCAATTGATTGGTTGGAAAAATCTCTTGCTATCTACATTTTACTCAGTCTCTGTTGCGATATCTGCTGCTCCGTGTATAGGTGTGGGTACATATATACAAAAACCGATTCAAATTCGTTTACAAAATTACCTTTTGTTCATCTCAATTATGGCATATATCCCAAGGCCATAGTCCTTACATATCACTTAATGAATACCAGACCTGAGGCATTCTTTAAAACACTTTCTTGATATTTAACAAACTATTTGTTCTTTCCAAAGGTACTTCAGCTTATCGGGGGCACTGTTCTTGTGACACGTATCTCGTTCTAACGTTAAGGTTAACGGAGCTGGTGCTATATTTAACAGTGTGGATTCGCCTGATTTAGCATAAAGGTACGTTGTGTCAAATATTTCGCTATGTTCAGACTCAGATGAGAAACTGATTGAACTCGCGGTTCCCATCTTGCTTCACAATTTAACAACGGAGAGGGAAAATGTTGCAATCATGGGCAACAGTGAAGCCCGCACATTGTCGTGCAATATTAAAAATGTCCTGCGAACAAATAACAATACTGTAATATAAAACAAAAATCGTAACTGTATGTAGAAATAAATTAATAATCACAATACGAAAACGACTTTCACAATAAATATCAAACAGTCGTTTTAGTAATTTCAAATTAAAATTGTAAATGTAAAGTTGTAAACATCAGGCACTGTGTAATGTTGGTAATCTATGAGTCTGATGTTAATGAGTGCTGTTAATGTACAATATGCAACAGGCATTTGGATGGGGGATGTTATTTTTTGCTTAAAATATTGGTCGCCAAAGGCAGCCTTGGCTGCTTCTCAAAATGATCCTTGTCGTTTAGAAATGAACGCGTCATTTTGATTGGGCCTTTTTGGACGTGTACTTGTAAACTAGTTGACTGCAGGTCAATCCTGTCGACTTGTGCAAAGGCATGCCCAGATTCCCATCGAGACGACTGTTCACGTTCAAATATTCCTTTAAAGCACGCCAAGGTCTCCCTTGCCTTCAATGGGACAAATTGGCAACATTGGTTTGTTGCAGCCATTTTGTCTAAAGAACAATCTGGGCCCGTTAAATAAATGTTGCATTAAGAGGCTAATCTGTCACGTGTTGATAATGTTCCGTCAAACATACACGGATAGTTATTTTGCTTCCGAGTTAATACTGGAAATTAATGCAGCTCGAACAGCGATGGTGTCTGTGAAGGGTGAATTGTAACAATTAAATTACACACTAACAGCATCAGTTCGTTGCATACCTGGTATTGCAGATATGAGGTTTGCTGTAAATCCTGATAATAAATGCACGGAGCAAACCAACTAATTGTGGTGTCTATCCTTCTAGTATCTACTTTTGTCAGCGTACCAATAATCCCGAATGATATTGAAAACATTTCTCAAGACCACCAAAATCATACACCTATCAGTGCCAGGTAAAAACGCAACATTATCTTTCCATAAGTAAAAAACAAGAATAAAATTTACAATATTAAACAGAATAACTTACAACAGCAGTAATGTTCAAGTTGTCCTTTTCACAATTCCCCCTATGTCCTCGTAAATATGCTTTTGCATTACCAACATTTAATGTAGCTTTAACTTTGGTGTTATACCGTCATAGCAAAACACTGTTTCGAAGCTTGCTTTGTACTTTTTGTCAATAGATGATGCAGCGTTATACATACAATAATTAACCATATTTTTCACAGCCTTGTGCACCTTTCAATGTTCATTAAAGTAAAGTCAACAGTCCACTACGTTTTAATGGCATTGGTTGCTTTCATCACCCATCTAATTTTAGCCAATGTGTAAATAATGTAAAAAAAAAGGGCTTGTAACTTTTTTCCCCCTCTATTTTTAACATAACTATGCCAATAGCAAAAAAGCAGATATGATGCTAAGCAAAAGTGATCTTTCGACAGCATGTGCCCATGAAGACAGAGGAGCAGCTGCACGTGGCAACATTCACAACCGAGAAACAGCGGCTGACATGATCGCTCGCTGTGCTGAGCAGCAACAGTCTAAAGCACGGTTCTTCCAATGTCCACACAAGTAAATGCAGACCCATCATGTCAATGAGCTTTGCGTTTTTCCCAACATTCCTTTGAAAACTTCGCCATTAAAATCTCATCTGGGGTGAGGGTGGAAATGCTGCAATCGTGGGGGTGACGTCAGCTGCCCATCGTGGCCTAGGAAACGGAGAAGTTTCCTTAAGCGACCACACGATTTACAGGCGAGGATTTCCTTTTATTGTTGTTCACACCACGGAGAAGCCGCCGCTGGGGCCCTCGGCTCCGTACAGCGCTGCCCGCGAGATCCGTTCCCCATCGACGGGGCAGCCCAAGGAGCTCGGTGAGCCTAGGGCACCCACACCGAGGCCCAGGTCGCCGGAGTCGCTCGTGTCGCTCGCGTCCCCGGACTCGGCCGATGGCAGCAGCCGCTGGCGCTGCGTCGGCTCAAAGGAGGCCGGCTCGCCCTGACTTCTGATGGCCTTGGAGCCAGGCAGTAGGATGGGCGTGATGCACATGGGGCACGATTTGCGGATCTCCAACCAGCGCACAAGGCACCTGCGATGATGAGATGGAGGGGGTACACAGCGCTCAGAGTCACGGAGGAAAAAAAGTGCCTTATCCAGACGGTGGTCTTAACATCAAACAACATTTTGTCAGGTGCTGGGAGAGATTGTTTTATCACGTGTGGTGTAACTACTTCAGTAGGATTTGTTGCTGGGAGCTTGGGCGCCTGGAGAATCTGCCAGCATGTGACAACATAATGCACTGGAAATTGAAGACATTGTTTCAGCCGCTGAATTAGCACATGATGTGAAACATCGAACGCTGCCAAACAACATATGGTACAACCCAAAATTTACAGCTGTATAGCAAGACTGAAAAACTACGGCATAGGTGTACTGTCATGTCGGTAGTGCAAAATCACGAGACAAAAAAAAGATCTTTTGTAAATTCTCTTAACGAGCAATGCTTGTATTGCGGAATGTTCACACGAAAATTACATCAAGGGTTACATTTGGAGTCACTTTCACGAGTGTCTCAGCCAAGAAGATACGAAGCATTCCTATTTCCTGTCCATGGTCTCTATCGCATAACAAATTGGAATTTTTATATTTCACAGAGTGAACTCCGAATTGAAAATCCCATTTCAATCATATTGGGCGGCAGTGTAGTGCAGTGGTAACATGTGTGCCTTACAGAGAGAAAGTTCTGACCAAGACGGCTCGATTCCAGAAAACGTTGGCACCGGCAAAGCAGCAAACGCTGGCTGCCTTCCCTACTCCCTGCCTCTCTGCGGTTTATTCGTGCCTCTGAATCGTTCTCTTTGAATGAATACGTGCGTTATAAATAGTACTGTTAAGCTATGAGTACCTTTGCCAGTATACATAGACAAGGTTTTAACCATGGTAAAAAAAAAAACTTTTTTAGACAAATAGTATCATTATATTGTCTTGTGACTGCAGCAACAATTTATTATTTTGTTTGTAACCAAATATGTGACAATGGCCTCATGCAGAAATGAACCTGCACAGTCAATTGTACAAGTCATAGATAAGTATATGTTTATTCACCCTTTGATTTATTTGAAAACTAGTATCTTTAAAGTATACCACATAATAAATGGGAATCCATTTGAAAACATGAAAATGTATAATGCCTTGCATTTATAAAACTGTAGAATTCCTTCTGTGATATCCACATGCCGTGGGTCATTCCTTAACATTAAAAAACACTGCTGTGGGATTTCTAAATAGATTTCAACCTTGAAAGTACAAGTCCACCTTAACGTTTGGCAAATATTTCTTGGGAAAATAATGCAATTGATCCAACTATTATCGGCAATATTAACTTCTGAAGTTCCCTTTACAATTGTATTAAAAGCTATGAAATTATCGCAATTAAACAAGAGGATACGGTTACTAGCAGCCAAAAATAAAACATCCAGAGAGCAGCTGGCAACTGTTAATCACTTATCTGGCTGGCAGACAGAAATGTGCCCGACTCATATATTGTGCAGACTGTTCGTATTTAAGAGAGATCTGAAGTGGGTAGTAATTCATGCGAAACGAGAGTTATACTCTTCAGCAAGGTGGCACAGTGGCGTGGTGAGTAGCACGTGTGCCTCAAAGCAACATACTGCCAGATTCGACTACTTGTTCAGGTGCCTTTCTCTGTGCAGTATGTGGGTTTTCACTGGGTACTCTACTTCCTCTCATTGTCCAAAGACATGCTGCTGCCTCGTATTATTGGCCTAACTACATTGCCCCCCGATGCCGTGATAGACTGGCGTTCCATTCTGAGTATAGCCCTGCCTTGCACCCTGTAATATCCTGTGCACTGCGACTCGGTACAGGATTAAGCTAGGATTGATAATGAATGAATATACTCTTCTACGCTCCAATATAAATGTTGTTGCTCTGCCAATGTATTTTTGCACAAGAACTTGGTTGGAAAAGCTTTTTCCATTATTAAAAGAAGAAGAATATTTTGCATTGCTAAAGCGCATTTCACCCGAGGGTCACAAAGAGCGAACGGCATGTCAACAACATCAGAACAGATCAAATGAATAAAATAATGACTGGAAATAAATTAAGAACGTCAAATAATAATAAGTTTCACAGCAGGCACTGACCAACGTTCACATACATTGGGGTAGTGAGTTGGAGAGATGAGGCGAAGGCACGACTGTTATGTAATCGAACGTTGTTCGACACCTGCCATCCAACAGCACGCCTCCAGTAAACGTACGTGGTTACACGGTTTATTCGAAACAAATGTTCGTGTGCACGTTTGAGAAAGCTTTCCTAATGTGCGTTTATTAATCTGTTTTCTCTTCAACAGCTACTGCTGGCATCACGGGGTGTGATTTATCTTTGGCTTTCCAGTAGCTTCCTTATATGATTTTTTTTTTACATGTAGCCTATTCTGTCTAAAAATGCAGTAAATGTTTCTGAAATGTGTTGGATTTTAACAATTTAACCCCATCGATGCACTACAGTACATTTCTTTAGAAGGATGTTTTCATTAAGTTTGATTTCCAAAACGTTTTTTTTTAAATAAAATATGGTGAAAAGTAAAGGTGCAGCCCTGTGACTTGCTTGCTCACGCCACTGCCAGCAGAAGTTCCACTGCCGATAGTGGCTCTAGAGAGCTCCTCTAGACGGTATCTGGTATTCTCATCCACGCTAAGAGGTGGCAGTACCCACATTTTACAGAATAAACAGAATTGACAAACAAAAGCTATTTAAACCCAAGGAAAAGTGGCTCTTGTCCGTCCACACTGTACCGCCAAGGTTTCAATTCCAATTTTCTCCACCCAACTGGGGCCTCCCACAGAAACATGTGTAGACCCCCACCCTGCACATGGCAGGTGTAGGAGCTGAACACGAGGCTAGGATTCCGCCCGTCCTTTTTTTTAAGGATCATCTATATTTTTGCGTATCTGATTTGGGAAATATTTAACTCTTCCCTCAATAATATAAGTTCTGCTATTTGTCAGTCAAGTAATAATGAAGCAGTAAATGCACGTTTGGACATGGCGTTTCTTCCCTCTTCCGCTATTCTGAGATCTCCTTCTCATCCTCCCACACCCCAGCTTTTATGGTGGCATCCCTTACTCTACGCATTATGCCAACTTACGGGAAACTCAACCAGCAGCCCTTTCATGTACGGCCACCCAGCATCTACTTTCCTTTAAATGAGCAATGTTTAAAACTACTTGATCAACCAGGCTCACTTAACACAGTGGTACACTCGTCACTTTCAATTCAGTGGGCTTAGTGCCCCAGGCAGATTTTCTTGAAATCATAGCCAAGCGGGCGTTAGCAGCAGATATACTGAGCCTGGCAGCAGGAGCCCACGCCCATGAACAACACTTGCACTGATTGACCGTGTTTTCATTCCAGCACACTGCGCTACAAGCACATGCGTTGGGGAGCAACAACAGCCTTTTGCAGGTCCAGCCGCACCCCCCACACCCCCAATCCCCAAATCCCGTATTGAGAAGTGACGGAATTAATGATGGGTCAAACGCTATTTGTAGTCATTGCTACAAGCCCTGATAATGAGGGTTTCACCATGAAATTGGTAACGTGGGAACATTAGTCCCTGCTGGGGGTTTCGTTATAAATATACGCAGGGCTTTACTTCAACCGCAGTTGTCCACGGCTGAGCTCTGCAGGGTTGAGGGTTGGTTGAGGGTTGGTTGAGGCGGTCACCAGAAAATATAACCCAACGCCTGATCCTGCTATTGGAGAGCCATCATCATAATCATCACGAAGAGTGGCCTAGCAATGGCCTCTCCCCACTCACCATCAACAATCCATCTCTCTCGCTCAGATTACACAGAAACTTACATACTGTTCAAGTTACTTGGATTGGGCAACAACCACAGTGTGTGGCGAAGCAAAGAGTATTGTAACTAGAATACCATAATCTCACCGCCCAGTCACCCCGAGGTCGATTCAGCCTAAAGTGAGTATCAAGCGTGAGTATCGGCACAGATTGATGAGGGCAGCCGAGGGTGGCGCTGTCGGAATTGGCTGTGTCTGCAAGTGGCGTGACTCTTTTAATAGGTGCTCACTAACAACACGTGAGGCATGAGTCAATGCAGCTAAAATGTGGATGTCTTTGCAAGTATCCTGTATAGTCACTATTTGTGTGTTGGAGAGCATCGTATTCATGCAGACTTTTGTACAATGGTTTACATAGTCAGCAAAAAGGGGAATTGCCAGGTCAATGTGTCTTGGAATTTTAAGATAAGCTGTGAACTTGATCCGAATCATATACACGTTGTTATGTCTGATCGAGTGATGGGGTGGTGGGGTAGTAGGGTGGTGCTATGGGCTAGAATACAGGGCTGACAAATGGTTTTAATTCTATCCAAGGTTGGACTATGCCTGTCATCCCTGCAGGGTCCATAAGGAAGGCCCTCTTTGTGACCAGGCAGCCACGGTTGTTCGGTGTGGAATTTCTGCTGCAGGCTCGGAGCTGTGGGGGGAAAGAGTGCTCGCTCCAACACGGAGACTCTTAACTTGGATTTCACTTGACTTCATCAAATGTCGGGTATCCTAGAAAATCTTGATAACCCACAAGAATTAATTTTGCAAAACGCGGGGTGTTGTTGACAACGGGTGGGCTAAGTTGACCGAGTGATTAAGTTTATTCATTCTTTATTCTAAGAGCACAATAATTAATTAGTTAATCAACCATCACATCGACTGAGTTGCCTTCTGTTCGTAATTAAAATTCCAAGACAAGGGGGCGGCAGGGTGGCACAGTGGTAACACCTGTGCCTCACAGAAAGGAAGTACTGCCTGAGGCAATTCGTATTCCTGCCTAGGGTGACTGTGCGGAGTTTGTGTTCTCCCCCTATTCTGTATGGGTTTCCTCCGGGTTCTCTAGTTTCCTTCTATAACAAAAAAAAGCATTAATTAATTGGCCGATAACATTATAATATCTAGAATACAATATCTGGCAGGTGTTGGCACCAGCTAACTACATTTCTACCTTCCCCACCTCTGTGGTTTCCTTGCGTCTCTGTAATGATGTTGGTCGTCTTGGATAAGGGCGTTTACGAAATAATAATAAGTAATAAAATAAAAGACGTCACTGACTTTTTTTTTACTGATCACATTTCCCGTGCCGCCATAAGTAGATTGTCATGTGTTTTAATGAAATCAGCATGAATTTTCTAACAAAATATGCGTGTGCATTAAATTTATCCTGGTCACCTCCGTAAATGACGTTTTGCATTATTATTTGTGCCGCGTACTCGGCACTCCAAAACACACACACGAGTATATCCTAGCCGCCGGGTAACTTACTTTCGGTGGAAGGCGTGCCGGCACGGGCAAATGCCCAGCTTGTCCTTGAGCGTGAAGTCTTCCAGGCATACGGCACACGTCTGCACGATCGCACCAGAGGCAGAATCGACGTTACCGACATGGCACAACACACCCGCCGCTTGCCCGCATGCCATTTCGCACAAGCATTAAACTTCTGGAAGGCATTCACGATATATCTCGTGATGCCCAATATTCAAAGGCAACTCCTGCAGGCTTGGCATGGTGCTCAAGAGGCAAAGCTGCTGAATTTCAACTGCCCGAGTCATGGTTAGAAAACAGTCAAGTGGCAAGGTTTGGCTTTTGAAGCCAAGCCTTGGAGTCATGAGTTTTAAATGAATTCCTTGACCAAAAATACTGTGCCTGTTTGGAACTGAAATAATGTCATGTCTCTTGAGGCTGTTTCACATTATAAAAAATTAATGTAATTGCAAGGCCCACCATTTTTTTTGGTTAGGACTGTCATCTAAGCCAAGCAGCACTCGTAAACATGAAAAAATATCAGATGTTAGTCCACATTTAATGCAGTATAGCAACTTTCATACATTTTAAAGTGACATCACCTCTCATTATGCATTATTATTATTAATCGTGACAAGGCCTTTTTTGTATGTCATTGGTATGGTGCCATGCATTGCACACAGCCATTTTTGTTAATCCACTTCTGCATGACGGCCTCCCAATGCCATGCGTGTGATGGCGGCTATTTGACAGTACTTTGCCATTCCGTTCATTGAGGGATCGTGAAGGAAGGGAGCGTAGATGTGGGAACAGAGAACCAAGGTACGATAATGGCTGTTGCTGCACTGGCACCTAAGCACCTACAACCTAACAACCCCAAAGTCATCTATAGTATTCATAAGCACCCATCCAAGAATGTGGTCCGTTATATTGTATTTTTAAAGTATTTGGAAAAACAGATGTGACAAAGCCCAAGCTTAGAGTGCCTCGGATGCCCTTATAAAAAAAAATGGCGGTGAAGGCAAAGTACACTACAAACTCAAGCGAGAACACAAGACAAAACCAGACAACGGAACCATTAACCCCCATACAAAATTCCTCACTGCCTTAATATCTCAATGGCTGATGCATCCACACAAATCAACGAATGACGGTTGTGTATGGATCTAGATCAAGACATCTCTAAAAGCAAAGCTGAGAAGCTGCTGTCCAAAGAGTGACACACATTCAGGAGCAAGATGAGAAATTCCCCGGTTGATTTGACTTAAACATGGTCAACGATGCCTCACCATCGCTGGCATCGCACCACTCCTCAAATTTCCTAAAGAGCTGCCCTGTGTGCCATGCAGCAAGTAGATGCTCCCACAAGGCCAGGTCTCTCTCAAGAATGACAAACAGCCTGGTCTTTCAAGTTCCAACCTGGTTAAACAAAACTAATGCCAAGCAGTGTGTAGCCATACTGACTGCCACAGCCCGGTGGCTCGTCGATAGAGAAAGTGGCTCGAAATCAGAAGTATGCAAGTTAAAATCGTAGTTGCGGGGAAACTCGGCCCATCATTCCTTTGCGGAGGACAAAATTACACTTGGTGGGGAAGACCAACCACAACCCCCCCCCCCCACTATTAGTATATGAAATTTCCACCAATGGTTCACAGCATTTAGAGTGAGACAGCAACGCCTCAATGCTCATGAGCACTAAAATCCTTTTGCTTTTTTGTCTAGCTGCAGAGGCCATACACAGCAAGTAGCTAAGATTTGAGCCAGGCAGCTACACGACACTGTTTGGCACAACATCAAGTTCGTAAACCAATATATCAAGAGACACGTGTCATGGGGGTGTCTCTACAAGCTCACATGTTCTCTACGTGATCGCAGATGCAGCTATGATCAGGATAAAAAGGATACTGACACAAGGGCATTTACCAACCACACACATGCAGCGGACAATTTTTAGTGAGCAGGTTTAAATTACCAGCTCGTGCAATCCAATTCGCAGAGCTTGATACCACCCCACATCACACCCCCTTCTGACACCAATTCCTTTATGTGCCTGGTTGAATACATAGGTGTCTAAGAGAAATATTAAGGGATATCTTATTGGTAAGTTGTAACCTGTCCAAGAAGATAGAGCTCCAACAGTAGTGCTATATAGGCCATCTCCGTAGTTTTAGAATATGACAATAATGCACCGTTCCTTGGGCATTTATGGGAAATAGTATGGGCTTATGAGATCATGAAACAAATTTCTTATTTTATAGTCCCTCATCAACTTAGCGGTGACTTGTGTTCATCGCCACGGACTCCACAGGTCAATTTACAGCATCGATGGGATTGATAACCATTTGTCTATTACTAGGAGCAAACATTTTGCTAAGGGTATTCTTTAGTTCCATTACGGTGTTCTGCAGCGTTACTTTATGAAGGTCCACAAATCATTATTACATGCACCTTGATGGGAAGCCGTAGCAACTACTACTTCCCATCAAATTTCTTTGCTAACCTGTGGCATGTTATACGTTTCACGTATGCGCCACATTGAGCCCATGCTATTACCTCAGCCAAAATCATAGGCAGCTTTCCGACAAATATATCAAGCCTGTTTTAAACGTGTAAAAAAAACATATATCCATTTCTGGCATTTGCGATGTTTTGATGTTACACCAAACTCAGTGCTGGCCTTGTCCTTAAAAGAGTCAGGTACCTGCAAGCCCTTTAATTCATAGATTGGCACAAAGCCATGCGGTTCAGTTCCCAGTCAATTCTCCAAACTACGGTATTAACGATAGGTTGTGCAGGTATTTAACGATGAACAATTGCACCGCATTATGCCTGGGCCACGGCACAGAGCCTCGACGGTTTACTCCACCCAGGGCAGACACTCAGTGATCACACATGCTTGCACACATTCCAACCACGTTTTTTTCGTACCAATTGTAAGTTGGGTACGGATGGCAGCGGTGTTGCCACAATCACGACATACTTAATATCGGTACTTTGGCTTGTTCTGTTCATGCACAGAGACACCATAGACATTTACCTCGTAGCAGTCAAAGTTCCTTGCCTTTCCTTTCTTGATGACCTGTTGAATCAAAGAAGTTGATTTCAAATGCATATACGAATACCCGATTTTCCAATATTACATTTATTGCCAAACCCTTTGTTTGGTATATATATATATTAAGAAGCTACAAAGGCATACATGAAATCTCTTACCTCATTGTACTTGTTAATATCACGCTGTGCTTTGAGTCGTAACCTGGCAACAACAAGAAAAAAATACAATGTAGTGCTAATGCAAAATTGGAAATGATTACTGGTTATATTAATTAACCTAATTTACATCACATCATTCTCTCAACGCGAAGTACATTTAAAGTCAGCCATGAAGGATCACAGCCGGCTGTGGGATTTTTGTAATTATCTTCTCAGGCTATTAACGTCAACCACAAATGAACACGGTCGGATGCCCCTCTGACAGCCAAACTTCTCTTTCCATTAACAGTCCATACTACTACTACATCAGTATAACCCCATGTTTACTCGCATTCACCATCGCAACATTTTGTTATGCTACTGCAATGCTTCTCACATAGATGCTGCAATATCACACATCGATTATGAACATCAAAAAAAATGCCCCAAAGTGTGCCCTGCCATGTATTGACATCACATCCTGGGTATTCCCTTGCCTTGTGCCCCCTGTCCGCTAGGATAGGCTCCAGCTCTTCTGCAACCCTGTACAGGATTAAGTGGGTATTGGAAATGAATGAAAATAAATGCTTTATTAATGTAGGTTTTCACAGCTCGATGTATGAGAATTGCTCTGAACAGCTGCACTTTCGGGAGAGAAGAGGAACGCTCGACATATCCTGAAAGAACAGCACTTGAGAGCCATTCTCAATAAAGCAGTTGGCAATAAAACATATAGCAAATAATATAACTGCCTGAGTGGAGTGCCAGGATTTTCGGGAGCCATCTGCTAATTGCCTTGCACTTTGAAGCTCAGCTTTCTCAAGGTGTTAATTAAGTCGACTTCATAAAAACTAATTTGTTCCTCAGTCAATATGTCAGTCTCACAGAAAGCCATGGCAAGTGCGTGTTATCCAGCCAGCAATGGCCGCTTGTAACCTAACACGCACCCTTTATCCCACCACCCCATGCCCTCCACTGCCCAGAGAAACCACAATAGTCAGTGTGCACGGTAAATAATGTAAAAGTTCACACCGCAATTAAATGTGCAGCTTGCCTTTGACACTCTCAGCTCTAGTGTAACGAGTTGGGAGAAGTCCTTATTTAATAGAGATAACATATTGACTAATTGTCTGTTTTGCAAATTCAGCATGGGAGATCTTAATCGAGTTAGAATAAGAGCAGAATGTTTACAAAACGTTTTAACGTTCACAGATCTGGACTTGTTTTAATGGTAACGGGATACAAATTTAAATACAGCACTTAGAATGAAACAAGGTGAATGGCACTTTAGTATCTAAAATGTTAATGAAATTATTTTATAAACGGAATGTGTCGTCCGCTTACATCGATTTGAAATGTTGAAGTTGTTTTCTCTTTAATTATGGTGAAAGATCGCAACCAGTCCTACACCCCAACCTCCCCTCACTAGCTTTAAACTAATAAGAGGTGGTGAAATATGGTTGAGTCCTTTATGCAACGAATACACTGAACGAGAATGGTTGAAATGTGCTATGTACCGGTTCACTATGCACACTATGGTTAATTGTTGCTTTTGATGTATTTCTTTCATTTAGTCATTCAGTTACTGTAAAACCTGGAATAAACGCTTGGAAATGTGTGTTTTTTTCCCAAGGAAGCTGAGGATAAAAATTATTATCAAGCAGACGCCCAATGTAAACATGTGACAATTTAAGCTCTGTGACAGCTGTCCACAATAATACCAGTTTTAAACCGACGACAGTTTTTTGCTACGTGAAATTACACCACCCAAACTCTCGGAGAGCCCCTGCATTGTACGCCCCTTAACCACGTGGACATCCATCACACACGTATGGATTAGATTGCCACAGCTGTCCTCTCATTCCGTGTCCTGGAAAACGATCGGCTAAGAAAGTAAAAATCTGCGGAGGCAACATTCAGTTAAAACTATAACTCGGGTAAAATCCAGTCACAATCCTGCACCAATGTTCTCCTAGGCACTTTCATAAGATACGGTTTAAACGTATGCAGGTTGTGAATAGAATATGTATTATTCATAATCAATATACGCCCCTGTTTGGCCACTGCTGAATAAAGACCTCCATAAACAAACGATGTTAGTGTTTAGGACTGTTTGGCATTACACCACCGCACTGACCAATACGGGTTAGTAAAGCCGAGGGTGCCAAAGGCCAGTTTGAATATCACTCTGCTAATGATCATAGTTATGGCCTCGACACAGACCCAGATCTCAGAGTATATAGCACAATGTGCTAACCACTTCACAACTACTCCATCGCACGCCACCGAACCCCCACCTCGCTCACCCTACGTTAAACTATAATAACAATAATAATAATTGCACATTTAGAGCGCTTTTCACCAGAGGGTCACAAAGCACAGCAGAGTCGTTCGTAAGGATCCCCACAGTTGTGACTAATAGTAACACGAACTATGAAATACAATTGTAACGCCACAACACCGTTAACCATAACACACACTGTAATCTACGCTAACTAATCGTATATAATTGATACCATCGCACACATTGCAAGTGTGTTTAAAAAGTCAACAGACGATTTGGTCGTTATGAGAAGCGGTGGTTTGCCGGACTTTCCAGTGATATCCTGCCATAAAGCACACTAAACGACCCCTGCAGGAATACTCCACGTCACACGGAAAGCCCCTTAAAGCACAGGATCCTCCCAAACATTCCTCGGCCTTCGACTAAACCCCATGGGACTCTCAACTTGACTCAAGTTAACAGACTGCCATTATACACCACAGCACTGAGCTTATCAACACGATCCATGCACAATCCACGTGACCTTAAAAACAAAAACAGGACTGTAATAGCCCAAACCACATGGAACCAATAAAAACATTGCTTAATTTTGGGACACATTTCTGCCCACACTGCTGTCGAGATGCACTCGCCACTAATGTGATCATATATATACACAACGGACACAATGAGATCCTAATGTGATCATGAATCCATGTCAGGCATTTAACGCATTATTGATGTTTTATCCAGAGTTCGATTTGACGCAATTATCCAGTTATTAAATATCTAAAATGCAAACTGTAAGAAATGCAACGTTTATCGTATCTGTCCTTCAACACGTTATCAACTACAGTCCATTACCCCAGTGACTGATATTTTAACGGATGAAATTATAATCATTTCCAAACTAATATTTTAATGGTTTTATTAATTACTCCAATGTTAACAAGGGACAGAATGCCACCTCACGTTGATTAAACGCTTTTAAGCACATTCAATGTATATACATTCTCTTTGCAGACGTTTCTCGAAATATCCAAAGTTCAAATGAACAATTCGATGGAAACCCAGTAAATGTGGGTCAACTAGCGAATAAGCATATCGTTGACAGGGCAAATCGTTTGGTGATTCTGCGTTGGTAGTGGTGTACAAACACGCAAGAAACTGCCTTGAGATGAAGTACATACGGTATGACGTGATATTATTGTCTTTGAAGAAAGCGTTATTGACGACTGCTATGCTAAAGAGTTCTTTACACGCGCATGGAGAGGGAGGGGCGGGTGGTTTTCGAAGTTATGTTGGCTGACGTCACCCGTTTCCGGCAACAGCAGCGTAGTAGTGCCCTGTAAATTTAAAACCAGTTTCAATCTCAGAGCTTCGGCATTTAACAGATGGGGGGAATTTCCGAACACAAGGTCGGCGGGGCGACAATCCGTCCGCGGCGCTATCGGAGTGTGGGCCCCTTCACACGCGCGCAGCAGCAGCAGCAGCCGCATCTTGGAAGTGATTGAGAGTGGAGCCGCGGCGGGCGGCGGTGATGCGCGGGGTGGAAATTTCCATGCTCGTGGAGGAGGCGCGGCACACACTCGCCGCCGGTAGCGGAGCGCGGTCTCCGTTAACACGTGGATCGCATTCTCTCTCTCTCGTCTACAAAGCATTCGATTTATTTGTAAAGCCACATCGTCTTCCGCGAGCAATGGCAGGATCACTGCCGTGTAAGGGAAATTAATTTAGCGCACGTGTGCGCTTTTTAACACACGATCTACTGGGTTTGTCTTATAAAAGTATAGCCATGTAACATTTCCAGAGCAGCAGAGTGTCTGCGCAATGGTAACATCTGCGCCTAGCGGAAAGTCCTGCCCCAGGCAGTTCGAATCCCACCTCGGGCGCCTGTATAGACTGTTCTACAACTTGTTCCTCTGGGTTCTCGAATTTGCTCCCACAAGTAAAAACATTAATGAATTGGCCATGAAAATATTTAGGATGTAGTGTCTGGCAAATGTTGGCGCTGGCTATCCACATGACGGCCTTCCCACATCTCCTCGGTCGTTCTTTTATCGAGAGAACAGCTTTAAGATTAAATGGATATGTGAGTTATAAAGTGTATATATATTTAAAACGTTACTTGGGCATGCTTTTAAATATTTCTGTATATGCATTACACGGGCATCTACAGATGTAAAGTAAACTGTAGGTGCCTACAGTACTACACGCCATACTGTAGACGCCTACAGTATTACACACTACTGCAGGTGCATTCACGCGTTAAGTCTGTTGAGCACGTGCCATACATGCACTGTGATGTGAGCACGTGTCAAAAGCGTGCCCACTGCAAAAAACGCCTCGCCAACCATCTGTCGATCTTTACCGAGACTGCTCAGTTGAGCGAGATCACAGGCAAGGGGTCCCAGC
>JAZEWT010000006.1:11862479-11873239 GCA_036362905.1 Mordacia mordax
CAGCGGGGAAAGTTCCCTTGGATCTTTCGCCGCCGTCGCACCAAGATTCGCGCTGCACCACCGACTCGTCGTACCGCCGACTCGTGCCTGCCGCCGGCTTATCGTACCTCCGACTCGTGCCACACCACCGACTCATCGTATCACCAACTAACACCTGCCGCCGGCTTGTCGTACCTCCGACTCGCGCCACACCACCAACTCGCGCCTGCCGCCGGCTTATCGTACCTCCGACTCGTGCCACACCACCGACTCATCGTATCACCAACTAACACCTGCCGCCGGCTTATCGTACCACCGACTCGTGCCTGCTGCATGCTCCCGGGGTTCCCCATGGACCAAGGCGCTCGAAGGACCCCCCACAGACCCCTCTCCCACGGTCTCCCTGCAGTACCTGGGCTCTCACTTCCACCGCATACTTGCCACCACCTCTGATGGTCACTCCTTTTGAGGAGCCGCCCACTGACGGCTCCACCCTGATGAACCGCCTCCTGATGGCCCCCCTCCCGGGCAACCGCACACTGACGGCTCCTCCTCTGCAGCTGGGCGGCATTGGCCCCACCCCTCGTGACGGGGGGGGGCACCGCGCCCCCACGCTCTGCGCCACCTAAATGGCATCTCGCCGAGCCACACCACTGACTCAACTGGGTGCTCCCAGCAATGCTCCGCCAGCCTCAGTGCACAGCCATCTCCACAGCGCAGAGCAATGGCACGTGCTGCACTGTCGCACCGTGTCGTCTCCACTGCGCCACCCGCTCCACTGTTCGTTCTCTCCACGCTGCGCTGCTCACACCACTGCTGGCTCGAGCCGCACCACTGGCAGCGCATCACCTGGCCGTGGATCTCTTGTACCGCGTCGTCTCCACTGCAACACTTTCTCAACACTGCGCTGCTCCAAAGCGCATCACCCGGCAGCCGCTCTCTCGCACCGTGTCATCTCCCCTGAGACGCTTGCTCCATTGCTCGCTCTCTCCACACCACGTTGTTCCTCCACTGCTGGTTTGAGCCGTGCTGCTCCGCAGCGTATTGCCTGGCAGTGGCTCTCTCACACTGCGTCATTTCCATGGCGTTGCGTCTCCGTGCGTATCTTGCACGTATCACCTCGTGCAATCGCAAAGCTGCAGCTTGCTCCGGCTCTGCGGCGCCATGCTCCGCTGCACTCGAGCCGCTCTCTCACTCCACTGCATTGCATCTCTGTGCCGTATCTTGCACGTACCGCCTCGTGCAGTCGCCTCTACTCCGCGGGTAATTGCACCCTCCATAGCCGCGCCGCTCCAAACGGCGCCACGCGCCGCCATCTCCCGCCGCCTCACGACTCCGTCGCGCTGGCACCGCAGTCGCCAAGCCGCTGCTGGACTCCTCAGCCTCCGCTTGCCGCACCTCGCCATTGGTCCTAATCGCTCTCTTCAGCTGCCGCACACCGCAGTCATAATTCCGCTCGCTGCAGTCTCCGGCATGAGTCCACATCCCAAATTCTGACACCAATTGTAATACCCTGGCAGGAAACGCTCTCTCTCACAAGAGTCGGACTCGTTCCGCCACCAGGGTATTGGGTTCCGACACGCGCGGGCGACAATGTGGCGTGGTCTTCTTCGACAGATCAACAGCGATGGCACACAGCACGCACGCCAACAGTTATCCAGTGAGCAGACCAGCAGAGGCTTCTGAGGTTTTCCGATGCTTTATTAACGAACACAACACCATGCCGGGGTAACACCACACATCAACTCCTACCATTCCGCGCTTAGCGCTCTCACCACTCAATTCTGCTGGTTACATGCTGAACGCGGATTCCTCACCATTTACCTTTGGGAACTCTCTCGAACGCTTCCGCACACCACGTTTTTTTATCTCCCCAGACGTTGCCTCGTCGCATCACATCACACCACATCTCCGTTCCAATCCGTTTACGCCACATGTCCCCTCATGTTTCCTCCCCCCAGACTACGTGATGTTTACCATCAGTAGAAGGGGGTAATTGGCATCACCCCGGGTCACCCCTCGTATGCACCTAGCCTGTCATGTGCGAGGTTTGGCACCACAATTGTATCAGACACATATGATTATTATTCCGTGGGTGACGAACCCAGTACGCTAAAGAGAATCTGATAAAGGCTAAAGGAACTCTATTGCACCGTCTTCATGCAAGCGGATTGATTTGCAACTTTGCACCATGAGTAAATGGGATCCCCCGTCTCCATTACACAAGAACAATTGTCGTTGTAGGGGTAAAGTGTTGCCTTTATGTATTTTACTTTCAGCTTGGCATGCCACGTACAAATGCGCAGTTAATGAACATTCATAATATTCAATAATAACGTTTATTAAATTGATGATGGCTTTGAAAACCTGCTCTCTCGGGACAGCCGCGTCGATCGCTCCCTATCCTTCCATCGTGACGTTTCGCCTAACATGTTAGAGGCATCCTCAGGAGCAATCATCATGCATCGAGCCGTGAAAACCTACATCATTATATTTATTAGATTCACAACATTACAGGAGGAGCGCTCGACACGGCTGTCCCGGAAGAGCTTTGAAAACTAACCATCGGCATCGTGCTGTGAAAACGTACATAAATACATTTTACTCGTTACAAATTCCGAAATTATGGCACTTTAGATTTAGATAGATGGTATTTTATTATTATAGCATAACGTTCGGAGTGAGCTTGCAAGTTCTGAATGCGGGATTCCTACGATACAGCGAATGCTCTATTTCGCTATATGTGCTACAACCTGAGGGCAGGTATTCTCGACCCGAGTCTTCAAAAGGCGGTTACACACGTTCCTAATGTTTATATTGTAGTATTCCCTTATTACTTACCAGTTTATATCTGCAATGGCTAATCGAAGACGTGAGTCTTGTTTGTCATCGATTAAAATCAAATGATACTTTTCAGCGTTATCTCACAATCCTACCCACTTTCATTATGAATTTTGCTTGAATATAGTAAAACTGCTCAGGTTAGAGAAGAACTTTTGGCACGTCATGTCTGTGATACGAAGGCATTAGTGAACAATGTTATCCATAAAATACATTTTTTGGGTTAGGTTACGTAAAAAAATGTGTCGTAAACCCTGCTCCACTCAACAAAGCTAATCAGTAAGGTTTTGTCACATTGTAAATCGGCGATGGACTGGCGTCCCATCGTCGGTATATCCTTGCCTTGCGCCCTGTGTCTGCCGGGATGGGCTCTGGCTCACCGCGACCCTGTATAGGACTGAGCGGTTTCAGACGATGAGATGAGACATTGTAAATGTGAGCAGCACGGTGGCGCAGTGGGTAGCGCCGTTGCCTCACAGCAAGAATCCCGGGTTGGATTCCCGGCTAGGGTGCCTTGCTGTATGGAGTTTGCGTGTTATCCCCGTGCCTGCGTGGGTTTCGCTGGGTACTTAGGTTTCCTCCCACCGTCCAAAGACAAGCTACTGCCTCGGTTAATTGCCCTGCTAAGTAAATTGCCCCCAAAAGTGTACCCTGCGCTGTACTGGCGTCACATCCTGGGTATTCCTCTGCCTCATCCGCGACCATGCGCAGGAGTAAACAATTCATTCGAGCCACAGTAACTGGGATAACAGGTATTTTCCAGGCAGAGGGAAGGTGCAGCTTATAAGTTCGATCCGTCTCCTGGACTCGTTCCCAGTTACCCGATTGTTGGCAGTCTCTCCAGTCAGAAACCGCTTAGTCCTCTACAGGATCGCGGTGAGCCGGAGCCTATCCCGGCAAACACAGGGCGCATGGTAGGATATACCCACGATGGGACGCCAGTCAATCACCGGGCACTGCGGGCAATTTAGTCTGCAAGCCAATTAACCTATGCAGCAGCATGTTTTTTGGACTGTGGGAGGAACCCGGAGTGCCCGGCGAAAACCCACGCGGACACGGGGAGAGCATGCAAACTCCACACAGAAAGGCACCCGAGCCGAGAGATTCGAACCCGGGACCTTCTTGCTGTGAGGCGTCAGCGCTACCCACTGGGCCACCGCGCCGCCCTCCGTTGTTCGTGGCCACTAGAATTCGCAAACATTGACGGCGAGGGAGACTAAGGCGTGCGGGCGGGGTGCTGGCTACCCAGCCCCCTCGTGTGGCGTCTCCACCTTCATAGGTGCTCGCTACCTGATCCTATAGTCTGTTAATGCTGTACAGGAGGTCTCTGTAGCAACTGCAGCAAGCGAAATGATAACAAATAGGGTCGGTAGGCTGCTCTCTCCGCAGGGCAGCTGGGCCAAGTGTGCGGTTGCTTCACCGACGCTTGCAGAGGCTGAGTGTTCATGTTTTTGAGAGGCCCTCCTTTGCCCAGTCTCGCCTCAGCCATGATTAATTCCGTACTATCTTGTGCAAGCACTGTATTCTAATGAAAGGCAAATGTGTGCCATTTGGTTTTGCGTTACGGTTTGGGCATCATGGTTTAACACCGAGAGCCAAATCTGCGCACTGTACATTTAATAACCAAGCACTGGACGTGAAGACTTTACGTCATGGTGGCCGACCACCATCGAGCAGTCCACTGCGAGATGAAGGCCTTCGTTATATTTGATCATATTCCACGACGCTGGTCAAGTGTGACTTGTGTTGTACTGTATTACACTAACCCTCACTAACCTGTTGGAATATGTTGGGGGGGAGGGGGGGTTATTTGGCCATACTTCACCATACCGATCAGTTCGGATTTTTAAATCTAGAAGTAACCGTTGGGCTGTGTAGCTCTTTTGAACAGTAGTTCAGCAGGGAGGGGTAAGCAAAGGTCACAGGATAGGGCTACACCCAGGACGGGAAGCCGGTCAGTCAATCACTGGGCACCGAGGACAATTTACTTAGTCCGCCAATTAATCTGGGCAGCAGTGTATTTTTGGACGATGGGGGGAAAGCGGAGTACCCGGCGAAAATTCACGCGGACACGGAAAGAACACGCAATCTCTACACAGAAAGGCGGCACCGGAGCCGTGAATCGAACTCGGTCTCTTCTTGTTGTGGGGCGGCGGCGCTACTCACTGTGCCACCCAGTCAACAACACTCACAGCTGGGATCATTGTTGCTCCAACTGCCCCAGCTTCAGGATAACGTTGGCACGTTTGCTCGGAGGTGGCCACGCATTTATTTGAACGTAAACAAGCACGGATTAATCTTTCACGCAATATATTCCGAGTATGTGGACCAGGAAATGAAACGTGATAGTATCCGCTACTGTATACATGATGTGGCTTGCGGGCTGTGGTATATTACTCAAAAGTTTGGCTACTCATGTATTTAAAATCTTTTGTGCATAAGCATGGATTACGGAACATTGTAAGGGTTGTTGGTAGGCTGGGGGGTAGTACGAGAAACCTCCGCCATAGCCAGAGATATACTGGAGGTGGTGTGCCAGTTGTAGTTTCCCAGAAGATGGCTTACGTATCTGTTTGACATGCAGTACTCTAAACGGGGCTTGTAGATAGCCGTATATTCTTGCAGCAGAAAATTCCTAGTGAGCTAGCAAGCTCTGAATGCGGACCGAATGTATTATTTGACATTGTATGTGTATGCCTTTCTGTGTGGAGTTTGCGTCTTCTCCCCGTGTCCGCGTGAGTTTTCACCGGGTACTTCGGTTTCCTTCCACCGTCCAAAGACACGATGCTGCCAAGGTTAATTGGCCTGCCGAGTAAATTGCCGACAAAAAAGTGCTTTGCAATGTATTCGAGTCAAATCCTGTGTACGTTCCTGTGTGTGCCGGGATAAGCGCCGGTCCCCCGCGATCCTGTGCAGGATTAAGCGGGTATTCATATTGATGACGGGTATTCTGGGAGATGGCACGCGATGATAATAATAATTGCATTTATAGAGCGCTTTTCACCCGAGGGTCACAAAGCGCTTCACGGGGCTGTGGAGAGAACGGCGCGTCAACAATGGCAGGAGAACTGATATGTATACATAATACATATATTGGGAAATGGTTTAACATTTATCGTATAATAGCATTTTTAGAGCGCTCATCACCCAAGGGCCACAAAGCGCTACACAGAGCCGCTGAGAGAACGGCACATCAACGAGACAAGAACAGCAAATCAGCAACAACGTTTTTTTTGGAGTAGCTATCGTCATCGTGAGACGTATACTGGATGTCGTGTTTTGCCTGCGTTACATTCTCCAAGTTAAGCATTCTAATGCATTCAACCAAGACACCATTTCTTAAAGTTTCACTATTTGGCAAATCTCTGTTAGACTGGACGGTGGCATGTGATCGTAGGCACGGCCATAGGGAAAGATACAGTACAAGTGGTGCACCAAGTGCAGAATATTCGAGACGTAAAAACCCGAATGGAAATGCGTTCAGCCGTGAGTTTGTTATGCAAGGGTGAATTTTACCCTAAGTCTCGTGGTATGACATGCCGCGCCCGCAATGGGTACATTGTATTGTCTATTTTCGACACAGATCCTCATCTCATCTCATTGTCTGAAACCGCTTAGTCCTATACAGGGTCACGGTGAGTCGGAGCCTATCCCGGCAGACACAGGGCGCAAGGCAGGGATATACCGACGATGGGACGCTAGTCCATCGCCGGGCACTGCGGGGCAATTTAGCCTGCGAGCCAATTAACCTATGCAGCAGCATGATTTTGGACTGTGGGAGGATACCGGAGTACCCGGCGAAAACCCACGTGGACACGGGGAGAGCATGCAAACTCCACACAGAAAGGCACCCGAGCCGAGATTCGAACCCGGGTCCTTCTTGCTGTGAGGCGACAGCGCTAACCACTGGGCCACCGCGCCGCCCGACACAGATCCTATTTACCTTCAAGTTTTGTACATGTTTCGGAGCTCGTTGGTTATGAATTTCCCAAAACGACACTGGATTCTCTATGAAAAATACCACGGAAGGTACTATTGACACATACTACTACAATAAACGTGTTATCATACTATAATGTTTGCAAATTAGAGCTAATGTGTTAAGAAAGTCATTGTTAATGTCTTCTACCCTGGGTGGTTGCGATAAGCTATTTTTTGGCCAGTGGCCCGAGGACCAATCAAGCTCTGTACTGCACGTGTGCAATGCTGACACCTTCCAATGGGTAATGGGTGCTGCGTCCTGGGCGATCAGTGGATTGAAGCTAAGACGCCATGCAGCATAAGGACGAGCAATTCCTTGAATTTCTGAAGTCACAACGTGACATCGCAAACGATCTACACGACAGCCCTGTAGACAGGAGTAAACAAACCCTCGAGGCAGTGTAAAAAAATAGCTAAAAGAGTAATCTGGCATGCTTTCTTGCACTAGACCTCATCCCTATGTATCAATAATAGCGATGGCTTGACAATGTCTGTTAATCCCCACTGAGTCATGTGACTTTTTCAAGACGGGCCTGCATAGGGTTTAAATTTGAAGACATTTTCAGCCAATGAATCGGAGCGAATGAGTGAAAGGTATCAGAAACACCGTGAGAGACACCACGCGCGACGGGGCAAAAAAGAGGCATTCGTTCAGCAATGGATAGATCATGGCTGATGTTTACGGTGAAACGCTAAATAAAACGAGTAAGGATGACCCACTGCTATTCCGTTGGTTTATCGCGATTCCGTACCGAAGTTCCGTTCACAAAATCATATCTTCATCTTGTTTATAGTTTTGTTTGATATTGCTTTCGTCACATCTCCCCCAATACATCCCTCAAAAAGTGCCTGAAAAAAGCAAATAACAGATTATTGATCATTAGCATTTCGCGTAAAATGAGCTAATTTCCGTACAATTATTGATTCCTATGTGTTTATATGTACGTTAAGAGTATTCACAAGCATACAAGTGAGCATCAACAGTCCTAGCCAGTTCTGTGCAGCGCTTTGTGACCCTCGGATGAAAGGCCCTTTAGGAATGCAATTATTATATTATTATTGTATTAATGGGTGCATTGTTTTCTCTCTGCGAATTAATAATTTGGAGTCTTTAAATTAAAAAATTTCTGTCACGCACAGCCATTTTCGCCAGTCTACTACCGGACGCGGCTTCCTCGCGAATTAAGGATTTATTTTACACCGGTTAATGCGAGTTGAAGACAGGGAGCGTAGAAGTACAGTTTAACAATGTAAGTGTTCCACACTATTCTCTGCTATCCACATTCATGTAATATTGGCTTCATATTGGAATGCCAGAAACAGCCCTTTATGCTTGAAGTGACAGGTATAAGGTCGGTTATTTGATGTGGGCAGATTTAAGCAAGCTGCAGGCTATATTTTTTTTTATTTGCTAAAATGCAGTTAAGATACACACTATTTTTTTCTTCTAAATACCCAATTACACTCCATGTGAATAACACAGGGGGTTTTGACTTGACGGGGAGACCACAAGCCTTGACGGCAAGGTTATGGCTTGCAGAAACTCGTGTACAAATCTCATTTGACTTATCACACGTACGTACGCATATCTTGAATGAGTTGATCTGTTAGCAGTTGAAATTCCACTGCACGTGGCGTGTATTACGTGGAATTCAATGTCCAGATCCAGCGATAAGACGCCGACCTGACTTTATCGTGTCAATGGCAAGACACACGTCGGACGTGTATTGAGCGCCATCTGCCGGCACAAATTGAAACCAAAGACCATGGGTTCTTATCCCAACGTTATTGCTGGAACAGTTAGTGGTACGCTAATGGGTTTTATTAGTGCCACAGCTTCTACGCTGCACACGCGTGGAACCGCTGGGAGTAATGATGTGCGCATAATCTGCTGCCCACATCAGACCGTTTACAAATTGAGATAAAAACCCAATTGTAGATTTTTTTTTATTAACAACGTAAGAAAATACCAGTACACGCAACGTAGCTCACTAAAGTGGAAATGTGAAAAATATACACTCGTGCTTTGCCAAGCATTTAATAGAGGGATAAGCGACCTAGTAGGATTTAGCATGCACTCCTCACAATCAAACATTTACAATTATAATTGTCTCGTAGTATACGACAGGTGAAATGCTTTTCCCAAATTTACCAACACCAGCAAAAAAAACGGAAAATGCTTCAATTACGGAAACAAATACCTGCATGTTTTATTAAAGCGTAAACATGTTGTGTAACGCATGCAACGTATACATGAGTTTTCGTGAATGCGAGATTAGTTGCTTGCCAGTGGAATTAGTTGTGTACATACGGTGTATGAAATGCCAATGACAATAATGCAAATCATGATTCGTGACCAAGTAGCCCATACGCATCCGTTTTATAGATTTCAGCTGCATGTTAATTATGATTTCAGATATACTAAACATGTGGAAAAAAGCACTTTTATATTTCATTTGCAACTACAAAATACAGCATACAGTACACCACAATGGATACACAAAGATAAAAGCATATAGAATGGACAATTTACGTCTAAAAAATGTGGCAAAGTGCCTGCGAGCATTCTACTGGTAACTACGGCAGTTTTTATACAAGCACTTCTCAAACGGTGATGTGGTTAACATTATCCTAGTAGGAAGGCTGCACTCTGCACACCAAGTGTGAGGGGGCACATACGATGACTAAGAGAGCTACACCAAAAGACTGACCTTTTCGATTGACGTGACATTAATAAAAGCTATTCAAATCATTGTGTTTATATGCCTTGCAAAGCTGTACAACTGACAATAGGAAGCTGGGGCTAAAATACCACCAAAAAGCACAAGTCAGCTAACGGTTAAACAGCATAATATGGTCATTTTTAATGATTTATTAGACTTAATAGATTATCTGAAAAGCATTTAAGGTTTTACAAAATCCAAATGTATGAATCTGGTAAGTTTAAGTAACTTATATTTTTTGATAATACAGCTGTTGGCATTATAAGCGTATTCACCGCCGGTGAATGAAATAATTTTTCTACTTTTATTGCATGTCATTTGGTGTAATGTTAGCAATTGTATAAGACCACACTGATCAACATCTGCAGTATAAATATGGACATTTTTTTTGATATTACAGTAACTTAGTATTTGGTTCAACTACTGTACCAGCACAGTCCAATGAAACATTAATCAGGCAAACTCCTAAGATGTCAGAAGTGTTTTACCTGGAATGTTTTTAAAAAGAAAACTCAGTAAATATTTGCTAGTTGCTTTTATTTGGGAATTACCAAACTCAACATAACCATGAACTGTGTTTGTAACCCTTTTATCGACATTTTATTACCTAAAGATAAGCAACAACCCAACAGATCATTAAAATATTACAGTAACACACAGATGTATCCAAATTAAATCAATATATATCTTGCAGATGCCAGCCAAACTATTTTTTGTTCCCCAAAACGGACACTTACCCGAAGCATCATTCTCAAAATTAAAAAGTGTGCTGTCGTTAAAAGGGTTAACTCTGTTCCCCTAAACCAAAGCACCGGTGCCCCATCGCTTGTGTCAGCTCCCCGCTCTGTCCGTGTGCCGTCACCGCCCTCACAGCTTCAGCAACCGCCTCAGAGCTGGCGTGCCACAGCCCTTCCGTGGATCCATGCTGCTCTTTGAGTTGAGGAGATGCCCGTACTGGGCCTTGTGCACCTCCACGAGCCGGCGACCCCTTCACATGCTGAAAACACGACGACCCAGTGAGAACCCACTACAAAGCACTGTCCTTTATTTTAAAAAAATAAAAATCTCTGCACAAACGGGCGTCGGACTTTAATTATATAATCTACGGTTCAAATGAATAGTTATATTTACAATGTACAGTGGTGGAGGGGTTTGTGTGCCCGAATGATCCGAGGAGCTATGTTGTCGGGGGCTTTACACCCCTGGTAGGGTCTCCCATGGCAAACAGGTCCTAGG
>JAZEWT010000006.1:11875705-11893800 GCA_036362905.1 Mordacia mordax
GGAAGTGTCTGGGGTGAAGGAAGTCTGGGCATCGCTGCTTAGACTGCTGCCCCCGCGACCCGGCATCGGATAAAGCGGATGAAGATGGATGGATGGACAATGTACATGTACAACAGCCCTTCCTTTCAATCCAATGCTGAATGAAGAGCCTCCCTCCCCTTACGATGCAGGTTCTGGGAGATATTTGCGATGTATCAACTTTCTTGTCAGCGGAGAACAGAGATTGGTGAAAGTGTCGAGTACAGACATGGATGCATATAAATATCATCTCATCTTGTCAGAAACCGCTTAGTCCTGTACAGGGTCGCAGTGAGCCGGAGTCCATCCCGGCAGACACAGGGCGCAAGGCAGGGATACACCCACGATGGGACGTCAGTCCATCACCGGACACTGCAGACAATTTAGTCTGCAAGCCAATTAACCTATGCAGCAGCATGTTTTTTGGACTATGGGAGGAAAACGGAGTGCCCGGCGAAAACCCACGCGGACACGGTGAGCACATGCAAACTCCACACAGAAAGGCACCTGAGCCGAGATTCGAACCCGGGTCCTTCTTGCTGTGAGGCGACAGCGCTACCCACTGGGCCACCGTGCCGCCCAGCATATAAATATATACATGCAATTTAATGATGTAGGTTTTCACGGCTCGATGCATGATTGCTTCAAAAAGCTGATCTCTCGTGACAGCCGCGTCGATCGCTCCCTCTCCTCTCCTCTCGGCGTTTCGCCTCACACGTTGCCTGAGGATGCCTGTAACGTGTGAGGCGAAACGTCGCGAGGAGAGGAGAGGGAGCGATCGACGTGGCTGTCCCGAGAGAGCAAGCAATTACTTTTCAACTAGGTGGGATCATGATGTTTAGCTAGGTGAGAGGCCAATGACACAAGTTTGTTTCAAAAGTTGGCTTGAAGTACAAAGTAATGGTAGAAGCTAATTAAATGCAGACATACATTGCACCAATATAAGTTTTCAATTGTTAAATCTGAACTGGCCCATATAATGCATGTTTATTAGCAATGCAAAATTTTCAATCCACAGTATTCTTGGCAATTACTTCATAGGGAGCACCCTATAAGACAAGGTAAGTACATATTCACATTTTAGACTACAAAGTTGTTATGTTAAGGAACAGCTCCTCAGGTCTCATTCTGCTAGGAGCACATTTTTCAAACCAATGCAGGAGTGTGTGCCAGCTGGCAAAGAAACGTGTTAAAATTATGTTTTATGAATGCATTATTGCTTACATATGCAGAATGGGAGAGAGTAAGTGTTATGTGTCATCTGTTTAAATAGCTTAAAATAATCAATGTGCTTGTCAACTGACTCCCAGGCAAGACACGGCAAAGTATTATACAAGTGTGTTTCAAAGGCGCAAATAAGCATGGTTAATCTGCAACCAGATAATCCGACTATAGACAACGCTTTACTAAATGTGTGCCAACTTGTACCAAGTGATGATGGGGAGGTCGTCCGGGACTAGTCCTGTATCCAGCAGCCTTGGTGGTGCCAGGTGGGCGGCCAGTGCTGGTTCTGTAGCCTGCAGCCTTGGTGGTGCCAGGTGGGCGTCCTGTGCTCGTTCTAAATCCTGCAGCTTTGGTAGTGCCAGCAGGACGGCCTCGTTTTCTGGTTGGCAAACGACAAAAAAGGCTCATATTTAGCGGCACATTGTTGTGGCAAGATCATGGCTTCCATTCGCTCCTGGAAAAGTATTTTATGACTTTTCCCCTAAAGAAAGTAATCCGCATCTTAATTCGGGTATTGGCACAGTCACTTTTCTACTAATTTGTGGTAGACCTGCATGGCTTTCCCTGTCCCGTTATCCAGAATTTGAACAGCATTTCGACAAGTCATGACGACACACACCCAGTTATTCAATTTAGGTAAAGGCTCATTATTTACAATAATAATTGCACTTTTAGAGCGCTTTTCACCCGAAGGTCACAAAGCGCTACACTATAGGAGCTGCTTGCAAAATAAACGGTCAACACAATTTTTTTAAATCGCAAAGGAACTCAGCCCTTTCACAGAGAACTGGAGGCTCAGTATCTCGTTTGTAAGGCAGACCTTGTCGAGCCAGTAAACACGTCAAGGGCATATACACAAAAGCGGGGTGACCACTTGCTTGGGTGTGGCTGTGGGAGACGTAGACTTCTTGGCAGTGCGAGCTTTTTTTCCCAGTGGAGTCTGTGGCTGTGGCTGATGCTGGTGATGTTGCTGAAGCAGCGACGGCGGTGGTGGCATTAGCCCAAAGTCCCCATTCTCCGGTTGGTAAGCACTGGCAGCCATGAGGCCCACCTGCTCAGGCACCGAAAGCCGGGACCCATTCTCTAGGCCAAAGTCCCCCAGGAACCCCGCCATCTATATAGCGTTTCAGGTGTTGGGGATAAGCAGGGGGATGTTGGCAAAGTGGGAGAGGTGGTGGGGGGTTGGAGTGGACAGGCGACGTGAGTGGAGATGCATGTTAATGTAAACAACCAGTGGGCTTAGAATACGCTTACGGCACCCGTCCGCGTTGTATAAACTCGGATTTTTAACGCTTATTTGTTAAGCTATAACAAAGCCACGCCTGCAACGAAAGCATGTTGGAGTGCAGTACATGCAAAAAGCAAACTGTTCATTGTTGCACGAGCACATTGCAGATTCGCATTCAGCTACCATAGACCGCATTTTACAGGACATGAAAATCTGTTCAAATCAAAACACACACATTACTCAGCAACCACATTAACAAGCGACAAGCGGCTAAGTTTGGGCAAATTGGTTGTTCGAGCAAACAGGGGACGACAGAAAACTAGTTATTTCCCCCCAAAAAGATGCTTCATATATATTCCGTTATGCTAAAGGGTCACCGGCCGAAACGTTTGCATGTCAACTACTGTATATCAAAGCCTTTAGATGGGTGTTCTATCACATGCCATTGAACGTTATATTTATACACAGTACATCGTGCAGCAATGCAACGCGTAAATGTTTACGTTGCTTAATGTAAACATGTTGCGTGCCCCTGATTAATCAAACTAGCAATTTGATGCACTTCCTGCCAGTGCTACATATATGTTGCTCCACAGTACAGTATTGCACTGGATTACATTAATGTATTCAAAACAGCACGCCTACTCCAATACCCGACACGAACAGATATATTAGAGCACAACCTCTAGTCTTGTTACTCATTGGGGAATTACAACGTTACATACAACGAACAAAGACAATAAAATAACAGGATGTCGCAAACACAAAAGAGTCTAAAGTCGACATTAGTGCGACCTCAAGCTTAGGCCTCGGACACACGGTGTCGCTGCTTTAAAATGTGAAAAAAGCCACGTTGATTCATTAATAATTTAAAAGTCGTCCATTTGCACTCTGCTCGTTGTGTATATCGCTGTTATATTAACATATCAAGTAATTAAAACCACAAAACAGAATTAAAGTTAAGCTTCCCCACGCTGGAACTGTCGGCCGACGGCCTCGGCCAGGCCCCGCGCGCCAAAACCACCTCCTCGCGGACGCCTCTATCAATCATTTAGATTACAGAGTCCCATCGAATAAAGGCACACAACTGGTTCCAGGCGAGCCACTAATAAACATTTTTTTTCTTAAATATGCACTTTCGCTGCAACAAACCCCTGTGGCTGAAGCGATTCTAACAGGTGAAATAATTACGCCTTGTCGCGGCGAGACGGTGCGGCCCAGGCCTTAACAATGAGGCCTCATGGTTGCGACCGCCGCTATTACAATAACATTGGCGATTAAAACACTTCTACCGAGCTTGGCACCTGCACTGGACTGCAAATAATTAAATTAGGCGCAAATGCTTATACTAATAAGAGTAATAATAATAATTAAACGAGCAAGAGACCCCCACCATATGCAGTCTCTACCTCCCTCCCCCCCAACGCCCCCTTAACAACGCCCGCCTCCCAGCAGCAGCGGCGGCGGCGGCGGCGGTAGCTTTACAACCATCGTCCCTTGCCCGTGTTTCCGCCCTACAGCTTTTATTTTAACGCCCATGGCGTTGTTAACAACGCTACGGTACACATTAAAGAGTGCTGCGAGGTGGGTGAAGCAGAGGGCGTAAAAAAGAGAGCGAGCACACACAAACGCAAGCGCCGCGGCGTCCAGGCCGGGGAGTGAAGGATCTCAAGGCGGTGTCTCCTGTCCTCCCCCTCGCGTCCACGTCTCCCCCACTCTCTTCTCCTCCCAGTGTATCTCGGTCACTTTGTCTCTCTCTCTAACGTCTTCACGTCTCTCGGAGAAGAAACCTTATATATATGTTTTACCTGGGCTCTTAAGGCGCCGGGGGTCGCCGTCTAAAATGCGTGCGAGTGTCGGAGAGAGAGTGCGGCGCACGAAGGCACAGGGTGGGAGAGGGCAGCGGCGATAGGCGAGCGGGAAGGCGGGGGATGGCAGAGGAGGGGCGGCGGAGTTGTCTCTCCTCTGCCGTGTCAACAATCTTTTATTACGTGACCACTGAGATGTTGCCACTGTTTGTTGACGTTTGTGTCGTTGCTTGTATCAGTGCTGTGGGGTTGTGTTGTTTAAATGTATGCGCGGTGCTTTGGAAATGTGTGTGGGGGGGGGGTTCGGGTTGGTTAAACTGATCGGTAATTGTTTTTTAGGTTTATTTTAATATACTGGATTTTCCATTTTCTTCATGCATATTTTTGCATTTTAGTATTCCTTATTATTTTTTGAGTTTTTTTGTAACGTGTTATTGTCTGGCTCGTATATTTTTAGCGTCCGTTATTATTTCAATACAATGTGTATGCCCTTTCCAAATAAAGGGTTTTGTCTTTTTGCCAAATTGGGACTCACAATTTGTGTAATGCATCCGTTGGTTAAAGTTTGCTGCACATCTTAATTTTGTGTTATTCTTAAGAGTTACCTAACTAGTGGTGCTCTGGGATACTGCGTATGGCAGCATTTTGCCAGTGATGAAATGCCAATGTCGAGACCTACTGGCCATGATGACAGGGAGGGCATCATTGGGAGAGCTTCAGGAGAGCGTTCGTGCAGTTTGCTCTTCCTTTTCTCCGGTGAAGAAGTATAGATTACAGTTTATCTGTCATGACACGACTTTGAGGACAGCATAGGCAATCTCCTCAGGTTATTTTTGCTAACTGCTTTTATAATCATAACACCTATTATTTTTATAACAATTTTCTGTGCTTTCATTATTTCACTGGGTGGGGGGTTGATTTATAGAACTGTACGTATCGTGAAGCATGTATTTACTTTTTAGGCCTAAGCAATTATTTTTATGTGGTTTAAAGCACTTTAAACTGCACTTGCTGAAATATTTTAACAATTGTTACTTCAGTTATACTTTATAATACAGTATTTCAATTGCCCTTTTATCTTCTGCTGCTGTATTCAGACTTCTTTTATAGCTTCAATTACATGTTGAAAAGAAATTTGTAAGTCTACTTGTTGGATACACTTGCAACTGGAAAGGTATTAATAAAATACATTATTAATATGTACGATAATTTCAACTTGTTGGACAGGTATAGAAAAGAAAATTCATGCAACTGAAATGTGGTTCTTTAGACGCAACTTGAAGGTATCCTGGACAAGTAACACCTCAAATGAAGATAATTTGTCACGAATGGAATGTAGAAATAAGGTGTTGAATGACATTAGAAGGACACAGTTGAAGTTTTCTCAGGCATATTATGAGGAATTTGAAAGTCTGGTTATCACATTAAAACTTGAAGGAAAGAGTGATCGTAGAAGACAAAGAGTGATTTATTTCAAGAGTCTCTCGAGATGGACAAACATATCAACAATGGACATTCTCAGAAGTTCAAAGAGCAAACATTTGTTGAAGACCATTGTCACCAACGTCCTGTAGGATATGGCACCTAGAAGAATGCGCTGCGTGGTTTTCATTCACTCTCCTGGTGAATGACTTGAGGTGCATGGAGGAGCCACAGACAAGCGCGAAGGCAGCCAGGCAGTGAGCCGATGCCAACAGTTTACCAAGCCCTCCTGCACAAGGTGCTTTTAACAAATTTATCTGTTTGCATCTGAGAGGAAACCGGAGAACCAGGAGGAAACCCAAGTGTTCTGCCCTCGTTAAGCAGTGCATCGCAAGGCTCTTCACAGAGCTAACCCACACTCCTTCATGAACAAACGCAAAGTAAGGCTAAGACGTCTAAGTACACGTTGTTTAATAAAGGTGCATGAATTGCAATCTTGCCCTTGTTATTGCAGTTGGTATAAAGACGATGGTTTTAGATTCATGACACAAAAACGTATTTAAGACCATAACACGTTGCTGTCTTGGCTCAAATCACACGGTTCCTCGACTCGATTCGATGCAACTAATCGATCATTCGATTATTACCTTTCGATTCCCTATTGTGCAAGCATCGAAGGCGATTCGCCGTTTTCCATTTCAAGAAATCGATTCCCCGTAAGCATGTACATTAAGTACTGTACATGAGCATATGACCCAACTGAACAAGTCAAGGCCTGCAATGACATCACCACCCGACCGAGCCGGCCGGAACCGCACGCAGTACGCTGCGAACCCACATGACACTCCCCGCCTGACATCTCTCAGATGTCACTCATTCCCACATATTCGGCAATGTTAACCCGTAGACATTGGAGCCGATGCATTATGTAATTCGTTAATGTCCTTCCTGGAAAGGAGGATGACCTCGGTGAGAGGTCTGACGTAGTTTTCCTGAACGTCAGGTCCACCTGCCACCCATTACGAGCCCGAAGTGTCTGGAAGTACTTGTTCTTCCGACGATGCCACAATGTATAGGCGCGACTTCGCACATGTCTCCACTGACAGCTATGCCGAGTTCCTTTGTAAGTGACGGAAGAACGTCCATCTTCTGGTTAGGAAGTTTATCAGGTGTGTAGGAATGTGAAATCTTGATCTGCTCGACAGCCTGTAAGGAATTGTCTTTCTGTGGACAGCGGGCTGTCCCCGTCTCTTGTGTCAATCAGCTTTCCTTGAGTAGTAATTGGCTTTTTATTGCAACCGGTGCTGCAATTCCCAATGCATTATTTGGGATGTTCACTTGACAAAATACCATGTCTCTTCAAATGACCTTTGAAGGGTCGAAGGTCACCCTTCAAGTCCCAACAATTTCAGGCTGCACTGGAGTGGCGGTACGTCAACGGATGAGTCCAGATCTTTCAATTATTTTGCACGCAGCTCATTTTGGTGGAACACTTCTATATGACTTCGGTACTACTGGATGCTACTTTGTGAAGCCTCAGATTGACAGTGACTAACACGCTCTGCGTTTTTTTAAGTAAATCGATGGCTTTTGGTAGGTAATGATTTAAGTCCATCGTCGATGTAGAAATCTCGTTCCACAAATCGCGTGAGATTGATGCTGAATTCTTGTTCTCTGTCAAGGAGTAGCCGATGTCTCGGTGTGCAGAACGGCAGATTGACAACTGTTGCACTTGTCTGGTTATAAGTCCCTGTTCTTTATTTCTAAAAACTATTTTGTCTTATAGTAACGGAGCTGGTTTATCTTCTTCCTTCATTGTCGCTAATAGCGTGCACCCTAGGTCCTCCAATATTTCCTGGGTGAGTGTTTCTTTGTGGTCTTCAATGGCACAGCTTTCCTTATAGCTGTCAATATTCTTTCACAATGAAGTGATGAATACATGGCTTGAAAAATGGCGTGCGTCCATGTGCAAACACGTTTGTTTTGCATGTGTCGTAATCAGGGCAAACGTCACCTATGATAACCTATCCTAGGTTGAGTCTTTGAACATAGGAGATATTGTGGGCCTGTTGCATTGTTCTCTGACTTAATGCACTATTAAATTGTCTCTGCCCATTAGAAGACCTTCACGTCCTTATTCAAAGGTGGGACGAACTCTGCTGTGGGCTTCAAATGTGGATAATCCCGTGCAGCTTCAGGAGTTGGATCTCACTCATATCATCTGGAATTTGAGGGCATTCCATTAGCGTAGGGAGGGCTATTTTCACAGTACTTGCCACGTTCTTTACGTACCAACTCGCTCTCCTCCCCACCATCTGTATTGACGCTGTGCATGTTCCGAGCCTATACGAATGAAAGTCTGATTGTATGTTCAGTCGTTCGAAGAACGCTAGTCTTGCCAACGATTTACTACTTTGCTAATCCGTCATGGCATACATCTTCAGCGCTTTCTCTGGATGCCTATCAGGGTAAACTTGAACGAGGCATATTTTTGCACATGATTTTCCACTGTAACCTTCACTAACCATTTGGCTATGAGTGGAAGCACTGGTGGGACACTCTCGACTTCCTCTCACCCATCCTCTTGCCTAGAATTAGAAGCTTCAAAGTGGTTGGGATCAGTGACACTGAGTGCAAGGCGGTTGCATGTTTGTCACTGCTGCATTCTTCGAACTTGATGTTGACCTTGCAGTTTCTCGATAAGTGGTTTGTAGCAGAGCAATATCAAAAGCACATTGATTTCCTTCAACATACCCCTCCTTTCTTCTAAAGTCTTCTTTCTGAACACATGGCATTTCGAAAGGCAAATGGAAATTCCCATAAAGCGCACGCTTTTTTTGTGGATTCTATTATTTTCTTGCGCCTGTTGGGTGAAAACGTAGGAGATGCGGTCATTGCAGAAGTAACTTCAGCCTTGTGTATGGCGATTAGTGACCTTGTTGCTCCCTATTTGTTTAAATTCATCTTGGACTTTGTGGAATCCCAGTCAGGAATCCCTGATGTGCCAACCGTGAAGCTTGGGTTGTCCCTTTCCTTAGTCAGGCTACGGATGAATTGAGAAAAATGAGAACAGTGGGAATACGACTTGATGCTCTTTGGTGTATCTTGAACTTTGTGATCTCGATTTTTCCTGTACACTTTTCTTGTACTCAAATATACAAGTTCTGATAAGTGGGGGTCAGCTGGTGCTGATTTAAGCTCTAATAGGAGGTCTCCTAGTTCTTGCAGCTTCTGGTTATGTCGACTTGAGATTCTAGGGAAGTTCTGGGTTTTATTGAAGAGTGTCTTCTCAATGATCGCTGGACTATTATAACACTCTTCAAGTCTGTAATCATGTTGGTTTTCACGGTTATATGCATGATGATTGCTTCAAAAAAGCTGCTCTCTCGGGACATCTGCATCGATTGCTCCCTCTCTATCGCGATGTTTCGCCTCACACGTTAGAGGCATCCTCAAGCACTGAGGAGGCATCCTCAGGTGCTTGGACTTTGAAGCAATCATCACTCTTCAAGTCTCTTTCATACAGTGCATATGACTTCAGTAGGGTCATCGATGTTCACTGCTCGGATACCCTTGGTATACTCTGTGGACTTGTACAATAACCATTTGATAAATAGGATAAGCTCTTGACTTGGAGATGTACCTGCTTCCCCATTCGCTTACCTGAAGATGTCTCCAGGCTCAATAATTCTCACGGTGATTGTCAATTTTCACAAGTCTGACACTGATGAGTTTGTGGTGTCAGGTACTTTGCAATCTGCTCCCACACAGTTGTGCAGTTAAGTGTCTCCCCATATGCCCTTGCCCAACCCTTCCCACTGGCTCACTGCATCCAAATGCATTACTTTACGTGGACCATTGAGCTGACGACTGGGTACTGAGGAGAGGCATATGTTACTTCCTCTTCTAGAGGGGAGTGCCCATCCCCATCTCTGCTACGAACGGAAGGTGAGTTCTCGGAAGCCTGATTAAGTAGACTTTTCACGCACTTCCTCATGAACGTTTCACAGTTTTCTGTCGGTAGATGGATGCTGACCTCACTCTGGGCATTGTGTTCCAGGATGGCTGTTGCCGCTGCAGTATCTATACGAGTTATTTCTGCATCCATACAAGCAGCATAGGAGATGCAAGCGGGTGTTGTTTCTGCACGTGCCCGAGTAGCAGCTTTATCAATGGATGATTTGCCATATGAGTATGTCGAGTTGGTTGATGTCGACTTCAAACTTGCCCTTGGGTGAGGTCTTCCATCACGTATTCTCCCGTAATGCTGCAGTTTGATGCATGCCTTTTGAAAATGTATCTCCACTTCACTATCCTCTCATGAACTCGTGCAAGAGAGAAATGGGTTAATCAGATTGCTGTTGGAACTTGCGTCTATTTTCTCTAATTCTATGGGTGCTTTTGCAAATATGCATATGTAAAAAAGAGAAAAGTCTTTTACCATTCCTGGCATCTGTACAGGTGTTCAGATCTTAAAACACTAAATTGACCACTTTCACAAAGATTGCCTTTTAGCAACATCCGGTTGACACTGACAATTAGGCTCTAAAGAAAGCCATGTCCAGTGTAGGCCAATCAGTTTCAAGGACGATGCATATATTATCAAAGCTTTTTTGTTTGCATATTTTCCCCCAAGAATTAGTGGCCTTTTGCAAATTGGACACTTTGTGAAAGGTGTCCATTTGGTGTTTTAAGATCTTAAAACCTAGAAAGATGCCAGAAATGGTAAGAGCCTTCTTTTTCTTTCGAATTCTGCTCTTAATTTTTTTTATCATGTGTCTCTTTCAATGCGGTAACATTCGTGAATGTTGGTTCACTGGGTGGTGCTTTGAAGGTATCCATATGGCACCCATTCAGGGATGGTGTCAATCTTCAATAAGAACATGCTTTAGCTCTGGGGAAGATGTTTTTCGACTCTGGAGACAATATATTATTACTGGTCGTTGTGGGCCCAGGAGTATCTAAGAACATAGTTTTACTGTTGCATGTGGCACCTGCATTGTCTTTTTATTACTCTTTCATTACCAAGCAGGGCATTGCAAGGCGCTGCACTGTTCCGTCATGAACAAACACAGGGCGAGGATAAGAGTCTATTTCCCCTTTGTTGAGTTAAAGGAGTGTGAATTCCAATCTTGTGGTTGCAACTCTGGTTGATAAAAAGAGGATGCTCTTCGATTCCCGACAAAAACAACAACTTATTCAAGAGTGTAACAACACGCAATTGTCTCAGCTTGAAAAAACACTACTCAAATCGATTCGATCTACCAAATTAATCACCTGATTACCACCCTTCGATGCCCCTTGCGCTAGTATTGAAGGCAGTTCTCTGTAATCCATCCCTGGGAATCAAATCCCCATAAGTGTTTACATTAAATACTCTACATGAGCAAATGACACAACCCAACAAGTCAAGGCCCACGACAAAATCTCCACCTGATCGAGAGTCAGAATCACTCACCACCACAATCCCATGCAAGACATGACACTATAATTGCGAGGGGGAAATATTAAATCCTATACAGACCGCACAGGTCACGTCCACATTTGTTATGTTTTCCCCTGGTAAGCCAGGGTAAGACAACTCGATGCCCATGGAAAGTAAGACTCACAACATTGGGCAGTCCACCAACCCTTGCATTCAAAGTGCTGGATTTCCATGTGTTATTGTTTACTAATAGAGTTTGTATTTGAAATATCTTAATCGTATGACACCAACATTCAAAGCATGAGTACAAATACAATCTGTGACCAGTGTAATGTATTTCAATGTTGTGAATAGGTCTGTCTTGTTTGGGCATGTGCATTCAGCCACACGAGCATATTGTACAACCATGACCAATCATGCTCAATGCACTGCTGGTGGAAGACCAAATTCTTGTACAAATTAGCAGATTCTTGTGCACTTGTAATTATTTAAGTCCAACTTTAATCACACCATCTCATATTTGGTAATTTGTTAATGGCTAAATGATAATAATGATAATTCATAAATGGGTCTTCCCCTTATGTCAATGACACTGCATTTGTCATTTGATTGACAACTCTTCAATCCATATTAGACGCAAGTCCATATGGGTATTCTTTTTAATACAAACCATCTTAAAATTAAGATTTAATATATATTTGTATGTTTGTGTCCTTGGGATATCCCAGGCTTGCATTTAACTTGTAACGCTGTGTGTATTTGTAAAATTTTTGTTTGAGTGAGCATGTTCATAACCATCACTTGATGGAGACACATTAAATTGACTTTGTCTTCACAAACACGAAAGCAATAAATAACCCGGTTCTCAACAACAAATCAATTTGTTGACTACAGAGTCTGTGCAGTTCCACGTAAAGAACCATTTGGCACTGCATCATATTATCTTGCAATACAATCCATAGCATGTGAAAATAATTCTGTGGTATGAAGCAATTTGTAAAAATAACAAAATGCTCTTCTGCCTACATGGCTCTGGATAGATGAGAGATACACACCTGAGCATGTATGATTGGACCTGGGGTTAGGAAAAGGGTAAGCACATGATTCAAATTCCCATTACGTGATTATGCCCCAACACATCTCCAATCTCATCTTTCAGTGTCGTGGTATCATTTAGCAATTTGAATTCTATTGCATGTAACATGAATATCATTAATGTAACAAGACGATATTTTATCATGTTTGAACCTAGAAATTAGAAGATGAGCATTAGTTTTTAATTCCACAATTTTCTGCCATATATTATTATTTTCAAGAGTCATGTGTATACGATACATTTAAGAGTGCAGCCATACATGAAAACAAGTAAAATAGCTCTGCGATGCATTTCCAGGTTAACACATGTTGTTTGCCATGATAGCGGACTCCTGAAGAAGCATGTAGAGAAAAATGTTGAACATTACGCCAAGCAGTGCGTGGTAAAACTAGAACATGCACTGGCGGAACTGTACAGCACAACCGCAAAACGTATGCAGCAAATGAAATCGCGAATGCGAAAAGTGGGTGGGAGCTCACCTGAGCATGGCGGTGGGAGAAAAATACTTCTGAGCGGTGGTGTGAGCCATCCTTCCTCACACCAGCAACATCGGAGACTGTGGGCAGCGCGACGGTGGTGGGAGTGGTGGTGGTGGCCGCAGCAGTGGTGGCAGCATCAGGCCAAGGGGGGATGCGCTGGAGGGCATCAATCCAACTTGTTGCACCTGCAGCAATATGGTTGTGTGTATTCATGAGATGTGGTTCAACGAGAATGTGTGCCTTGCTCATGGGTTGAGGAAACTATGGCGCTATCAGCCGCACGTGTTAAATATTAGTTCACGTTCGTAGAGACAAGTTAAAGTGTACATTCGTTGTGGAATGTGTACACGATACATACATATGTAAGAATCAGAATTTGTAGCATACCCTGCGCGAGAAGTTCTAACGAGGTATGGGCGGGTGGCTGTGCTGCGATGTTGGCATTGCCGGGTCCCAATGTGCAATTTGAAAGGTGTTTGCTAATACTACGTGAAAAGTTTACCCACTCGTCCATCCATCCATCCATCTTCTTCCGCTTATCCGGTGCCAGGTCGCGGGGGCAGCAGTCTAAGCAGCGATGCCCAAACTTCCCTCACCCCAGACACTTCCTCCAGCTCTTCCGGGGGGACCCCGAAGCGTTCCCAGGCCAGCTGAGAGACATAGTCTCTCCAGCGTGTCCTGGGTCTTCCCCGGGGCCTCCTCCCGGTGGGACATGCCTGGAACACCTCCCTCGGGAGGCATCCAGGGGGCATCCGAATCAGGCGTCAATCCTTGGGATGCAGGCAATTTGAAAACGCTAGACTGGTGGGGGGAGGCATGGTGGCCCAGTGGGTAGCGCTGTCGCCTCACAGCAAGAAGGTCCCGGGATCGGATCTCGGCTCGGGTGCCTTTCTTTGTGGAGTTTGCATGTTCTCCCCGTGTCCGCGTGGGTTTTCGCCGAGTACTCCGGTATCCTCCCACAGTCCAAGAAATATGCTGCTGCATAGGTTAATTGGCTGGCAGACTAAATTGCCCGCAGTGCCCGGTGATGGACTGGCGTCCCGTCGTGGGTATATCCCTGCCTTACGCCCGGTGTCTGCCGGGATAGGCTCCGGCTCACCGCGACCCTGTACAGGACTAAGCAGTTTCTGACAATGAGATGAGATTAGACTGTTGGGATGAAGAATGTGACTGTGAGCATTCGTATTCTCAGCCACCTCACCTGTACTTTAGCTATAAAGCTGTTTAAGACTATGCTAAAGGATACAACTTGCATTTACAACATAGGGGTTTCTAAATGTGGTTTCCCGTTTGCATGTGGTTTTTGGCTTTAATTGATATGGTGCTGTGCTTATTATTTGTTGTTAGCTCTGAACTATTTTGAAATTTCCAGATTTCTATGGCAGACAAGTTTATTCATAGGACAACCACTGTTGAGCTCCCACTAGATGCAATAGTGGTTGATTAATCAACCCCAGAGAGATAATTTACCAAAGGTCTTTTCGACAGGGAAATTAACTCATGTTTCAGTTGTTTGAACTGCTGTGACTATGCCAGTGTACACTGATATCTTTCATTTACAAACTGTGCAGTGTATAAAACATCGTTTAGTTTAAACATGAACACGTTGGCATTTAAGGACCTATTTTATTTTGGAAAATATTACTTCCAACAATCGATGTTTTTTTTTGAAAACAGAAAGTGTAGTTAGTACTAGCTGGTCAGAAACCATAACCTCCACATCGAATTAACTGGCATCCTAGACCCTATTTCGGTTACTCACATACCAGTGCCTGGCCAAAAAATCACGGAGACACACACACTTGGAATTACAGTGAGATATATAAACATAAACACACGGATTAGAGGCGATTGACATGTTACGACCATCATATTGAATATTAAGAAAAGTGTGTTTGGGCAGGATAGGTCACTATAAGGGATGATGGTTGGTGGTTGAGGCTGATAACAGATTGGCACCCAAAAGAGGGAACATGCTTAATTTGTCTGTAGGAGTTAAACCGTTTGTTACATCTTGAGACCCATGAGAGAGGGTGACAGCTTGGGGAGACCTTTATTCACTATTGGATTGATCATGGCTGATGATGACCTGCAAATGCAACTTGTACATATACAGACTACAGTTACTCACCGCATGCATATGAGCCTGTTTAATAATACTTGCACTTGTAGAGCGCTTTTCACCCAAGGGTCACATCTTAGATGTTATTCATGGACAATAAAGTCATCGAAAATTTCATGGTATTTATACACATAAACGTCTATACATTTACACAGTACTGGACACTTTCATAGAAATTAAATACGGTCAATCAAATTTGACCGTACTTTATTATACCCATAACATCAATCCAACCACAAGATAATCTGTAGTCACTTGGTTTGAGCTATGAATAGCAGGGAGCGGTACAGAATTAATCAGTTAGGGGTTCAGTAGTTACATTTATCCAGGGTTTCGTATAATCAGGGGTTGTTTGGGGCTGAGCTCCAGAACATATTCGCCCCTGCCGAGGTCTAGAGAACTGGGGAAGGCAGAATAATCGTCCATGATAAATGAATCCTCGGGTATGTTCCATCAAAAGGTGACCCAAGTCGGTGGAATGATGCGAGGAGAGGGCTTTTGGCTTGGGATTTCCAATCCTGTCTCTTGCCCACTCTGCCAGTGGCTCGCACCAAGTAAAATGCATTGTTTTTTTCTCCTGCTCGGGGCAAAACTGCCTTATAGGGTGTATTATGTGGGTTCCTGTGCATGTCAGCAAGGGCCCTCCCTTGAGGCGTGCCAAAATGAAGAAACAGAAAAAAAACCACATTGGGAGAGGAAACTGTGGCTGACTGTACAGCGGATCAAGTGCTCAGCCATACTTGAGCACATTTGTGCTTATCGGCTGTGCAACAAAAAAAATCTCACTAGCATTGCACAACAGTTCCACGTTACGCGTGGATATTTTGTATTCAGAAAATGTTTACAACAAATTAATAACATAAAAACATGTTGCATTAACCTACGCTCGCAGCAACATTCACAGGATGTGTTAGCGTTTCATTGCATGTTTTAATGCCTTTAAAACGCGCCCCCCGCGGTAGTCGCATGCGAGCACGTGGAGGCAACGCGCACGCAACTCGAGTGGCACTCAACTATGCCGCCGCCATGTTCAGCGCTTTCAAATCATTCCCTCGCGACAGTGAGAAAGGGGGGGCAACCTTTGTGTAGCCAGCAACTTCGTGTGATTTAGAGAGACCGGTACAAGTGGACTTCCTTGGTCCTGCGGATAAAAAAAACCCGAAATGGTCCAACGTCTCGCGTTCACGCGTTTTGGGGTGGGAGGAGGGGGGGGGTCATCTTACCTTGGCAATGTAGCCCCGCCATGCACCCCGGAACGACCCCTCCTCCTCCTCCCTGCGCTGCTGCTGCTGCTGCTGCCGCGGCGGCCGGAGTCGCCGGGGCTGGCTGCCTGTGGGTGTGGCCCCGGTGAGAGGCTAACCTGTCGTCGGCAGGCGGGGAGAGACCGCAGCAAGGCGGGGAGGAGGGGGGGCGCTCAGCTGTCTGTCAACTTGGAGCTTGTCTCCACGAGGTCCTCTTGAGACGTATCGGTGACGCGCCGAGTCGCGCCGTTCTCACCTCGTCGACACAGCCCGCCTGCTGCCTGGCCGAGGAGTTGAATTCAACCCCAACCGGAGCCAGGCAGGCGCTTGAAATAACGCAGCTTCCTGGAAGGGGATGTTGCGCCGGAAAAAGGGTTCTACTGGCAAATTTGTTTCGGTCTCCAGTTGGCTGGTTTTGAGGGCCGGATTGCTGCTATATATTTTTTTAAAAGCAAACATTAAATGCATTTTTTTATTCATTTATGCTGTATTTAGTTGGATGTGTATATGTGTGATGATGTAAGTCTCCCTGGATAAGGGCTTCTGGTAAATAATAATTAATAACAACTTGGAGGAACTTAGATCATTTGCAAGTCGGTTTGGGTGTACATTGCAAGGAAATTTGTTCAGCTAAACGAAAAATAATCAATTGCATAATCACATTACCTTAGCAGAATGTAATATTAGCTTACCCTTAGTTGTCTTGAAGCATTGCAAGATGTACAACATGTGACATAGACATTGTGCACATCCCAGCGAAAATAATCCCATTTTCAGCTTAACAATCGTGAAACGTCTCAGTCTCTAGAGAATTAAGAGCGCATAGGCTACGATATGTTTAAATGTATGGCGATTATAAGCTGTAAACAGCACATTTCCACACATTTCCAGTTGCAGCACAAGAAAAAATGCATTTTATGTCATACACACATCAAGCACAGATCATGCACAGCACCTTTACTGAATCGCTTGGGAGTTTTGTCTCGTGAGACAAAAAAATGCGTTGAACACGTGCAAATATGTGTGCCGAGCCTGTTTCCTCTTGCCCTGGCAAAAAAAAAGGTTCCAGCACGACCCTTCTTGATGTTGCTAAAGCATTCCTCAGCCATTACAGTTGCTTGCATCATTACCCACAATTCCTCTTCTCCACCGGCCTGAGCCGATTGGCTGCCACGCTGCCAGACTGGGCTACATGCCAGGGCAAATCGGAGAAAATCCCCGTGTGGGTGGACTTGTCACAGGGGGCGCGGACCACGTGCGCGTGTCAGCACGGTTTGTTACGGGGCTTGCTGGAGGATTCTGAACAAGAGGGACTTTCCAGTATTCTTGGTGTACCGGAGAAGAGATATGAAAGTGAAGTTTGTACGGTAAGAGCCAGAGAAGTGTTACAAATTTTTGCTTCATTTGTGGTTCACGATTGACAACTGTTAAATTTGATTTGGAGAAAGTGAAATTAATCGTGATTGATGTGTCTTTGCACGTGTAGTATGACAATTTTGAAAGAAATGTGGAATATTTTTTTCACGTGTTATTTTATTGCTGTACATGTTTAATGCTGACTAAACCACTTTTTTTCATAATTATTTTTTTATAATATTGCTGTTTTGCCAAATATACTGTAACGTGCGTATGGTTGGGGCATTATGTTTGAGGAGCGAGAGTTGTTGAGATGTGGTTGAAGCTGAGAGTAATGTGTTAATTTCTGTCAGCGTACATAGAAAACCCAAGCGATACTGCTCAAATGGTAGAATGGCAATCTTCCTATGAGTGAAATATTTCAAATCCGAGCCAGGCTAAACCCAGCCCATCATCCTTATAGGGGGCGAATAAAATTAGCAGTCCCTGGTGAGGTAGCATAATTGGGTAATACGTTTATGGCGGTTATACTACGAACAAACATTTTCTTTAACTTTTGTCCCATGAGTTGGCGTTACGGTGGCCCAGTGGTTAGCGCTGACGCCTCACAGCAAGAAGGTCCCGGGTTCGAATCTCTCGGCTCGGGTGCCTTTCTGTGTGGAGTTTGCATGCTCTC
>JAZEWT010000006.1:11902926-11961614 GCA_036362905.1 Mordacia mordax
TAAGCGGTTTCAGATAATGAGATGAGATGATATATTTATCCATATCTCACACCGATGTCTAATGATCCTTTTCACAACAGGCTTTTGGAAGTGATGGGTAAAAACAAAAATGCTGTTGATATGCCGTTTATATGTTGTTGTTGTTAACATGCCGTTCTCACCACAGCTGTGCAGCGCTTTGTGACCCTCGGGTGAAAAAGCGCTCCAGAAGTGCTATTATTTTTATTACATATTTGAGAGGGACGTTTTTCAAAGTTATAACAGTTTGTTAAGGTTAGTGGAACACATGCACAATAGAGTGTTTGAAATAAAGTTATTTTTGACATAAATTATCCCTATTATATAGGGGAATATATATTTTTTTTAATTCGAAGGCTGGACGGCACGGTGGCCCAGTGGGTAGCGCTGTCGCCTCACAGCAAGAAGGACCCGGGTTCGAATCGCGGCTCGGGTGCCTTTCTGTGTGGAGTTTGTATGTTCTCACCGTGTCCGCGTGGGTTTTCGCCGGGCACTCCGGTTTCCTCCCACAGTCCAAAAAAAAAATGCTGCTGCATAGGTTAATTGGCTTGCAGACTAAATTGCCCGCAGTGCCCGGTGATGGACTAGCATCCAATTGTCGGTATATCTCTGTCTTGCTCTCTGTGTCTGCCGGGATAGGCTCTGGCTCACCGTGACCCTGTACAGGACAGCGGTTTCCGACAATGAGATGAGATATCACCCTAAATGGCAACACGCACGCACAACGTTGTAATACGTATTCAAGTTTAAAGGTGAATGCTGCAGATGAAATATACATTTACACACAGTACTTAATGCAATACAGCATTGTTAATGCATTTTACAGTATATTGTGTTTGAAATGAGAGGATATTGTTAACGCCCTAGTTAGTGTTGCTAATAAATGATATCAACTTCGTGAAACTTCACTGTAATGTAACATTGCAGGACATTACAAAAAGGCATCGCCTGTTGTAGACATTTCTAAACCCGTCAAATGATTTGTGCATGTAATAAAGTGACAATCTCACTGAAGTACATGACAACGTTTTAAAGTCAAATTCACGTGTTTCCTTCCCTTTCAAATGGACCCCGTCCTTCGTCCAATGTTCCTGGAAAAAAGCTTTAGAAGAGACTTAACACATACATAATATCTACGTATAAATAGGAGTTACACACGACACAATCCCAGCGCCTGAGGATGCCTCTAACGTGTGAGGCGAAACGTCGCGATGAAGGGTTTAGGGAGCGATCGACGCGACTCCCTAGAGAACAGCTTTTCGAAGCAAATATTATTATTATATAATATGGCTATGCATGCATCACATCACCGATAATTTCCTGGCCTCATTAGTTGACAGATTTTTTTGGCATCACAATCAGCCCACTAGATGGTGTACAGAGTATTTTCTACTTATTTAACATATTTTACATAATTATTATTTTTTTAAGTACGGCATTTTTTTGCGATGGTCATTGTCTAAATGTATACAATTTAAAGATATGACCCGCAATTGATGACCCGCATACGTTATTGGAATAATTATTGACAATTATACCCCCCACTGTGAAAACTTCGCAGAATCATCATGAAAATAAATCATTAGGCCCAGTGAGGCTTTCTCCAGTAAATAAGCTTAATGTGTAAAACAAAATCATCAATAACATTTCCTTAAAGAAAGCATGCTATATTGAATAAGTCAGGGTGCCTTTCCACATTAGTTAAATATTCCTATTGATTGGTCGTGTAGAGGATCTGCCCAATGAGCTACAAAATGTTCTCTCGGCTCGGAGCTGATCGCATCGCCATCTAGCGGTCAGCACAGACTTGGCTGGGATGGCCACAGGCCGCTGTAAAAGCCAGTATTTATAAATAGATCATCGTATAATGTGAGGGTATAAATCAGCATGCAATTGTGAGTCAAATGATTCTATTTGACATTGCGATCCTCTATTAATCTTTTGGTCAGCTGACAATTTTTACTTTATTATCGGCGTACGAGAGTACTCTGTTTTGAACTGTGCTGCAATCAGAGATTTGTAAAAACGATTTTTATTTTTGTTTTGGCTAAGTCCAGTTTGTGTCGTTGATACTTTATTGCTTTTTAAATTTTCAAATAGTTTTTCTTAGGTATAGCTGTAAAGTACAACATGTATATTACAGTCTTTTCTGGGTACCATATCCTGTAGGACATTGGTGATAATGGTCTTCGACTAATCTCTGCTCTATGAACTTTTAAGAATGTCCGTTGTTCATATATTCACCCATCTCGAGACACTCTTGAAATAAGTTAATCTCTGTCTTACACGATCTCTCTTTCCTTCAAAATTTCCTGTTATAACCAGATTTTCAATTTCCTCTTTTCTCATAATTTGACCGAGAAACTTCAACTTTCTCCTTCTCATGCCATTCAACATCTTCTTTCAACATCCCATTCGTGACAACATTTCTTCATTTGAGGTATTACAGTGTGTTTGTTGTGTGGCTTGAGTATTTTCCAAGTTTGAGAATTATCAACTGCACCAACTCCAAATTAGAAAATGGGCCTTTTCAGGCTGTTGTTATGTTTCATGATCTTGTGATACAGCAATCCATCTTGTGTATGCACATGAGCCGATTTTATTTCCATATCATCTTTGTATGTTCCCTCTTTCAGTTGCTGTGTCCTTTTCATTTCTACTTACATTTACTAAGCCAATATGATTTTGCTAACTTGCATATCTTTCAGCTTGTGTTCAGTTTTCTTTGTTATATCGTATCAGATCCATATATCATGGCAGGTAATATACACTGATTTTAAATCGTCTTCTTTATATGAATTGGTTAACTTTGGGGACCTTTTTGTCGTTGTTGTTGACGTGCCGTTCTCTCCGCAGCTCTGTGCAGGGCTTTGTAACCCTTGGGTGAAAAGCACTCTGGAAATGCAATTATTATCATACAGATGATGACAACAAATAACTAGGTTTTAGACATTCTGGAAATAATGCAGATGTTAAGATGTTGCAATATCAAATAGACACCTTTTACAAGGCACCAAGTCTGCAAGAACCAAACATGTTTGTGGTAAACCCTTGATATCTGCATTGTTCTTGAACGGGTCTGCCATTTGGTCTAACAATGGCGAGATAAGATCACAAAGAAGGCTGCATTTGTGGTGTTGGCCAATCAGTTTTAAGGACAATGCATATATTATGAAGGGATATTATTGGTGTGTTCTACCACAAGAATATGTGGCTCTTGCAGATTTTATGCCTAATAAAAGGTGTCTCTTTGGTGTTTGAACACCTGTATTATTGGCAAGGTAAACATTTTATCTTCTCTGATCATGCATGCGTTGAAATGTTGCTGTTCATTAGTAAAGTTGTGGTTTTTCAAAATCAGTCTAGCTTGTCACCTCTTTGATGATTGCTTCGAAAAGCTGCTCTCTCGGGACAGCCGCATCGTTCGCTTCCTCTCCCCACCTCGCATTGTGTCTCCGCCTGAGATTGCCTCTAGCGTGAGGCGAATCGTCGTGAGGAGAGAAGGAGCGATCGACGCGGCTGTCCCGAGAGAGCAACTTTTCGAAGCAATCATACATCGAGCCGTGAAAATCCACATCATTGCATTCACCTCTTTGTTTGACGATTTTTATCCTGCCGTACAATCCTTTTCAATCAATTCCGGAAGTTTACTACGATTGTGACTGCCAAAATAACCTCATAGCTTGTTTATATGTTTGCCAATTCACATTTATGCCTTATTTTTTCAAATCCAATTTCAATAAAACACCTGCTATCGCTGTGACCAACTTTACAGAAAGTGTGTCGCCTAGTCTGACTCACTTATTAATCTGTATTTTTCGCTTATATTATGCAGTCTCATTGTAATTCCGGTTATTGTAAATGTACATATATATTTATATAAACGCTTATAGACATTGGTTTTTAAAAGCGAGTGGCTTCATCAATTTCCACTGATTCATGCCATTTAATAGCATACAAAGGATAGGCATATTGGCATTTTGTATCCATGAATAGTTTACAGATTCATATTTATAGTATGGATGTGGTCGATGGCAGACAAAACCCTTCCTAAACCTAGCTTGCTCATGTGGTTGTCGGTCTATATAATTTATATTAAAGTAGTCTCTGTCCAGTGGTCTTCATGGTGCGGCACCACAGATTGTGTGTGTGAGTTTAATCTCGACCCTGCCACCTGTATATTTAGAGTTTACATGGAATCATCTCCGTGGTTGCGTGGACTTTTCTGCGGGTCCTCTGGTTTTTCCTTCAAACGTTTAGAAACATCTCATCTCATTGTCAGAATTTCTTAATCCTGTACAGGGTCGCGGTGAGCCGGAGCCTATCCCGGCAGACACAGGGCGCAAGGCAGGGATATAGCAACGATGGGACGCCAGTCCATCACCGGGCACTGAGGGCAATTTAGTCTGCAAGCCAATTAACCTATGCAGCAGCATGTTTTTTGGACTGTGGGAGGAATACGGAGTGCCCGGCGAAAACCCACGTGGACACGGGGAGAACATGCAAACTCCACACAGAAAGGCACCCGAGCCAAGATTCGAATCCGGGACCTTCTTGCTTGGAGGCGACAGCGCTACCCACTGGGCCACCTTGCCACCCCAACGTTTAGAAACATGCCTCTATATAATTTGACTCTACTATTAATTTCCACGTTTGATGAATTATCCAAAGTGGCCAGGCAACCTTTGAAAAAGACTAGAAAGTGAAAATAATGAACTTGGGTTTTTTTTTAAGCTATCAAGGAATCCAGTGCAGAGGATCCCAAATTCATGAAGTTGCAAACAAAATAAACTCGATTTTAACCTACGGTCAGTCGTCTCTCCTCAACAAATTAAAAACAGGAAGTGATTACAGACTGGTAGGATGCCAGTTACATGTACTTCAACGTAGCCAGAAGGCACAAATATAATACCAGGGAAAACTCAGATACTGTACAGTAGTTAACATAAAAAGATATGGTTAGGAGGTTGCCAATTTTACATCAACTGTAAACGACATTAAAAATAATGTAGGAGAAAAAATATGAAATGCATGTTGCCACTTTAAATAATGCAACTAAATGGTATAGCACAGTCATGAATAGTGCATTTGCAGTAGGGAGGGGCATATTTTAAGAGCAAATTGTCTGAAACCACAATACGTGCTGAGGAAGAGGAGATGTTTAAAGAGATGGTGATGATAAACTAAACGTTAAATACACAGAGTGCTGTGAGACGATTATTGTTATATTTAGAAAGCAAATCAGAGAACCCTGACGATGGACTGGCGTCCCGTCGTCGGGTGTATTCCTGCCTTACGCCCTGTGTTTCCGGGATAGGCTCCGGCTCACCGTGACCCTATATAGGATTAAGCGGTTTCAGATAATGAGATGAGATGAGAAATCAGAGAACCAATGAACAAAAACAGTCGTAATCGCAAGCAGTGTTAGCACAAAGCAGCAGAAAGGATTTTTCACATTTGGCCCATCGCAATTGGCTACAAAGAGCGGCGATAAAAAAAAATCATAAAGAAACACAATGTTTCCAGACACCATAAAATCGCTGCTTACTAAAAACCGTTTTCAGTCGTCTCGTACAACCGTACGACCAGGAATAACGGGGTGGGTTTAATCGTGAATGTATGATGCACAGACACACGCGCATAGTATACCTATATGCATGCTCGCTCCGTGCCTGTTGGTGCAGGCTGATTGTGAGGGTTGTTCGGAAGAGGAGACGTGATCGCGCATCACCGGCGCCAGCCAGGGGGATGACTCCACGCCCAACACACGCACGAAGGAAGCCAATGCGCGGTGAAAAGCTGAGGCATGCAGTTGCCTTGGTAATAGCAGCCTACCACGCACTGACGTGCGAGCCCTGCATTTTGCGGCTCTGGTAAGTCACCTTTACTTAACGTGACCCATTTTCTGCGAGCGGCGCCCGACCAGCGTTCCCCGTGCTCTCTGTCCACTCTCGTGTGTGCCGAATAATGTCACTGTTGTTAGAAGCCGACCGATAAGCGCTCAAGCACCTTAATCAAATCCAGAGCAATTAATAAGATGGTCATGCCCCATGAGCTCAAGATGTCTCTGGTTCAATTGTTTCGATGGCGTTATGATCATGCATGTCGCGGTGGGTTTGCACAACGTAACAAAGGTTTTGGAGTCGACTATAGACCAGAATGTAGCAAATCATTATTTTATTGTATCGAGATAATATGCTTGAGTACCCTGTCTCACTTAATATATTCTCTTAAGCGTCAGGTCGTATTTTTTGCAATTGTATGCTTTATGCTTAGAGCCTGTATACTTAAAGGCGTTTTTGCTTCAATGTTAAACGTTTGTGTTGTGATTTGTTCAATGGAGCACTTTACTAAGGCACCAACTACATGCATCAAACTGTTTAAACATCTAATAGAATGCCCGATGATCTGGCTGTTTTGTAACACATTGGCGCACTTACGTGTGTTGAAATGGGTCAAATTTCATTTTGGCTCACGCCACTGCTGACGGAAGGGCCTCCACTAGAGGGAGTACTATCGAGCCTCCCTCTGGAATCTAGAGGGCAATTTGAGTCATTATTTAACACCGGCCAGATGTTTTCCAGAAGCGAAGCAACAATCTTTTGCATACAAATTTGCGGGCATATTGGGATATTAGTATAGGTTTATACGGAGCTAAATTTTCTGTTATTATTTTAGACGTTGAGTTAACCAGTAGTTGATGGCAAAACAATTGGATTCAGATGCGCATTGGTGTCAAATACAGACATGATGTACATGAGGGCAGTCCTGTCGCGTCACTAATCAGGCGTACCTATTAATATGTAACGGTTCTAATACACTATACATTACAAGTGTCTTCAATTGAAACATCTGTTCATTACTCTTAATCAAATAGCCATTCTTTATATATTCACAAAAACCTTGTCATACGTTGAAGTTTTATATTGTAGCACTGCTTTGTATTTACAGATTAAATCTGCGTTAATGCCGTTATGAAATGCAATATTTTGATTAAAATCAGTACCTTGCACTAAGCTCGACGTGTTTTCCAGATTGAAGAACTCTACAGAATCCAGGACCACCGCTGTTTCCCCGATTCATTTGGCTGCACATGCGCTCTTATGCAGCGCACAGGTCCTCCTTGTGCTTCTCGGGACTGCTTGCTGAGTGCCTTGCGTGCTTCTACGTGACCTTGATTGATACTTAAACTTGAATATGCGAAAGTACGCGTTTTACTGTGCAATTGGCTGACGCTCGGGAGCACAAAACGTACACAATAACGGCGTTCTGACGAGTATAAACATAGGTTTATTGGCTGTGTTTAAATTGATATCAGCTCATAGACTGTACATACGGATTTAGTTTCCAACTAGGGGTATAAAAACTACTGGCCGTCCACAATGTCATGGGAAGTTGGCGACGAACACTGCTAGATATACACACTTTATTAAAACGTATTTATTGAATCGCCTTGTATTAGCGCTTGCCTACCATTAGTTTGCACTACTTGCGTTTGTAATTGAGGTTTAAAGTAATGCAGTTAAAATAGTACGATTACTTTCCAATGTTGTTCTTCTTGGATAGCCATGTCGAACGCTCCACTCCTCGACGTTATGCCTTTCACGTTGGAGGAAACTGCAGGCGTTCTCTGTGGTTGTGACTGAGTGAACTCCGTGGGACTTGCATTGTGTCTTTCTCGCATCCTCCCTTCCTGGATCCCTTGCTTCCCCCTTTCCCAGGATCCATTGTCTTTATTTAAATCCAGTTTAACTAATCCCATCCCACTCCTAGTTTAACAGTAACTTTAATTGCAATCTTACATCATGGATGTCTGCCGCGTTGTTTACAGGGAGTTAATTTTTAAGGGCTATTTACTGTTCATTTTAAAGCTGGTGGCCGTATTTGGCTGTTTTTTCATTATTTGCGTTGCTTGATTTTTTCTTGTCTTGTGAATTTCAAATGCTTCAATTTCATCTTCAGCTTGTGGTGGATTGCAGCCAGAACACGCATATTTTAAAAATCGTTGCTGATTTCTCCGTAAGTACCAAACGCACAGCAGCCTCGTGCTGTCTTCTTAGTGGCGACCGTTCTACCGATTTCACCAATATAAACTTCATTACAAATTGTGTCTGCAATGGCAGTCGGTCTTTGGGTGATCTGAGCACATCCTGTAAACGCCTGTATCAGCACAGTCACACATACTTCCTTAGTCATGTGCACTCCGTCACGAATTGCGCAGAACTCGGCGCCGATATCCCGAGGGAAAGCTTTGGCAAGCAATCGTCATGCATTGAGACGTGAAAACCTACATCAGCAGAATACGCCGTATTTTTTTTATTCCAGTGGCGTATACTAGATACTTAAAAGTAGCACAACAATGTGATTTAGAAATCACTTTTACATTTTCAGGGTAGGAAAGTGTCATGCAATAAAATTACTGCCCTATCAGCATAATTAGCTCAACATTTGCTTGTTTGTATTCTGCACATTGTGCCGCTTTACACCTTTTAATGTAGACAGTTTAAAATAAAGCTGAAATGTACTGGATTTTGGTTTGAAAGTTCCTTCTGTCGTGAAGATATTATTTAATGAACACGATTCACACATTGAAAGTTTTATTTACGTATTTAAAACAATGTTAGAAATCAAACAGTTGTGCTGTACAGTCATTTGCAAGTGTTGGTTTAATTTCAAAGCTCTTGCGACATACTTAATACTTTAACTTGCAATAAAAATGCGATTATTTTCGTTTGAGTTCACATACAGCAAGTTTCTCACTTCCAAACATGTTTCAGAATATACAGTCAAAAAAGAAGCAATTTTAGGCAACTGTTAGCTTTTCTTTTTGTGTCTGAACACAATCAGTTTTACCAAGTCAAGCTTTAATCAGATTTGTAACACAAAAGCTACCAATGAGCGTTTTTTTTCTCACCATGGAAATGTTCAACTGATATTCAGACATTAATTTGAGAAAAAAGGAGCCGTTTCCTGTAGCTGCAAAATGGTCAGTGTTTTTTTCTGGTTTGCTTGCAGAGCATTGAAATCCCACGAGTGTATAGCACTGTTTGTACACTGCAGTAACTCTTAAAAAGACCTTTTCTGAAAACAACCATGAATGTACTGATGGAGGTTTTTGAGGTTCGATGCATGATTGCTTGCCAAAGCTGTTCATTTGCGATAACCATGTTGAGGAGGAGCAGTCGACACAACTATCCCAAAAGAACAACTTTGGCAACCCTGAATGTTTCAGTTTTATTCAGTCAGGGAAATGCTATGCATTGTGTCGATAATGGCATGGGTACTAAATTAAGTAACAAATCATTGTTTAAATTCGGTAAATAATTACAACGGATGCAATGTTGAACAAAATAAAAAGTGTATACACGTATTGCTTTAACCAGATGGAAATACATATACATCAGTTGAAGGTTACTTTGAAAGTATATTTAAAAAATTGCCAAAAATAGTTTTAAAATAATTAGCTAGTGGCCGATCAATAGGCTAGCAGCAAACTGAGTCATCTCATAATGCAGATTAAACTGGATAGGCGACACTGAAAAACATTCTACTCAAAAAGCACGGTGAATGTTGGGACGCCATAATTGAATGTTAACAGCATAACATGATACCAATTACGTTAATAGTATACTGTGCTACAGTAGTTTAGAGTTTTACTACTTTTGCCAGGCCTGAACATAATGCATCAGGATTATCTCTCACAATGAGATCTCCTCAGCCCTTAAGAAACTAGGCAGCCAATCATGATCATGTATGAGTATGATACCCAGCTCAATGTGTATGTGGGGAGCGGTGGCCCAGCGGTTAGCGCGCTGGGATACAAACCCGGCCATACGAGTTCAAATCCTGCTCACGGCCAACACCGGTGACGATTTTCTGAACTGGTCCGAGACTTCCCCTAGGTCGACTCCACCTCATATGAGTACCAAGTGCAATGTGAAAATATTGCCACTACTGAGACAAAGGCGGCCGGGCATGGTGCTGGTCACCCACCTCCTCTTGTGCCGTGTCGACCTTCATAGGTGCTTGCTAATGGCACTTGACCATACAGTCTGTTAAGGCTCATGGGTTTTTTTGTCTTCGCCCAATGTAAGACAATCTTGTTAATGGACAGTAGTAGGAATTGCTACATGAATTGTCCATGTGAAATTGTGTATAGTTCAAGGTTAACCTTCTCCGAAAAACAACTTTACAGAAAAAGTTGTTTATGATGTACAGCTAGTCTTGTATGCAGAGTTAAAATACAGGGCAGTTGCTTCAAAAAAATACATGAAATAATGAAAAATGTTTAAATATAGATGTATTACTCAATGGAATAATTACGTGTATAGATTTATTTTATAAATGCAAATGTCGACTAAATTGCACCAAACATCTTGACATTTTCTGCTCTGCACCAACACTCCATAGGTCACATTTAACATTTATACAGTATAGTACATAGCTTACAACTTACGGTACACAAGAGCAACACAAAACCACAGCTGAGAAGAGCACAGTTTTGTCGACAATCAAATATTGGTAACAGCAGGGGGTATTTATGGTTACTTAGCCAGCTGTGCTCCTTGGTAAAAAATGCTGTGAAATTGAAAGATGTAACGTAACTTTATTATTATGAACTTCCCCACTTGGAGAAGTTTAAATAACCATATTTAGACCATGCAGAATAATGGTTTCCAGGAACAAAATAACTGTTAAGGCTTGGTTAATTTATTTTCTCTTTATATCTGGTGAAGACACAGTAAATGAGGTTCAATGATGACCTGATGTAATTTTCTTTTAAATTAATACTATTCCTCGTTTTAACCTGCCAGCTTTAAACAGTACCTATAGACTAAAACAGACAAGGGGTCAATTACAATTTTCATTATCTCATTTGTGATACATTGCAATCACAACGCAATTGTGATTTCAGTGAACAATATTGAGGTGTTTACAATTACAATTGCCCACAGGTATGCAGCATGAAAAAAATCGAAGCATATGAAGAAAAAAAGGAATGATCACCTTAAAGCTTACTTTGAGTAACTTAATGCAAGTCTAAACCATGCAAATGCGGCTCTTTGAAATGCCTTAAATAACCCCTGAAGATCGGTTTAACTCACAAGACTTTAAGATCACGGAATCTGAATCAGCCGTTGCTGCTTGAATCATTGTGCCACCTGTTGCTGAAACTGTTACATGACGCTGCAGCAGGAATTTTGTTTCCGAGCCTAAAACAAAAAAAAGCAAGTGCATTAGAGATAACACAGCGGTAGATCAAAGCAACATATCCTTAATGTCACCACTAACCTAACCGTTAAATACATGTAAAGATGTTAATATGTACAAAATGTGAAACTAATTTGTTAGTTTCACGTGAAAGTGGAGGTAAACATTTAAACTAGTTTTATTTATTTCACGGCAAATGAATAAGTCAAAGCGATGAAAATAAGTGATGTGAGAATGAAGAGTCACCGTTTTGTAGAAGGTTTTGGACTGAAGGCTAAGGTGATCCGACTTGGAGACCAAATCATCGAGTTTTTCTCCTCGTTGAAGAAGTGACTCCATAGTATGGTGCTGCAGAAATAAAGTAAACATCTCCATTGCTGAGACTATGGAAGTAACCAACCGCTTATCATGAAAACTCAATGTGGCAAACGTGTTTTGGAAGCCTCTACTAGTGAGCGACCAACACCACTTACCAAAATGACTTTTGTTTCATCCAGCTCTGCCTGAACCTTCGTCATAGCATCCGCTTCTTTGGGGTTCTGTCAATAGTAATTGGAGGAAAATTCTTCAACTTTCATTCTAATACTGAGGCACATTTTCACTTTTGGGTGCACCACGGAACAAGTACAATAATGGTTTACTGCACATACACACGATGAAAGATGTAATACCTGGTATTTTGCAAGGTAGGCATCAAGTCCTTCAAAGGTGGTTGATGCTGGGGAGCCTCCAGGCCAGTCGACACTTTTCACCTGCAGAAAAAACTCCTCCAGAACCTTAACAAAAACATCACAGAAACAGGATAAGTCTGTGTACATCTTAAACGTGAAGTTGACATAACGCAAGTACATTTGTAGACAATAATTCAGATTAGTAAATACTAGGCTGACAGCTTTTACAATATTTATTATAACATACTTCATCTTAGTACAAATAATAGCAGAAGGGGATGTTATGGTCTAATGTTTAGCATAAGTCACACAACCCTGATGTTGCTGATTTGCTGTTATTATTGCCTTGTTGCTGACATGCTGTTCTCTCCACAGCTTTGTGCAGCGCTTTGTGACCCTCGGGTGAAAGCGCTCTGGAAGTGCTATTATTATTAACCCAGGGGTTAAACCTGGCATGGCAGTTGAAAGGGTGAATGTGTTTATGAAAACCCCATCTACTCAGTGGTGGGAGTTAACGGGTACACCACAGTTGATCGAGTGACAGGTCAAGTATTGAGGGGTAGGTATTCTCCCACTTTTTCCAAGATGTCTGGCTGGCATGGCAGAGGCCAAAATACACCCTCAAGGGGCGCTCTATATTTCCGAATTGTGGAGTTCGTGAAGATCGCAGTAGACACCTTATATGGGCTTTGTTTCAAGTTACATCCATAAATCAAATGACATAGGCTGCATTACTTGATTAGTTGTGCTGAGCTGCATTTCAGTCCCATGATTAGCGTGCTGTGAAGGAGGGCTATTGCCCAAATTGTTGCCAACCATACATTTTCTTCTTGTAAAGCAGTCTTATTGACGACTGTGTTGACATTTAGTGGCTGACCCTGAGAAACCTACTATTTACAATGTAAACGTGTGACACGTTCACTTGCCTTGCTAAGGAGAGAGAAGCACACCCGTGATGGGTATTCATGATCTGCCACAACCACTCCAGCCAGCCCATCCTCACGGACGTGAGCGTGACAGAAGTAATCTACAATCAGGCAAGTACATGCATTGATACTACACAGCTCCAAAGAAGACCAACAAGTATAGGATTCCCATTTCAGTTTGGACAGAAACGTTACAATTAAGACTAAAAGTGTATATTACACTAGAGATTGAGATTTTTTTAAATTATACATTATTACAATAACAACAAACCATCATTACAACATCAGGACACAGTGAAATCCCATCCAACAGATGCCTTCCTAAGGCCTCCCCTGAGAACTTCACACTTCATCAATTATCACGGATTTGCCTTAATTAATCATGTTCATAAAAGCGAGGAGGAAAATCCTTTCAGGTCACTTTAACCATTACTGATTTTATCATGGAGAGGAATTTGGATTTTAAAGTATAAAGTCAAATCTACAAACATTTTAAGATAAGTGCTAAAGTGCGTAAACAATTCCAAATAATATAAGCTGTAAGCTAGTTTAAGGTCAAAATGCAATTATTTCACACGTCATTCATATTGAAAAAAAAATAGCAAAGACATTTAATGATGATTGCGTTGAAAAGCTGCTTTCTCGGGACAGCCGCGTCGCGTCGATTGCTCTCTCTCCCGCCATCGCGACGTTTCACCTGACACGTTAGAGCCTGAAGGCGTGAAAACCTACATCATTACAAAGACATTCAAGGTTTTACCTTGTTCCTTTACGGATGCACGACTGCACCTGTTCGTCCTCTCCACAATGATTTGGCTCGTGAATGCCAGGAATTCCTGTACACTGTATGCAGAAACATGTGCACGTTTAAACCATAAAGACTCAGAAGTGTGAAATACATTGGCAACACTTGATTTAAACAAAATAACCTTTGTAAGTTGTATTTCCAGTAACTGCACGTGATGACAAGGATGACTTTTTTTTACTGACGTGTACATTTTAGCACTCAGCAAATTTGTCATATTTAGATGATTTATAGCTGCATACCTTCATTAATCTAACCGCAAAACTCTTTCGCAGACATTTAAGTTACTATTAAAGTATTCGTGGAAAAAAGGATCATTTTAAATGATTAATTTTAAAAGTGTAACCAATACAGTTGACCAATATGCTCATGGCATGCCAAACAATGTTAACATGAAACACATCACTCATCTCATCTCATTGTCAGAAACTGCTTAGTCCTGTACAGGGTCGCGGTGAGCCGGAGCCTATCCCGGCAGACACAGGGCGCAAGGCAGGGATATACCCACGACGAGACGCCAGTCCATCACCGGGCACTGCAGGCAATTTAGTCTGCAAGCCAATTAACCTATGCAGCAGCTTGTTTTTGGACTGTGGGAGGAAACCGGAGTGCCCGGCGAAAACCCACGCGGACACAGGGAGAACATGCAAACTCCACACAGAAAGGCACCCGAGCCGAGATTCGAACCCGGGACCTTCTTGCTGTGAGGCAACAGCACTACTCACTGGGCCACCGTGCCACCCCACATTACTCATGTCATACCCATATGAATAACATTTCAAAACGTTACAGAATTACAATGTGATACCTAGATCGCTGGAAAAATCCAAACGATGAGACATCGTAGGCAGCTTTGAGTAGGTTCGCCTTGGTTTCGCCTTTGTAGAGCACGCTCAAACAGTACAGCTTCATGCTTGTCTTCCCACTCGACCTTGCCTATCTTCCCCAGCACTGCAAATCAATAATCATTATGTGCATTGACATCAATCATTTGTTTTAGTATTTTATAGTAGCAATGACAAACCACAGCAAAGATGAAAATATCGAATGATGCATTTCATGGAGGCCAGGCAATGTACTGTACCTCGCTATTGAACAGGTGAGTGAGGTGGTTAATAGTGGAAATCACGCAGTGGAAGAGATATACCTGACGGCAGGAAATCCTCTAATCACTTTCCACTTAAGTTTCACACTTGACATACCATCAACTACTCTTTTTTGGAATTGACACTTATTCCCACAGTTGAAGCTAATAACATTTTTGCCGTATAAAGAAGTTTTAAAATCTAAATATGATGGTCTTAATTGGCTGTAAACTCATACAACCAATAGCGAATCCGGCTCCCAGCACAAATGTTGCCACTGGAAACGTCTCATCAACTGGTAAAGCCTCAGCTACTGACTGGAGGTACAGCGATGATTCTGCCAAGTTGACAGTGATATGGGCATTGTTATGATTATTAATTACTATTTAGCTGATACCCTTATCCAGGAATACTTACATCATTACAGAGGCGTGAGGAAACCATAGAGGGGTGGGGAGAAGACAGCCATGCAGCAGCCGGCGCCAATACCTTCCTGACACGCCAGTCCATATATTTTGATTTTATTGGGCAATTAATGAGTATTTGATTTTTTTTGTTGTGGGAGAAAACAAGAGAACCCAGGATGAAATTAACGCCGAATAGGGGGAGAACATACAACAAACTCCACAAAGGAAGGCACCCTAGGCGAGAGTCGAACCACCTTGGGTAGGACAGTGTGAGGCGCAGACGATACATCTGCGCCACCCTGCCGTACATTGCGTTCGTCTAACAACTAAGCAGGTCTCGCTGATTCACCTGGGCTCGCCAGACAGTAATAAACAGGGACATACTTTCCTTTTTTTAATAGCGCCATTTGATCTAAATATAAACACCTGTACATATCTTTGCTGAGCAAGAACTGCAATGCCTGTACTTTGTTCTAAAACATCACATAACCAAGGGTATTAGTGCTGTACACGGCTCCACACAAGTTGGACGAGCAATGTCAATCTCAACTGGAATGTCTCGAGTTCAATGTCCTACTCAAACGCCATCCCTCTATTTATACGAGAATCTGACAAGAATACGCTACGTACACTACGTGGAAGACCAATATTAGCATTGGGCACACACAATGGATATTCTGCCATATTAACGTGGAATTTCAAGCAGGTGTGCGGATAAAACGATGCTTTCCTTGAGGGGGGAAAACGACTTCTTCCATAAACGGCGATATACTGTCTCGGGCTGTCAGACTACAGTACGCTAAAGGGTGGTTAATGACAACCATTTAAATTTGACAAAGCGGTGGCTTTATCAGCAGTCACTGCTGTCGCCCCCCAGTGTAACTTTACCATCTATTCTCGATAAAAGCTTTAAACCACATGCGTGGACAGCCTGAGCGGGAGCCTTCAAGACTACGAATGAGAAAGTCACATTGATCGCTTGACTTTCATTTCCTTTTAATTTCCATTTAATGAAGGTGCCTGATAAGGGAGACACCCAACCACCCGGCCACCCGGCCACCCAAGCACCCGGCCACCCAAGCACCCGGCCACCCAACCACCAGTCGACCCAACCAGCCAGCCACCCAAGCACCCGGCCACTCAACCAATCACCTAAGCAGACGTCCACCCACCACTTTAGACACAGGACACCGATAACATCAACAACACCAACCATCAGCAGCCCGAGACTATGACTACTGACGAGAAGGAAACGCGAATAAAGGCTCCAGGTACCATGTGCGATGACAACGGCGGCGGCAGCGTCTCCAAGCCCAAGCCTCTTCAGGAACCACGTCGATCTGAACGCTGCTCCGGAAACAATTCAACGTCAACCTGCGAGTCAGCTAATTACGTCATCGTTCATTCGTAGGGACGGGACTGGGGTGAAGTGACGTCACGCGACACGGCGACATTCGCAAGCATTCGTGACATCACTCCCAGAACCGGTCCACTACTGTCGACGTGACAAGTTTGACGTCATAGTTGAGCGATTTGGGCCACGTGACGCGCGCGTCCCCCACCCCCTCACGATAGGCGTGACGGCTAACGAGCCATCATCGCTAGCCTGTACTCGATCCACTGCTGGATGTCACCGTCCCTCATCGCTCCATCTCTGCACAGGATGCGGCCTTGTAGCGCAAAATACACTGTGGTGTGTTCTTCCTTGGCTGGAATTTCCTACAATATTGAGAGTGGTGCACGTGTATTGCAATAATACCTCGTCTCATCTCATTGTCAGAAACCGCTTAGTCCCGGACAGGGTCGCGGTGAGCCAGAGCCTATCCCGGCAGACAGAACGCAAGGCAGGGATATACCCACAATGGAACACCAGTCCATCACCGGGCACTGCGGGCAATTTAGTCTGCGAGCCAATTAACCTATGCAGCAGCATGTTTTTTGGATTATGGGAGGAAACCGGAGTGCCCGGCGAAAACCCACGCGGACACGGGGAGAGAAGCTCGCAAACTCCACACAGAAAGGCACCCGAGCCGAGATTCGAACCCGGGGCCTTCTTTCTGTGAGGCGACAGCGCTACCTACTGGGCCACCGTGCCGCACTATTGCAAACATACCGTAGTATAATGAATAGTATGCCACACGTTGTTTGACATGCAGCTTTTCGAGGCTCCGTGTATGAAAATTGTTCTTAAGAGTTGATCCTTTGGACATCTGTATCGAGAGCAGCTTAAGAACATTTCAGTGTTGAATGTGTGATTGTGAATTTTGCACCTCTGCCAATGCGACGCCTAATTGTCACTTCCCAACTGTCCTATGCTCGCCATCCTCACCGGGTGGGTCGTGAGCGCCACCTCGTGGCCCGTGGAAGAGGCCGGACCCCTGTTGGCCTTCAGGTGCAAGAGGTTGAGAACCCCTGCTATATACAGCACCTCATCGTTTCTGCAAAGGTCAAGCACGTTGAGTGGATGAGGGTGTATGGGGCGTGGCCTGAGATATATCTTGCTTACCCCCCTCCCCGCTGGACAACTGTCAGAAAGAGCTCCGTAGCCCAACGGTTGCTTCCGGCTAAAAACCCGACGGAGTGAGGACCCTCCTCCCGGAACTCGTCGCCGCCCTGTCAACGGGACACACGTGGCACCATCGGCAGACACGGCGCATGCGCACAGCGGTGACAGGGGCGGGGCCTCGTGTGTGGGGGCGTGGCTCGCAGCCGGGCCCCGCCCCGCAGCCACGCCTCGCCTGGCGTAGCCGACACCCACTTCCTCGCTTCGCCTTCACCATTCGCTTAACGCTGTAGCTCCACCCACCTCGAGACGTCACCAACAGAACCTCCACGGGCCTTAATGAGCGACGCCTACTCGTGTGGCCCCGCCTTTATATTTAAATATACCCGCCCACTACCCCGCTATCCCCGCCTACTTGTTCGTGCTGGCCCCGCCCTCGATTCATCCCCCCCTTCCCGGCGCCGACGAGGACGACAAGCGGTGACAATGACTAAGTGCGCCTTGCTCTGTCTACTGCTGCTGGTTGACGTGTCGACCGCGCTGTACTTCCACATCGGCGAGACAGAGAAGAAATGCTTCATCGAGGAGATCCCCGACGAGACGATGGTTATAGGTGCGCGACGCTGCCCGCTGCCGTCACCCACCTCACACACTTGGGGGGCCGCGCGGCCTCTTTGTAGGCCTAATCCTCGTGCTCGCCTGGTTGGCTTGCCGCGGTCGGGGCGCTATGGCTCGGCCCGCGGTTTCAGACGTGAAGAGGGGGTCGCTCCTGTGTTCCCTCCCTCTGTTTGACACGCGTTTGTTGACGCGTGGCGGTCTCGAGTCTCTCTTGGGGTTTGTTGCCGGTTTTGTTGAAGCGTTGACTGATGGTGCCCAGAGTTTTGAGTGTCCGTGTGTCGTGAGTGCTAACGTGAAGACGCAACTTCCAGGTTGACATGTTCGAGATCAATATCAACGTCCTGTGTACTATTTGACGCGAGCCTATTTCGCTGTGTTAACGTCATCATTTTTTCTTGTTAACCAACCTTCAAACTCCGTGGACAGCGCGGATTTTGATGTATACGGTACATTATATTTACAAGATGCGTTTGTGTTAGTGGTCCTCTGTCCCTTTAAGGTATGCACACGTGCTTCGGGTTGGCATCGAGGGTGTTTTAGACATTGTAGCCATGTGTTGAAAACCAAGGCATGTGCTAGGTTGACGTGTGAATTGGAGTCTGTGTCGTGGCCACCCACATGTTCCGCTCCTGCGCTAAAATGCCACGTGTGTAGAGCTCCATACATATGTCCTCGCATTAGTGTGGTACAACTTTGAACATTGACTCCCAGTATTCTCAGTCCAGTACATTATCTGTGTAGAGTACTATGCTATGCTCAAGCATATCGTTTGCGTGTAACATTGACGTTTATACAAACATTGTCACATATTCGTGATTAATATTATTCCGCGACATGCGTGCGAGGGTTTTCGTGCTAAATGACTACTGTAAAGTTCTACGAAGTTGCAATTACGCTTGTTTTGGACTGCTTGATTAAACTGGTTGTGTTTGACGTGTGAAATGTGTGCTGCTCTACCGGTACATGTTGCCCTTGCTGTGTTTATAATGGATTCTTGCCCATTGTCAGATTGTCAACATTTCATCGATACCATACGGCTGCTGTTACCATAATGTTATTTCACTGTATGTTGCTATTATTGTGTATAATGATGATACCTGTGACCACCGATCTCGGATGGCAAGTACAATTAAGCCTGGATAATGATAATTGCACTTCTATATAGTGCTTGAACAGGCGACTACCAACCCGAATAGGCTTCATAGGCAATGTGTGATTGTTATAAGAGCGCAGCGAAGCAAATTTCTGCTCGTGTGCTGTAGTGGTTACATTCCTTAACTAAAGGGCACTGGCGTTTGTGGATAAATACGCTCACATCGAATCGTGTAGCCCGCACAGGGTCGGGATGCCCGTCTCGAGCAATGGATTGCCCTAGAGCTGTGCCATTGCACGTATCTACAATGTGAGTTCGGTAAATATGTGTTCCGTTAATTTGCAATGTAGTTTTAGACACTTTTTAGGGGGCAGTGTTACAAACTTAATAAAATTAGTGATTTTTGTAAATCATACTTACCGGACATCATTTCCCGACCATCATGTATGATCACTTGTCATTCATAATGCTCGTTATTAGAAGCGAAACCTGACATTTGCATTAATTAGAGTTGACGGCAATGTTTAACATGATACATTTAAGAAATGGGCCCTCATGCACTTGGTCATTATAAAGGAAATAGTGTTAGACTGGAACCGTATTTTAAGTCGTTCTTGTCCAGGCAGACACCTGTGTGAAGAGGGCAGCTGTAAGCGTTCCTATTGGTAACTGTCCTTGTTCAATAGCACTTAGTGCTAAGTGTGTCCCTAATATCGTGACACTGCTCACAATATAATTGGTCCCTTTTTATTGACGTTACAAAAAGGGTTTGGGTTTGAACATAGATCCAGTAAATATATGTGCACGGTACCCCATGTGTTTATTCTCCCACGGAATTGTTTTACTTGTACTATACCAGTTACAAAGAGGCCAAACATGGGAGCACAAAGAACGTAGCAGAATGTCTATATTGTATGTATTACTTGCGTTCCAGCACATGTATATAGCATTGTTTGCACCGGAAGGGATTAGTATTTGTTATGTTTTATTGTTGGACAGTGCCCTTATTTGGTATAAGATTGGTAATTGTTTTACATGGCAAACCACTCTTTCGGTGCAAGAGGCTGATAATGAAATTACACAACTCCATTGCAACCGCAACCATTTGCATTACGAAGTACACGGACATCCATGTGCACGGACATCCATGTGCACGTACACATTGATTTTAATGACACGTGAACATAAATGATAAAACCATAGTGCTGTAGGGTGACATTTCACACTCGGATATTATTGCTTTTTTAAGTTTTTGCACTATGGTCCTTAATTTCTGTCGAATATAAATTTCTATGAGAAGCAAACATTTTAAATACTTAGTCAATTAAGGTGCCTGTTTTTGGAGCGTCTTGCACAGGTTTACAAATGTATTCGATTATCTTAATGATTGTGCCCCATTGGAAAATGCTTCTTGCTAAACTGATCTTTAGTATGCCTGCTTATAATATAAGGGGACAATTTGGTTTCCTCTCTCAGGCAATTACAAGACTCAGCTTTGGGACAAGCACAAACAAGACTTTCTTCCATCCACCCCTGGTCTGGGAATGCACGTGGAGGTTAAGGATCCAGATGGCAAGGTATTCTTGTAGAAGAACAAAAAACAAATGCTATCTTGTGCAGTGTTTTACGTTTTCTTTCAATGGTCTGAATTAAAATAATTATTAACATAATGTTTGATGATTGCTTCGAAAAGCTGCTCTCTCGGGACAGCCGCGTCGATGGCTCTCCTCTCCTCGCGACGTTTCGCCTCACACGTTACTACGCCTGAGGATGCCTCTAACGTGTGAGGCGAAACGTCGCGAGGAGAGGAGAGCCATCGACGCGGCTGTCCCGAGAGAGCAGCTTTTCGAAGCAATCATCATGCATAGAGCCGTGAAAACCTACATCATTATGTTTGAAATGTATGTGAAGATTTTCACTATGAAGAGCTAGGTGGCCACATAAATTGTTTCATATGGCTGACACTTGCACGTTGTCACATTCACACGCATGTCTAATGCTTGGAATCAAAATAATGAGTGAAGAAGCTTGAAAATTGTGGTTGATTTTTACATTTTCCTTGAGGCCTGGCATTGATCACCTTTATCATTCAAGTATTTTGAAAGACTAGAAAAGAAGCTATTAATAATCATCAGCCAAGAGAGACCCACTGCTGCATGAAGGCTACCCCGAACGAACTTCATGTTCAGTGATGTAACAATCCAACTAGCACCTGCATGATACTAATTTATTGCTCAATCTCTGCGGTGAAGATGATTATGTTGTGGTTCTTCCCTTGGCTGCCACTCCCTTAGCTCTCATTTTTACAGCTATAAGTGATTTGCCCTTTCGAAGCCAACATAACTCCAGCTTTTTAATAACACAATGTGTTTAAATGCAATTCTTAGTAATTTTTTGCGCATCTTGGTCATTGTCCTATTCTCATCATATGCTTTTCATTGTCAATGTCAGCTTTTAAAAGTACTTCCAACCTACACTTTTGGATCTGTTTATTTAATAATTGAGTTCTTGGTCAAACTTCCATAACTCGCTTAATTGTCCTTGTCCTCCTTTTTTTGCCACTTGTTTTTTAAAAACATAGATCTGCAGTTGTTGAAGACATTTGCAGTGTAGTTTTTATTTATTGAAGGCGATAAAAACATTAACCATAGATATACTGCCATAGTTGATTTGTAGAACACTGGACTCTGAATCCTGAGGTCATTGGTTTGATCACTGAGCATGGCATTTGTCACAATGGGAAGGTTTAAAAAAAAAAGGCCTGAACATGGGTCCATCCAGTTTTATAAATGGGTGCACACAGTTGATGGGCACGCCATGTTTGGTAAGATAAATTTCAGGCTCTTCCAAGATGTCTGGTTACTGTGAAAGAGTAGGCCAAAATTCCCGCTAGGGAGGTTCTGAGATTTTCTAGAACACCTTATAGTTGAGACCCTTCTGTCAGCAGTGGAGTAATCCGGTAATTGCAGGGCTGTACCATTACTAATTAGGTTATTCAGCAAAGTATAAACTTAATATGCCCTGAATGTATTTTGTGGAAATGTCTGCTCGCATTATATTTCAATTAAAAATCAATCGTCCGGTTGGATTCACCCCTTTGCAGGTCATCCTGTCCAAGCAGTACAGCTCCGAGGGTCGCTTTACGTTTACTTCCCACACCCCTGGCGAGCATCAGATCTGCCTCCACTCCAACTCGACCAAGATGGCACTCTTCGCTGGTGGGCGCTTGGTAAGCAAGGCTCACGCGCTTATTTTTTTCCTCCATTTTTTTCCCTCACATGTCACGTGACGACGTTTAAGCTCAGAACTGTTATAGTTGTGCAACTCTCCATGTTGGATAACTGTTCTGACCTTGCCAAGCCGTGCTTCGCAAGGTTACACAAAGGGTTAACCAATGCTTCCTCCGGATCAAATGCAGAGCCAGGATATGACGTCAGCTCAAGACAAAGCAATATTTATGCATTAATATGCTTTTTAGTAACACCCGTCTGACACAGATCGAGGCCACGTAGAAGCTGTTTTCTAGTGTGGGCCAATCAATTTCAAGGACAATGCATACATTATGATTGCTTCGAAAAGATGCTCTCTTGGGACAGCCGCGTCGATGGCTCTCTCTCTCTCCCTCCTCTCCTCGCGACGTTTCGCCTGACGTTAGAGGCATCCTACATTACTTTTACTGGATACTTTTTTGCAAGTATAGAGTTGTAACAAAGAAGAGACTTTGCCCATTTTTTTCTGGATAAAAGAGTGTTCTTGAAAACACCAAATGGGCACTTTCCGTAAAGTGTCAAGTTTGCAAAAGACACACATTTGTGGTAAAAACTGCAAACAATATGCGTTGATAACCTATGCATTGTCCTTGAAACTGACTGGCCCGCATAAGAGACGGCTTCCTTTTTAGCCTCGTCTCAATGCTAGCCAGATGTTTTCAAAAGGCAATCAACTCAGGACCAATGTCAATGCTTTATAGCGCGGGTTGAGCAGTTAACGCTATGGGTACTAAAGAGGAAGTGGTCTCTTATGTGGGCCATTGAATTTCAAGGAAAATGCATAGATTATCAAAACGTGTGGTTTTTGCAAACTTGACACTCCACGATAATGTTTATTTGGTGTTTTTAAGAACTTAACACTATTATTGCTAGAAATATGGGTGAAGCCTCTTCTTTTTTTACAATGCATACATTATCAAAGCATTTTTGTTTGTATATTTTTCCACAAGCATATGTGCTTTTTGCAAAATGGACACTTTACAAAAAGTGTCTACTTGGTGTTGTAAGATGTTAACACTTGTACAGCTGCAAGAAATGGTTAAACCTTTTGTCGATGATTGCTTTCAAAAGCATCCTCGGGTGCAAACATTAGATTCATTTCACGTATACATTGACTAGAAATGTGAACAAACAACAAGAATTTAGACAATGCCCTTAGATTGCCAATTAACACAACAACACGTTACTGCCTATGACCTTTACACAGAGCCCTTATTTTGCTCTGATCTATAGAATCGATTACCTCCTTTCGATTCTCTACGCACTGGGGTTGAAGTCGATTTTCCATGATCGATCTCAGCGAATCGATGCCCCATAAGAATGTTACATTAAGTACTGTTGATAAGCGTATACTAAAGCTTAGTAGGTAAAGACCTGCGAAAACATCACCAAAATGAGCTGACCGAGGAATTGCCTGCTGCTATGAACCCACGCAAGAAATGACAAAAAGGGCCCCCACAAGTGTGTCACAAAGCTACCTACCTCCTAAAGCCCCATAAAGTGATCTCCAGTCCATACAAGGGGTAGTTCTTCTGAAACATGCATTTTATCCAAATTAAATGCCAAACCAAATGCAATGTTATTGTTTTTGTGTATGCATTGTTGATTATCTTTAGTCCACGCTTAACCAGTTTAATCATGATCAGTTCCCTTTATGCAAAGCCAGGTTCTCAGCAGTCTTGTGAGAGCCATCTGACCATTTTAGTCCTGTTTCCTTGTATAGCAATCATTGTGATGTCAAATTTACTAAAGTTGCTTAAAACCCTCAAGAAGGTAACATATTTCCAAACTCGTTTTTTAAAATCAGGAAACAACGTTTACTTTCGATGAGAAAATAGTTAATACTGTCTTTCTAACAGTTTGAGTTGAGCTTTGTTTCAATGTGTAGCATTAGGAAACAATAGTTAAATTTTACAGTTTCAATATCTATAAGCGTCTCAATATTCTGCACAAAAGAAATACATTGTAAAGCTGTGGGGATGTAAAGCACAGAGTTGTGTTTTATGGCAAAGTGAATGTGGGAAGAAAGAACTTCAACTGAAAAACACATGTGAATAGATGGAAACCCTTGCACGGAGAGAACCTGAACACCTTAATTCAGGCAGTCAGCCATACAACTGGATAGAGGGAGAGTGTTCCAGCCAGCTGGTACAGTGTCAGAGAGAGTATCTTTCTATTGAGTGGAGATTTTTGCCAGAGAGCATGAATTTCTGGAGCAGAGAGGATGTGAACAGAAGAGATGAAAGGAGGAGAGCTAGGTGAGGGTGAGATCAAGGGCTCATTGAACATGAATCTTCGTGATGGGTATCTTGTAAAGGGTGTGGTGGGATTTGATGGAGGTGGAGGGAAGGAAAACTCATTGCAGTGTCTTATAAATACTCAGAATTTGGTGGTCATTTGGGGATTTCGTAGAGGAGAGCATTGCAATGTTCAACCCAAGAGTAGGTACTATAACTCTTAAATATTGCTTTTTAGGATTTCTGCATTATAGCTATCAATGTCATAAGACGTTTAATATGCACTCGAATTTTGCTACATGTAATAATTGGTCTGAAATTGTAACGGTTTTTTTTGTAGATCACTCGCAATAAAACGTAATATGTACGTGAACAATGCTTTACTTTAACGGAATAATTTATAATGTTTGATGTTTTGTGCAGTGGCCATTTGACATAAATAGGAGGGTTGTGCGCATATCTGATGTTTAAAAAAAAAAGGTACTTTTTGGCCTTGTGCTCACTGCCAACCCTGTGTATCGCAAAATCATCTATTTTGCGTTGTTTGCGTGAGGTGGCGCCACAGGACCACTTTTCAGAGACCCCTTTATTTTTTCAAGCAGTTAGTAAATCAACCACAAGATGGCGTTGGCCAACCAATTTCAACAATTTCTGCTCTGGGTTTATGTAAGGGAGGATTTTGCTCTTAGGCGGCACGGTGGCCCAGTGGGTAGCGCTGTCGCCTCACAGCAAGAAGGACCCTGGTTCGAATCTCGGCTCGGGTGCCTTTCAGTGTGGAGTTTGCATGTTCTCCCCGTGTCCACGTGGGTTTTCGCCGGGCACTCCGGTTTCCTCCCACAGTCCAAGAAACATGCTGCTGCATAGGTTAAATGGCTCGCAGACTAAATTGCCCGCAGTGCCCGGTGATGGACTGGCGTCCTATCGTGGGTATATCCCTGCCTTGTGTCTGCCGGGATAGGCTCCGGCTCACTGTGACCCTCTACAGGACTAAGCGGTTTCTGACTGAGATGAGGATTTTGCTCTTTATTAGCGGTATGAATTGAAATGTAAAGTTCTTGGAAGAAAAAATATCAGTGAAAATCTTTTTTTCAATTCAGAAAATGTTTATGGGATGTATTTTTTCGTACATTTTATGTGTACTCTAAATTTTCCCCTGATAAGGTATAATTTTTAACAGCTTCACATGTATGAGTACATTATTTAAGCTTGTTCAAATAGTATCTTTTGTTTTATTTTACCTTAATGTGTTTTCGAGTTGTTTAAATACTCATGCATGATTGTTAAAATGGTATATTGCACGTTTACAATGTACTATTTTGCCAACATACCTGTCATATATAAATATGAAACTGAAAAACAACCCCTTTATTTATGTGAATTCAAATTGTATTCATTTTAGTTAAGTTCTTACCATAACTGTCTCCACCCATTGAGTAAGAATGAAAATTACATTCGTTGATGACGAACAGTAATGGTGAATTACAATTGCTTATGATTTAGTTTTTTATGTACAGTACAGCTCTGGTGTGTTGTTGGGATGTATCGTTCACTTTGGGCATGGTTAAGTTCACAGCACCTGGAGCCAAACGTCCGTCACACCGAATGATGCACGGTACAATCATAAAACACATCAGAGTGCTAGTCTGATGTATATTTCCATTTAAATGTGTTTTCACTTTGTCCCATGAAATAGGATGAACTCTATTCTGGGTGGGATAATAAAGGAAACTATTTTTCAGCCTCATGTAGACATTTCTGGGGAATGTTTTATGTTTTCAATACACATTTTGGGCAAAGATTTGAACTGCGCATTTTGTCATTTCGTTATGAATAGATTTCTACAGTGTTCGTCAATACCTCCGTATAGGTTCGAACTCATTTTGATGGATATTTTATTTTTTGTGATTTTTCTAAGCGATTCTGGGTGTAGAATAGTGGGTGACGTTAGTGCAGATGTTTCGTGGCCGTTTGCATTGAACGCCTCCGTGCTGCAAAACACTTACAGCCTTTAATGAGTTTTTCTGCCTGGTAGCTGGCACTGAGCAGGCCGGAAACTCGCTGGGTTGCATTTATCCAATGCCCTCAGTAAATCTCGCTGACTCCATTTTCCAGTGACCAAGTCGCTGTAAAGAAAATAAATGTTTAATTGCACTATAGGGATTTACGGTAATGTGCGATCGAGTGGGGAGGAAAAGCAGAAAGGAGTTTCATACTGAAGGAATTCTATTCGTTTTTGAAACAGAGACTCCTTTCACGAGTATAAAAACTTCTGCCAACATGCATTTCTTGTACAAATATTTTAAACGTTAATTTCGTAGTCTCTTTAATTTAAGTCTCAACACATATTGCAATGCTGAATGTCTTAACACAACACACTTGTGTTTATTTGTAATTTCTTGATTGGCAGACATTGAAATTAATTTTAATTTGTTGAAATTCATATATTTTTTGTATGTCTTGGATTTGGTTTTCTGTATTGAAAACAGCTAAAAATTAACGATTTGGCGATAAGGGGCACACTTGAAATCACCATGACAGACTGTGGATATGTTCCAAAAGAATCCCGCAATTTGAAATGTGTGTTTATGTCCAGTGCAGCAGCCTGATAATATATTTGTCGTGAGAAACAAAACGTGTAAGCATACAAATGTTCAGATGAGGCACAGCTGTCAAAACGTCCACAACCAAGGGGGAACGGCTTCGGAAGAGTTCCGGCTGTTGCAGTATTTGAGTTGGCAAGATTGATGCGCCTTCTTTCCTCAGCGTCATGACATGTAATTAATTAGACCACCCTTCACTCGTCGAGGCATACAACTTTGGGTTTTTTGGTGAAAATAAACCTCTATAACGTGTGGGAATATAATTTATGTTGGGGCAGTTTGCCAAAGAATATGCTCTTTGTCTATTCAGCAGCGGCAACACATTTTAATCATGCATGTTTTAATTAATGCTGTCTCTGCAATTAATCCTTTTCACCTTGCCTTATAAGGTATACATTAATATGCACATTAATTGTAATAGCAAGGATTGTATTGAGATCTGTATTTTTAAGTTAATTGACGGGTTGTTTTTGTGGATGCTGCGATGTGGGGATGGTTCTTGCCTAACACATGATTTATCACAGATTACAATTTGTCTAGTGAAACATTCTCGTTCTCACGATATGCATAAACTCAAACTTAAACGTAGCTATCGTACAGATTGCCATAGTGGATACCTCTGAATCATAGATGAGGAGACCAAGTAGCTCGTGACCTTGAATCTTGGAATTTCATTATAGTGGAGAGGAGGTGGTGACGAATTGTTACATCCCTAATCAAGTAAACACTGCAGTTATCGCATTCATTAAGCGTGCATTCAAGAGCGCTTTTCGCCCGAGGGTCACAAAACAGCCTGCACAGAGATGTTGAATGTTGCAATGCACGGTTACTTGGTTTGTGTCCGCCTGCAGAGAGTACACCTGGATATCCAAGTGGGCGAGCACGCAAACGACTACTCTGAGATTGCGGCCAAGGACAAGTTGACAGAACTGCAGCTCAGGGTGCGGCAGCTGTTGGACCAGGTGGAGCAAATCCAGAAGGAGCAGAATTATCAGCGGGTGAGATTTGCATTGACGCCAACAAGACTTGGGCCGGCATCATTATAATTTGTCTAATTAGAAATGTAAGTTACATCCGCACACTAATAGTGTTTTTCCAGTCAAACTCTGCCTCTGCAATGTGTTGCCTTTCTCTGTATGCGATGGAAGATTGCATCTAATTTGTCTCCGCAGACACAGTACAACCACACTTAAAATAAGATGAACGTTTGTACTTGCATGAATGTGCTTGTTTTTTTTATCATGACCACAACTGAGTGAACGTATTAAGTCATTCACCATTCGGGCTAATGCAAAGTTGCATGCCATGCTTACCAGGTACGTAAAAAATATTTTAAAATGAACAATCAACTTGTCATAAGTAATTTAGCTTATCAGAACTGTGACTAGTTTGGATTTTAAATATAGACAGTAAATTCGCTGCAAGGATTAAAGCTACAATCTATGAACTTATTTTGTTTCACAGTTTAATATTAAGTTTGTTCACATGTTAACCTTGGGTCAACTTCACCTATAGTGTTTAGTAGACCTTATGCTTACATTTAGACTCGGAATCATTCTCTTTATATGTCACCAGCGTTGACTTTTGCCTAGGCCACAGAGAGCAGGCAGTCGTTAAAAAAGTGGTGTGGTGTGCAGCCCAGCTGAGAAAACCAAGGCACACTTCACTATGGGAGTCCTGCTGTGATGGGTTGACAAGTGATTTACTGCACAGGCTGTAATGTATTTTAATGAAGTCGGGCATGCACAATGCAGCTTCAGTTTCCTCTCAATAATGGACTTGCAATCAAGAGACTTTAGCAACTTATTACTAAAATTATATTTCCATCAAGAAAATGGTCACGTGTTAAGTTGTATTCTCATGTGTAATGTAAAATAAGGGTTTACGTGTATGGAGCTATGTGCAGATATATACATTAAGTACAACGCTTTGCAATAAACTGAATCCTAATTCTGCTTGAATGGTTGAAAGTAAAAAACAATATCATTTGTGAAGTATGTCGGTCCAGAGAAGAAAACAAAGTACTAGTCTTCGGCATTGGAAACTTTAAGTAAGACTTTAGGTATCATGTTACTTGTTTAACATCTTTAGAAATTTCAGAAAATTGATGTGGAAGGCAGTATGTGTGCTATGTCCGTATACGTGTTTATGCCGGACACCATTGTCTTGTATGGGCCACCCACGTTGTGGGTTAGCAGATGTGCAAACACACCTGCTTGTGAAATCTGCACACCAGCTCGACAGTGCACTCACGGCATAATGAGACTCCTGAGTAATGAATTTGGGAGTTAGGGAACCGACAAAATAGATCAACTTTTGGCTCGCATGCTTAATTCAAAATTATCATATATTACGACCAGGCATGTTACTTTTTTGGCATCAATCCGTTGCCTGATCTGCTGGGGATGTCAATGAAAGTACACTCTTGGTAAAATGTTGCGATATACACACAATATATCCTCGGAGTCTTGGGCGATAGCGAAGAGCAGTCTCCTCATTTATCCATTAGCACCTGTCCATTAAATAGTTTTTCCCTTTTGCGTTATATTCACATGGAGGTGACAGTGTAATTGGTTTGTAAATGTGTAATCAATTGATGTACCCTTATTCTTGCACCCTATTTCTGGCGTGCAGTGACACAAATAAACTGTAGACCCGTAATTACTCATTGTGCTAAAACCTAGCGGCATGGAAGTCCTTTTTGAAATGAATACTTGAACTCGGAATAATTGCCTCCACTTGCAATGCGAAATAGGCTTTTAACCTTGCCTGGGGCTGCGATGAGTTCATTGTTACGTCGTGCTACCATCAAAATATCGTTAATTTGCGTGGTGTTCAGTGTCCTACAGGAATGTTTAGTTTAACATCTGCACAATAGCAGAGTCTGGTTTTTGAACGCTTCTTGGGCATTGTCTGTTTGGTGATTTGCTGCTTCCAATTGAAATACTCGCAAAATAGATCGGAAAACATTAAGATGAAAAAAAGTGTGTTATTTGACGCTACATCAGAGACGGAAAAGGGTGAGGCTAGAGAGTGTTGTTGGCAGAAGCCCATACCCCGCAGACTGCACCCAGTGTGTTCTAATCTTTCTCTTTGAATGTTACATGAAAGGACATTCCAATTCGCCACCTGAAGTTTCCTTAAAAACACATCACATTGGAATAAACCTTTGTAAATGTTTACGCTATGGGTACTTTGTAAATGTGATTGCTAAATATATATTTTGTTCTTGATGCAAAGCAGTGGTATCATTCGTGAGCATTCATTACAGATTTAGTGTTTGTGACCAGTATGATTCCTGTTATAAATTCAAACTTGCCAGAGGAGTTTTTGCGAACTGCACATTTACACTTATTTTTATTTTAATAATATTGCTCACGATACATTATTTTGCACATATCAAGTCTTCACGTGAGGTGAAGTAATCGGGCAGCAGTTATGCATTGAAATATGAACTGGGCTGTTAATACCATCAGGAGCACATGATGGATGAACTCCTGGCATCCCCGCTCCAACCCATATTGACGAGAATAATGAAATATGGTCAAGCAACAGCCACGCTTAAAAGGTGTGGGAATCCCTTCATGCAGGAGTCGATTGGTAAGGGCTGTAAACTATTATGAATGCTTAAAATGCAGATCAACAAAGCATGATGGAAAAAAGACAAGTAATAATTTGTGAACACACAGGCCTAGAACGTGGTTTTATTAAGAAATAGTGTCTTTACTTGAAGTCAATGTTTTTGTAATATGCATGTGCACACATCGGTGCTCTCATCCATGCACAAATCACTCGGTCCCTAAAGCTGTGGATTAAGTTAATCCCCAGTTTATCATGCTGCCACCATTAAACCCACCGATTTTTATCGTGGGTCATAAGGATTTTTGTCAGCACTCTCCTTTTTGGCATCTTTCTTGAATGTTAACTCCCAGGACACTCTTTGTCCATGGCGTGCATAATACATTTCCGAAATGGATGTCACAGTATAGAGTGGTATGTGCAGTGTGTGTTGAGATTTGGAGGGGTTAAAACATGAAGAACACTCTGTCCTTGCACTTGGTCCTTCCACTTTCTGCTGAGAGTTCTTGGCTCTAAACACACGAACAACACAGGGTTGTACTTTTCGTCGGAGAAATAGAAATTATTATAATTTGTTTTTCTTGGCATTTTTGTCTCAACATTGCCATTTTAAATGAAATCCATTTTTGGGTCAGGTCACGTGAAAAATTATAAATTATAAAATAGTGTCGTTTAACCCTCCACCACCCGACACGGCCGATCAGCAAGGGGTTGTCACGTTGAACAGAAAACGGGCCAATTCCTTTATCTCAGCAGTGTGTTGAAAAGCGACCCCACAATATTTTACCCCACAATTTTTTCAACACACCTGTGTGCTGAGATAGTAAAGGAATTGGCGCGTTTTCTGTTCAACGTGACAACCCCTTGCTGATCGGCCGTGTCGGGTGGTGGAGGGTTAAACGACACTTTTATTATTTTTTACGTGACCTGACCCAAAAATGGATTTCATTGATAATATTGGTCACGAAAGCCTTCGAATTAAATTGCCATTTTCGAATCTGTTTCTACAAATAATTTGTAGGTGGAATGACATTGTTTGCATTCAAAATGCTTTTTCTTTAACCTCATTTCTTGATTATTAAATGTAATTGTGTGATGCATTATAAGTGTATAAAAACTTAATATTTGAAGCATGCATTGCCATAATTACTGTATCTAAATAAGGCTGCAGCCATGCTGTTGCTTAAAGCTAAGTTCGTGTTAACGACTGTACTTAGATATTTAGAGCTCATGATTCTGAAATGCAAAACCTTGTATGTTTGGAATTTTCATAACCTTGTCATGGACAGCTATATAAACATTTTGTTGCCCTGGGCTACAGCATTTGATTTACAATGTAAGGAATATTTACCATACACTTGTATTGCATTCCACATTCCCACACCTGTTCATTTACATTCTAAATTGATGTTAAGTGCATATCCTTTATTGAAATGAGGACTTTAGCCCAGACATTCTTAAAACTCTTATTGCTTATCAGTCCTGTATTTTTTAGTGTTGTGCATTTTAAAATGTTAATTATGCACTGAATATTGATAGGTCACGGCTTCACATTGCACTTCATAAAGGTGTTGAAACGTTGAGAGACCTCGCAAAATGAAGTTAATGTAAAACGCTTTTACGGGATTATGCTGGCCCAGTGAGAAGCGCTGTCACCTCACAGCAAGAAGGTCCCGGGTTCGAATTTCGGCTTGGGTGCCTTTCTGTGTGGAATGTGCATGTTCTCCCCGTGTCCGCGTGGGTTTTCGCCGGGCACTCCGGTTTCCTCCCATAGTCCAAAAAACATGCTGCTGCACAGGTTAATTGGCTTGCAGACTAAATTGCCCGCAGTGCCCGGTGATGTACTGGCGTCCGATTGTGGGTGTATCCCTGCCTTGCGCCCTGTGTCTGCCGGGAGAGGCTCTGACTCACCGCGATCCTGTACAGGACTAAGCGGTTTGTGACAATGAGATGAGAATATACATCTGTGGCGAAATCTAGAATATGCCCAGTCTCGGCAAGTCTAAAACTCTAACGATAGTTGAGCCCGTGTAGTGCCTGGATGGAGGAATACTGTGCATAACAACAAGTGGTATAAGCTGCTCTGTCACTGTTGTAGGCAGCAGAAGGCAATGCAGCAAAAGCTATTGTACTGTACTCGATTTCCTGCCTTCATCAACCCACACTGACCAGTGGGTAAAGTATGGTCTAGTAATTGACCATACTTGCAAGGAACACGCGGCTTAAACACGTTTTGTTTAGCAATGGCAGGTGTGGTTTTTGCTGTTTGCTTGAGGAATAAGGAAGCGTTCGGCATTCGATTAAAATACGCAGAGGTCCTGTTGAGGTGATGCACGTGCTGAAAGGGTACAACGTGGTTTGTGTGACCTTGGCTGATAATGGCATGAAGAGAGCATGGACTCTGCTTAGGCAAACAAACTTCTGTTCACCAATCCCATTTTGGCACAACAAAAGGTCTTCTTGTAGCGGCCCCATGCCGGAGATTGGTTTCCGTTTAAAATAACACCATTTAAGGAAGGAAACCTGCCACATACGGAATAATGAAGTCCAATCCATCATATGGTGCAAGGCTGGAAATGCGTTGCAGAAAAGTAGTGTAAAAAAGCAACTTTCGAGCTGCCAAGTGCGGACAGGATCTCGTAACCTAATGCGGGGCTACTCAACCCTTGTTTTGATAAGCTGATTGCGAGCTATAACTCTCAACGTCTGTTTTGAAAAGGGAGTGTGGCTTATTAAAAAGGCCTATTGGAAAATGAAAGTCCCCTCTGCTATTTGATAGCTGTGGCTAGCCCCCCTGGTCAGGCTGTTTGAATTGCTCCTGTAGTGAACCTTAGATTGTAAATAGGAATCTCACTTTCACATTTTATACTGCTTAGCTATATGTTATCATGTCAGCGGAAAATAATTTAAATCCTTTTATCAGTGATGTTTAAACTACTGGTGTTATACATTCTTTCCACAAATTGTGAACTCCTACCCTTCCACACTCGTGTGAACCTCACGAATCGTGATGTAAAACCAGCACCCTGTGATTACATTTCTCACTGTGTCAGATCATGTCTTGATTTTGGGAGGTGCTTCGGGATGAACCTGGATAGTGCTTGGGTAGGTTATTACCCTGTACAATGTGTGGACTTACAGTGGGTGATAGAGGGCAGGGCAGTAAAATTATTATACTTATGTGTGCCCTCATTATGCTTCTTGCCTTTACCATCCTGTACTGACCTTTATGGTAATCCGTTCCATGGTAAACTTGTGGGTCAAAACCTCATATAGCAGTGGATCAACATGTAAATAGACTAGCCACAAAGCTTTGTGGTATTTTAATAATACAAAACTTTTATTTTGATTTACATTTCCAGCCGTTGGGAGGTGTGTTTGTTGAAGTTGTGTTACATTAAAACTCAGATGTGTATCATCTTGTCATTTGACTTCCGTTTTGTGTTCATTGCTTTTCCAACAGTATCGGGAGGAGCGCTTCCGACAGACGAGCGAGAGCACAAACCAGCGCGTTCTGTGGTGGTCTATTGCCCAAACACTCATCCTCATCACTACTGGCATCTGGCAAATGAGGCACCTCAAGAGTTTCTTTGAGGCTAAGAAGTTGGTATAGGGATGGAGGGCATTTCGCCCGATGCACTCTGGGTATGGGTGCTGATTCGTCGCTCCCTCTGTCCCCTCCCGCGACCTCTCCTCCAGTAGTAGGGATGCCACAACTTTTGATTTTGCCGCACAGCTTTATTTAATAAAGGGTTACAATGTGATTGTGTGTTCTTCCCCCTAATAAATTTAAATATGTTTGTCAAAATCGACTCTTAAAATCATGTCTCATCTCAATCTGTGAACATCATATGCACTCTAGGGGTAATAATTGCAAATGCACATTTAAATGCAGAATACCTTCCAGGCAATGGGATTGTAAAGTGGGCTGTTTATTGGTTTTTGTATTGTATGCAGAATTGTAAGTCATACAGCACCTGATTAAAGCGTAGCATTTGGTTTAACAATAACTTGACGTTCAAGTGAGGTTTAAGTCAACATGGATTAAATATTGGTTAAAAGATGTGGAAAGGAAATTCTCATTATGAACACTGTTATGGCATACCTACTAAATACTTGGAGAATAATAGGAAAGTCAATGCTTTGAAAGCAGGTTACAGGTACTTAAACTGGCACATTTTATTGAACTTGTGTTATTACAAGCATCCCTTGACTCATGTATTTATCGTCAATATGTGTTTGTAAGGATTCTCCATGTCTTTATAACAGCATTCGTTTTAACAGGTCCAGAATGTACTTCAAACTAATGGGCCAACAAGCCATGCAAACTAAAAGCTTTTAAAGGGTAACATTATCCTCTTTGAAGAAACACTCGCATGTTTCATGCTTATTCTTCATGGGAGAGGTGGATAAATAAGTTTTCATATGAATAATTACATTTGGTCTGAGTTGGCTTCATAAGCCCTACATGGTTTTGATTCAATAAATAAGCAGGGAGTAGTGTTTTTTTTATCTGACACTTATATCGCTATTTAGCAACAATTGTTGTAGTAGTAGGCATGTGCAACCCTCTGGTACTTCTGGAAGAACAGTCTGGCTTCTGGACCGTACTGCAGCAACCTGTGCACATGAATATTACGAATGCTGCCTCAACTCTTACGTAAATGAGCAGATGTACTGGTTGTGGATAAACATTTTAACAATTAAACATAAGTGGTATATTATGACACAAACCCGTTGATTACAATTTACAGCATGTGTCGCATTCACACTCAGATTTGATTTGTGACACGTTTTCTGAAACCTGTAACCTGGGTTCACGGCAGTGCTGTTTTACTGATGCCTGTGCTGGTGGTGAGTGGGGCAGTGGCTGGAACAGTATATTTATCTTTTGTTTTTGGGGTGTTTTTATTCTTTGGCATTGTAGGGCTGCATATGAAAATGTCTACTATTTTTGCCTCAATGGGTGAATGAGAGTAGTTGATATGCTTGGCATTCCTCGGGATAAAAGCAAACTTGTTAGTATTCTGTCTAATTTGTAATTTTGAATTTGGAATTAACTGAAAATACACCACCTTCGCATTTATCCCCCCATTTGCAATATCTTTAATATCGGTGAGGCTTTCTTAAGTTAAAAACAATGATTTTTAAATGCCATTTCCATCACAAGAATGGCATGATGGGTGTGAATTAATGACACTTTGTATTCAAATTTGGCCTAACTACTGCAGTTTTATTGATTCCCTAGATTTTGACTGGCGTTATATAATTTGTTAAAGTTAGGATGGTAAGTGTATAGCTGCTTTTGGAATATGTTTAGTGTGTGTGATCCTCAAATGAGTTTTTGGCTTTGCATTTTCAACCAGTATGTTGTAATATATTTAAGAAAAAAGTTGGCTTTATCTCTGCATAATGTTTCCTGAAAACAAGCGACTCATGAACTCAATTCTGCTTACATTTTCTGAACGTTTGAAAATTTTAGTTTCACATTGTGGTTAATTTTAGTTAAATATCCTTTCAATGGCAACTTTTGAACAGTGGCATCACTGGAACGGTGCACTTCTAGCAGGCTTCAACGCTTAGTTTTGAAAATGCGTTAGCAAATTGATGAGTACACATGCATACATTAACATCAGAAGAACACACGGGGGAAGGGTTAGTTCAATCAGTGAGTGCACAAAACAGTGAATTCTTACCTACAACACTCTTTAGTGACTAAATCTGAAAGATGAAACTCAAGCCACCCAGGGAAGTGTGAGAAACTTGTTAATTTTAGCTAGTTCAAGTCACGTTTTGCCAGCTTATTCTGACGCGTGAATGAGGAGGTCCATTTGGGAATCTAAAATGTTTTGTAAGTTTATGGAAATAAAGGTAAGGGTTCTCTGGCGTCTGTCTTGTGTGTGTTATGTAAACACATTTGAATTTGTATCCGTTAAAAGAAAGTGCAGTTTTTAAGCATTGGTGCCATTTAACATTGAGTTGCTTCCCATAACTGTTCTTTCAGGATAGTCGTGTCACAGCGCTCCCGTCTTCGTTTTCACTTCGCACGTTGGAGGCTTTTAACGAGGTTTCCCAAGTGTAGGAGGCAAAACGTCGAGAAGCAACACTGGACATGGCCATCCTTCAAGAACCGCTATTGAAAGCAACTCGTACATCTAGCCATGGAAACCTTTGGCTGTAATTAAAAACAAACGTTTTTTTAATCCAATCTTGGAAGAGGTCTCACCATGCCTTCAGTCATGGTGGAGGGTGAACCATCTCTACGATGGCCACTAGCTTTGTAAAGGACTGGGAGGCGTTTAAGTGCGGTTCAGAAATCTCTCGCCACGAATGTTAGCCATGGCGGGGAATCGATCTTAGGTAACGAGGTTCACAGGGTAGTGCGCTAAACGACATTGCCACCGCTCCCCATGCATAGGTTGTATAACGGTTACAAAATACTATTGTAACATTTCGATTTAAAATCGTCTGGGTTTTATTTTCTCAATAATAATTGCTACTTCGAGAGCATTTGATCCCGTTAAACCAGTTTCCCAACTGTTTGCCAAGATAGATCCGTGGGGCAACTCAGTCTTCTGCATTGCCTTGTGGTGCCCTTATTACATATCCACGTGTTATATTACCCTCTGTACAGCGAGGTGTGTGAGAATGAAAAGTTTATATCTTAACCTGTTTTGTATTGAGTTCTCTGACCGCTGAGCTACCCGGCTGCCTGACGTTTCCACACCCGTCACTTAGACAAATTGTTTGCATTGAGCAAAAAAAAAGATTGAAATAATATTTGAGCAGCACGCCACAATGCTGACGCGACAACTGATACCGCTGATATTCTGCATTGCTGAACTGATGAATGATAATCGCTGCAGTAGACATTACCACTCCACACTCTGTGGTCTACTGCACTTCTATGGGCAAAAGCGGCTTGTCACAACCTCACCAGCCCACATTGACCAATGTGGTGAAGTATGGTCGAACAACCCCTATGACCCACAGCATGGCGAGGCTCGTTAAGCAGTATGTCGACAACGGGTTGTAAATGCACAGACTACATTCGTGATACTTGATTTAAAAACATTTCCATGTTAATACGGCACATGCAATTTTTTGAGACACCCTTATAATTTGTACAGACTAATTGCAGCAATTAAAGATCATGACACTTCATGCTATTTTTTTGCCACTGGTGAGTTTGGAAGTGACGTGACGCTGCCTAGGTTATTTGGTCTGCAAGGTAAATTGCTCCCCAAAAGTGCACGGCGATGTGCTGGCGTTTACATCCTGGATATAGCCCTACCTTGCACCCTGTGTCTGCCGGGATAGGCTCCGGCTCCCCGCGCCCCTGTACAGGATTTAGCGGGTATTGAAACTGAACTTGATGACTTAACTGAATGTGACGCCAGCTGCAATGCCTTAGCTGGCCGACGGCAGACGTGGAATTAATTGGATGTCATTTGATGTCAAGGAAACCATAATAATGTGAGTTTATTGTACAAGCAGGATTTCAACGCAATGCTTGAAAGAAAACCTCCATCTAAATTCCGGAAACCTAATAATTGGCTTGAAGGGAAACTTTATTTACAGTGTGTTTAGGTCTGTAATGCAATAAAAGGCGCACGATTTACAGAGGATTAAGTGTTGCGCTTGTTGAATTTTCTGTAATATTTCATCAAATGAGCGTGTGTGTGTGTGTACGTGTCTTTAAGGGTCTGCCCCCTTACTCGGCCGTCTTCATTGGATCGTTAAAGCGCGAAAACGTGGGAATGTTTTGCATTCGTGTGGTGGACAGATACAGCCACAGCAGCGCAGAGCTCCGTTTCATTAGGAGAATTTGTTGAATTAATTTGTTAACACAATTCCGCTGCCACGACTAAGCCAGTTCTCACAATGCTCCGTACTAACGCCGGCAACTTTGTGAAGCGGGTGAAGTGCTGAGTCTCAATGTCCCACCCCACCATACCCATCTTTGTAAGAGGAGTATGGCTGCAAAGAAATGAACGCTTAAGAAAGGCTTCCTGTCGCGAGTTTGCTTCGACTGTTTAAATAGGGTCCTGGCTTGTTCGCTTTCTTATTGTTAAAGAAAACTTTCTTCTGGCTGTGAAACGCGATCTGTCGTTGGACCTTTTACAGGATGGCGCTATGAGCCCTGGGAAACGATTCCACCTGCACCTTTTTTTTATCGTACTGGTGTTTTTTGACTCGAGATAAAGAGGTGTTTTTGTAGTCTTCATTAATTCCTGGGATGAAAAAAAAATCCTCAGCCCTACATGTGGCCACACTGCCGTGAATCACATCTCAGCACAGGTAGGACATTTGAAAGCGCACGTTTTGTTCTCACAAGCACCAGGGTGGTTTAATCCACGTTACAAAACGTTTGTGAATTCGATAATTATCAACCAGCTCAACACGCTCGTTTATTACAGTTCATTATCCACAGCCAAATATAACTAGTATTCTAGCAGAAACAAAGCAAAGTAACATTAAGTGTTAAAAACGTAAAACACCGCGTCATGGCGAGAGAAATTGTGGCAGTGAATCGGCACACGAGCGATTTTAAGCGAGGATTTGAATAAGTAACGCATGCCCGTGTATATAGGCACGTTTCATTAGGCTCTCTGACATCGTCCCAATTGTAAATATTACAATAACGTGGACCCAAGTTTCAACGTCAAAGATTCATTGCCAATGATATATGGGCCATGCAATGAGAGTTACCCAACTGGCGCTGCTGCTGGTTGAATTCGCTGTAATGGAATTCCCGGCAATTGGAGGAATATATACTTCACGTCAATAGGACTCCACGGTTGTGAGGAATGCATACCATCAGCATGTGGTGCAATTCAATTTTTAAATTCACACCTTATCTGATCCGCTTATTACATAGCACAATCCAAGAAGTATGTGGGGATTGACTTTCAGGCTGTTTAGCCTTGGCATTTACAGAAGGCTTGGATGGTCATAATGTTAAATCATATTACAAATCCCTACTTGTGCTAAATAGGAGCAGACTCCGACATGTGAACGGAGAGCACGCACAGATACCTTAAAAACGCATACAAATAATTGTCACCTATTTGTTCGTCCACTGCTGGATGAAGGCCTCCCCAAACCTTGTCTGACATGCGGGATGTTTGACGATATGCTATCACGCTGGTCAGTGTGGGTTTGTTTTTGAAGGACATTTACAGTGCGAGGAAGCCAGGATACTCGGGAAGACTGTCCAAAGACACGCTGCTGCCGAGGTTAATTGGTCTGCTGAGTAAATTGCTCCAAAAAAGTGTGCCCTGCGATGTACTGGCGCCACATCCTGGGTATTCCCATGCCTTGCGCCCCCTGTCGGTCAGGATAGGCTGTGGTCCCCGCGACCCTGTACAGGCTTAAGTGGGTATTGATGATGAATGACTGAATTTAACTTCGGTGTCTGATCATAGCGCAGTGCGCTAACCATTGCGCCACCACTCTACACGGTTAAAATAAATACACTTAAAAAAAGGTGTCCTATTCTTACATTTCTGTAAACGGTACCACCTTAAAATGGATCTATGGACGTGTACATACAGTACAACAGATGAAATCAGAAGCGATATTAACACGAAGTTACAACTATTCAACTGGGCGAGAGTGGAATTAGACTGTGGACGCTGTCTCACAGGCGATGTTGTACACTCGAATCAACAGAGGGGTTGTCTTGGAAAAAGCTAAGCCATAGAGTTCAACGGTCACAAGGTAACTTTTTGTTAACAAGTGGATTAAGTGTGATGATGTTAGTCGCCCTGGATAAGGGCGTCTGCTAAATAATAATTAATGAGTACATAGATGAACTGTATTGTCATTACATCCTTATACAATTAGACTATTAGAGTATACGGAGGAACAAAGTTACGTTTCTCGCGGTCCCGGTGCAAAAACAAAACAGGGCTGAATCCACATTTTTATAGGGCAAGGCAAAACATGCAGACGAAAGGGTTATTGTTGCTAATTTGCTGTTCTTATGTCATTGTTGTTGCTGATATGCCCTCGGGTGAAATGCGCTCTAGAAGTGCAAATATTATTATTCTGTAGACTACATATCGTAGAGTAATTGTGATTTCATAGAAAAAACATCAAACTTCATCCACGTTCACGTTACCGACGTTACATCTTCTATTAGTAATTGCAATAAAAGTCGCTCTCCATAGCTAGTCTTTCGGGATACATCGAGCCATTGTGACTACTTCAATGCTTTCAGAGTGAGTGAAATATTAAGCTCCCTGTGGGAGCATCAGTGAGGCGGTTGATGACGCAATAAGACATATCAAAACTAGCTCGTTTCATTAGGTTGTCATGATTACCGGGATATCTATATCTGGGTTGTCAAGTTTTATCAGGCCAGCCCCTCATTTGTTAAATCCACAGTACACTCTACCTAAGACACTGTTTGTTTACACAATCACAACTGTAGCAGTCTTACTCGTGTAAGACAACGCTCGGAATCAATGGCTCTACAGGGCGGACCACAACGATTTATGGGCTTCACAACTGGCCTCTACTACGGCCTGCGGCCGCTCTGGCCAGACCTGTGCTGATTGATAGATGGCGATAATGATGCGATCAGCTCCGAGCCGAGAGAACAGCCTACAGCTGATTGACGAGATCCTCTTCAAATATGTCACGTGACACGGCCAGCGAAATAATTTCATTTAAAAAATGATGTAATTTAAAGAAAATAAGCGTTATTCATGAAACGGATAGTCTGTATGCCATCCAGTGGGGTGGATGTGACATCACAAAAGCTGTCCACCAATGATTGACTGGGATTTTATCGGAGACCTGACGCAGGCCTAGTCCTATTATATATATAGAACAATTTTAACAAACTAATTTCTATCCAGAAGGTATATAACCTATTCCAGAGTATTACATCCCCTTTTCCACCATAATCCTGTGCTGTGCCATATCTGCAGAGAAATTGTAACAGCTGCCTAAGCTGGCTGGTGTGCGCCCTTTTTGACACTTTGTTTAGATATTTCGTTACACGTTTTCAACAAAATATATCGCAGTCCATTTGTGGAGGAGGTCGGCGTAGAGAAGCAGACAAGGTCACCACCGTCATCGTCTCTGCGTGGCCATGGCGCTCAGATGCAGCTCTGAGTGAGGCCTTCTGTCCGCCTCTCTGCCTCGACGTTGATACAGATGGACGTGGTGCGTGGGGAGCCGTGGCTCAGCTCTGGCCTTCAAAGCTGGCGACCCGATTTCGAATCCCGCAAACCGCCAACACCATTAAGGATATTCTGAACCGGTCATGGGCCTCCCTTAGGTAGGCTCAGTCTCTAATTAGCACCTCGTGCGTTGTGTATAGATTGTCACTGTGGAGACAAAGGCGGTCGGGCGTAGTGTTCGTCACCCACCTCTTCCTGTGCTGTTTCGGCCTTCATAGGCGCTACTATCGAGTATAGACTTATAGAGTATAGTCTGTTAAGGCTATACGGGCGATCTTTGTATTTGCTTTATACAGGGTTATCTGCTCATATATACCCCACCGACTAGCAAAATAACCCTCTTCCCAACACTTTGTCCAGCATAGACCGTCTGTGGACATTGTTTAATTATGTAATATTAATATAATAATAAGGGCGGCGCGGTGGCCCAGTGGTTAGCGCTGTCGCCTCACAGCAAGAAAGTCCCGGGTTCGAATCTCTCGGCTCGGGTGCCTTTCTGTGTGAAGTTTGCATGCTCTCCCCGTGTCCGCGTGGGTTTTCGCCGGGTACTCCGGTTTCCTCCCACAGTCCAAAAGCATGCTTCTGGATAGGTTGATTGGCTCGCAGACTAAAAATTGTCCCGCAATGCCCGGCGATGGACTGGCGTCCCGTCGTCGGGTGTATTCCTGCCTTACGCCCTGTGTTTCCGGGATAGGCTCCAGCTCACCGTGACCCTATATAGGATTAAGCGGTTTCAGATAATGAGATGAGATGAGAATATAATAATATTTGCATTTCTATAGCGCTTATACCTGAGGGTCACAAAGCGCTGCACAGAGCTGTGGGGAGAACGACATGTTAACAACAACGACATATGAACGGCAAATCAACAACAATAAGGTTTTTGGAACCCGGGACCTTCTTGCTCAGAGGCTGCAGCACTGCTCACTGCACCGGCTTGCTGCCCAAATGGTAGCATCTGACCGTTGCAGGTTCAAAACTTGGTCGATGATGAACTGTTTGTCATCTGTCATGCATCAATAATATATGTAATGATTTGTACTTGCTGCATTATTATGCGCGTGTTTGTCGAAAGTTTGAGTTGCACTCACAACTCTTTCAGAACGTCTACCCGGAGTGGAGTACGAGGCCAAATACTCTGCAGAGGGTCTCTCTAGAATTTCTATTCTCACTCCGTGGGTCGTGACCCATCAGTCGATCCCGAGCGCCACCTAGTGGTCAGTGAAGACCAGGCTCAAGTGGGACTTTTGAACCTGGAAGGAATACAAGGTTGAGAACCTCTGCTGTAGAACTCATCAGCAAGAAATAACATGGCCGTATATTTACCTATTTTAGTTGGGTAAGCATAAATGGCTCACAAACCTTTAAGACGCGCGTTTTCCCTCGTGTATTAAAGCTGAAATTTAAGTGTGCCCCTTACAATCTGGTGTTACTAGATTTTGTATAATCGTGTTGACACCTGGTACATGTTTGGGGCGCGACTTGCCTTACGGTGGTGTCTTTAAATCCTGAGAAGTACGGCGTGTGCAATGAGTGCTGGTGAAGCCAGCTGGCAGACTCCGCTCGGCGCCAACAGAGATTGATGCACTCAAGCCGCATTCACTCAGCGAAATCTGACAGTCGCTCATGTGCACAGCACCCCAGCGCATGCCGCTATGGACCTCCTTGAAGACATCTGTCATCAACTCCGTAGCATGCCGTGGTTCTCGCGAACGATTGGAGTGCGTGGGACGGTGGAGGCATGGGACGGGACTTACTTTAGAACTCTGTTAATGAAGTGAGCGAAATACCGACCTTGGCAAATGGGTTTTTGGCCTATTCTGGTGAGCCCCTTCCACTTTAACTACTCTTCGATTTGCCTCTTGGCCCCTGAGCTAAAGTTGAAATGGAAGTGTTCGCACTGGGATGGTTTTATTCCAATGATGTGGATGAAATGCTGAACGAGCAGGTGGTGTTGTTTAACACGAGCGATGAAATCGACTTGTTTTTTCGTGCCTGTCGAATCGCTGCAATTATTCAGGATCGTGAGAGATGGGGGCGGCTTGAAGAGGACTTCATCCAGCAGTGGAGAGGTCTTGTTTGGTGATGCGCCTGGCTATTTTAAATTAACCGTTTAATTTATTGACGTCAGAAAACCTACATCATTACGTAAGAAAAAACACTTTGAAATGAGTTCAACTTATGAGACTCATCATCAGGGTGGGATCTTGAGAGCACCCGATGGCTGCCGTTATTGCTGAGAGCGCTCCTGTAACACCGTGGGGCCCATATGTAATTAACAAAACAGGTTTTTACCATTCCTGGCAATTATGCAGGTGTTAAGATTTGAAAACACCAAATAGACACACAAAGCAACAGTTTACTATCTGACTCACACCTGACGACGCCTTTCCAACAGAGGTGACGTGTCAACGTAGAAATGTTTATTGCTTAAATGTTCAGCAAATACTCTACTCATTATTTTTTTATCTCATCTCATCTCATTATCTGAAACCGCTTAATCCTATATAGGGTCACGGTGAGCCGGAGCCTATCCCGGAAACACAGGGCGTAAGGCAGGAATACACCCGACGACGGGACGCCGGTCCATCGCCGGGCATTGCGGGACAATTTTAGTCTGCGAGCCAATCAACCTATCCAGGAGCATGCTTTTGGACTGTGGGAGGAAACCGGAGTATCCGGCGAAAACCCACGCGGACACGGTAGAGAGCATGCAAACTCCACACAGAAAGGCACCCGAGCCGAGAGATTCGAACCCGGGACCTTCTTGCTGTGATGCGTCAGTGCTAACCACTGGGCCACCGCGCCGCCCTGGTTGGATAATGATGATACGTTATTAGCGCCTTTTATCCAGAGGTCCCAAAGCGCTGCAGGAATAAAAGGTCTGTGTGATGGGAGGTAGCCACGCGGTCAGCCGGCGCCAAACCGCCAGACACTCTATCCTCTATGTTATGATGGTATCAGCCAATCTGAGTAACCACCGTGTATTAAGACGTCCCTATAATCGAAAGGGATGACACCGTGGGCAATGTAGCAAAGTACATTGTTGTACTGTCCTATGAACCCACATCTACCAGCCCGCACTCACCACCGTGGTAAGCTACACTCAGTACCCACATCAATCCGCACAGCGTCGTGAGGAGACTTCTCAAAGCCCCGCACGTCTGCAATGCAAGCTTCTTGCCAGGACAGTGATGAGCAGGATAGGAATATACTCTGCGTGTGGATTAATACAAAACTCCCCATCCGTGCAGCCTGCAGCATTCCTCATTATTTTAATTCACAATTTAATTTTAAATAATTTAATTTTAAATGTTGTCTTATCTCATCTCATTGTCAGAAACCACTTTGTCCTGTACAGGGTCGCTGTGAGCCGGAGCCTATCCCGGCAGACACAGGACGCAAGGCAGGGATACACCCACAATAGGACACCAGTGCATCACCGGGCACTGCGGGCAATTTAGTCTGCAAGTCAATTAACCTATGCAGCAGCATGTTTTTGGACTGTGGAAGGAAACCGGAGTGCCCGGCAAAAACCCACGTGGATACGGGGAGAACATGGAAACTCCACACAGAAAGGCACCCGAGCCGAGATTCGAACCCGGGAGCTTCTTGCTGTGAGGCGACAGTGCTACCCACTGGGCCACCGTGCCGCCCAAATTGTTGTTAATTGCTTTAATCGGCGACAACGGATTCGGTGAAAGGAGACTAAACTGCTTGAAATGTAATTATGGTAAATGAATGTTCTTAATATAGGTTCTTGTGGGGGGTGTGTATGAAATATAATGACCATAAATGTCTGACTTGGACACAGCCATCAATGGTAATGCTTGGTTTTCCACAATTACAGTAATTGTATCTACGTTTTCAACAATAAGGCTTATGATCAAATCACTCTGTGCCCGATAGTGTCAAACGGAAGATGAGCAGAATGGAGTCTGGACTGCATGGGTGGGCTACCACGTGGTAGACAGAGGGACATTCGAGGGTAATGCAGCAACATCCATTGTAGTAGCCTTTCCATCAATATAAACCTGCATTGAGCTCCTTGGTGAAGTATGGTCAAACAATAATCACTGCCTGCTCAGTGTGGATTGGCAAACGCGCTGCATACATTCAATGGGATTTATTTGCTTAATGAAAGCTTCAATTAGACATATTTTTATTAGGGTCTTGCATTGAGATGTCCAGTTTCATTTCGGGAGCATTTTGTGTGTGGAGGCGAAACCAGAGTACCTGGAGAAATCCCATCATATGTGAGGGGACGGCGCTCGTGGAATTGTTCATATGTGGGCCCACTTTTTGTACTGCCAAATGCCAGTCGCCTCACAAAACAGTGGTGTTACGAGTTTCGCATGTTTGCGTGATCCACCAACCCTTGCGTTCAGAGCGCTGGCTCATCCACTGACACTTGGGTAATTTAACAACCTGTCAACAATGGTGCATTAGTATGGCTCTAACGTCTGCAGGAATTGCTCGCATTTAAGAGGTGCCTGCAAATGCGGGGCGTGTATGCGTGCCGATGACAGGCTGATGTATAGTAAATTGACATTTTAACTGACAACTGGCGTGTGCTATTCAGAATTGACCTTACATCACGGCTCAATAATGGGCACATTTTCTAATTGTGACATGAACTGTTAAGATATACTATCATGATAACTTAGAGTCAATTGCCAATCTACTGCTGGACGAAGGCTGTGGCAGTCATAGGGAATGTTTAGCCATACTTCGCCAAGCTAGTCAGTGTGGCTTGGTCAAGACAGGTCTCCCAGGCTTAGATTTGGTCATCACTCGCCGCTGATATATCCATTACCAATATTTAATCTCAGACTGTTGGGTGCACATCGCAATTGTATCACTGTGCCAACTGTAGAGCAAGAATTGTACTTCTGATATTTATTTTATAAAATCGTAGCACACCAAAGATATACTCTAGCGCGTTTGTATAGTTATGCTAAATCTATTATGTTAGATAAAAATCAATACTCATTTACACTGCCTTTATAACTGTCATACGGAAGACAATTCAGCAGTGGATTAACCAAGGGTGCTGTACATCAATAATATTCTATCAGTAATAATGTGCACCGTTTATTCAATCTCGAAGAGAGTGAGGTGGATGAGAAGGAAGGCAGCTATACAGCAAGCCAGCGCCAGCATCTACCACACATAGCGTTCTCGCAACCGTACATTGTGGCCAAATGGCGAGGTTTTCTTTTGGTTTGGGAGGAAACCGGAGTACCCGGCAAAAATCTACACGGAATCATAATATTTGCATTTCAAGAGCGCTTTTCACCCAAGGGCTACAAAGCGCTGCACAGAGCTGTGGAGAGAACGACATGTTAACAACAACAACATTAGAGTACATCAATTAAAAGTAAAATGATCGCTATAAATCAGTGAATGACATAAAACAACAGATTAAATTATTCCTAAACAAACGAAGGAGGGAATAAGTGTTCCTGAGCAGGCGCAGGTCACCAGCAGTCTATCATCCAAGCACCGCAACAGTGATCAGCATCAATCGTCCTAGCTAGAGGACTTTAATGCCTACGGAAGGAGTGAGTGTTGAGACGGGATTTGAAGATGTCCAGGGACACAGCTGACTGAACGTGGTGAGAATGTGCAAACTCCACACAAAGGCATCCGAGCCGGGAATCGAACCCAGGCCCATTCTTGCTGTGAGGTGCGAGGGTTTCCACTGCGCCACTTATCATTGCCACGATGTGTTTTACACGTGAGTCGCACGCAGCCCCATGCGTGACGCGCCAGGGCCCGGTGTGCACCGCAGGCACGGCGTTCTTTAATGTGGCCTGCATCGCTGGAGTGAGACGAACGGAGGGCAGCGGAGGGCGATCGGTCTTCATCGATGGTCGCGGATGTCTCGGGCTGACAGCTGAGGCAGCAGGGAAGGGGTCCGCGCGTGGGTAGAGGACGGATTTGTCAGTCTGGGTAGATACCTGCTGCGCATGCAGGCTACGGTCACCTTCGTGGATTAGCGGTGACACCCGTGGTGAGTGACACGGTTAATTTTTGTCCGCTAATGGCCTTCGTTGAAGGCAGCGAATGTACGAGTTTTAAAATAAAACGGTTGGCTCGGGCGTTTGTCCCTCAGCTGCACTCGACTCGTGTGTCTAGCAGCGAACTGAGTTCGATTTCTGCTTACGGCCAACACCAGTGATTATTATCCGAACTGGTCCTGGACATTCTGTCGGGTCGAATCGGCCTCAAATGCTTACTGGTGCGATGTGTAAGCGTCGCCACTCGGGAGATAAAGGTGGTCGGGCATAATGCTGGCCACCCACCCCCTTGTGCGCTGCGCATGTGCTCGCTTATAGCACTTCCCCCCAAACTCCGCTAAGGCTGTAGGGAATATTAAAGTGTCACCATTGCTCTCTCTGTCTAGATGATGAAAGGCGCTTTAGAAATGGAAATACTATTATTATTACATCTCTTCCAACCCGCAGCGACCATCGGTGCTGAAGTTTGGCCGGCGAAGCACGAGGATTGACTCAGCATAGGGAGACGTTTGTGCCGTCGCAGAAGTGTTGTCCATCATGCTTTGACGACAGTGTTGTGGTTTATACACACGTGGCTGTACGCGAGAAGCACTGTAAACACGCTGCACTAGTGTTTACATTCAGTGAGTCAGTGTCGGTACCCGCTTAATCATGTATAAGGTCGCGGAGGGCCCATCAATGGATGACACATTTTATGCATAGAAAAAAATGCGTTTCGCCCTACTATTTCATGCTGGCAAGACGTCTTGGAAGAATTTTGACTACCCACGCTTTACCCCACTATGCGCTACCTGCTGATCAACTGTGGTGGACACGTTCATTCTGTTGGTTTGTACAGAGGCTTTGGAAGACTTTAATGGAGCCACTGTTTGTGTCCGAACTAAGGGTACTAGGTTATAATTGATCATTTGTGCAATTTTTTGTCTTACTTAAACTTTACTTCCCACTTATATCACTCTTGTGAAATTTTAACACGTTCAGCTTTTAAATCCCACTTGTCTTAAATACTCTTGCATCATTATCCTGGCGTCAGAAGAACGTGTTACATACTTGGAACAACATCGCCCGTAGGGTGGGTACCCTGCTCGTTGTTTCAACTGTCATGTGGAGAGGTCGAGCTCTGGATTCTAAATCCAAAGTGCTTAGCTACTGCACCACAGCGATAATCCCATTACACATGTACATGTGTGCGTTCGTGATCTGTAGACTATGTTGGTCATGCTATGGAATACATATAGTATTCCGTTTCAACAGACAATATGTTCCTCCGAATGAACCTTGCCAAGCTTTCTAAAGGACCACCTGGATCGTGTTTTTGTTGGAGGTCCAACAGCATAAAAGAAGACAAACGTGCGCGAAAATTCCTGTTGCTGCTGTGGGGGGTTGCACAAATTATTTGTCCTGAAAAAGTATTTTTTTCTTGCAAAAAAGTCTGTCTTTTGAGATTGTGAAATCTCTATAGAGGTGGCGGCACCGCTTTATTTAGCCACCTGAATAAACAAAACGGACTTGCATGAAGTGGTACGTTAATGCACTGGCATACAAGGACTTTGGGGTGAGGACTGGTGGCGCGGTCGTTAGTACTTTATGCAGCAATCCCGGTTACCTGAGTCCAGTTTCTGGTCATGCATAGATTGATGTGTTTTTTTTAATAGAGTAAAAAGTACCCGGTGAGCTTGAAAGCCCTAGATCAGAGATCCCTGCGACGCAACAACTGACCAATATAATAACGCATACAACCAAATGGCATATAAACTTACAGCAACAATATCTGCATAAACGATGCTCTAGCCGTAATCATAAAAGCAGACACTAACACGCAAGATTGCACAATTAAACAATTTCACAACACCAACTTGTACAAATATGAAACGCCAACTATAATCATGAAGTAAACAGCAACGCTCAAGATTATACAGCACAATCAAATAACGATGGACAAAGAAGATCAAGAGTGCAACAGTAGCATGGGAAAATATAACGCTTTATTAGGACAACATAATAAGCAAATGCAACCCTTAAAAAGACCGATCAATTTATTCAAACGCAGCTAGGCCGAACGTTTGATACAAATCCTGATCTATATATGGATGTCCTCAGCGGCGAGGGAGATTTGAACCGGTCCTGAGAGAATCCCTCCCCCTACCCTTTACCGACATTGATCAGTGACAAAGTGTGGTCGAACGGCCTTCTATGAATGACCACAGTCTTCATCCAGCAGTGGATTTAAAGAACTGTCAATTGGAATTATTAAAATAAAGATTATGGTGCCTTAGTCTTAAGCATCGATATCAATTTACATACAAGGACTTCATTTGTCAGAATTTATATAATCGGGTTCGAATCTCTCGGCTCGAGTGCCTTTCTGTGTGGAGTTTGCATGTTCTCTCCCCGTGTCTGCGTGGGTTTTCGCCGAGCACTCCATTTTCCTCCCACAGTCCAAAAATATGCTGCTGCATAGGTTAATTGGCTTGCAGACTAAATTGCCCGCAATGCCTGGTGATGGACTGGCGTCCCATCGTGAGTGTATCCCTGCCTTGCGCCCTGTGTCTGCTGGGATAGGCTTCGGATCACCGCGACCCTGTACAAGACTAAGCGGTTTCTGACAATGAGATGAGATATAATAATAATTGCACTCTGGAGCGCTTTTTAGCCGAAGGTCACAAAGCGCTGATATATATCGATACATGTTTATTTTTACAGCAGGAAATACCCAGTCAGCTCGCAAGCTCTGTATGCAAGATATCTGCGACACAACAAACGTTCGAACGATTCAACGCAAACCATACATACAATCACAAAGTAATACAACGAATGAAAAGCATCCATTTGTGCAAGGATGACCCCTCATCTCATCTCCTTGTCAGAAACCGCTTAGTTCTCTATAGGGTCGCGGTGAGCCAGAGCCTATCCCGGCAGACACAAGGCGCAAGACAGGGACACACCCACAATGAGACGCCAGTCCATCACCGGGCACTGCGGGCAATTTTGTCTGCAAGCCAATTAACCTATGCAGCAGCATGTTTTTTTGGACTGTGGGAGGAAATCGCAGTACCCGGCGAAAACCCACGCGGACACGGGGAGAATATATAAACTCCATACAGAAAGGCACCCGAGCCGAGATTCGAACCCGGGGTCTACTTGTTGTGAGGCGACAGCGCTACCCACTGGGCCACCGTGCCGCCCAAGGATGAAACCATTACCATAAATGCATAAAGCATTCAGTCTCTGAACAAATGTTGTTTCCACTAGCACGGGATGAGGAGGTATTTATCCAGGAGTGGAATGACAAGGGCTGTTTTTGCTGCACTCGATGCATCGCGGGCATTCACACAGTCGACGCGTTATTCTTGCGACACTTCCAAGTTTGAACCCAACATTTCTTTCTTTTAAAATGTCTCCGCGAGTTAATTCCAGATTATTCAGCTGGGCGGCTAGTGTTCACCTTACAGAACGTGTTCATGGCTGATACTGCGCTGGAAGTTGAACACCAAACGATCTCCGCATATGTCTGGAACGTTACTGTTAAAGGGAAGCGATTCTATAACAGGGGCGGCGCGGTGGCGCAGTGGTTAGCGCTGACGCCTCACAGCAAGAAGGTCCCGGGTTCGAGTCTCTCGGCTCGGGTGCCTTTCTGTGTGGAGTTTGCATGCTCTCCCCGTGTCCGCGTGGGTTTTCGCCGGGTACTCCGGTTTCCTCCCACAGTCCAAAAGCATGCTCCTGGATAGGTTGATTGGCTCGCAGACTAAAAATTGTCCCGCAATGCCCGGCGATGGACTGGCGTCCCGTCGTCGGGTGTATTCCTGCCTTACGCCCTGTGTTTCCGGGATAGGCTCCGGCTCACCGTGACCCTATATAGGATTAAGCGGTTTCAGATAATGAGATGAGATGAGATTCTATAACAGGTTATGTTTTGGGCAACGGTGTTTCATAGCAGAGGGTTGGAGAGGCCGGAGAGATTGAGAGAATTTGAGGTTTGATTAAGCGTGCTTGGAATGGTGAACGTTTTAAATTCTTCACACTTGATCAGTCAAGCAGGTGATGAGAATTGACTGCAGTGGGGAACCGTCGGTGGCTGCCCTCACGTACAGAACCCAGCTGTACTTGAGGTCTTCAGGTCAGCAGTAGACTGGCGTAGAGGCACCTGACGAGTAGACACAGCCACAAAGTCTACTCGCTGTGTTTCAAGACTGGCGCAGTGGAAATATTTTCGCCTCACACCTTTCGGTCTTGAGTGTGTGTATTCGCCCCCTGTTCTGCGTGGGTTTCCTCCGGGTTCTCTGGTTTCCTCCCACAATAAAAAAGCAATCAATCAATTGGCCGATAACATCATAAATAGGGAGCGGTGTCGGGTGGGTTGGCGCCGACTGATTGCCTGGCTGACTCCCTCCCTCCCCTTGGTTTCCTCGCTACACCTCCGTTTCTGTATCTTGTCCTGACCAGGTGTGACCCTTGTATGCGTTATACATCGTCTTATTATTAATATTATTGGTGGGCGCAGATTGCCGACCCGCACAGAACTGGCCGAAACGACGCCTTGTCTCACGAGCGTGGAAGCCAACGCGAGACTTCCACGCGTCCACGCACCCTGTCTCAAATCTCAACCAATATCCGCAGCCGCAAATAGAAAATGCAGCGTCGCTGCAGGCGGATCATAACCGCGCCATCGTCTGCATGGGAATAATTAAATAATTATTAATAATATTTGCACTTATAGAGCGTTTGTCACCCGAGGTTCACAAAGCGCTGCACAGAGCTGTGGAGAGATCGACATATCAGCAACAACATAAGAACAACAAATCAGCGACAACAACGTTTTTGTTTTTTGTTACAAATCTGAGCTGTGGAGAGAACGGCATGTCAGCAACAACAACAACATCAGAACAGATCAACTATTGTTGTGGACAAATCGTATCATCTCCACCTCATCACGCAACGGTTCGCTTTATCCTCTCGCTCTGCGTGAGTTGTGGATTGGGAGACAGCTGCCCCGTGCTCACGCTGTGCAGGGGGATTGAGTCTATTTCAGTCTGCCTCGTGGAACTGGCAAACCTATACTGTCAGTGCAACGACACCGCCTCCACCACCGTGTTTCATCAGCACCGCCGATCTGAGGTCTGTAAATGCAGTCACGTCAAGCATTCTGTATTGATAACAACAATGTATTCATGCGGTGCGAATGGGTGTAAACATTTATTGTTTCTGATGTCAATTTTCATGGCACATTGTTACTGTTAATTATGCTACAGAAATTGCCCCAGGAGTTAGTTTCAACTTTTCAATTTAAAACTTACTGGGCCAGCTCCATTTATTTAAAATATTTCCCTGGGATAAGCCGTTGACACTGAACATCTCGTTTGCAAGAATGTCCAAAGCGTCACGTGACACATTCAAAGAAAACATACACATTTTAAATGATATAATCTCTCCAGAGGACACACCTACATCGTCAAATACGTGCTGACAAAATATCAAACAGGCACAAGCCAGCCACACTGGCAATTTAAATGGACATCCCACCACAATCAAATGCATGAATAGATGCCGCACATCTTCAGTTTATGTGAAATGTTCCCTCGCGGCACAGTTGGAAATGTCATGTGAGTGCATCATCGACAGAGGCGAAAGTAAGCCGATAAGGAAGTGGCAGGGGCATTCAGTACAGGTGGGAAGTGGGGTCGCGATACAGCCGCACTGGTAAGGAATTAAAATTGCTTTGACAGGTCGTATGCCCACTACACGAAGCTATTTTCGAGTAGGACGTTATCAAATAATAGTTTGGCAGTGGAAAAAAGTGTAAGTTTGACGCTATAAGATAATGTGTACTATTGTATTTGGCCTCCCTCATGGAGAAAATGTAACACTTATTTTTTTAAATTACAATTATGAAATTTCGCCTTTGTTGCTGCACTGACCCTAATCAAGCGGCAGCTGAAAACAATCATGCCTTGAACTCTTACAGCTTGGCTTGGGAAGAAGGGGGACTCGGAAGTGTGGAGCGTGCTGGCATGTTTTGAACAAGTCCAGTGGGCCCTGTCGGAAATAAACCAGGCTTGCGCGTTGACGCGCAGAATTGCGATGTGGAACATTTCAGGGAGTACAAGATGAGTATTAGCGATTTCGTTTATTGACACTTGATCTCAAAAACATGTGGTTTAGCCTAAAACTCAATTGTGCGGACGAACTGAAAGCCACTTGAATTTGGAAACGAAATGGATGAAGACAATTATGGTGTAAGGTCACATTATAATGTGCTGATGAAATTTTAATTGCATACAATTACACCCGAAAAAAATCGATGGACGCAAATACTCTCTTATGAAGAGAAAAATCCCCTTCAGGAATATAATGAATATGAAATTCTATCCAGCAGTACATTTTAATTAATATGGCTTTTCACTCCGAAGGCCGAAATGTGGCAAATCTGTGGCCTGTCAGTATACAAAACAGCCAGACGCAACAGATGCGTTGGCCTTCAAAATAAAATCTGATCTGCACAAAACAAGAGGGGGGATGAATCATCGCAGCTGTATCATAACGGTGGAGGAGGCGGCTGAGCAGCGACATCCCGAGCCTCGCATACACATCCTGAGTAGCGGCGCATCTCGGTTAACGCTTTGATCAACTTGAGCCATTGTTGGCACCCGCGCAGGTCTGGCCAATGCAATGAGCGCAGTGGTGCCCTCGACATATGTTTTGCAACCCGTGTTTTGACGCCACTCATTCGCATCCTGGCTCAAGACGTGACTTTTCTCCTGCATGTGACGATCAACCCATGCTGATGTCAAACGATCGGACGGGATGTAAATGGCTTCGTGTGACTGACAAGGCCCATGCTCTCTGCAGAGTTGTCCACTGTTGAGGCTGTTTTTTGAACGAAAAAGCATTGCCATCGTAGACACTCAATTGCATTAAATCACAACCGTTGCAGTCAACCAACCGAGTCTCTCAGTGTTTGTCACTAGGTGTGTAGGTCGTGTGTGTTTGTATACATATCCTCTGCCTATGACTGTGTGTACATTTAATAATAATAACAATTGCATTTTGAGAGCGCTTTTCACCCGAGGGTCACAAAGCGCTGCACAGAGCTGCTGAGAGAAGGGTACGTCAACATCAACGATATCAGAACGGCAAATCAGCAACAATAACTTTTTTTGGGTTTTTTTTTAGAAATCCGAGCTGTGGAGAGAACGGCATGTCAACAACATCAGGACAGTTCAATTGAAAGTCAAATAGTAGCAATTAATTATAAGACACAAAATAAAATATATAAAAATAATTCTTCAACAAACAAGGCAAGAATAAATGTTCCCGAGCAGGCGCAGATCGGTAGAGCCATCATCCCCGCAGGACAACATTGAGCCGCGTCAACAGTCCTATCCAAGAGGGATTGAAAGCCTTACGGAACAAGTGAGTCTTGAGATGGAATTTGAAGATGCCCAGGGAATCACCTGATCGAATCTCCAATGTAAGGGCATTCCAGAGTCTGGGAGCAGCACGTGAGAAGGCTCTGTTACCCTGGAATGGATGTGCAATCTGGGCACATCCAGCAAGCCCGTATTGGAGGATCGGAGTGGTCAGGTTGAGGAGGGTGCCTGAAGTAGGTCACGGATGTGTGTCTGAGCAGCGCCAGTGAGAGCCTTGGAGGTGAGAAGAAGGATCTGGAATTCAATCCTATATTTAACCAGTAACCAGTGAAGAGACATAAGTACTGGGGATATGTGATCTTAAATGGGTGTGCGAGTGAGAACTCTAGCAGCTGCATTTTGCACACGTTGGAAACGATTGATCAGGTAGGCAGAGGTGTCAGGGAGCAGTGCATTACAGTAATCGATTCGTGAGGAGATGAAAATGTGTATTAGCTTCTCAACATCAGAGGGTTACAGGATGTTGCGCAATCTGGCTATGTTTCTGAGATGGAAATAGGCTACCTTCGTCACATTGTTGATGTGTGTCCAGAAGCTGAGTGAGAAATCAAGAGTCACACCTAGACTCCGGACTGCCTTAGCAACTTAAATGGTCAGGTCGTTAAGCCTTAATTGGATAGGTTTAGCCTTGGACAATTGGTGTGGAGTTTCGACAAGCAAAACGTCTGTTTTGTCGCCATTTAGTTTTAGGAAATTTGAATAGAGCCAGGCCTTCATCGTTTACAATGAGAACGACATGGAAAGACCAGACACATTGATGGATGGCTTTGCATGGATAGAGAATTTGATGTCTTCGGCATAGGAATGGTAGCTGAGATTGAGGCTGCGCAGGGTATTGCCAAGTGGTTGTAAGTAGATGCTGAAGACGAGTGGGCCGAGAACTAAACCTTGAGGAATTCCAGACAAAACAGGATGGATCTCTGAATTTCATCCTCCGAGGCTGAAGAACTGCTAACGGTCGGAGAGGTAGGAGCTCAGCCAGTACAGGGCACAGCCAGAGACCCCTATACTTTCCAGTCGCTCAAGGAAGAACGCGTGGTCAATGGTATCAAAGGCAGCGCTCAGGTCCAGGAGGACAAGCATACTTGGAAAGCCTTCATCAGCAGCAAAAAGTAGGTCATTAACTATTTTGACCATAGCAGTTTCAGTACTATGGCCGAATCTGAACCCAGATTGGATGGGATCGAGTAGGTCATTGTTGAGAACGTGTTTATGGAGTTGCGCGTCTACTGCCCATGGGGCGATAATGATCAGGAATGCTGCAATCGAGGCCAGGTTTTGTAAGCAAAGGGGTAACTGTGGCACATTTCATATTGGGGGAACGATGTCAGAGCGAATTGAGTTATTAACGAGATTTGTGACGACTTTGGGAAGGGATTTGAAATTTACCCGGATGATTTTGGATGGCAAGGAGTCCAGGGAGCAGTTGGTGGGCCGAGATCTGGTAACTAAAGAAGAACATTTAGTATGCATCGGCAGCATCGTTGCAAGCACAGTGCGCTACGAACCCCGCGACCTGAGTTGTTGATTCTCGCTCGCGACTGATAGCATTTGAGAATGTTTTGACTAGCCCTGCGACCATCCCCTAGGTCAAGTCGACCTAAAATCGGCGTGGTGTGAGTAAACATCAGCACTGGGGAGACAAGGGGATGACGCTGGACACGTATCCCCTCGTGCACATCCACAGATTCTCACGGCACCTGCCCCTACAGCTCATGGGGTCTATACAGTTTGTACAATACATTTGCATGCCTGTGATTGGGACTCTTTCCTCAAAAACATATCCATTATTGATCAAGCAGAACTTCTCAAAGTTTTAAGAAGCACCGAATTTACTGCGTGGCGCGGTGGCGCAGTGAGTAGCGCTACTGCCACACACAAGGGTTCGATTCCCGGCTCGGGTGCCTTTCTGTGTGGAGTTCGCGAGTTCTCTATCCCCGTGCCCGTGTGGGTTTTTGCCGGGTATTTCGGTTTCCTACCCAGCGTCCAAAAACAACTGCTGTCTAGGTTAATTGGCTTGCTTAGAAAATAGCCACCAAAAAAGTGTGCCTCGCCTTGTGCCCTGTGTCTGTCGCCCTGTGTCTGTCGGGATAGCCCCCCCTCCCGCCGCGACCCTGTACAGGATTAAATGGGTATATTATTATTACTGATACTGAACTGAATCCAATTTCCTCTCCACTAAGTCTATAATGATTCTCTATTGTGCGATCTTACTGTACGAACAAAAGAAATGGTGTAAAAACAATCTGTAGGCCCCGCGGAGCGTGAGCCCAGCTGCCAGTCGCGGCGAGGCTTGATGTGTAATCGGCTAAATGTGAGGAAGTATGGAGGTGGGGAAAACTTGGCGAGGTTTTACAGCGTGCACTTTATTGAACTTCCACGGCACTACATAGGCGATCACGGTAATGCTCTTTCGGGAGAGCGGTGTCGAGCACCCCCCCTTCCTTCGCGACGTTTCGCCTCTCACGTTCGAGGCATCATCAGGGGTTTTCAATGATGCCTGATGATGCTAGCAACGTGGGAGCCGAAACGCCGTTGAGGAGAGACGAGGAGGAAAGCTCGACACGGCTATCCCGAAAGAGCAGCTCTTGAGTGCAATTGTCAGCCATAAAGCTGTGAAAACCTATATCAGTACAGTGTATTAATAATCCTCTATCACCGCTAGCCAAATATATATCAATAAGCTGCATTTATCTTCAGATACTTTGCATGTAAATGATTACATCGCAGTCTATTAGCATATTTTTCAGATCTATGACCAGCATGGAAGAGAAGGTAAAAATAGCCACAAGAGTCTTTAAAGCCCCCTCTAGTGGAGGCCATTCCTCTGTGGAGTTAAACCGTTTACGAGCGGACAGTGCGATTACTTGCGAGACCCGTGATTCATCGAACTAGGGTTGTTGATTTACGTAATCCCCTGTTGGCGAGCTCCTGTTCACAATACACATCACACACGTGACTATGGGTGAGGTCATCCGGAAGGTGCGAAGGGGGCGGGGGGAGGCGACACGGAGGAATATA